>CM024758.1:107707905-107811279 GCA_014218235.1 Colocasia esculenta
GTGTCGACACTAGTTCAAGTAGTGTCGACACTAGAGACAGGTTCCAGAAAACCTTCTGGAAAACATGGGACAGTGTGTCGACACTAGATGAGGTAGTGTCGACACTAGATCAGTTTCCCAGAACTTTCTGGGAAAAACTGGGACAGTGTGTCGACACTAGATGAGGTAGTGTCGACACTAGAGAGCTTTCCCAGAACACTTTCTGGGCTTTTGGGACAGGGTGTCGACACTAGATGAGTAGTGTCGACACTAGAGAGCTTCCCAGAACACTTTCTGGGCTGCTTTGGGACAGTGTGTCGACACTAGATGAGGTAGTGTCGACACTAGCTGCCCTCCATGACAAAACATATGGTCAAGTGTGACCCGAAAACATGTCTCATGCAGCGATTCACTTACCCATCTTATAACTCTCTAACTAATGACATTTAGACAAAACGTTCAACACAAAAGATGACGAGGACAACTAGTAGAAGAACTTTGATGTTGAGGGTTTGATCTAATTCGGTCTCGAATCCTAAGAAAAACATATGAAGAACAGAAAGTCAAGTGTAGCCCGAAATCCCAGTATCATGCAGTGACTCTCTTCCCACGCCTGTAACTCTCTAACCAAGGACTTTTGGACAAAACGTCCAACATAAAAGATGATCGTGACTTCAATTAGAAAAACTTTCGTGAAGGAAGTTTAGTCAAATTCAGTCTCGAATCACGTGCATAATAAGAAGAACGGGAAAAACCCTAACAGTGCGCGACTTTGGAAAAACACTTATAACTCAAAATATACTCATTAGAATTCGATGAAACCAGTGGGAAACGAAAGTTAACTTGATGCTCTACACATTGGTATAGGATATATTAAGGTTTGGCCCGAGAAAACCTACCTTCTGGGTTGAAGAAGTCTCATTTTTCCAGAAAACCCGAGTTCAGACACTCGGAGGAAAACGCTTACTGCTCCGTGTATACTGCATGGAATTTGAGAATTCCACTTGGGTTAGAACGTAGCCTTGACCCTCTTTCCAGGGGTATAAGCCTTGCAAGGTTTGGTTTAGGTTTGACTCACCTTTGGTCGACTTCAAGATGATGGTCTGTGCAGGTCGCAGCAGACGAAACAGGGGAAGAAGAACGACTTGGTGTGGATGATCTCCTGCTCCCCAGCCACCAAGAACTTCTCCACACGACCCCAGCAAGTTCTAAAACTCGTTCCTAGGGTTTGGTGAAGAGTATTTAAGCAACCATGGTGTTTTAGGAGTCCTATTATAACTAGGAAAGCTAAGCTGCGGTTTTGACAGGGCAGTTTCCTATCTTTTGAGGATTCCTTCCTCCCTTAGAGTGTGTGAGGCTTTAGGAAACCTCCCACCATAGATAGGCACGAATTTGGGTTGCCAAGAATGCATGATTGCATCCCAATTCAACTCAAATTGCCTCTTTCTAATTTCAGCCTATTTAGAGTTACGAATTTCCATGCATTTTCTAGCTTTATTTGATTATTGGGCCAATTGATGTCCATTGACCCGCTTATGATATTGGGTCATTAATATATAATGTTGGAAGTCCCTCCAACACTTTTATTTAAATTTGATTTCTTTATATACTAAAATTTCCGGGGTGCTACACCCTCCCCCACTTAAGAGAATTTGGTCCCCAAATTCATGTATAGCAAGTTATTGTACAAGTGAGGTGTACTTACTTGTGAATAGCTCCGGAAATCTTTTGCGCATTGCTTCCTCGGTTTCCCACGTGTCGTCCTCATCCATGCGTTGATTCCATCTAACCCTTACTAGTGGGATAACCTTGTTCCTTAGTTGGCGCAGTTCCCGGTCCACAATCTTAATTGGCTTCTCTTGATATGTTCCGTCTTTGTTGAACTCCAGAAGCTCGTATTCTATAACATGCCATGGATCTCGTACATACTTTTTCAACATGGATATGTGGAACACATTGTGTATTCCATCCATTTGCGGTGGTAAAGCGAGACGATATGCCACTTCGCCGACTCTTTCAAGGATTTCGAAAGGCCCGACAAACCTTGGTGACAACTTGCCTTTAATGCCAAAACGTCTGATCCCACGGCCTGGAGACACTTTCAAGAATACATGTTCACCCACCTGAAACTCCAGGTCTCTTCTTCTATTATCTGCATATGCCTTTTGTCTTTGCTGCGCCACTGCCATTCTTTCTCTAATAAGCTTTACCTTCTCTGTGGTTTCCCTTATCATCTCGGTCCTAACATTTGTTTTTCGCCAACCTCATACCAGCATATTGGAGATCGGCAACTTCTGCCATAAAGTGCTTCAAATGGTGCCATCTGAATGCTAGCTTGATAGCTATTATTGTAGGCGAACTCCACAAGAGGTAAGTGTTCATGCCAGCTACCTCCAAAATCTAGGACACATGCTCTGAGCATATCTTCAATCACCTGGTTGGTTCTCTCCGTCTGTCCATCTGTTTGTGGATGGAAAGCCGTGCTAAAATTTAGTTTAGATCCCAAGGAGTAATGCAGTCCTTTCCAAAAGTGGGATGTAAACCTGGGGTCTCTATCAGACACGATAGACACCGGTACTCCATGTAATCTGACTATTTCCTTCACATACAATGCAGCCAGAACATCTATTGACCACTTATTCTTCACTGGCAAGAAGTGAGCTGACTTGGTTAAGCGGTCGACTATAACCCAGATACCATCGAATCCACCTCTAGATTTAGGTAGTCCGAAAATAAAGTCCATCCCTATACCTTCCCATTTCCATGCCGGAATTTCTAGGGGTTTGAGTTTACCTGCGGGTCGCAAGTGTTCTGCCTTGACCCTTTGACATGTTAAGCATCGGGCGACATATTCCGCCACCTCTCTCTTCATATTAGGCCACCAGAAGCTTCTTTTCAAATCCTGATACATTTTGGTAGTTCCAGGATGAATAGTATATCTGGTCTTGTGAGCCTCGTCCATAATCATTTTCTTTGTCTCTGCATGGTCGGGTACACAGACTCGATCCCGGAACAATAGCCTTCCATCTTCAGTTAATGAGAAATCTGGCCTCTGGTCCAGATTAGCCTTAATCTCCACAACTATAGGGTCATTGTCTTGGAGTGTTGTGATGTCCTCCAATAGTGTGGGTTGTGCTCTAACACTTGCAACAAAGCATCCCTTCTCTTTGATGTCTGCATCAATATTTAACTTGGCGAAGTCTTCTAATAACCTCCATTCACCCACCATGAGACTAGACAAGGTAGCCATCGGCTTCCTGCTAAGAGCATCTGCCACAGCATTTGCTTTTCCTGGATGATATTGAATAGAGAAGTCGAAGTCCTTGAGATACTCCAACCACCTCCGTTGCCTCATATTCAAGTCCTGCTGAGAAAACAGATACTTCAAGCTTTTATGGTCAGAAAACACAATGAATTTCTCACCATATAGATAATGACGCCATATCTTCAAGGCGAAGACTACAGCAGCTAGCTCCAGATCATGTACGGGATAATTGTCCTCGTGCTTCTTCAATTGTCTGGACGCGTAGCATATAACTTTCCCTTCTTGCATCAGCACACAGCCAAGGCCGATCCCGGATGCATCGGTGTATACTTCAAAACTACCCCCGGCAGTTGGCAAGGTTAGTACGGGTGCTGAGGTAAGGTGTTCTTTCAATGCCCTGAAACTTTCTTCACATTCATCAGTCCATGCGAATGGATTCTCCTTCCTGGTAAGCCTGGTCATTGGTACAGCTATCTTTGAGAAATCTTTAATGAAGCGACGATAATAACCGGCTAACCCCAGAAAGCTTCTAATCTCCGACACAGTTGTCGGCCTTTCCCAATTCTTTACCGCCTCCACCTTAGATGGATCTACAGAGATTCCCTCCTTGGATATGATGTGACCAAGGAAAGATACTTCCTCCATCCAGAATTCACACTTACTAAGTTTAGCATAGAGTTGGTTATCTCTGAGCACTTGCAGAGCAACCTTCAAGTGTTCCTCATGTTCTTCTTTGGATTTGGAGTAAATAAGGATGTCATCAATGAACACCACTATGAACTGGTCCAAGTAGGGCCTATAAATATTGTTCATAAGTTGCATGAAAGCCGCTGGAGCATTGGTTAATCCGAACGGCATGACCACGAACTCATAGTGACCATACCTACTCCGGAATGCAGACTTGTGAATATCCTCTTCCTTTATTCTTAGTTGATGGTAGCCAGATCTTAGATCTATCTTAGAGAAATATTGTGCGCCAGAGATCTGATCAAACAGTTCATCGATGCGGGGTAGTGGATACTTGTTCTTTATTGTCAACTGGTTCAACTGACGGTAGTCAATGCAAAGCCTCATTGATCCGTCCTTCTTTCTGACGAATAGTACTGGCGCTCCCCACGGGGATGTACTAGGCCTGATAAAACCTTGATCTAGCAGTTCTTGGATCTGTCTCTTCAACTCCTGCAATTCAACAGGGGACATGCGATACGGGGCCTTTGAAACAGGGGCTGCCCCAGGGAGTAACTCAATGGTGAAGTTTACCTCCCGCTCAGGTGGTATACCAGGCAATTCCTCTGGAAATACATCAGGATATTCCCTGGCTATTGGAATGTCTTCTAAGGTCGGTTTCTTCTTTTCAGTAGCCAAGACGGAAACTAGGAAAGCATCACAACCCTGGTTGATCAGCTTAGAAGCCTTCAAGGAGGATATCAAGATAGGGTGTTTGTGATAACGGGTGCCAAGTAGTGATAGAGTTGGAAGGTTTGATCTTTTAAAAGTGACCCTCCTATGGCGACAGTTTACATCGGCATCATATTTAATTAGCCAATCGACACCCAGAATGGCATCATAACCCTTCATGTCTAAACAGATAAGGTCTGCAGGGAGATTGTGTCCTCCAATTATGGTTTCACATTTTGGCAAGTAGTGAGTGAGTTCAGATTCTGAGCCTAGTGGAGAGGCTACAATGATCTTGGATTTCAAGGGTACAGGTTTGACAGGTAAAGTTGCAGCAAATGTGGTGGAAATAAAAGAATATGCAGCTCCCGTATCAATAAGTACAAATGCAGGTTGAGAGTGTATGGAAATGGTACCTTCCACCATACCCCCTTCCTCGGGTAGGTCAGCTTCTATGACAGCATTAAGGCGTCCCTGACGCCGTGGTGCATTCTGGGCTCTCCCGGGCTGGTCCTTCAGCATAGGACAATCCGGAATACGGTGGTCACGACCACCACATCTCAAGCATGCCCCGAGCTTCTTCCAGCATTCCTCAGCTCGGTGTCCTGGTTTATCACAGAACTTGCAGTTTTCAGACAACTGCCTACCTTCCACTTTGACTCTTTTATCTCCCGCCGCATCTCTTCCAGCAATTGGCCTCTTGTTGTTGCTGTTAAAGTTGTTATTGTTGCTACGAAACGTTGGAACAGTGTTAGGTGCTCCCTTCTTGACAAAGACCGGCTTAGAGTTGTCCTTGCCCCTCATGCTCTCTACTTTGGCCATGGTGTCCTCCACTAGCTGAGCTCTTTGGACCATCTCAGTGTAAGTTTGAATGTTGTGTGGTCCGAGCCTTTCAATGAACATGGGCCTGAGTCCATCCATGAAACGGTTGGCTTTCAGCCTTTCTGTGCCCACAAGATGTGGGGCATACACTGCCAGACGAGCAAACTGAGCTTCATACTCAGCCACAGACATGCTCTTTTGTTTTAGTGCAGCAAACTCTGCTGCCTTCTTCTCCTTCACTCTCTCAGAGAAATATTTTCCCCGGAATATCTCCAGGAATCCGGCCCACTCTAGTTCAGCTACGTTTGGCAGGTGGGCCGATGTGGCCTTCCACCATGCTCGAGCATCCTTGGTAAGTTGGAAAGTGGCCAGTACCACTTTCTCCCATGTTGTTGCATTGCATTACTTGGAAAATCCTTTCGATTTCCTCTTGCCAATTTTCTGCTTCATCTGGGTCAGGGGATCCAGAGAAACGAGGAGGGTTTAAACTCCTAAAATTTCGGTGCAGATCACCGGCTCCATTCCTTGCAGCTGCAGCCTGATTTCCAGCCTGAACTACATTTTGCAGGGCCTGCGTAAGTCCAGCCACGTGTCTTGCATAGCTTGCCACTGGTTGCGAGCCATTGCAGTTGTGTGAGAGTGTTATGAGGGTTCCTGAGAAAAGGATGGAAACTAATTAATGTCTCTAGATACATTATAAGAGTCAATGGGTAGGAGTGTTTTATTCTTTCTAACATATTCCCAGTCTCTACCCATTCTCACCAGGTATTATATTTAATTTTTCATGACCTAGGTTCCATAGGTATCTCCTATTCCTGAGACATATCCTATTTGGTATTCCTAGGCTCTGATACCACTAAACTGTCACGTCCCGAGAATTACGCAGCGGATATTATTGATTAATTAGAGTCGATATCCCGAGACGTGGACAGTCGGCAAATAAGCCTCTAGCTAGCACGCACTAAATGTGTATCAACACAACATCATAATAGGGCCCAAATGTTGAACTCAATAAAAACTGTATTCAATTTCAACTCAACTTATAAAAATTGGAAACTAGTACAAGACTGAGACTCAAATAAAAAGGAAAGTACATTTACCCCTCACTTCCTACTACAGTTCTAACTCTCAAATAAACTACGAAACTAGACTCATAATTGGGACGCTCATCACTCGGATGCATTCCCATCCTCGACTTGCTCTTCCTCTTGAACTTCATAGTCACCTAGATTGGGAAAAGTAGGGGATGAGCAAACTAGCCCAGTAGGATTTATATCTCAATGTGCGGGCAATGATATAAGTGATTAACATTTTAGAACTAGGCAAGTACGATGAATGATATGCAAGTACGAACAAAACTCATTAAAACATGATATATAAAACAAGCTGGATAGAGTGAACAAGATAGAATAAGATTTTTGAACAAGGTGCCAAGAAAGAACTAGCAATAGATCACTTTGCACAAGCACGCAAGATTTCACTTGATGTCAATAGTTTTCAAGAAAGCAAGATATCACTAGTTGCAATAAATGCAGGATGGCCATATCACGCAAGCAAGCAAGCAAGATTGCACAAGCACGTTCAAGTAACACTAATCAGGCACGTAGACACCAATGTACACCAAGAAAAGATCCATCAAGAATGTACACCAGGACACGTGTATGTGGTTATGTATCTAACATTCAACAAGCAAGAAAGTACTCCCAGCGCAGATGCAACGCCAGTAATCATTATACCCCATGGTTAACAGTATATTTATGACTCGCCGTCATTGGGGCTAGACTGGAGCCCTTGGACACACTCCGTGCCCTGTCAGCCATCTCATGTAAATTTTAAATGTAGATACCCACAGTCATAAATAATGGCCAATGAGAGTTTCAAAAAGTAAGCATGTGTAATGTCATGTTCATGATGATGATGAGAAGAAATAAATAAATTGAACATGATTCCATGAGGACAATAGTCAAGAGATAAATTCGGCAGCTGAAAGATAGATTTACAATTTAGTTCAATCTTTACATTAACGGCTTTAGTCTAGATGGCAATTCACACTCACGAGAACAAGAAGAGAAGGAAGTGCACGCCCTAGATGTATAAGTGTGTAGAGATGCACATGTGTAAATTCACATTCGTCGGTCTCAAACTCTCGGAAAAACACTTAACATGATGGCAAGCAATGAACAATGCATTTAGCTACAAATGGGTTTACAAGATTTTAAGATAAAATTTATCACTTAAAACAAGCTAGAATGGTAACAAGAGTAAATCACAAGTTTCATGTATGATCATATCATTAAGAAAGCAATTAGAATAATATTCATGTAATTAAGGATTTTTCAATGGGTTAAACACTTTTAAGCCATTAAATAGACATTATGTAATGAACAGAACCAAATATGCAATATCTTGTAAAGGTAGTGTCGACACAACCCATGCTGGTGTCGACACCATGCTTCAAACACAAGCAAAAACATGAAAAACTGGTCAAGTAGTGTCGACACTAGTTCAAGTAGTGTCGACACTAGAGACAGGTTCCAGAAAACCTTCTGGAAAACATGGGACAGTGTGTCGACACTAGATGAGGTAGTGTCGACACTAGAGAGCTTTCCCAGAACACTTTCTGGGCTGTTTTGGGACAGGGTGTCGACACTAGATGAAGTAGTGTCGACACTAGAGAGCTTCCCAGAATATTTTCTGGGCTGTTTTGGGACAGTGTGTCGACACTAGATGAAGTAGTGTCGACACTAGCTGCCCTCCATGACAAAACATATGGTCAAGTGTGACCCGAAAACATGTCTCATGCAGTGATTCACTTACCCATCTTATAACTCTCTAACTAATAACATTTAGACAAAACGTTCAACATGAAAGATGACGAGGACCACTAGTAGTAGAACTTTGATGTTGAGGGTTTGATCTAATTCGGTCTCAAATCCCGAGAAAAACATATAAAGAACAGAAAGTCAAGTGTAGCCCGAAATCCCAGTATCATGCAGTGACTCTCTTCCTACGCCTGTAACTCTCTAACCAAGGACTTTTGGACAAAACGTCCAACATAAAAGATGATCGTGACTTCAATTAGAAAAAACTTTTGTGAAGGAAGCTTAGTCAAATTCAGTCTCGAATCACGTGCATAATAAGAAGAACGGGAAAAACCCTAACAGTGCGCGACTTTGGAAAAACACTTATAACTCAAAATATACTCATTAGAATTCGATGAAACCAGTGGGAAACGAAAGTTAACTTGATGCTCTACACATTGGTATAGGATATATTAAGGTTTGGCCCGAGAAAACCTACCTTCTGGGTTGAAGAAGTCTCGTTTTTCCAGAAAACCCGAGTTCAGACACTCGGAGGAAACGCTTACTGCTCCGTGTATACTGCATGGAATTTGAGAATTCCACTTGGGTTAGAACGTAGCCTTGACCCTCTTTCCAGGGGTATAAGCCTTGCAAGGTTTGGTTTAGGTTTGACTCACCTTTGGTCGACTTCAAGATGATGGTCTGTGCAGGTCGCAGCAGACGAAACAGGGGAAGAAGAACGACTTGGTGTGGATGATCTCCTGCTCCCCAGCCACCAAGAACTTCTCCACACGACCCCAGCAAGTTCTAAAACTCGTTCCTAGGGTTTGGTGAAGAGTATTTAAGCAACCATGGTGTTTTAGGAGTCCTATTATAACTAGGAAAGCTAAGCTGCGGTTTTGACAGGGCAGTTTCCTATCTTTTGAGGATCCTTCCTCCCTTAGAGTGTGTGAGGCTTTAGGAAACCTCCCACCATAGATAGGCACGAATTTGGGTTGCCAAGAATGCATGATTGCATCCCAATTCAACTCAAATTGCCTCTTTCTAATTTCAGCCTATTTAGAGTTACGAATTTCCATACATTTTCTAGCTTTATTTGATTATTGGGCCAATTGATGTCCATTGACCCGCTTATGATATTGGGTCATTAATATATAACGTTGGAAGTCCCTCCAACACTTTTATTTAAATTTGATTTCTTTATATACTAAAATTTCCGGGGTGCTACAGGATTTGAGTCTGATTTCTGATCTGTTGAAATCCTTCTGAAGTTAGTGTGTGTTTGTGCTCAGCTCTAAGGCAAACACACAAGTGTCTTCTTATTATTTTCTTGTGTAAATTCTGCAGAAGGTTGTTATGCATTTCCCCTCCTGTGCAGGGAAGGCCTTTGTGTAAGGCAGTTGTTGTACCCCGGTTTGGGAAGACTTGCTTGGGAGCAAGTGGGATTGTAATTCCTCTCAAGGGTGAGAGAAGGCCAATTTATTGGCAGATTAGTGGAAATCTCAAGTGGTTGGCTTGAGGACTAGATGTAGGACTTCCATGTAGGAAGGGTCGAACCAGGGTAAATCCTTGTGCATACTTGTGTGATTGTTTCCGCCTAGTTCACACTTGAATCACACACACCACACTAAGTACTAACGAATTTATTTAGTGTTATGCAATTTCAGAAGAAAATTTTAAAAGCAAGAAGTCCTATTCACCCCTCCCCCCTCTAGGACATCTATTGTGTCATTTCGAAATGGCATCCGGAGCTCACAACTATGAAGGACAATCTGTTACAAGGCCACCATTCTTTGATGGTGAAGACTATCAATACTGGAAGATGCGAATGGAGTGCTTCATCAGAGGTACTGACTTCGACTTATGGTAGGTAATAGAACAAGGTGACTTTCAAATCGTTGGTGAGTCTTCTTCTTCTGGTCTTTCACTAGCTGATAAGAGAAATATGTCATTAAACTACAAAGCTAAAAATTATCTCTGTTGTGCATTGTCTAAAAGAGAATTTAACAGACTTTCAGCTTGTAAAACAGCAAAAGAAATGTGGGATAAACTTCAAGTAACTTATGAAGGTACTAATAGGGTTAAACAAACTAGGATAGATATACTTGTATCCCAATATGAACAATTTAAAATGCTCCCTAATGAGAACATAACTCAAATGTATAACAGATTCTCAAATATAATTGTCGGATTAAGCTTTTTAGGGAAAGTCCTAACAAATGAAGAAACAGTTAGAAAGATACTAAGATCTCTAACTAATGTATGGACACCTAAAGTCACAGCCATTGAGGAAGCTCATGATTTAACACAATTGTCTATTGATAAACTAATCGGATCCCTCATGGCTCATGAAATTAATATGGAAAGGTTTTATAAAAATTCTTCGAAAAAGAAAATGTCAAATGCTTTGAAGATTGCAGATTCCTCTTCATCTGAAGATTCTAAAGAAAAATCAGATGACAGTGATGATGAGGCTATACTTTCAAGAAAGTTGCAGAGAATCCTTGCAAAGAAGAAGAAGTTTGGCTCAAAAAGATTTTTTAAGAAAGATAATAAGAAGGAGCCAACTTGCTATGAGTGCAACCAACCTGGACATTACAAATCTGAATGTCCCAAGCTGAAGAAAAAGGATCAAGCAGAAAGATCCGACAGGAAGAAAGGCAAAGAAAAGAAGTTCAAAAAATTCAAGAAAAAGGCAATGGCAGCAACATGGGACAACGAAGAAGCAACTAGTTCAGAATCATCAAGCTCAGAATCTGAAGAGGAAGAGAAGGCAAACCTAGCCCTCATGGCAGGACTAGAGCAGGTAAATTCAGAAACTTCCTTTACTTCTTGTTCTGAATCGGATTCTGATAGCCTTGAAGATGCTTTTAATGAACTCTATGAAAAATGTAAATTAGTAGTAAAACAAATGAAGGTAGTTAAATTAAACTTACTAAACCAAGAAAAGGCTAACACCTTTCTAAAAAATGAAGCAGAAAGGTTAAGTAGAAGTTTAAATGAAACCAAAAGAGCTAATGAATTGATGTGCGAAGATTTAAAGAATAAAAACAGCAAAATTTTGGAAATGGAATCAAACCTTAAAGAACTTAAAGATGAAGAAAAATTGCAAGAGGAAAATAATTACCTGAAAGCTACTATAGAAAAGATTTCTAATTGTAAAACTTCTTTGTTTGTTAATATAAAAGGTTCTAGAACAGGAAAGAAAAAATATGGATTAGGATACACACCCCCACTAAATGAACAAGATATTGTTCGTCCTGAAGTGTATCCAACCCCAAAATTTGTAGCAGAAAAAGGAATTAAAAATCCTAAAAAAGTAAATCAGCATGTGTACAGACAAAAACAGAAATTCAACAACATTGCACATATGAAGAATGCTTTTGATTTATGTTGTAGTCATTGTAATCAATTAGGACACACCGTTAGCACATGCACCACTAGACACTTGAGATGGATTCCTAAAACTAACCATCAAGGACCCAAGAAAATTTGGGTACCAAAAGTTACAACTTAGCTTTATTTGCAGGGTCGGCTGAGGGCATCCAAATGGTACTTGGATAGTGGATGCTCAAGGCATATGACAGGAGATAGGAAGCTATTCACAACCTTTAGAGATGAAATTGGTCAAGTCACTTATGGTGATAATGGAAAAGGAAAAGTGTTAGGATGTGGAACAATTGGCACTAAGGGAAAGAACCTAATTGAAGATGTCATATATGTAGAGGGTTTGAAGCATAATCTGATAAGCATCAGTCAGTTGTGTGATAAAGGGCATTCAGTAAATTTTCAGAATGATAAGTGTGTTATTCAGAAAGACAACAAAATAGTGTTCGAAGCCCAAAGTGTGAAGAATTTGTATACATTGCAACTAGCATAATTAAAAGAAGTGAACTTATGTCTTGCAACCACCAAAAGTGAAGAGTCTGATTTGTGGCATAGAAGACTTGGTCATGCAAGCACTTCAGTCATCAAGAAATTGATAAAGCATGATCTGGTTGAAGGTCTTCCAAAGATGAAAGTAAAGAAATCTGGAATTTGTTCAGCATGTGCAAAAGGAAAACAAACCAAGACTTCATTTCAGTCCAAGACAATTGTTACAACTTCCAAACCTTTGGAGTTAATTCACATGGATTTGTTTGGACCTATAAGGACAGTCAGTCTTGGAGGTAAAGTGTATGGCTATGTGATAGTAGATGACTACTCAAGATACACTTGGGTATCTTTCTTAGAAGCCAAATCAGAGGCATTTCAAGCATTTCTGAAATTCAGCAAGGTAGTTCAGAAAAACCAGAAATTTCAGATTGTAAGCATTAGATCTGATCATGGTGTAGAATTCAAGAATGAGGAGTTCATGAAGTTCTGTGAAGAAAATGGGATTGAGCATAATTTTTCAGCACCAAGAACACCTCAACAGAATGGAGCACCAGAAAGGAAAAATAGAACACTGCTAGATATGGCCAGAACTATGCTGAATGAATACAACCTACCAAGATACTTCTGGGCAGAGGCAGTCAATACAGCCTACTACATCATCAACCGGTGCATGATCAGACCTATTCTAAAGAAGACCCCTTATGAGCTTTACAAGGAAAAGAAGCCCAATATCAGTCATCTTCGACCTTTAGGCTGTAAGTGTTTTATCTTAAATAATGGTAAGGATAACTTAGGAAAATTAGATGCTAAAAGTGATGAAGGATTTCTACTAGGATATATTTCAAAACCTAGAGGTTATAAAGTTTTCAATAGAAGAACATTAACTATAGAACAATCTGTGTATATTTTATTTGATGAAACTAACCCTTCTATTAAAAGAATAGAAGAAGAAGAAGAAGAGTGTGTTGAAGATTTGTGCAGAGAAAGAACATCTCTTGAAGAAGAAGAAAAGGAAGATCCTCCACTAGAAGATCTTCAACAACAAGAAGAACCACAAGAAGGACTACCTAGAGAACTAAGGTATCATAGAGATCATCCAAGGGAAAACATCATAGGAAATCCTCAAGATAGGGTAAGAACAAGAGGTATGCAAATTCCCTGTGATTTTCTACTTTAGTTTCTCAAATTGAACCTAGGACAATCGATGATGTTCTGGGTGATGAATCTTGGATCCTTGCTATGCAAGAGAAACTTAATCAGTTCCAACGCAGCCAAGTATGGACTCTTGTCCTAGACCTTCTGACCATTCAGTCATTGGAACCAGATGGGTTTTCAGAAATAAAATGGATGAATCAGGAGCAATCACCAGGAATAAGGCCAGACTTGTAGCTCAAGGATATTCCCAAGAGGACGGCATAGATTTTGATGAAACCTATGCTCCAGTAGCTAGATTAGAGGCAATCAGAATCTTATTAGCATATGCATGCTCTCTTAATATTAACTTATTTCAGATGGATGTTAAAAGTGCTTTTCTCAATGGTTTTATAAAAGAAGAAGTATATGTTGAGCAACCACCAGGTTTTGAAGATACTACTTATCCAAATCATGTTTTCCGTTTAAAGAAAGCACTGTATGGTCTGAAACAAGCTCCAAGAGCTTGGTATGAAAGATTAAGTGCTTATCTTATATCACATGATTTTGTAAGAGGTAAAGTTGATAGCACACTATTTATAAAGAAATTTTCAGATGGAATCTTGATAGTACAAATATATGTTGATGACATTATTTTTTGTTCTACTACTGAATCACTTTGTAAGTTCTTTGAAAATCTGATGCAAAGTGAATTTGAAATGAGCATGATGGGTGAGCTTAATTATTTTCTTGGGTTGCAAATCAAGCAAACAAAGGAAGGAACTCACATTTGTCAAACCAAATCCATTTCAGATTTACTTTCTAAGTATGGTTTTGACAAGTGTAAGCCATTAGGAACACCCATGAGCTCAGGAATTAAGTTAGATAGTGATCATCTTGGTAAAAAAGTAGATCAAAAGATCTATAGAGGAATGATTGGATCACTGCTCTATCTTACTGCTAGTAGACCAGATATAATGTTCAGTGTTTGTTTATGTGCAAGATTTCAAGCTGATCCAAAAGAATCTCATGTTCATGCTGTTAAAAGAATTTTTAGATATCTTATAAATACCAGTAAATTAGGATTATGGTATCCCAAATGTTCAGATTTTAAGTTAATTGGATATAGTGATGCTGACTATGCTGGATGCAAAATAGATAGGAAAAGCACCAGTGGTACTTGTCAAATTCTTGCAGGGTGCTTGATATCTTGGTCTTCCAGGAAGCAGAATTCAGTGGCTTTATCCACCACAGAAGCTGAATACATTGCAGCTGGAAGTTGTTGTACTCAACTCTTGTGGATCAAACATCAACTGGAAGACTATGGTCATCAACTCCAAGAAATTCCAATGTTGTGTGACAACACAAGCACAATAAATTTGACCAAGAATCCTATCCAGCACTCAAGAACAAAGCACATTGAGGTTAGACATCACTTCATCAGGGACCATGTAAGTAATGGCAACATTTCACTTGAATTTATATCTACTGAAAATCAACTTGCTGATATCTTTACCAAACCTCTTCCTGAGGATAGATTCACATCTATTAGAAGAGAAATAGGTATGTGTAATCCTGACTAAATTGCCAAATTTAAATAATGCTTGAATTGCATGCTAAGAAATTGCTGTGAAAAATGTCATTTCTGAATGGTCTGTGAAAACTCTCCTGTAAAAAATTTCTAAGTCTCAGCACTGCGACTTGTGAAGTCAAAGTGCATTCGACTCATATATAAATCTTGCATTCGACTGATGAAGTCGAATACATAATTCGACTTACCATGTTAAAGTTTGAAAAGGCGCTTTCAATTAAAAATTGTATAACTGAAATCATTTTTTGGGGGGGGCGCATTTATGACGAAATGGTCCATTCAGTCAATCTCGTCCGTTCACCCAGAAATCTCGGGTCAGTTACTTTTTTCTTTCTTATATAAGAAACCCCTTTGTCTATGCGAAGACACCCTTTCAAATTTCGTCTTCGACTCCCTTGTCTTCTTCCTTCTCTTCGCGCCCTTACTGTTCTCCGGTGAAGGTCTTCTGGAAACTCTGAAAACTCCATCCTCTTCGAAGAAAGGTAGGTTCTTTGAACTCTCTTCAGTATTTCTATCTCTCCTTTGTTTGTTCCCTGAGCCATTTCCATTTCTCTCCTCTAGATGGCTTCATCTAGGGCTCCGGAAACCGTTCAGTTGACCCTTGATCAACTCCAGCATCTTGCTAAGACTCCTATCTGTCCAGGGAAAGTAGTAGACTTCTCCCATTTGAGTGGTAACTTGTCATGGTTAGAAGACACCCTGAATGCCATGGGCTGGACCAAGCTATGCCAGATTTCTGAACCTCCTGTAGAAAATGCCATTAGAGCCTTCTATGTCTCTATGCAAGTGTCCTCTGGAAACTCAGTGTTTGGATATGTCAAGGGGACCAAGATTTCTGTATCTGAAGAGTTGTTGGTTGAGATTTTGGAATGTCCAAACTCCAGGCACAAGCTTAGTGAAGTCGTGCCTTTGGAAAAGCAAAAATTGGGGATTATAGGAAGTTTGGCCACTGTCAATAAGAAAGGGCTTTTGGTAAATGAACTGACAGCGGAGAAGTGACTGCTCCATTCAGTTATATCAACCATTGTGACTCCTAGAGCAGGGACCCATTCCTCCATCACCTCCACGGATGGAAATCTATTATTTTGGGCTATTCAGAGGCATAAGGTAAACTTGCCTGCAGTGATTTTGGAAAGGATGATAGCTTCCAAGAATTTGCAGGAGTCCTTTCCCTATGGACCTCTGCTTACATCTATTTTCAAAAAGTTCTCAGTAGATTTATCTGAAGAAATTTCTGTTGGAATCAAGGAAAAGATTGGCATTTCCACCTTAAAAATAAGTCATTACACTTTAGTCAACAAAAGGTAAAATTTATGGTTGAAGGATTCTGTACCAGAATGTACCCATGAAGTCTTTGCTGATGAATCACTCATTCCATCATCCTTTCAAGCATTTCAGCAAGAAGAAGAACTAGTAGCTCAAGTCAGATCTGAAGCCTTTGTTCAGATTCAAGAGCAAGAAGATCAGTTTCATGTCTCCTCCTCTCTTCCTGAACCAGATGCACCTGAAGACACCATAAATGAAGTTCTAAGAGATATAAGAGGAAAAGGAGTAGCATATGATGATATCCCTGCATCTACTCCATTGGAACATGAATTTGAGGAAAGAGAGCATCATTCTTCCCTTCTCAGTTTGAGACCCGGCCAAGGTCTCAGGGGGAGAGTAGCAACTGTATTAACTCCATCTTGGAATTGTTGAGCAAGCAACAGGAGAATCTCTCTATTCTTCAGTTGCAAGTTGAGTTCATTGATGCCAAGTTCGATGGTTTGACTGATGAGGTCAAACAAATCAAAGATTTATTGCTTCAGTTGGTGTGCCAACAGGGCACTTCCCAGCCATCAGGGCCTTCTTCCTCTCAGCAGCAAGAGGAACAAGTTCAAGATCAAGAGCCTCAAGTGCTAGAACCTGAAGTTCAAGAAAAGGAACAGCAACCAGTGGAAGAAAAAGAGCCTGAGTTAGAGGCTGAGCAGCAGCAGCAGCAGCAGCAGCAAAAAGATCAACCTCAGCAGTTTTCTGAGCAGCAGTCTGAGCAGCAGCAAGAGCAGGAGCCTCAAGCAACACCTTCCGAACTGGCTATTATAATATTTCAGCAGAAAGTTGAGCAGCAGCATAAGGCAATTTTAGAGGAACCTCCACTAGCAGCAGCAGCAGAAGTTGAGCAGAAGCAGCAAGAGTCTAGGCCTAAGAGATCCCTTTAAGATGTTTCCAAGCCCAAGGTCAAGACCTTCAAGAGGAAAGTGAAGAGAAGACTGATAAAGGATGGTGAACTTGTCTTCCCTTCTCCTTCTAGGCCAACTCCACCTATTCCAACTTCCTCTATTGAACTTCCTCCAGAGCCTAAAGAGCCCACACCATCTCATCCTCAACCTCTTGCACCCTCAGCACCTACTTCCTCCACTACTAAAATTCCTCCACCATCTACCTCATCGGATCCTCCTCCACTTGCATCCATTCCAAGGGATCCATTTCATCAAGTCATACAATTCAAAATATATCCTATGAAATACCAATTTAAACCTTCCAAGGCACACATTCCTATTCTACATACTCAACCTCCACATTATTTTTCTTCTCTTCCCACTGCTACCAGATCGGGAAAGTCCCTCCTACATTTAGCTGAAATTCTTCCTAGCATTCAGCTTTCCTCCTCCCGAGGACCCAAGTTGGGAGATAACCCTTCCAAACTTTTTCCTCCCTTTTGGTATGCCTTCATCTACCATTCTGAGCATTACATGAATTTGTTCAAAGAATATCTTTCTATTAGAGTATTTCTTGAAGTCCATGAAATGCCAGGTTTCACATTTGAACACTGGCTTCCCACTCTTCTTCGCACCACACAAATCTCAGTGGATGAACTCCCCCTGATTTCTCAAAAATGTCATAGCCTAACCCCCAAAGAATTCCTTGATCTCTATCCTGAAGAAGCTGTCAGATATCAGGAGTCCCAATCCAGGAACCAATTCTTAGATGTCCAACTTCATTTGAATATGAGGTTCTATGACCTGTTTGGGCTCTTCATCAGGGATTCTCAGGCCAAGTATAATCGTATGAAATCATTCAACTTTGAAAGATTCAAGCTTGGATTGCATGATGTGTCTAAAGGTCAATGGGAAAATCTTCTAAGAGGCCAAAGAGAAGTCATCCCTTCCATGACTGTGGCCTTACCATCTGGACTATATCCATCCTTTTTAGGAACTGTTGCTCATAGAAGAGACTTTGTTGAAGCAGTCTTCAACAGATTCATCCGGATTGCCACTAGATTCAAAATCAAGTAAAAATTGAAGTTGTCCTTTCAAAGATTTGTGTTTCTACAGCTTTCCAAGAACCCTCATCACATGTTAGACTTTCAGTTGTGTTTTGCTGAGTCCGAAAGGTTCTCCCTTGATCAGTGGGCAGCTGCTTACCCTGCAGATCACACTGAGTGTGAGAAAATGAAGCTTTCTCCCTATGATTTTCTATCCAAAAGTCTCAAGGACTTAAAGAAGAACATTGGTCATAAGTGGGCACAAAGATACTTAGTGTATTATCAAGCCAAAGATGCAGTTGTGACCAGAGGTTTGCACTGGAACATTACAGTCCATGAATTTCTTCATCTTACAGCCTCTAAGAAGTTTGTTCACCTTAAGTATCGTCTGAGCACGGACAAGTACTACATCAAGAGAAGCTTACCATAGGCGCCACATCAAATCTCATGGGAAGCTGCCCACCACCAGTCCCAACTATAATATTAACTCTGCTTTGTTTAATAATTTCTTCTCTAAAAATGAGGAGAAGCTCTGGGATCTTCTCAAACCATATCTTGCTCAAATTCCCAGATCTTTGTACTTACCTAGCTCCTTATCTCGGTCTTAAACACTATGTTCTATATTTTTTAATGCAGTCATGATCCATGTTTTCCTTGCTTATTTCATGTTTTCCTTGTGATTCGTTACCATTTATGTTAATGCCATAAAGGGGGAGAAAGAGGTAAGCTACGAAACTAGAACATCATCTAAATCTCAAAATTTTTATTTTTCATTGTCTATTTTAAAGTTTTTGCCATTAACAAAAAGGGGGAGAATTGTTGAGCAACTACCCCTAAGAAAATCTAAGATTTTGAAGATATGGTATATATCATGTTTTTGCTATGACAAAATCTTTAAATAGACTATCTACAAAGAAAATGTATCACAAAATAAATATGCATACAACTATGTGATAAACTTCATCGCCAAAATTTTCTAAGTACACAGACTCTCCTATAGCATACTAAATCTGACTTTAGACTTCGACTGTTGACTCCGACTCCTTAAGAATCAAAGTCAAACCCATCATAAAATTTTTTCTAAGTCCACTCAGTTATACATGATTCGACTATCTACTTCGACTCTTACAGTCGAATGCTTCATATATCTAACTTCATGATTCGACTGTCGGCTTCGACTCTTACAGTCGAATGCTTCATAAATCTATATTCATTATCTGACTGTCATCTTCGGATGATACAGTCGAATGTTTCAGAACTCCAAATTCTGACTGCCTAAGTCGAATTGCATTGCTTTTCTTGTTGAAGTCGAATCACTCCTATTGTATGATCTTATGAATTCGACTTCACTGTTAGTTCTATACTTGATACTTTTCTGTCACTAAGGTTAAACAATTAATCTAATCTTGTTTCCTAATCATCTTGGACATATTTTTTAAAGAGATCTTCATTGATCAAACATTTTATTGATCCATCGGATTATTATTATTTTATTATCATTTCTCTGACAGGACAAGTCATATTATACTTAAAATATTCATCTAAATCCTGCACAGATTATTTTTGAAATATTTTTAACTGAGCTGTGTGTTCTTCATGTCTTTCTTCCAGATTTTCTTGGATACAAAAAGATACAGTGCATTTATGAAATTATAGGCTCATGGCATCTGACATGACTTACCTACCACTGGCAGACCCATGCCCTACCTTTTTAGCATATCTGTCTGTCTACTCTTTTTGTCTAAAAGCACACCTATACGAGGTTTCCATGCCTTCTTTTGTACTCCTCTGACTTACCTACCTCAAAGGTATGGAGATGTTCTTCCTTTCTGTCTTGTCTTTGTTGCAGACATTTATTGGAGCACGTTTATAGCATGCTACCTTCACAGTCCACCTGTTGAGAAGATATTTGTCTAGCTGTGAAGATGCAACCCACATCTGAAGACATTGGAAAGAAGCAAGATAGAAGAACCAATGGATAACAAGCCTTGCAAAATCCAAATGATTTTAGAGCTCTCTTCAAACGGGCAAATTCCAACGGCTATATTCTGAAGCTATTTAAAAGAAGCTGAAGTTTGAAAGAAAACACATATAGTGAAAACACAAGCCTTTGCAACTTCTGTGAGCTTCATATTTCAAACTCCCTCAAGCTAGTAAATACACAAGCCTTCTTGCAAGCCAAGTTTGAGAGCTCCCCTCTTCAGCAGAAAGTCTCTAAAGCTCTCTAAGTTCTTCTTAGAAGTCTTGTGTTTGGGTGGCAATTGTAATTGCTCATTCTCTGAAGTCCACCCTGCTCTTTCAGATAGGATTTGAGTCTGATTTCTGATCTGTTGAAATCCTTCTGAAGTTAGTGTGTGTTTGTGCTCAGCTCTGAGGCAAACACACAAGTGTCTTCTTATTATTTTCTTGTGTAAATTCTGCAGAAGGTTGTTCTGCATTTCCCCTCCTGTGTAGGGAAGGCATTTGTTGTACCCGGTTTGGGAAGACTTGCTTGGGAGCAAGTGGGATTGTAATTCCTCTCAAGGGTGAGAGAAGGCCAATTTATTGACAGATTAGTGGAAATCTCAAGTGGTTGGCTTGAGGACTGGATGTAGGACTTCCATGTAGGAAGGGCCGAACCAGGATAAATCCTTGTGCATACTTATGTGATTGTTTCCGCCTAGTTCACACTTGAATCACACACACCACACTAAGTACTAACGAATTTATTTAGTGTTATGCAATTTCATAAGAAAATTTTAAAAGCAAGAAGTCCTATTCACCCCCCCCCCCCCCCTAGCTCTATTGTGTCATTTCGATCCAACAGTTTGTCATTTATTTAATTACAGCTGTAGCATCCTGATTAGGAGATATTAAATGTGTAGATGCTTTACAGCTTTACATATCATGTATGTTGTTCTTTATATTTATCGGCTTTGGGGGAGTTGCCCTACTGAGCCAATGACTTTTGAGGCTCACCCCTTCTTCTTCCAGGTGAAGGAGAGCAGGAGGATTCTCGTCCCTCTTCTAGTTCGGGACCACACCGAAGTGGCGTCGGGCCTACACCACCAGCAGAGTAATGTCTTTGCTTGTGGAGCCTTAGGGGTTTGTCCCTGACTGTTGTACTGGTTTAATGACTTATGTATGGAACTTAATATGTACATTCATGTGAATATATGAGAGAGATGGTATCTTTTATGTGTTCAATGTGTTTCTTTATATTTTCACGGACATGTGTGAATGATATCCCTTGCGAGGCTTCGGCCCGATTGCGGGAGGCGAAGTCGTGTCAGGCACGTTATTGGGTTAACGGGCCTGAACGGCGAGGACCGTCACACCTTCACCCTTTGACGTGAGCTTCAACTCTTACCTTAGGAGTATCAGGTCCGATTACTAAGATCAGGGGCATTTTCTATGCTTTCTTTTATATATTCATTTTCACATTTATTTCTAGACAGATAGCTTTTTCTGCACAATTGGTCTTCAATAGGAGTGTAGAATAACAATCAATCGACCTAAGTGTTAAGTAAAACTCTCATCATCATCTAAATGGCTTACAATACTCTTTTTATTGTGTTTGATAAATTTTCAAATGTATTCTAAGGAAGATGCTAAAAACACAACTAGTTAACTCACCCCTTCAATTTGCCACTTTCACAAATACACACTATGAGTCAAGCAAATAAAAAAATTTATTTCTTGCATGAAATATGAATCATTAAGCATAGTGTCAGGGACAAAATTTTGGAATTCTTTTTGTCAATTTGTCTCTCCCTCCAACTTGAAAGACATTGTCCTCAATGGCATAAAAGTAATGGAATAAAAAATAACCAACAGAAGTTGAGAAAAGAGCGATACAACCTGGTACTTTTAAGAGGGCGGGCTGCTCATTAGCTTCATCCAAGGATAATGGGACTCCAAACATCTAAGACACAAAAGGAAAATTAAATTAGCCAAATTTCCTAAAAATATTGGGTTGCCTCCCAACAAATGCTAAGTTTGATGTCTTCAGCCAGACACAGTGAAGTTCTCATGCATCTACTCAAGGTCATCCAGAGGAATGGATTCTTTAGGTGTGAGGTGCATATTTTCCAAGTAAGGTTTGAGACGTTGACCATTAACAGTGAAATTTTGACCATTATTAGGATTAAGGATTTTAACAGCACCATGGTATAAAGCTTTAAGAACAATAAACGGCCCATCCCAATGTGACTTTAATTTCTCTGGAAATAAACATAGCTTAGAGTTGAAGAGTCAGACCTTTTGATTAGGATGGAAGGATTTTCTCAAAATATTTTTGTCATGAAAAATTTTGGTCTTGGATTTATAGATCTTGGAATTTTCATAAGCTTCATTGCGCAATTCTTCAAGTTCATGCAATTGGAGGGCTTTATGTGATCCTACTTGGGCTAAATCAAGGTTGAATTGTTTAATAACCCAATAAGCCCTATGCTCTAACTCAATAGGGAGGTGACAAGCTTTTCCAAAAATCAACCTATAGGGAGACATGCCAATGGGAGTTTTATAAGCAGTCTGATTGGCCCACAAAGCATGATCCAATCTTTCAGAACAATCTTTCCTATCGGGCCTAACAGTCTTTTGGAGAATATTCTTGATCTACCTATTGGACACTTCTACTTGGCCACTAGTCTAGGGATGGTAGGGGGTAGCAATCTTGTGAGTTATCCCATATCTTTTAAGCAAAGCTCAAAATTGGGAATGAGTGAAATGAGATCCCCCATCACTTATGATAGCCCAAGGACACCCAAACCTGGAGAAGATATTCCTATGCACAAATTTCATGACAACCTTATGATCATTGGTGCGGGTGGCAATGGCCTTAATCCATTTGGACACATAATCAACAGCCACAAGGATGTACTCATTGCCAAAGGATGAAGGGAATGGGCCCATGAAATCAATCCCCAGACATCAAAAATTTCCACCACAAAAATGGGGTTGAGTGGCATCATGTCTCTCCTAGAATTGTTGCCTACTATTTGGCATCTAAGACAAGCCTTGCAAAATTCATAGGCATCTTTGAACAATGTGGGCCAATAGAACCCACTTTGCAAGACCTTAGAAGCTATTTTCTTTCCTGAGAAATGTCCACCATAAGCAAGTGTGTGACAAAAGTTGAGGATGCTTTGTTGCTCTTCCTCGGGGACACACCTCCTAATAACTTGATCTGGACCCATGAAAAACAACTCAGGGTCATCCCAGTAATAATGTTTGACTTTAGAGAAAAAGTGTTCCTCATGTTTGGACCACCCCTTAGGAAGTTGAGCCACCGCGAGGTAGTTGACTATGTAAGCATACCACATGGCTATCTTATGAGAAATTACAAGGAGGTGCTCATCAGGGAAAGAATCATGCATTGTAGCACTTTTCGGAATGAGAATCCGAGATAGGTGATCAGCAACAACATTTTTAGTTCCTTTCTTGTCTCGGATCTCCAAATCAAATTCTTGCAGAAGAAGGATCCACCTGATGAGTCTTGGTTTGGAGTCCTTCTTAGCTAAGAGATATGTCAAAGCAAAGTGATCTGAGTAGATGATGACATTTGCCCCTAAAAGATATGATCAAAATTTTTCAAGGGCAAAGACTACAGCAAGAAGTTTTTTTTTCAGTGGTGGTATAATGTAATTGAGCATTGGTGAGGGTGCGACTTGCATAATAGATCACCATGGGACGTTTATCAATCTTTTGTCCCAAAACAGCACCTATGGCGTAGTCAGAGGCATCACACATGATCTCAAAGGGCAATGACCAATCAGGAGTTTGAAGAATGGGAGCTTTGGTCAAAGCCTCTTTCAAGGTAGTTAAGGCTCTAAACAGGCATTATCAAGGTGAAATGGGACATCCTTGGCTAGGATAAGAGTTAAAGTGTAGGCAATTTTGGAAATTTTTTTAATAAACTGATGATAGAAGCCGACATGGCCAAGAAATGAACGAACCTGCCTTACGGAGGTAGGAGGAGGGAGATCAGCAATGAGGTCAATTTTTGCCCTATCCACCTCTATACCCAGCTCAGACACAATGTGGCCCAAGTCTATGCCCTCTTGAACCATAAAGTGGCTCTTCTCCCAACTGAGCACCAAGTTTTTTTCACACATCTAGCCAATACTTTCTCCAGATTTTTCGGATAGTTTTCAAATGAATCTCCGTATTGTTTCATCATTTTCCGGTGGAATGTACCCAATCCCCTTTTCTTTCTGTTATGGTTTCTACTCTCAAGGATCATTCTTTTTTTCCCTTTCACAAATTTTTCTACTGTGTTTTTTAATCGATTATTTTTTTACTTTAATCAGTTAATTACGAAGTTATTTTTTTATTAAGTGCCCATAAGTTATTGGATTTTGAGCCTTTTTAGTTCTAGAGGATTCATCAATTTTCTTTATTGTAGGCTCAATTCTTTCCTTGAATTTGCTTACTTCAAGTTTTAAATGATTATTCTTTTTGGTTAATTTCTTTGCTTGTTCAGTTAACGGATTATTTTCTTTAGTTAATTTCTTGTCATGTTCGGTTAGCCGATTGTTATCTTCATGAGTTTTAATATGTTCTTCCTTTAATTCTTTCAGTTCCTTGTGAACCTTTATGAAGTTCTCAAATAATTGTTTGAACCCATCTTCAATGGTGTAATCATCATCATTTCAACAAAGGAGTCATAAGACGAGTCAGATGATACCTGATCATGGTCAGCCATCAAGGCAAGATTTGCCTTGCCGTCTTCTTTATCTGATTTTGTGTACAAGGTGGATTCAGTATCTTCATCTCCCCATGCAACCATCACCTTCTTTATCAGTAACCGATTAGCGACCGAATATTTTGGTCACAGATTCGGTCACAAAATAGTGACTAAAATTGTGACCGAAATATTTGGTCACTAAATTTGCCATCTGTGACTGAATATATGTGGTGACAAATTCGGTTACTATTTTGTTTCCGAATATGTGACCAAAATATTTGGTCGCTAATGTTAGACATTTGCGACCGAACATATTCGTTGACAATTTCGGTCACAATTTTGTGACCGAATATGTTCTGTCGCTATTCTATTTGATCGTTAGTTTAGAGACCGAATAGAGACCAAAGCTATTCGATCTCAAAACAGCAACATAATGGAGATTGAAAAAAAATGGTCACAATATTGTGACCAATTTATCTTCACCGACAAGTTTGGTTGCTATTCGGTCGAAATCTGATCATTGTTTCCTTCAGTGACCAAATTGAGACTGAATAGTGACCAAAATTGTCAGTCGCTATTCATGCCTATTCTTGTGGTGTTTCTTGTATATGTCTTGTTCTTATGACTGGTGTACTTCTTATTGTCCTTTTCTTGATTCTCCTTTCTTTTGAGTTTTGGGCAATTAGCCTTAAGATGCCCTGGTCGCTTGCACTCATAGCATATTGTCTGTGTTCTTCCCAAAGCTTCTCCTTTCTTTCCATAGTTTGCTGTTTGAAATTTTTCTTTCTTTTTCCTCAAGAATATTTGTAGTCTTCTTGAGGGTATGGCTACTTCTTCTTCTTCATTGGTTGTTCCTTCATTAAGCTCTTCTTCTTCAAAGGAGCTATCTTCCTGAGTAGCTTTTAGCGCATTCACTTTTCTTTTAGTGTTTTCTTCATCTTGTAGGCGCATATGGTACTCGTGTGCCATCAATGATCCAATTCGTTCTTCTATGGTCAGCTTCTTCAAATCGTTTGCTTCCTCAATAGCTATGACCTTTGTAGTCCATGTACCTGGAAGAGAACGAAGGATTTTTCTAACCATATCATAAATTGATAAATTCTTACCTAGCACTGCCAGTCCATTTGTGATGTCGGTGAATCTTCCATACATCTCTGAGATGGTTTCCTGAGAGATCATCTTGAACTTTTCGTACTTGGATATCAAAATGTCAACTTTTGTCTCCTTTACTTTGTCAGTTCCTTCACAGAAAGAGCTTGTCTCATATCTCCTTGGCTATGTTGCATGCCAAAACATGATTGAATTCTTTTCTTAATATGGCGGAACAGAGAATATTCCTCACTCTAGCATTCAAAGAGAGCTTTTCTTTATCTTGCTTAGAGTAATTAGACTTACCTTCTTCAAGTGTTACTTTTTGGTCTCCTTTCTTAACCACACTCCAAAGGTCATAACTTTGGCCTTTAAGGAGCACTTCCATGCATGTTTTCCAGTGGGCAAAGTTAGTCTCTTCAAAGAGAGGTGGGCAGTTGATGGATTGACCTTCACAACTCACGTTCTCCATGGATTTAGATCTTTTTTTTCAGGTTGTAAGACCCTGAAAGATGAGAGACATGGCTCTGATACCACTTGTAGCCCTTAGCTATGGAGACCCAGAGGTGGGTAAATGTGTAGCAACCTGGATTTTTGGAAAATAAAATTTAATAATTTATAATAAAAAATAAAAGCAATTAGAAAATCAACTAAGAAGGGAATTAAATAAAACCCATTAAAAGAAAAGAATTAATGGGCTTTGTTAAATGGACCCATTAGAAATTAGTGGGCTAAAATAGAGATTTTAAAAAGGGGAATAATAGAAAAATTCCAAAATTCGCAACTAAAATATTACTTAAATAAAAAGAGGGTATTTAATGCATTAAAATAAGTGATTTGAGTCGGATTTGGAATCCTAAACCTACCCCAATTGCTTGGCCAAGAAATCCCCTCTCTTTCAACCCAATTAGGAGATCTCTTGCTTAAAAGGGGAGAGGAAAATAGGAAACTCGGAATTAAATGGGAATTAGACTTAAACTAGGAAAGGGAATGGGGAGAAGCTTAAATACTTCTCTAAAACCCTCATGGTCGGCCCTAGCTCGTGCCAAGAGGTTGCTGGACCAGGAGGAGAGGCCAAGAGGAGGAGAAATCGTGGGGAGAGGATCTTTCAAGCTTCTTCCCGAGTTCTTCACCTTCAAACCCTAGAAGAGGAAAAACGTGAAAGGTAGGCATTCTCACGAGCATAAACTATGAAAAATTATATGTAGGATATTCCAATCATCATGAACAAAGCCCTTAAATTTCATTTTTTTTTTCTTCAACCCAATTTTTTGTTCTTAAATTTCAAAGTTCTGCAACTTATATGACCCTGAGCCCCTTCTTAACTCTTGATCTCCATGTATACTAAATCACATGCCACGAAAATTTTACTGCAGATATTGATGGTAGTTAGGCTTCTTTTGCTCGTGAAAGCCCTAATTTTCATCAACCCTACTTCGAGAATTAAATCTTTCATCTCTCCTGTACACAGATTCATGTTCTTCATGTTTAACTTGGATGGACGTTGTCGAAACCATGATTGTCTTCAAATTCCTAATTATTGGGAATACTATTGCATGTCTGGATTCGTTTGCAATTGGTTTCATGATTTTTCACTGCTTGTACCATTAGTTCTTAATTTTTGAACGACCCTGTGTCAAAACATGGTAAGTTTGGACCAAGAACCAAGAACATGTCAGATCTCTGTCGAACTTGGGCCAAGGACCTGAGAACGCGACGGCCCGATAGGCCGCGTTCTCAGGCAGATCGCGACATGAATCCCCGTCATGATCTGATCGTGACAGAACCACCGTCGCGACCTGATCGCCTAGTCTGACAGCCCTGTCGCCTTCTTCATACGAACCCGTCGCGATCTGACGGCCTGTTTTGGAGCACCCGTCGCGATCCGTACAAGGCCCTATCGCGTTCTGCTCTAAGCCTGTCGCGACCCCTACTGGGCTGCATCGCGATCTCAGTTTTTGGCCTAAAAAACCTGATTTGTGCAAGTCTTGATGCTCCACAGTAATCCTCATATCATGTTAACTGACTTAATTACAGAAAAACAAAGTTGTAAGTATTGGTCATATTTTAACTACTAAAAGTCAATCACTTGACCTATCATAACTATGATTTCATGACACTTACACACACGTGAACCATCCAAATATAGCTTAATTGGCATGAACATGTTACATAATTTATCTGGTAATTTATGTAATTAAATTGCCTCATGCTTAATTATACATGTGTAAGTTTTCTCGCGATGCTTTGGAACACCGATACCGACGCTCCACTGTTCTAGAATTCCTCTAGAACGTCGAGCACTTATTTCTATAATTACCCTCTTTCTTGACTTGGACGAACTCTCTGTCGGATACTCCTTCTGCAGGACTAGTGAGTCTTTGTTCAAGGCCTTCGTAAGTCTCCTTTGTCCATGGTTTCCCACATGGTCGACGAGCGGGTTGTACCCTAACACCTATGAAACCCTTTAGGGATCAATACGATCCAAACGGCTATTAGATGTTCGCTCTTATCTTGAATCACGCCGGACCTCTGGACCTGTGCATAACATGGCCAGTGGAAATGTAGTGAGTTCCACCTGACTGCCAACACCACGGGCGCGTGTTGTGCAACTGTTACTCTCGCTGATTACTCGACGTGTTACGTACAATGTCCACTAGCTCTCATCTATGCTCTACTCGCTCATCTTTTCACGTTCACTCTACTATCTCGTCTATTCATCTAGTGCTCTCATCTATTTCCTTGGTACTCTATATTAGCCATTGACTGATTGTCTAAAGATAAACATAACCAATGCCAGCATAATAGGGCCCGATATGGTCCTAGGGAGAGTGCCCGAAAGTGCCATTTGCCCATGAGAGTTAAATGATCAGGATGTCAGCATTACATCCAAGTGCCATACTATCTAGATTAATCTAAGGACAATCAAAAGTGCTATATTATCTTGTTGTCTGTTGACAACAAAGTGCTATGCTATACTCGTTGTGCTATTGCTATACTTTGTGCTATTGTGCTATGGCCATCCTGCTATTTTTGTGCTAATCCCGACACTTGTGCTATTTTTGGAAAGTCTATATTTGAAAAGTCTTGCTATTTCGATCATGCACTATCCTGCTATTTTTACCATACTTGACTTTCTCGTCCTATCATTAGTTACTCTGCCTTTAATGCACTAATCATTTAAAGTCTGCTTGACTATTGAGATTTAAGTCTTACTGGGCATTATCGCTCACCCTGTGTTATTTGTCGTTGTGTTCTCAGGTGAAACCGAGGATGACCCATACACTCAAGAGGACGGGAACGACCAAGAGTGAAGTCACGAGTACCCTAGCGTCCTAGAGTTATGTTAGAGTCTTAGTTTAGTCATTTACTTTTATTTCAATGTAATTGGGCCCTATAGAATGGCTCTGATATTAGTGGTTGTAACTAGACATTTGAAAGTTATTAATGAGAATAATTATCTTTAGTAATATTCATTATGCAATGGTTTGATGTCTAGTACTTACTCTGTACCCGTTTACTTGCAACTGCCTCGCGTTCTGATATTCCGCGTCGGGGCGTGACAAAATGGGTCTAAATTGTGCAAGAAAGGGAATGCAAGCATACAAGCGACACCAAAATTTATCCTGGTTCAGTGTTGACCCACTCAACACCTACGTCTTGTCCTCATGGGTAAACACCTTGAGATTCCACTATCCTATTGTAACTACAACCTACAATATAATGTTGGTAACAAACCTCCAACAAGTATAACCACCGCACCTGATCCACTCAAGTCATCTCCTTCTACCCAAGGGGGAAGATAACATAACACCAGATATAGACCTCTGGTCGGTCCCTTCCCTTGCTATAACTACAGCAAGTCCTCTTCTTCTACCAAGAGGCAACAACCAGAAGGAAATAAATACCCAAAGAATGTCTACAACTTAGATGTATGAGGCAAAGTTACAAGCTCAAAGATTTCAATTACAATAATAAAGAGAAAGATGATTATGCGATGTAGTTAAGCCTTCAATGTTTTAGTAGAAAGAATGTTGCTTCACGAATGTTGCGGAGCTCCAACGATTCTTTTCACCAAGCCTTCAGAGAACAAGAGGAGAAGTTTGAATGTAGATAGATGCTAAAGCTATCTTGATTTGCAAGTAGTATCTCTCTTGTGGTGTGCGAGTGTGTGTTCTCTATTCTTCCTTTTTCTTTTTGTATCTCTTTGTTGTAGATGAAGTCCCTTATTTAAAGCCTCTATAAGTGATAGCGATTGGATCTTTTCGTTATCTCATAATCACTTGAACGTTAGACGCAAGGCTTGACACGTTAGGAGCATCAGAGTATTTGTGCCACGTAGATAGATATCTTATGTACGTTCACATCTTACACATTTCTATTTTTGCAAAAATCTCGTACGAGCTGTCCTTATTTTCCAAGCACTAACTGGCTAGAACATATACATATCTCAAAAAAGTTTGTCAACTTTAGGTTTTTCAAATAATACTATTGTCTAGTGAGCATTTGACACATGAGTGCATGACATTTCAAAATTGTCAAGATATGAGAAAGGATGTTCAGATATAGTTAAAGCTATTGCATAAAAATACTTTTTTATGTGGCTACACAAGCCGTGCTTGTATGGAAAGTCTTACTATAGTCAAAATAACTTATCTGTATAAAATAATTGATTATCTTGTGAAACTAAATAATCAGTTATTCAAGGAGTTATAACATGAAATAATCGATTAATTTCGTGATATGCAGTTATTCATAAGAAAGTCAAAACATCCAAGTAATAGTAATCAATGTAAGTGAAGTATATTAGTTTTTTAATCATCAAAATCTTGAGGAGGGTTTGCAACACATACTGGTGGCCAAACATAAAGAGGTATCTGAATTGTAGCTCACTGCCTAACTTCTCAACAAGTGAAGGTAGATCGCCTAAGGCCTGTTAGTGTATTCAAGCCCCTAGAGATACCAACGTGGAAGTGGAAAAGCAATAGCATGGACTTTATCATGGGTTTGCCTAAGACTCAAGGTGGACCCGATTCTATATAGATAATAGTAGACTGACTGACAAAGTTCGCACACTTCCTACCTATTAAGAGCAAGTGGACCGTAGACATGCTAGCTATATCATATGTCAAATAAGTAGTGAGACTACATGAAATTCCCTCGTCCATAGTCTTAGATCAGGATCCTATATTCATCTCTCACTTCTAGAAAGAATTGCAATTTGTGTTAGGAACCAAGATGAATTTCAACACTGCATTCCATCCACAGGCAGGTGGACAAACAGAGAGGACTAATTAGATCATAGAAGACATGTTAATTGTTGACCAGGTTGCAAGCCCAAAGGAATGGTAAATGGGTTGCTTGAAATATATCTTAAAATTTTCCTGTTAAAAATAACTTCAAATAGAAACACACTAAATGCAGGTATTAGAGTTAGTGAGCAGCAAGAGTAAGATAAAAACAATCACACAAAATGCACAAGGATTTTTATCCTGGTTCGGACCTCCTATCATCCGGAGTCCTACGTCCAGTCCCTAAAAAACTACTTGGGATTCCACTAAGGGTACAGTCCCCCTCAAGGACACTTACACATCCAACACTCGTTGGCCTTCTCTTCAACCCACGAAGAGGCAATATAACCACCTGTAACAACAGGTCTTCCCTTCAACAAGGAGAACAAGACCACCTACCCATAGTAGGTCTTCTCTTCTCACAGGAAGAAGAACACTCTTAAAGAAGAGTTGAAGGGATGGCCCCTAGACCAAGCTTATACAAAAATGCAGTGCTTGATCTGAGGAATGAATTGAGAGAGAGAAGAATAAGGCTATGATGCTACTCTCTCAGAAACAACAAGCTCTTAAAAGAAAAAGAGAAGTGAAAGCTTCAAGAGAGCTCTAAGCAGATAGACTTGGAGTGAGGGCGCACTGCTCTTCTAGTGGTTGTAAAGACTTGTGTATTACTTTCTTGGTACCCTTGGATATATGTTTCACAACCACCGTCTTCTTCTTTATAAGTACCTCAGCTATCTTCAGATGTGTCCGTTGAAGTGTTTGTTGTCTCTCATTCCTTAGTGCTTGTTTCCATGCAGTCGCAGCAAGTCTTACATTGTAGAGACATGTGACTACTGGAAACTTGTAGACATTAAATGCTAAGAGAGAGATCTTCAGTCAACAAAAAAGGTCTTATACAAAAATAGATATGTCTATTCTGTCACCATATAAATCATACGAAGACTTGTTATCAGAATGACAAACCGTAATGCATTTTCTGCAAGGGAGCTGTGTCCCGTGACTAACTAAGCCATAGACAGATATGTTCCTTTCTATTCATAAGTAAAGTATTAGAAGACTTATCATGAAAATAGTAGTCAGTCAAAAAATCATACTGCATGGAAACTATATCCAGCAATAGACTATGCGTAAGACGTGTGTGAAATATTAACAGTTGGCGAGAGATTTTGAATTTCACATGTTCGAAACACTAAGAATATTTAAAATAAGTTTGAGAATACTTTAATCATGTTATCATAGATGTTTTCGGAAAGTTCCTTAGTCAGATGATATGCAATATGATCAATATGATTTCATCTTCAAGGATAATAGCTTGATATATTGAAAACAACAATTATATCAATAAAGTTTATTTATTAATCTTACTTGATCAACAGAATAAAGATGATTTGGGTATTAATGTTAATCTAAGTAGAACAGTCAACGGTCGATATGATGATTACAGAAACAATTGATATAAAATGTTCATCAATCGATGTTTTACAAAGCAATTGATAACATGTTCATCAATCGATACATAACTTCGATTGGTCAAGGGAATGACATAAACGGTCGAAGTGAAACTTCGGATATGACGAAGTGTAACTTCGGATATGACGAAGTAAACTTCAGATATGACGAAGTGGATTTCGTATAAAACAGATCATAACGCTGTCGGTTGAAGTGAATCTTCATATACGACTTTGGATATGACGAAGTGAACTTCGTATATGACAAAGTGGAACTTTGAATGATCACGACCAAAAACATGCATGACGAAGTGCCAGCTTTGGATATGACGAAGTGGACTTCGAATATGATGAAGCTAGCTTCGTATATGACGAAGTAAAGCTTCGACTGATCACGACCAAAAACATGCATGACACTAGATGATGAAGTTTAAAGCAATATAAGATGAAACTTGACTTCGATTGAAACGCATGAACTTATGAATGAAACTATGAATGACAACAAGGAATTACAAGCAATTGAACACCATCTAGTGAACTTAGAAATACACGGAACACTTACAATGATAATTCTTGAAGTATAATTTTATTTCCTTTGAATCTCCTATTTACAGACTTAACCAAAATGATATTAAGGAAAATACACATAGTTTAGATAAATATAAAAGTATTCTAATAAGTTTTGTTATCACCAAAATATATAATCATGGAGATAAAGGAGTCAACATTAATATCTTATGTGATTAACTTTGAAGGCTACTAGAGTGAGCACTTACCGCTCGTAGAGTTTGCATATAACAATAACTATCAGGCGAGTATACAGATGTCTCCATTCAAACCTTTGTATGGTAAAAGTTGTAATTCACCTATATGTTACGAGGAAGTAGGCGAGAGGCAATGGCTTGACCCTAACTTGGTCCAAAATATGATTAAGTGTATTTAAATCATGTGAGACCAACTGAAGATTGCTTAATCTAGGCAGAAAAGATATACAGACAAGATAAGGAGAGATCAAGAAATTCAAAGGGGAGATCATGCACTCTTAAAACTATCTCCTACTCCTGAAATTCAATGATTTGGAGTCAAGGGAAAGTTAAGTCCAAGATTTATTGGCCCTTTTGAGATACTAGAAAGGGTTGGTGAAGTGGCGTATAGATTGACATTATTATTGACTCTTTTATCTCCATTACTATATATTTTGGTGATAACAAAACAAATAGACCTTAATCACATCTTCATATGCACTCATCTGCTCAATCTTATTTTCATGTCTGTCGACACATGTTATCCATGGTGTCGACCTATGTTGCTCATGTGTCGATAGAATTGATGCATCTGTCGACAGACAACAACCATTGCGTTAACCTCCGAAGCACATGTGTCGACACTATGAACATCATGTGTCGACACACATTTGTCCTTTCACTCTTGTTAATTTATGTTCTTATTATTCTTAATGACACTGATGACATTGTTGCTTTAACATCTATTATTTTAGTCTATCAACAGGGTAAATAAGTTCTTTCCCAAAATCCAAGGATCATCACTATAAGTATTCTAAAAAGAACTTAATTTACCTCCATATTGTTTATATCCTGAAATTTGTCTAAGTCCACATCGATTGCGGTATATATATATACATCATGAGCAGTCGAAGTCCAACTTCGGATCATTCGAAGTCCCACTTCGACTGTTCATTTTATATTCGACTCCAGTCGAAGTTCCATCTAAAGTTTCACTTCGACTGACTGCGTTATATTTTGTGTCCAGTAGAAGTTTCACATCGATTGCTATTGTTTTATATCGATTGGAGTTATTGCCTATCTATTGCTGACCATTTTCGTCATTAGTAGAAGTCTCACTTCGACTAACTATGTTATATTTCTTAACCATTCGAAGTGTATATCTACTACTGACCATTTCAACATCGATTGTTGTTGTTTCATATCGATTGTTGACCATTTTCGTCGTCAGTCGAAGTAACCAGTCGAAGTGTCTATCAATTGCTGCTATTTGCACATCGATTACTATTAACTTACATATCAATTGCCTTCATATATCGATTAACGTTTACTCCTTCTGATTGGTGACCAAGTTTGTATCGATTGATGACCAAGTGACTTCAGACTGATTGGTAGTTTAAAAGTTGATTTCCTATCGATTGATGAATAAATAACTTATATATGTATCGATTGGTGACTACTTACCATTTTCTATCGATTGTTGTTAAAATTTGTTTCGATTGGTGAACAATACATCACTCAAACTACGTTTTACACCGATTGATGAGTATTTTATTTGGCACCCAAATTTTGCTTATTTTAAATATAGCTCTCATGCTTTCACGCAAGATCTCTTGCATATCCTTGAGCATTAAATGCGCAGCCTAACCTCTGTAAACCCAGGCTATTTGCTTACATTTTTTAAGCTACCTTTGTTAACAGACAAGAATGAGTCTACCTAAAGTAGAAATCTGTTAGCAGAATTTTTGCACATCTACATTACAGACAAGAAGGAGTCTACCTAAAGTAGAAATCTGTCAACAAAATTTTTGAACATCTACATCAGAGGTATGGACAACTGTTTGACATGTGAACTCTCACCCAACATGTTCCATCTCTATGAATTAAATGCTTGCAGATGTTATATGCTTTGGAAACATGCAAGTTATGGAACTCAAGGAATAGCCAACAAACAGAAAGCTACATGAGGATTTGGCAAACATCCAACGGCTACCAAAGATGAGTCTAACAGCTGGATTTCAGAGAGAGCAAAAGGAAGAATAAGAAGAAGAAGAAGAAGTTGAATCTCTCAAGTCTCAACGGCTATGTTCCTGCCTAACCATATAAAACAAGAAGGATGCAATCAAGAATGAGACAATACATATAGGCACATACATCAAGCCATCCACCAGGAAGCAAAGAGCCTACATCCTTCACTACCAGCCAAAGAAAGCAGAGTGTCGAATCCACTCTTTCACATTGCATTCTTGATCTGTCGTTCTCCCTATGTGTTCTTTCTGCAAACCTCCTTCTGAGAGAAAGAGATAGATCTGTCTCAGAGCAAAGCCCAACCATTGTTTATCTTGGGGTTGGTCTGGGGACCTTTGCATCTCCTTGAGATTTTTTGTCACGTCCCGAGAATTACGCAGCGGATATTAATAATACAGAATAATTCGAGACGATATCCCGAGACTTGAACAGTCGGCAAATAAGCCTCTAGCTAGCACGCACTAAGTGTATAAAAACATACATCATCATAGGGCCCAAATATTGAACTCAACTAATCTTGTATTCAAATCTCAACTCATTGTATTCCAAATGGAAACTATTACAGGACTAAGACTCAATAAAAAGGAAAAGTACATTTTATTCCTCACTTCCTACTACATGATTCTAACACTCAAAGCAAACTACTATAACTAGACTCATAGTTGGAACGCTCATCACTTGGACGCATTCCCATCCTCGACTTGCTCTTCCTCTTGAACTTCATAGTCACCTAGATTGGTTAAAAGTAGGGAATGAGCAAACTTGCCCAGTAGGATTTATATCTCAATGTGCGGGCAATGATATAAGTGATTAGCAATTTAGAGCTAGGTAAGCACGATGAATGTTATGATATGCATGTACGAATAAAACTCATTAAAATATGATACATGGAACAAGCTAGATAGAGTGATCATGATAGAACAAGATCTAGAAGGATATAACAAGATAGAACTAGCAATATTTCACTTTGTACAAGCACGCAAGATTTCACTTGATGTCAAGAACGCAAGATATCACTAATTGCAATAAATGCAGGATGGCCATATCACACAAGCAAGCACGCACAAGCACGAACTTTTAACATGATTCACTTAATCAGGCACGAAGACACTAATGTACACCAAGAAAAGATCCATCAAGAATGTACACCAGGACACGTGTATGTGGTTATTGTATTTATCATTCAACACGACACGCACGACTCCCAGCGTAGATGCAACGCCAGTAATCATTATACCCCATGGTTAACAGTATATTTATGACTCTCTGTCATTGGGGCTATACTGGAGCCCTTGGATACTCGCCATGCCCGGTCAGCATCTCACTTAAATTTTAAATGTAGATACCCACAGTCATTAATAATGGCCAATGAGAGTTTCAAGATGTAAGCATGTGTAACGTCATGTTCATGATGATGATGAGAATAAGTAATAAGTAAATTGAACATGATTTCATGATAACAATGGTCAAGAGATAAATTTGGCAGCATAACGGTACGATTTATACTTTAGTTTGATCTTTACATTAACGACTTTAGTCTAGATTGTAAGTCATACTCACGAGAACAAGATGGGAGAGGAAGTGCACGCTATCTTCAGGGAACTTCAATGGTACAACCAACTCGGCCTCCATGTGAGAATCCACGGAGAGCGGAGATTTACGGAGGTCTTAGAGAAAAGGTCACTAGTCTACCGATTCGGAATGACCGGAAGAGAGCTTCCAAATCCCCAAGAAAGGGTTGCCTAGATGTGCAAGTGTGTAGTGATGTACGCGTCTCAATTCACAATCCATCGGTCTCAAACTCGCGGAAAGCACTTAACATGATGGCAAGCAATGAACAATGCATTTAACTACACATGGGTTTGCAAGATTTTAAGATAATAATTATCATTTTAATCAAGCTAGAACAGTAACAAGAGCGAATCACAAGTTTCATGAATGATCACGTCATTAAGAGAATAATTAGAATAATGTTCATGTAATTATAGTTTTTAAATGGGTTAATCACTTTTAAGTCATTAAACAGACATCATGAGATGATTAGAACCATGACATGCAGGAAGCATGCAGGAAACAGGGGTGTGATTCATGCAATGCTTATATCTTCTAAACTAGAGCTTTGCGGACAAAAGTCTCAACATGAAAGTTGTAGGGAACATGGAATAGATGCAAACTATGATTTTTAAATAATTTTAAACGACCTCGAGATGCATGATAAATCAACATGAACATAAAACGTCTCAGACATGCGCGACTTTGGAAAAACGCCTATAACTCAACATGTAATCATTGGAATTCAATGAAATCAGTGGGAAACGAAAGTTAACTTGATGATCTACACATTGGTATAGGATATGTTAAGGTTTGGCCCGAGAAAACCTACCTTCTGGGTTGAAGAAGTCCCGTTGTTCCAGAAAACCCATGTTCAGACCACTTGGAGGAGAATGCTTACTGTACCTGATCTACTGAGTGAAAAATAGTGAAACCAGTGGGGTTAGGAACTATACTCGACCCTCTTTCCAGGGATATAAGCCTTTCAAGGTTTGGTTAGGGTTTGACCTACCTTTGGTCGACTTCAAGATGACTATCTGTGCAGGTCGCAGCAGACGCAACGGGGAAGAAGAACGGCTTGGTGTGGGCGATCTCCTGCTCTCCAGCCGCCAAGAACTCCTCCACACGACCCCAACAAGATGTAAACTCGTTCCTAAGGGTTTGGTGGAGAGTATTTAAGCAACCAAGGTGTTTATGAGTCCTATTGTGACAAGGAAAGCCAAGTTGCAGTTTTGACATATTAGTTTCCTAATTTGAGGATTTCTTCCTCCATTATAGTGTGTGAGGCTTTAGAAAACCTCCCCCCATAGTTAATCACGAATTTGGGTTGCCAAGAATGCGTGCTCTCCTCCCAATTCAACTCTAATTGCCTCTTTCTAATTTCAGCTTATTTAAGCTACGAATTTCCATGCATTTTCTTGCTTCATTTGATTTTGGGTCATATGTGGTCCATTGGCCCAATTATGATATTGGGTCATTAATATATAATGTTGGAAGTCTCTCCAACATTTTATTTAATTTTTGGTTGCGTCGTATTTCTGTGTTAACGGTTTTCCGACTTGTTTCCGAATTTGGATAATCGGTCACAATAACTCTTAAACCTAGCCCAAATGATTTTTATTGACCCAAATTTCTTGATGGTTCATTAGAGGATATTATTTGAAGTCCGTATATGATTTTTATTTAATTTTCTGACTCATCCAAGTATGTGTGATAATGATTTTTCGACTTATTCATGAATTACGATAATAAGTCGCAAAACACTTTAAACTTGGCTAATCCGATTTGTTTTGGCACAAATTTCTTTGTGGAACATTTATTAATAATGTGTGAGGTTGATTTATAATTTTTACGAAATTTTCCGATGTGTTTTAGCACATACGATAATGCTACGTATGTTTAAATACTCTGATATTATGGAAATTATTTATTTCCATTTATTTGAGTTTTTATGTAATTAAAATTTTCGGGGTGCTACACCCTCCCCCACTTAAGAGAAGTTGGTCCCCAAATTTATAGATCATTAATTGGCTCTTGATAATTATGATCCTTGAGTTGGTTTCAGATTTAATTCCTCTAACTTGTTTCAACATTCTAGCTCATGGATGCTAGTTCATCATCTACACCTATGGCCACCCGTACTATTCATTTGGTTCCTTCCACTCTGATGATCAGTCTATCCCCGTGTAATTTTAATTAATTACATATATATATATATATATATATATATATATATATATATATATATATATTGATGATTAACAAAACCAAACAAGAATTTATCAATTATATCTAATGAATATTTCATAAGTCTTAAGTACAGGAAAAACACCAAGGTCAAACAAGCCCACAAAAGGTATGCATTACTTCTCTGAAGCTTTAATCTCTTCAACATATTACTTCACTAAGTTCATATCGACTTCTATTAAAGGCCATAACGATTTCTTTATAAGCATATCGATTTCAGTAGAATTATCATAACGATTTCTTTTCTGGCTGAAAAGTCATGTTGTTTCAAACAAGTCGATGCCACAACGATTCCTTAAGTCATCGCAACGATTCCTTAAGTCATCGTAACGATTTCTTTAGAATTCGTAACGACTTGTTCGTCGCAACGATTCCTTAAGTCATCGTAACGATTTCTTTAGAAAACGTAACGACTTGTTCGTCGCAACGATTCCTTAAGTCATCGTAACGATTTCTTTAGAATTCGTAATGACTTGTTCGTCGCAACGATTTCTTAAGTCATCATAACGATTTCTTTAGAAAACGCAACGACTTGCTCGTCACAACGACTCTATAAGTTACCGTAACGATTTCTTTAGAGCCCGTAACGACTTGCTCACCGTAACGATTCTATAAGTATTCATAACGACTTCTTTAGAACTCGCAACGACTTGCTTATTGTAACGATTTCTTTAGAACTCACAACGACTTGCTTGTTGTAACGATTTCATAAGTCACCATAACGATTTCTTTAAGCGCTCATAACGATTTGCTTTGTGCAACGATTTCTTTAGAGCTCATAACGACTTGATAAGTGTTCATAACGATTTGCTCTCTATAATGACTTGTTAGTATTCATAACGATTTCATAAGTCATATAGACAACGTCTTTACAGTTTATATCAACTTGATTTTTATCTTATCTCTTGAAGCATTGACCAGTCAAAGTCATGCATATATCTATCTGTCACTCCTGCATTTATGAGTCCTGAACGTATCTCTGCATGCATGCAGACAATATCATCCTTTATCGTGCCTACTCTGATTACGTCTTTTAGACTTAAGTTATTTGGCATTACTATTTTCATGTCTATTGCTACTGACGTTGACTGACATCAGAGACAGCTTAGCTGTCTGCTATTTGAGATTGACATTTGTGCAGACCTCTGATCCAGCTTCATGGTACAACGTTAAACAAATAGAAGCCAACGGATATTTCTGAAGATCTCATCTCTTTGCGTGCTCAAGTGATCAAAAGACTGTTGACTGGAAGCTTCCCAGACTTCAGGTGTCATTCAGTCTAACGACTACTCAAAAGAGAGACAATGGACACTTCAACGTCTAGATTCCAAATTGAAGATAAATACAAGTCAGAAGAACAGAAGATATAACGGTGTACAAAAAGCATTCAAATTCTTCTGAAGAAAGTCTAGAGCCAAGAACTTCATTCCTCTTAGCTTTTGCTCGTTTGTTCTCCACTAGTTTGTGAAAATCTTGAGAGAGCCCGTGTAGTTCTGAGAGTGTGCCTTGTTTAGATCTTTGCTCTCAGTTCTAGTTGCTTCAGATCCTTGCTTGTCAAAAGCTTGATCTAGGGGCTTGAAAATCATTCATTTCCTTTGTGTTGTTCCCTTCGATTGTGAAGGAAGACCTGGTAAGGTATCCAGGGTGTTGTTCCCTTCGGTTGTGAAGGAAGACCTGGTGTGGTATCCAGGGTGTTGTTCCCTTCAGTTGTGAAGGAAGACCTGGTGGGGTATCCAGGGTGTTATTCCCTTCGGGTGTGAAGGAAGACCAGCTGAGCTGGGTGTTGTAGCGTCCTTGGGGGGACTGTACCCTAGTTAGTGAAATCCTGAGTTGTTGCTCTGGGACTGGACGTAGGACTCCTAAGGAAAGGAGGTCCGAACCAGGATAAACCTTGTGTTGTGTGACTGTCTTCCTTGCGTGTTTGATATTTTAACTAACTGTCACTAACCTACTTCGAAGATCGTTTGTGTGAATATTTTTAGTTACAGGTATCTTCTAGAGTAATTTTTAAAGACCCATTCACCCCCCCCCCCCCCCCTCTGGGCTCGTCAACTGGGCAACACACTCCTGTTTTCCTTCCACGGTTGTTATAACTCCATCTTAATCCATCAGATGAACTATGATATAATTACTAGATTATTCCTTTCTGTTTTAGTGCAGCAAACTCCGCCGCCTTCCTTTCCTTAACTCTTTCAGAGAAGTATTTTCCTCGGAAGATCTCCAGGAAACCTGCCCATTCCAGTTCAGCTATATTAGGCAGATGGGTCGATGTGGCCTTCCACCAAGCTCGAGCATCCTTAGTAAACTGGAAAGTGGCCAGTACCACCTTCTCCCTATTGGTGCATTGCATAACTTGGAAAATTCTTTCTATTTCTTCCTGCCAATTCTCCGCTTCGTCTGGATCAGCGGATGCAGAGAAGCGAGGAGGGTTTAAACTCCTAAAATTCCGGTGCAGATCACTGGCTCCGCTCCTAGCAGCTGCAGCCTGATTTCCAGCCTGAACCACATTTTGTAAAGCCTGAGTCAATCCAGCCACGGTTTCTTGCATAGCTCGCCACTGGTTGCGAGCCATTGCAGTTGAGTGTAAGAGTTATGAAGGTTCCTGAGAAAAGGATGGAAACCAATTAATGTCTCTAGATACATTATCAGAGTCAATGGGTAGGAGTGTTTTGTTCATTCTATCATATTCCCAGTCTCTACCCATTCTCACCAGGTACTATATTTACTTTCCATGGCCTAGGTTCCATAGGTATCTCCTAATCCTGAGACATATATCGTATTTGGTATTCCTAGGCTCTGATACCACTAAATTGTCACGTCCCGAGAATTACGCAGCGGATATTAATAATGCAGAATAATTCGAGACGATATCCCGAGACTTGAACAGTCGGCAAATAAGCCTCTAGCTAGCACGCACTAAGTGTATAACAACATACATCATCATAGGGCCCAAATATTGAACTCAACTAATCTTGTATTCAAATCTCAACTCATTGTATTCCAAATGGAAACTATTACAGGACTTAAGACTCAATAAAAAGGAAAAGTACATTTTATTCCTCACTTCCTACTACATGATTCTAACACTCAAAGCAAACTACTATAACTAGACTCATAGTTGGAACGCTCATCACTTGGACGCATTCCCATCCTCGACTTGCTCTTCCTCTTGAACTTCATAGTCACCTAGATTGGTAAAAAGTATGGAATGAGCAAACTAGCCCAGTAGGATTTATATCTCAATGTACGGGCAATGATATAAGTGATTAGCAATTTAGAGCTAGGTAAGCACGATGAATGTCATGATATGCATGTACAAATAAAACTCGTTAAAATATGATACATGGAACAAGCTAGATAGAGTGATCATGATAGAACAAGATCTAGAAGGATATAACAAGATAGAACTAGCAATATTTCACTTTGTACAAGCACGCAAGATTTCACTTGATGTCAAGAACGCAAGATATCACTAATTGCAATAAATGCAGGATGGCCATATCACACAAGCAAGCACGCACGAGCACGAACTTTTAACACGATTCACTTAATCAGGCACGAAGACTCTAATGTACACCAAGAAAAGATCCATCAAGAATGTACACCAGGACACGTGTATGTGGTTATTATGTCTATCATTCAACACGACACGCACGACTCCCAGCGCAGATGCAACGCCAGTAATCATTATACCCCATGGTTAACAGTATATTTATGACTCTCTGTCATTGGGGCTAGACTGGAGCCCTTGGACACTCGTCGTGCCCGGTCAGCATCTCACTTAAATTTTTAAATGTAGATACTCACAGTCATTAATAATGGCCAATGAGAGTTTCAAGATGTAAGCATGTGTAACGTCATGTTCATGATGATGATGAGAACAAGTAATAAGTAAATTGAACATGATTTCATGATAACAATGGTCAAGAGATAAATTTGGCAGCGTAACGGTACGATTTATACTTTAGTTTGATCTTTACATTAACGGCTTTAGTCTAGATTGTAAGTCACACTCACGAGAACAAGATGAGAGAGGAAGTGCACACTATATTCAGGGAACTTCAATGGTACAACCAACTCGACCTCCATGTGGGAATCCACGGAGAGCGGAGATTTACGGAGGTCTTAGAGAAAAGGTCACTAGTCTACCGATTCGGAATGACCGGTAGAGAGCTTCCAAATCTCCAAGAAAGGGCTGCCTAGATGTGCAAGTGTGTAGTGATGTACGCGTCTCAATTCACAATCCATCGGTCTCAAACTCGCAGAAAGCACTTAACATGATGGCATGCAATGAACGATGGATTTAACTACACATGGGTTTGCAAGATTTTAAGATAATAATTATCATTTTAATCAAGCTAGAACAGTAACAAGAGCGAATCACAAGTTTCATGAATGATCACATCATTAAGAGAAAAATTAGAATATTGTTCATGTAATTATAGTTTTTAAATGGGTTAATCACTTTTAATCCATTAAACAGACGTCATGAGATGATTAGAACCATGACATGCAGGAAACATGCAAGAAATGGGGATGCGATTCATGCAACACTTATATCTTCTAAACTAGAGCTTTTGGATAAAAGTCTCAACATGAAAGTTGTAGGGAACATGGAATAGATGCAAACTATGATTTTTAAATAATTTTAAACGACCTCGAGATGCACGATAAATCAACACGAACGTAAAAAGTCTCAAACATGCGCGACTTTGGTAAAACGCCTATAACTCAACATGTACTTATTGGAATTCAATGAAATCAGTGGGAAACGAAAGTTAACTTGATGCTCTACACACTGGTATAGGATGTGTTAAGGTTTGGCCCGAGAAAACCTACCTTCTGGGTTGAAGAAGTCCCATTTTTCAGAAAACCCACGTTCAGACCACTTGGAGGAGAACGCTTACTGTACCCGATCTACTGAGTGAAAAATAGTGAAACCAGTGGGGTTAGGAACTAGACTCGACCCTCTTTCCTGGGATATAAGCCTTGCAAGTTTTGGTTAGGGTTTGACCTACCTTTGGTCGACTTCAAAATGACTATCTATGCAGGTCGCAGCAGACGCAACGGGGAAGAAGAACGGCTTGGTGTGGGCGATCTCCTGCTCCCCAGCCGCCAAGAACTCCTCCACACGACCCCAACAAGATGTAAACTCATCCCTAAGGGTTTGGTGGAGAGTATTTAAGCAACCAATGTGTTTATGAGTCCTATTGTGACAAGGAAAGCCAAGTTGCGGTTTTGACATATTAGTTTCCTAATTTGAGAATTTCTTCCTCCAATAGAGTGTGTGAGGCTTTAGGAAACCTCCCCCCATAGTTAAGCATGAATTTGGGTTGCCAAGAATGCGTGCTCTCCTCCCAATTCAACTCTAATTGCCTCTTTCTAATTTCAGCTTATTTAAGTTACGAATTTCTATGCATTTTCTTGCTTCATTTGATTTATGGGTCATATGTAGTCCATTGGCCCAATTATGATATTGGGTCATTAATATATAATGTTGGAAGTCTCTCCAACATTTTTATTTAATTTTTGGTTGCGTCGTATTTCCGTGTTAACGGTTTTCCGACTTGTTTCCGAATTTGGATAATCGGTCACAATAACTCTTAAACCTAGCCCAAATGATTTTTATTGACCCAATTTTTTTGATGGGTCATTAGAGGATATTATTTGAAGTCCGTATATGATTTTTATTTAATTTTCTGACTCATCCAAGTATGTGTGATAATGATTTTTCGACTTATTCATGAATTACGATAATAAGTCGCAAAACACTTTAAACTTGGCTAATCCGATTTTTCTTGGCACAAATTTCTTTGTGGAACATTTAGTAATAATGTGTGAGGTTGATTTATAATTTTTACGAAATTTTTCGATGTGTTTTAGCACATACGATAATGCTACGTATGTTTAAATACTCTAATATTATGAAAATTATTTATTTCCATTTATTTGATTTTTTATGTAATTAAAATTTCCGGGATGCTACATTTTTTGTTGTTCCTCTTCCTGTGAGAAGAGAAGACCAGCCTACGAGTTGGGTGTCTTTGCCCCTTGTTTAAGGGAAGACCAGCCTGCGAGCTAGGTGGTTGTTCCTCTTCTTGGAAGAGAAGACTTACTTGAGTAAGTGTTGTATACCCCTTGTTTAAAGGGAAGACCAAGGTGTCTTGGTGGTTTAGTGAAACCCCAAGAGTGTGCTTGGGGACTGGACGTAGATTACTTTTATTTATTTCCGTTGTACACTAACAAATAGTTCTAACAATCTGGTTTATATTTATGTTTTAGATTTTAGAAAAAGTAAATTATCGGGCATGCACAATGTCTTCCAAGTGTCTATGCTAAGGAAGTATGTGTATGACTCTACCCATGTGATACGCCATGAAGGCTTGGTGCTGCACAAAGACTTGACTTACGAGAAGAAACCGATCAAGATCTTAGATCGGAAACTACAACAGCTCGAGAGCTGAGTCATACCAATGGTGAAAGTCCAATGGACCAGGCCTGAAGTAGAAGAAGCCACTTGAGAATCGAAAGGAACGATCAGGGGAAATCACCCCAAACTATTTTCAAGTACGAGAGAACCCTCCCTATAGTAAACATTGTATGAATTTGGGAACCAAATTATTTTAGGTATGGGAGAATGTAGCAACCGAAATTTATTAAAACTATATAAATTTAAAAAATATACTAAAAGAATAAAAGAGAAATAGATAAATAAAAGTTGATGAAAGGATTGAATAATGATTCATAAAAGTGTTAATGGATAAAAAGGAAAGCATAAATAATAATAACCGAGGAAAATATATAAAATTTGGAGTGCCCAATTAACTAATTCTAAATTTGGCCAATTAAGGTTCAATACATAAGATAATGGCCCAAAATCATGTCGAACTTCTAACCCAACCTAGATACCACATTTTCCATTATAATCCAACTCTAATTAGGATTGGGAGGTTCAAATTTGGGAAACAAATCAAGTAATGCAATAAAAGAAGTTAGAGTCATAATGGGACTCTTAAAAACCTAAGTCTTTAAATACAACCAACGTTCTTGGATGTACAGAGGTAGCTAGAGAGGAGGAGATTCGAAGAAAAACCCTAGGAGATGTGTGTTCTTTCCCTTCTTACCTTAGAGACTTCAAAGCATTCAAAGGTAGGTTTCTTATGGGTAGAATTTCATTAAATCTCTCTGTAGGCTAATATTCATGCTAGAATCATGTTCCCCATGCTTTCCCTAATTTTTATAGTCCATACAACATGTATTTGAATAATGAAAAGTCAATTTTCTTGTTCACCTGAGTTCATGTAAGTTCCCTTAAATCATGTCAAAATCTTGTTTACTTGTCAATTAATCCTTGCTATACGGAAGCTTTTAATAGTGTTTTCTCCATTTTTTGATTTATTATATATCAACATTTTGGCTTTTAAATGCATATATATCACAAATTGGCTCATTGTGTTGAAATGTGGTGGGTACATGATAATTGTATAATTTGAAGTGTAGCGGAATTCCCTATATGGTAATCTAGAAGGGGGGGTTGAATAGATTACTGTCTATTAAGAACACTTGTTGCCTTCTTTTTGATAGAACACAAATTACTAGAAGTTATGGCAAGGACTAAACTTAGTGTGGATGTGTGTGATTCGATGGCAGATATTAAACAGATGATTAGACGTGTGTAAATGCACCGTGCCTACCAAACATCTAACGTAGAAACGTTCAAACCACGAGACACAACGATTTACGTGGTTCGGAGTACACAACTCATGTATCCTACATCCACGGGCCACACACACACGCAGAACAATCTGCTTATGAGCTAGTTCAGGAACTACAACTCACACACACGTGTTCTCTGATGTATAGCCACGATCAGAACAACACACACACGTGTATCAAGCACAAGGACTGCTTGAAACACACCACACACACACACACGTATAGACAATAGTAAAACAGAGAAGAGTTTGAGAGTTGAGAATCAAATCCAATTGAAAACTCTTCTCATGAACGTCTGAGTAGACTTCAAGCTTCGTCTTGATGATTAGAAGTTGATGGAGAGGCTTGAATCCATGATGTTCAGACTTCACCGCTGCACGGAGGACTTCTCTTGTTGAATCTGGGCAGCAAGTAGAAGCAGAGCAGCAGGGCAAGACTTTTCTTGAGAAGCTTTTAGGGTTCTTGCTTGGAGGCTGCTTGTGTACGTGAATGTCTTCAAAAAGATGCTTAAATAGAGGTGTTTACATATGGAGAGTCGTGGATTGTGGAAACACCATCTATGGAAACTCGAAGACTTCCCGTATTTGAGGACTCTTTCCGTTTGTCGACAGCACTGGGTGCTCCTGTCGACAGGCGCAAGCTAGCAGAACTTTCAAGGCTTCTGGAAGGCAGTTACTGTCGACAGGCGAATGGGTGCTGTCGACAGGCACAGGAAGACAGAAGATTCATGGTTCTGGGAACCTCTTCCTGTCGACAGGCATCTGGGGTGCTGTCGACAGGCTCATCTGTTCTGCAGATTTGCCTTCTGGCTTGAGTTTGCTTGTCGACAGGGATCCTGCCTGCTGTCGACAGGTGCTTGCTTTTCATGTTATTCTTCATCATTTTGACTTTGTTCTTCGTACATCTCTTGCTCAACATCTCACCTAAAATAATGAACATAGTTAGTGAGACATTATAGTCATTTAAAGCTTAACATCATATCAACACATTGTGACAAGTCATTGCATTGCAATTTTAAACTCAACTCACATTGTTCACTTGTTTACTTTGTTCATCATTGATCATCAGCAAAAACATGTTGTATTTGTGATTTATATGATTTAGAATGTGAACCCAACATAATTGTTATAAATAATTGTATAATATTATTGAAAAATGATTGATAATATCATAAGATTCTATTATCATTTGATTACAAGTGCGATAATTGATTAAATCTCTTTTGTGTTGTGTTTGTAGGGCTAATGGGCCAAGAAATGAGATTGCAAGTGGGCCAATGAATTTAATTAGATCAAGAGAGAACAATGAGAGATTCTAATTTTTAAAATATTCCCTCTCTCTCTTTCTTTTCAATTTTTAAAACTCCCTCTCATTTTTAAAATCCCCTCTCCTATTTTCCAAAAATCCCTCTCCTTTAAACTCTCCTCTTTCCTCTATTCTATCTATCTATTTTACAAATATTCTCTTCTTCTCTCTCATATCTCTTACCGCAGCTCTCTCTCCTTCTCCCCCGGAGCTCTCTCCCCTTCTTCTCTTCTTCCTCTTCTTCTGCCTCTTCTACTTTTCTTCTATCTCACTTCCGGTCTCCCTCTCTCTCTGTGTGAAGCACACAAGTAGCAACAGCAGTAGGCCCGCCTCCGCCTTCGCGCCCGCGCCTGTGCGTGCGCGCCAGCAGCTCCGCCCACGTTTGTGCGTGCGCGCCAGCAGCTCTGCCCGCGCCAGCAGCACCCGGCCGCGCTGTCCGTCGCGGCCACATGCACCGGCCGCGCTCGCACCAGGCCACCCAGGCCCGTGCCCGCACTGGCCAGCACACGCCAGTACGCCTCCGCCTCCGCGCCAGGCCCGCCCCACGTCCGAGCCGCCCCCGCGCCTGCCACGCACCCGCCTGCCGCAGTCGCCTGCCACGCGCCCCCTGCTCGTCCGCCTCTCTTCCTCTCTACGTGCATGCATGCACGTAGAGAGGAGGCGGTCCCCTCTATCTCTCTCTCCTCTCGCTCGCCTCTCTCTCGTCTCTGACTATCTCTCTCTCTCTCGCTCTCTCTCTCTCTCTCTCATCTCTCTTGTTCTCTCTCTTGCTCTCTCTCGCCCCCTCTCCTCTCTCGCCTCTTTTCTCTCTCTCTTCTCTTCCGTTTTCTGCTCTCTCTCCATCTCTTCTCATCCTTTTCTCTCTCTATCTCTTTCTTCATAGATTATTTTACTTTAATTTTGTATTGTGTTAGACTCTTAATTTTATTGCCATAATGTTAGTTAACCTTTTTGTTGATTAGTCATTCCTCTCTCTCTCCTCTCTCTCTTCTCTATCGCTTTCTTTCTATCTCTATTTCTCTCTTCTAATTTCTCTTCTTAAGTTAGATTTATTTTTTTGTTTGATCAAATTAGTCTTAGGATTTAATTCTAAAATTCTCAACACACTTTTCTAATCAAAGAAACTCAAGATTTTCAAAGTTAATAATCTTTTTCCTCGTGGATTCGACTCGGTCTCACCACTTAACTATTGTTATAATATTTAGTGTAGGCTGATTAATTTAAGATTGATATCCACGTGTTTAACGACGCATTCGTGGGCTATCAATTTTTGGCACCGTTGCGGGGAATTAGATTTTTAGTTTTGATAATCTTGGTGTCTTTTGTATATATTCATGCTAATATTTTCTTTCTTTTTGTAGGCGTTAAATAATCTTGGTGTCTTGAAAAAAAAATCCAAAAATTGCAGAAAAAAATCAAAAAAAAAGGTAAGTTGAGGTGAGTTTCCTCCTCTCTCTCACTTTTTCTATTTTTTTTAATTTCCAAAAGAACGAGGGATTGCGTTGGAGGTAAGTACCCTTAAAACCCTCTTGATTGAGTTTCCTTTTCTTAGTTGCCATGTTTAGATAATTAAAAAAAATCAATCACTTGAATCTAATAAAAAGATGTCATGTCAAGATTAGAAACTTTCCATCTTTAGGACATGCATCATTTAGACTTTCATCTTTAGGTATTTTTCTTTTTGAAAAGTTTCCTTTCTTGTCGAAGATTGCGGAAAGCAAGGTGAAAATTTTGCAACTTTCTTTAAAAAGCATGATCATGCATTGCCATGCTTACATAGAACCCCTTGCTTGATTTTGTGGTGTGCACATCATTTCTAAAATATTTTAAGGGCAATTTCCTTAACAAGATAAGGTGGGGATTTGATCACCCTTCCTTAGCCCACAAACCACGATTTCCTACATCTTTTGCATTCCCAAGTCTTAATAAAAATCAGTAAACATTGGCCTTAGGGTTCACACTGAGGTTTAGGTCCACTTGGGCCCACTAATTGGTTTTGGAAACTGGTGTCTAAGGCTAGAGGTTAAAAGGCAAATGCCTAAGCGGGAAAGTGATTCTCTAATTAGGTCCCTACGAAAGTAGGGGAGCCTCCCACTACCCCACCTCTTACCTGGCCAGTGGATATACCTAATAGTGGACTTAAGTTGGTCTAGGCCACTTTGTGAGAAATCTCATTTTCAAGTCTAAGATCTATAGGTCAAATAGGGTAATTGTTTGAAACTTGTTTGTCTTGTTAAAATATAAAAAAAAAACTTAAAAAAACAAAATTTAAAAAAAAATCTCTCTCATCTCTCATTTGGTCCTAGTGCATGCATGGTAGGAGATCACAAAGCCCTAATTTGCTAGGACCAATCCCAGAAATTGAGAGAATTCTCCATCCAAAGAAAAATCTTCTGAAAAATCAAATGGCTGAAAATCAAGAAATCCCCAAACAGATGAAGGATTATTTCATTCCCAATCAATATCAACCTTCATCTTGTATTAACCTTCCACAAAATCAAGCTCTCCAATATGAAATCAAATCCAGCACTATTCAAATGCTTCCATCGTTTTATGGAAATACCAATGAAGACCTATAAGCATATTGATGAATTCTTGGAAATATGCTCAACTGTTAAAATTCAAAAAATTTCTGATGATGCCCTCAGATTGACCCTCTTCCCATTTTCTCTAAAAGATAAGGCAAAATATTGGTTGGGCACTGTGGGGAAAACCATTAGAACTTGGGCAAAAATGCAACAAAAATTCTTAAAGAAGTTCTACCCTATAGGCCGAACCAATACTATGTGGAGGGCTATTACTGGATTTTCACAATTACCAGGGGAATTGATTCATGAATCATGGGAAAGATTGAAAGAGTTGTTAAGGAAATGTCCCCATCATGGTCTTTCAAAATGGCAAATAGTGCAAGCATTTTATGAAGGATTAACTGAACAATATAGGCAGATGATGGATGCATCATGTGGGGGGACGTTTATGAGCAAGAGTGAAGATGAAGCTTATGATCTCTTTGAAATGCTAAGTGAAAATTCAATTAATCATGCCTCACTTTCATCTTATGAGAGATCTGTTGGGCCATCCAAGCGGGCTGGGTTGTATGAAGTGAGAAATCAGGCTGAATTGGAGCCCAAATTCGTGAATAATCTCATGGCCCAAAAGTGGGACAAAGTGGATACTATGGCCCAAATTGTTGCCTCTCTGCTCAAAAGATGGACCAAATCTTGTCTAGGACCCATCAGGATCCCTTTGGCCCATCCCCCTCGGGCCCATATGTTGGCCCAGACTCCTATCATCAGGAAGTCTGTAGTTTGTGTGCTAGTCTGGCCCACCACATTAATGAATGTCCAACTGCAGCTCAACTCCCTCCTTTCATCCAAGAACAAGTCCAAGAACAGGTCCAAGCAGCCCAAGGATTCCCCAAGCCCAATCTGGACCCATTCTCCAATTCATACAATCCAGGCTGGAGAAATCATCCTAATTTCTCTTGGAGAAATCAACAAGCTCCACTTCAAAGACCTAACCCCTCCATGCCTCAAGTCTCAAAACAACCATTCCAGAACCAATTTCAGGCCCAATCTAATTCTTACAATGGCACTTATGATAGAGGGCCTCAGGCTCAATTCTCTCAGGCAGCCCAATTTCCTCCTCCTCAACCCAAGCAAGTTCAGCCCACCTTTCAACAACTCCCTCAACAGAATTTTAAAGAATAATTTAATCAACTCCAACAAATCATCTTGGCCCAACAACAACAATTGCACCAACAACAACAACTCTTGGCTACAAACCAACAAACCATGGCTAGGCTAGAAGCCCAAGTGGGCCAGATGGCTGAGACCACCATGAGAAGGGAAGTGGGCAAATTGCCTAGCCAACCTGTGGCCAACCCAAGGAACCAACCACCAGGCTTTGCTTCACAATCAGGCCTCCTACCTCAACCTGCCCAACAAGCCCAACCAAGAGGCCCACAATTGGAGAATATAAAAGCCATTTCAAGCCTGAGAAGTGGTAAGGTGCTAAGTGACCCACATAAAGGAAAAGTGGTTGTGAATAATCCTACACAAGAAATCCAAGATGATACTAGTGATAGTGAAGAGGAGCCCATTCAAATTAAGTTGGGGGGAGAGAACAAAGGGAAAGAGAAGGTTCATGAAGATCCAAATTCTTACCAACCAAAAGTGTCATTTCCAAGTGCTCTAGAATCCAAGCCCATTAAGAAGAAGAAGAAGTCGGTCCAAGATGAGGAGTTGTTGGAATTGTTCAAACAAGTCCACATCAATATTCTACTCCTCGATGCCATCAAGTATGTCCCGACTTATGCTAAATTTCTTAAAGATCTTTGCACTCCACGAAGGGAATCTAAGACTGCAATTCAGAAAATCTGGCTCCCTGAAGATGTTAGTGCAGTCTTGACAAACCACCTCCCTAGGAAGCTGAAGGACCCTGGTGCTCCCCTCATTTCATGTGATATAGATGGTATAACCTTCGATCGTGCCCTTCTTGATTTAGGAGCGAGTTTCAATCTTCTCCCCACCTTCATTTATGAACAATTCAACATAGGGGAACTCAAGCCCACTTCCATCATTCTGTAGCTGGCCACGGGGATTGATAGAGGATGTAATTGTCAAAGTCAATGATTGTTATTTCCCCGTGGACTTTCTCATCCTTGATATGTCCACCAACCAAGAGTTGAGACACACTCCTATCATTCTTGGTCGTCCCTTCCTCGCCACTGCCAAAGCCAACATCAACTGTGCTACGGGGATGATGGACATTTTATTTGGGGGACAAACGGTCTCTCTTAATGTGTTTAAAGCCTCTAAATATCCAGATCAAGAAGAAATATGTCATTCTATTGACATTTTGACTGAGTCTATTGATAATGACCTGGATGTTGACCAACTTGAGGAGACCAATGCTTTATATGATTCACCACTCCACTCTACTCTTTGGCCCAAAGTTGAACCTTTGCCGGCCTTGCAATCTGAACCTGCTCTTCCATCACTTCAAATCCCTCCAAAACTTGAGCTTAAACCTCTTCCAGACTCCCTCAAGTATGTATTCCTAGGCCCAAACCAAACTTTGCCTGTTATCATTGCCTCCAACCTAAGCCCTACCCAAGAAGCCCAATTGATAGAAGTCTTAGGGGAACATAGGGGTGCCATAGGTTGGACAGTGGCCGACCTTAAAGGGATCAGTCCATCTATTTGTATGCACCACATCTACTTGGAGGACAATGCTAAACCAAGCCGGGAGACACAAAGGAGGTTAAATCCCAACATGAAGGAAGTGGTGAAGAAGGAAGTAGTAAAGTGGCTAGATGCTGGAATTGCTTATCCAATATCAAATAGCCAGTGGGTCAGCCCAACCTAAGTGGTTCCCAAGAAGTCTGGGCTGACAGTTGTGAAAAATGAACAAGGGGAGGAAATACCCACTAGATTGACCACGGGATGGAGAGTGTGCATAGACTATAGAAAGCTCAATGCCATGACCAAGAAAGATCACTTTCCACTCCCATTCATGGATCAAATTCTTGAGAAACTAGTGGGCCAGCAATTCTTCTGCTTTTTGGATGGTTATTCTGGGTACAATCAAGTGGCAATTTACCCAGAAGATCAATAAAATACTACTTTCACTTGTCCTTATGGCACATTTGCTTTTAGGAGAATGCCATTCGGACTTTGCAATGCACCAGCCACTTTCAAAGGTGCATGATGGCAATCATCTCTGATATGGTGGGAGAATTCCTTGAGGTATTTATGGATGATTTTTCTATATATGGGGATTCATTTGAAAAATGTCTGAAAAATCTGGAGAAAGTATTGGCTAGATGTGTGGAAACAAACTTGGTGCTCAATTGGGAGAAGAGCCACTTTATGGTTCGAGAGGGCATAGTCTTGGGCCACATTGTGTCTGAGCAGGGTATAGAGGTTGATAGGGCTAAAGTTGGCCTCATTGCTGATCTTCCTCCTCCAACCTCTGTGAGACAAATTCGTTCATTTCTTGGCCATGCTGGTTTCTATCGCCAGTTCATTCAAAACTTTTCCAAAATTGCTCGCCCCTTAACTCTTCTCCTAGTAAAGGATGTCCCATTTCACTTTGATGATGCTTGTTTAGAGGCCTTCACTACTTTGAAAGAGGTTTTGACCAAAGCTCTCATTCTTCAAACTCCCGATTGGTCATTGCCCTTTGAGATCATGTGTGATGCCTCTGACTATGCCATAGGTGTTGTTTTGGGACAAAGAATTGATAAACGTCCCGTGGTGATCTATTATGCGAGTCGCACCCTCGCCGATGCTCAATTGCATTACACCACCACAGAAAAAGAACTTCTTGATGTAGTCTTTGCCCTTGAAAAATTTCGATCTTATCTTTTAGGGGCAAAGGTCATCATCTACTCAGATCACTCTGCTTTGAAATATCTTTTAGCTAAGAAGGACTCCAAACCAAGACTCATCAGATGGATCCTTCTTCTTCAAGAATTTGATTTGGAGATCCGTGATAAGAAAGGTACTGAAAATATTGTTGTTGATCATCTGTCCCGGATTCTCATCCCAGAAAGTGCTCCCATGCATGATTCATTTCCCGATGAACACCTCCTTGCAATTTCTCATAGGACAGCCCCTTGGTATGCTCACATTGTCAACTATCTTGTTGTAGGTCAAATTCTTGAAGGATGGTCAAAAAATGAAAGGGGCCATTTTTTCTCTAATGTCAAACACTATTTCTGGGATGACCCTGAATTGTTTTTCATGGGTCTTGGTCAAGTCATTAGGAGGTGTGTCCCCGAGGAAGAGCAACAAAGCATCTTAAATTTCTGTCACACTCTAGCTTGTGGGGGACACTTTTCGGGGAAGAAAACTACTGCTATAAGTCTTGCAAAGTGGGTTTTACTGGCCCGCATTGTTCAAAGATGCTTATGAATTCAGCAAGACATGTCTTAGATGCCAAGCTGTGGGCAACAATTCAAGGAGAGACATGATGCCACTCAACCCCATTTTGGTGGTGGAAATTTTTGATGTCTGGGGAATAGATTTCATGGGCCCATTCCCGTCATCTTTTGGTAATGAGTATATCTTAGTGGCGGTTGATTATGTGTCCAAGTGGATCGAAGCCATTGCCACCCGAACCAATGATCACAAAGTTGTCATGAAATTTGTGCGCATCAACATTTTCTCTAGGTTTGGGTGTCCTCGGGCTATTATAAGTGATGGGGGATCTCATTTCACTCATTCCCAATTTCGAGCTTTGCTTAAAAGATATGGGATAACTCACAAAATTTCCACCCCCTACCATCCCCAAACAATTGGCCAAGTGGAAGTGTCCAATAGGGAGATCAAGAACATTCTCCAAAAGACCGTTAGGCCCGATAGGAAAGATTGGTCAGAAAGATTGGATGATACTTTGTGGACCTATCGGACTGCATATAAGACTCCCATCGGCATGTCTCCCTATAGGTTGATTTTTGGTAAAGTCTGTCACCTCCCTGTTGAGTTAGAGCATAGGGCTTATTGGGCCATTAAATAATTCATTCTTGACTTAGCCCAAGCTGGATCACATAGAGCCCTCCAACTGCATGAGCTTGAGGAACTGCGCAATGAAGCCTATGAGAATTCCAAGATATATAAAGCCAAGACCAAAATCTTTCATGACAAACACATTTTGAGGAAATTCTTTCATTCTGACCAAAAGGTCTGGCTCTTTAACTCTAGGCTGCGCTTATTTCCAGGTAAATTGAAATCTCGATGGGACGGACCGTTCATTGTTGTCAAAGCCTTTGACCATGGTGCTGTTAAAATTCTTGACCCTAAAAATGGTCAAACTTCCACTGTTAATGGTCAACGTCTCAAACCTTACTTGGAAAACATGCACCTCTCACCTAAAGAATCCATTCCTCTGAATGACCCTGAGTAGATGCATAAGGGACATTATTGTGTCTGGCTGAAGACATTAAACTTAGCGCTTGTTGGGAGGCAACCCAATATTTTTAGGAGATTTAACTTATTTATTTTCTCTTTTCTATTGTGTTCTAGGTGTTTGGAGTCCCATTATCCTTGGATGAAGCTACTGCCCTCATGTGATCATCAGGTTGCATCTCTCCTTTTTAACTTATGTTGGCTATATTCTATTTCATATCTTTTATGTCATTGAGGACAATGTCATTCAAGTTGGGGGGGGGGGGTCATATTGAAAATAAATTTCAAATTTTGCCCCTAACATTGTGGTTCATGTTTCATATTTCATGAAAGAAAATTTTTTCCTAACTTGACTCATAATGTGTGCTTGTGAAAGTGGTGAGTTGAAGGGGTGAGTTAACTAGTTATGTTTTCAGCATCTTCCTTAGAATACATTTGAAATTTCATCAGTATAAGAAAATTTTAATAGGAGCTATTCAGATGATGATGATGAGAGTTTTACTTAACATTCAGGCTGATTGATATTCTACACTCTTATTAAAGACCAATCGTGGGGAAAAAGCTACCTGCCTACAATAAATGTGAAAATGTGTGAAAAACATGGAAAATGTCTCAGATCTTAGTAACCGGGTCTGCTGCTCCTAAGGCAAGAGTTGAGGCTTGCGTCAAACAGTGAAGGGAAGTGCAGCACCATGTACCTGGAAAAAAAAAAGCATGAAAAGAGAGAGTTAGGCAGGGTGGAAGCTACCTATAATTCGAGGATCGAATTTAAGGAGTTTAGAGTTGATATCATCTTTGAGTGATAGGTAAAAAGCTCATGCATCCTCTTATCGATGCTCAAACATTGAACAAAAAGGTATGAAATTTTGAGTGTATCTTGAGGAATTATCTAAAGACATCAACTGACACGCTTACTCTTGACACTTACCACTAGAACATGAAACACTCATGGTCAGTATTTTTCATTCATATTTTCTTATCATGAAATATGATATCTTGTGCTTCTGTTAGTCTAATTATTCACTTGTGTGCATTGCTAAGGGACTAGCAATGAGTAAGTTGGGGGATGTGATAATTGCATAATTGTTATAAATAATTATATAATGTTATTGAAAAATGATTGATAATATCATAAGATTCTATTATCATTTGATTACAAGTGCGATAATTGATTAAATCTCTTTTGTGTTGTGTTTGCAGGGCTAATGGGCCAAGAAATGAGATTGCAAGTGGTCCAATGAATTTAATTGGATCAAGAGAGAACAATGAGAGATTCTAATTTTTAAAATATTCATTCTCTCTCTTTCTTTTCAATTTTTAAAACTTCCTCTCATTTTTAAAATCTCATCTCCTATTTTCCAAAAATCCATCTCCTTTAAACTCTCCTCTTTCCTCTATTCTATCTATCTATTTTACAAATATTCTCTTCTTCTCTCTCATATCTCTTGCCGCAGCTCTCTCTCCTTCTCCCCGGGAGCTCTCTCCCTTCTTCTCTTTTCCTCTTCTTCTGCCTCTTCTACTTTTCTTCTATCTCGCTTCCGGTCTCCCTCTCTCTCTGTGAAGCACACAGGCAGCAACAGCAGCAGGCTCGCCTCCACGCCAGCCCCGCCTCCGCCTTCGCGCTCGTGCATGCGCGTGCGCACCAGCAGCTCCGCCCGCGCCAGCAGCACCCGGCCGCGCTGTCCGCCGGGGCCACATGCACCGGCCGCGCTCGCACTAGGCCACCCAGGCCCGCGCCCGCATCGGCCAGCACACGTCAGCATACCTCCGCCTTCCCGCCAGGCCCGCCCCGCATCCGAGCCGCCCCCGCGCCTGCCGCGCACCCCGCCTGCCGCGGCCGCCTGTCACGCGCCCCCTACGCGCCCGCCTCTCTTCCTCTCTACGTGCATGCATGCACGTAGAGAGGAGGCGGTCCCCTCTCTCTCTCCTCTCGCTCGCCTCTCTCTCGTCTCTCACTTCTCTCTCTCTCTCTCATATCTCTTGTTCTCTCTCTTGCTCTCTCTCGCCCCCTCTCTCCTTTCTCGCCTCCTTTCTCGTCTCTCTCTCTTCATCTCTCTCTTCTCTTCCGTTTTCTGCTCTCTCCATCTCTTCTCATCCTTTTCTCTCTCTATCTCTTTCTTCATAGATTATTTTACTTTAATTTTATATTGTGTTAGACTCTTAATTTATTGCCATAATGTTAGTTAACCTTTTTGTTGATTAGTCATTCCTCTCTCTCCTCTCTCTCTTCTCTATCGCTTTCTTTCTATCTCTATTTCTCTCTTCTAATTTCTCTTCTTAGGTTAGATTTATTTTTTTGTTTGATCAATTAGTCTTAGGATTTAATTCTAAAATTCTCAACACATTTTTCTAATCAAATAAACTCAAGGTTTTCAAAGTTAATAATCTTTTTTCCCGTGGATTCGACTCGGTCTCACCACTTAACTATTGTTACATATTTAGTGTAGGCCGATTAATTTAAGATTGATATCCACATGTTTAACGACGCATTCGTGGGTTATCAGTACATAGACCGCATTCTTGAACGCACCCACACTTGGTGCATTCAAGATGTGCTCAACAAGGCCAGTGTGTTCACTTAATTTGAATACATTGTGCTTCATGACAGCATTATGGACCCATTCTGATCTAGACCTAGCATGTTCATATTGTCAACCCTAAACCCTATTTTTCTTGAAAATAGTGCCATAAATTTGTGATATGCTACCTTATTCATGATTGTTCAATCTTAAACATGCTAAGCAACAATAAACCATGCTATTTTTAGAAGATTAACTTCTTAACATCATGATTAAATGATCTTTTCATGTACCCCTCTTGATTCTCACATGGACTTAACAAAACCCTAATTTTCTATACAACACCTCGATTAATATCCCTGCAACTTGTTATAAACACAACACATGTAACCATACTTAAAAGAGATGAACCACACGATACATGATAATACGATTATTTTACACCAATGTTTTGTATACTGCCACCACTCTGTGAGCCAGGAATTCCTCTAAAACATCGAGTAAAACATTTCAAAATCTTTCTTAGTGATGTGAGAACCCTCCATTGGATATTCCCTTTGCTGGATTGAAACTCCTTCATCCATAACTCTGTAAGTCTCCGTGAGCCTAGAATTCCTCTAGGACGCCGAATCGGTTGTACAATAAATACCTATTTACACCCTACTGGAACTCTGTCAGACCTATATGGATCGTTCCGACCAACCTACTATCTTTGTGTGTAAACACACCTATACTAGTACGCAAGTTCTAAACGCACCACTATTGGATGTATCTCCCTAATAAACGCAATCCTACCCTTGACTGCATCCTGGTCCTACCCAAGTTGTAAACTACATTCAACCCAACTCTGTCAATAGCCCATGTATGTTGTACAGTAGTTGTTTCTCATGTGTTTCTTGTGCAGTTTCACATACAGTCCTTGTGAATGTTTCTAAAAAGAGAAACTCTTTCTTCTCCACGTCTTCCATGATAATCTCATTTATTTGTCCACAACTTCTCATCTTATTCTTTGAATCCTATGGTCATTGACTGATTGTCTACATATTACATGGGATCTGAGATCTACAACCAATGCCTAGCAATTATAAGGTCTGGTCTGGTCCTAGGAGGAGCACCTAAGAGTGCATGTGCCTATAGGAGTTTATTGACCATAGTGTTTGACATTATACCCCCAGTACTTGACTCACTTGATTATCTATGACAATCACCTTTCGAATGTGTACTTGATAAAGTTATTGACTTGTACATGTTGTCCTCGTAGGTATACTCATAATATGGCCAAACTCTACTTGTTACACTTGATAGATGTTCATGATCTAGAATGAGACCTTGCTAGCTATTGATTTTATTACTTGTTCTTACTCTCAATATTGTCTTGACTTGTTACTTTATCTATCTTAGTTATTCAGCTTGTTAATATGCTAATACTTAAAAAATACCCAGTTCACAAAATATAAATCCTATTGAGCGTCCCACGCATCTAATTACTACTCTATTTTTTAGGAGAGTTCGATGATGACGCACACACAAACGGGAAAGGTCAAGAGTGACGAGCGATTCGGCTGATAATAGTGGCATAGAGGAGTTGCCCTAGTGTCTTAGGAGAGGAGTTGCCCTAGTGTCTTAGTAGAGTCTAGTATAGTTAGTTTATTTTTATTTTATTTCCAATGTAAGTGTTATGATGTGCTCTAAGTATTGGCTCCGAATTAGTGATTTAATTATGAATAAAATTATCGGCTGAATACTGGAATTATTTAATGTTCCAATAGTTTGTTATTTCTTTAGTACTTGCTCTATTTACTCAAGTGATCAACAACTGCCCATTATGTTATTCCATGTCGACGTGTGATAGGTTTTCTAGAATCAAAATAGGTTTCTAAATTCTGGCACTAAGGGTCAATGCATCTTCAATTCGAAGATGCGCACACACTGTGTGATGCATATTAGTTCGTCGCGATTGTACCCACCATGTTGTTTCTCAGAACTGTAGTCGTGGTGACTATACCCGACGTGTTTGAGTATAAGGCAAGCAATGGCTTGGGTATTCTATATATGATGTGGCATTGTGATATGAATGGTTATACGAGGTGTTTTTATGGAGTCTAGTGGTATCGATACTAAGTGATTTGCCGATATCTCATTAGTCTGGCTCCCCCGTACTATGTGTACCTTGTACTATGTGTGCTGATGGGGTTTGGTCCCACTGCTATATGATGTAAAAGGGTTTGGTGTTGTCTTCCTGGACTCCCTTATGTTGTGCCCCATTAGAGTAGGGAAAAGATGGCTTGGGGAAACATGTTGTCGTCTGCTTGAGTGCACTCATGGCTAAGGAAATTGGACACCTTGTTGTGCTTGGTCCCTAATTAGTCCCGTAGTTTTTCTCACTTGCATCGCTTGTTAGGCCATGGAACTTAATTGAGATAGTCAGGTGTGAGATTGCAATTTGGCTAAGCTGCAAGAGTGGAGTTGTGTAGTCTCCACTACCTCACTAGTCAGCAGACTACTAGACATGGAGTGCTAATTAGAATGTGTTTTTGTCTGCAAGACTAATGTGAGATTTACTACTATTCTTTTGTCTGGATCAAGAAATAACTTCTGCATCTTAGTTGTTGTCATCAAAGTGATGGCGTCACATCGACCAAGCCGTGATTTATTTGATTATTGGAATCATGCCTAGTGTGCTTTATTATTTGTTTAGTAGCTGCACTTCTTAAATTATAGCATGTGAATTGTTAATTGCCATGTGTGTTACTTGCTCCGAATTTTTGCAAGTTTTCCAATTGAGCTAATGAAATTGTAAGGCTCATTCCTCTACTTCTCTTTCAAGTGAAAACGAGCAACCTAATTCACAACCCTAGACCAACCCGCAGTTGTAAGAGCGTACTTCTACTTCCAACGGTGTGAGTTTTGTACATCTCGGGATATGTCACAGGATGATGTACTTTGAAACTAAAGTTATATACTAAGACATTGTAATCACATGTGCACATGTTATGAGATCTTGCGAATATTTAAATATCTATACATGTTGTCTATATTCCCATTGGACTATTCAGATTACATTTCCACGTCTTCATAACTCGTGGGTCGACAGAATTAGATTTGGATTCCTATTGCGTTCGAACGACAAAGACCGCCACATACTTCCCCTCCCTTGTTAAATTAGAAGTAGAGGCCTGTCCCAGCTCGTTATTTTGCCTTGACGGGTTTACCTGGGATTCCCTGCCCTTTGCTTACCTCTCTTGTCTCCTTGAAGCTTGTCGGTTTGTTGACTGGGATTCCAGTTGTGGGGTGGGGTTGGATCCTACACATACTTGAACTGCTTGTGGAATCCACCCCTGTCTAGCTCTGATCACTGAATTGAGAGGATCGATGCATGGTGGTTGTTGCCCTTCATACTCTCTCCTACTTGTGCATGAAGAGAAATACTGTCCCGGTGCGTCGTCCAACTGCCCACATCCATAGACATAAACAGATGTGAACTCCACTGCCATGTTGACAGTGAACCCACCCCACTTGCATCTGCAGCTGCCGAGCACATCCCACAGCTGGATGCAAAGCATCTCTCGTGCATGAATAATGTCCATAACTCTGCACGGTCGCCAGTCGATCCCACAGCCCTTTCTCTAGTCCTTGACAACCTGAAGATCCATTACTGTAACACCACGACCGTCTGTCCAAGGAATCGGCAATGAGATTTCAAGCTCTACAAGGACTACCATGCAACGGAGTGCCTCTCCCACTACGGATTTCTACCGTCCACACCTGCCAATCTCTCGCACATAGGATAGGAGGAAGAATAGATTGGCACAGCATGAGGCACATTCCCTCAGTGTGGATCGACGGGGCGGCTCAGGAGCAGCATGGTTCACGTCCACAAGCGGAAGAAGGCTTGTTGGTGGTCGTTCAATGGCACAACCGTAACTTGTAATTGCCAAGAACTAAAATAACGTGAATTGCCATTTGTATTAAACATTGACAACAGAAACAGAGAGAAATTGTGGCGGGGCAATTATAGATCAGAACAGAATTCTGAGCGTATTGGACTCGATATGAGCGTATCGGACTCATATGATACGTTACTGGCTGAATATAATACCAAAACTGCAAACGGAATTCTTCGTGTATAATTACAATTTTGTTTAGAGAGGAAGGCATGGCTACTCAACCTGCATCCATCATTTCAACGACTCACACCTGACTGTACCTGGCGGGACACAGGACTAGGGCTGTAAACGGATCCGGATATTTATCCGGATCCGATTCGAATTCGTATTCGATTAAGGATATCCGTATTCGTTTAAGAGATATCCGACGTAACGGATTCGGATACGGATAATATCCGAATAATAAACGGAGCGGACGCGGAAACAAGAGATCTGCTCCGTTTAAGATCCGATCCGAAATTGACTTAATTTTGACCATTGGATCTTAGATCTAATGGTTTATATATAATATTAAATAAAAACCCTATCTCCCCTTCCCTCAGCGCGGAGGGGATGGTGATGCTGCCTGCGGCCTCCCCTCCCAACAGCCCTGCCCTCTCCTCAACGCCGCCCTGGCCCTCGTCCCCTGCCGATCGCCGCGCCCCTCGCCCCTGTCGCCCGCCGTGCCCTGGCCCTCGCCCCCTGCCGATCGCCGCGCCCCTCGCCCCTGTCGCCCGCCGTGCCCCTCGCCTCTGCAGGCAGCCCCGCCCTCCCACCGGCGCCGCGCGCACGCCTCCCCACGCCCCTGGCCCTGGCCCTCGCCCCTGGCCCTCCCCTGGCCCTCGCCCACGCCCCTGGCCCTCGCCCTCAGCGCCCTGGCCCTCGCCCTGGCCCTCGCCCTCAGCGCCCCTCGCCCTCAGCGCCCATGCCGACCGCCCCTCGCCCCTGGCCCTCACGCCCTGGCCCTCGCCCTCAGCGCCGGTGGGAGGGCGGGGCTGCCCTGGCCCTCGCCCCTACGCCCTCAGCGCCTCCCCACGCCCTCAGCGCCGCCCTGGCCCTCGCCCCTGCCGACCGCCCCCTCGCCCTGTTGCCCGCCGCGCCCCTCGCCTCTGTAGCCTGTAGGCAGCCCGCCCTCTCCACCGCCCGCCGCGCCTCCCCTCGCCCTCCCACCGGCGTCATGACTCGTGCCTCCCCTTGCCGCCCCTCTGTCCACCCCCAACGCCTTCCCCTCTCATCAGTCGCCGCCGCTCACAATATTATTTGAGGCATTTTTAATTTTTAAGATTTTTAAATTTTTTTATAATTTTTAGATCACTTAATAATTTTATTATAATTTATGATTTTGAAGCGGATAATATCCGTATTCGCTCCGTATCCAAACATTATCCGATTAAAATATCCGCTCCGTATCCGAATCTTAAACGAACCGAATACGGATAATCCGATTAACTAATCGGATCGGAAACGGAAAGGCCAGATCCACTCCGTATCCGATCCGTTTACAGCCCTACACAGGACACCTCTCGTTGTCCTGGAAAAACCCACCTTGTTTCCAGAGGCAATTGTGAAAAGTTAATTTATTCCAAAGAAGTGTTGCCGACGGCCCTAATCACCTGTGACGTGCACAGCTCTTCAAATTGGCTTGAGTTGGAGACCGGGCAAGGCTATTCTGTTTCACATCCAAGAGTGAAAAAAAAAATCTAATTTGTGCCCTGATGAGTTGCTGAAGCTTTCACCCAAAAAAGACACTGAATCTGTGTATTCCGGTGTTGTAGATTCAACAGAGGCCCCTGCTGATGTTAAGGGATCTAATCCACTCACAGATATTGCTGGAGACTTTCGCCACTAAGAGATTCCAACTCTCTGAGAACTTCCTGAGATAGTGATTTGACAGAAGGCTCCACATCCTCGAGCAGCTCGCTGAGAAAGGGGATGGTCTCAGGCAGGCAAACAAGGTACTCCTCCTTCAAGTGCTCCACGAGGTACTTGACAACCCTTAAGCCTAAAATTCGTGGACGGACCTTCTCACTTCTTGTCTGCATACACCTGCATAGATTATCAAAGAGACGGCAGTAAGTAATTATCCAAGTTGCAGCAGCCAGACCATAGTTGAAAGTCTGTCCAGGAGAACATGAATAGACTAGTGACCAGGTGTCAGGTTAATCTTTCCTTACTCCTGATACTTTAACACCTTTAATGCAATTAATTGCTACTGCCGTTATCTTTCCTGTAATGAGTGAGCCTCCAATATGAGTGAGGAGGATAAGTCATATAGCTACATAGAGCATGTACGAAAAATAAAACAGAGCGCAAATTGAACCAGCTTAATCTATCTCCAACGAAATCAAACTTGCGTCCAGCCTAGTAACTGTCAAAGAATGTGGAATGGAGGTCAACGTCTTTAAAGAATGCATACCTCATGATTCAATTGCTTCCATATGTCATCTGATCCAACTGTTACAGCCATTTGGCCCAGGCAACAAACCAACGATTCATTAATTCCATCAATGGTGGGCAAATCAAAAAACTGTTCCAAAGAGGCGGGTGGTTCCACAGCCAGTTGTGAAACAACAGGTTTCAACAAAACCTGAAAAAGAATTGCTAAAATAAGAAATAAGCCAACAAGCTGTCAAAATATCAGTCAAATATAAAGATGGTTGTTTCTTTTAGACATGGAATTATAGCAAGATGACCACTAGCTACTTCAAATTCCCAATCAACTTTCCCAGTTGATAAATGAAGATCTACGAGCAAAACATAAAGCACCCCCATAAATTTCTTCTTGCATGATCCTTCAAAACAACCACAAGCGGGGGAGGTCAATGCGGGTGAGAATAGCTATAAATGATCATCAGTGATAGTAAAAATCAAGTGACAACCCTATTCTCACCTGATTTATTGAAAGAAGAAAATTCAGATGTATTTCAGAAAACATATTAGCCTAAATGCTTAACGGAGGAATCAGAGAAATAGAGCAGTGCAATTATAAGTGGACTACCAATAACTGGAAATTGGGATGCATACAGGAGCCAAAATTAGATCAGTCATCCTTTCTAAAAGTTAATGAGTAGAATAAAGTAATAATACTTCAAAACCTTTTGCCGCCTCCATTTGGATAAGAATATATAGGATTATAATCAGTGCACTATATACTATATATAAGATACCATCCTAATTGATAAGGAATCACCAATAGATATTTTTCTTAATGCTTCACTTAAAAAAAGTCTTCAGTCTTCAAATTCAACTAAAAACACTAAAGCTGAAGCAACATAGCTGCTCATAGTATACCCTGACCAGAAATACCAAGCAGATGGATCGCAAGTCAAGAAATACACCAAGTAGAGAGACCATAAAATTGTAAGTACAAAAGAAAACACAAAAATCAAGAAACTTGACAATGTGAAAGGAACTTCATGTATATGCATATATATCAAACAGTCTATCATTTAGGAAGAGTTTGATGGACAAACTCTAAAAGTTGCACATCAAAGAAAATCATAGATAAGCTCCTATATCTAATCCAGGGTTTGGCGTGCGATCGAGCCGCCCGATTCGGCGTATCGCATCGGATCACATAGGATCCGATGCGCGCTCGGGCGATGCAGGCGGTCCCTTTAACAGGCGGATCGAACCCGATGCGCCACGATCCGGCCCGATACTGGCGCATCGGGTTCGATCCGCCCGACACCCTTAAGGGTGTCGGCGATGCGCTGCGAATCGGGACTCTACAGTCCCATTCGCAGCGCAGCAGACCGCAGCCCCCTTTCTCCCCCCCCCCCCCCCCCTTTTCAGGTTTTTTCGACAAAAAACCCTAGATTTGCATGCCAATCACAAGTGGAGGCTTCCTACGTGAGTTTGCATCCATTTGGAGGTGGATTTGGAGGCATTCAACCCTTCTTCTTCAAGTTTTTGGAGGTTTCTACAGGGCTTTGAAGGTAAGCCTCCATTTTTCTTCATTTTTCTGTTTTCTTCTTGGTGTATGGGTTAGATCTTGTTAGGAAATGTTGTTGCAAGTGATTGGTGTACAGTTGCAACCATTTCTCATCAAGATCTACAAGTTTTTCATGTAGATTTGAAGATTTTCCCTAAAATATGATTTTCTGAAAAATAATTAAAAAATCTTAGAAATTTTTGAACAATCAAAAATTGATAGGAAGGTGTTGTATAAGTTCTATATCATGGTTAGAACTTGATTCCATAGAAGTTTAGTATAATTAATTTATGTTCATACATAATTAATAATTATATTAAAATTAAAAATAAAATAAATAAAACTTGAATTTACAGAAAATGCCTATGGAGGTGTGAATGTATTTGTAATTTTGTATGATCATGTGATTCATGTCTATGAAAAAATTTATCATATAACAACACTTTCCCCTAAATATGATTTTCTGAAAAATAATTTAAAAAATCTTTAAAAAGTGTAAACAACCAAAAATTGATAGGAATGTGTTGTATACTTCTATATCATGGTTAGAAGTTGATTACATAAGAAGTTGAGCTAGAATTAATTTATGTTCTTACATTATTAATAATTATTTTAAAATAAAAAATTAATAAATGTGAAATTACAGAAAATATAATGGAGGTGTGAATGGATTTCTGTGATCATGTGTTCATGTATATAAAAAAATATCATATAACAATAAAGAAGTAAGAACACTTTTTTGTGTTCAATTCTGAGATTGAAATTAATTTACTGTTAATTTATTAATTATTTTTTGTCCTTGTAGATGGCACCGAAAAGGGGTTCTGATGATATTGGGTGGCAGCATGGCATCATGTTGGAAAATAGCACAACTTCAAGTGCAATTATTGTGGTTTTACGGGACAAGGAGGTGGGTCTCCCATTTGAAGAAGCACCTTGCTGGTGGTCGACTAGCAGGCTACCATGACGTGCAGGGTGTAAGTCGGTGCCAAGAGAAGTTAGAAGCTTATGATTGAACACCTTAAACAGGTTCGGGCAGAGACAGCAAGAAAGAAGGCAGATAGGAGATCCAAGAGAGGATTATATCAGGAAGGGAACGAGATGAAGACGTTGATGATGAAGTTGAAATGTATGCAGAATATGTGCCTGATCCTGATGTGCAGGAAAGGCTAGCCAGAGCACAGAGCAGGGCTGAGGCATGGGAAGGTGATCATAGGGCAGCCCACAGAGTAAGTTTTCAGAGAACTCAGCAGAGGTTGGCAGTGGCAGTGGCAGTGGCTCAGCGGTAGGTGGCAGTGGCTCCTGTCGATTTTCAAATATGGGAGATTATTTCACTCGGCCCCCTCCCACACAAACACAAGTACCAGAACAAGGCAAGCATAGCAAGAGACCCACAGGTGTGCAAATTGAGGATGTGGACCCTTATGTGTATCCTAGGGAGCATGGCAAGCAGACTAGGATTGATGATGCATACCAGTAGGGGCCAAAATACAAGGTGGGTCGAGCAATTGCAAAGTGGTGGCATCATACAGGGTTACCATTCAATGCAGAGAACAGTCCTTATTACAAAACTGCATACAGGGTTACCATTCAGGGTTACCATTCAGGTGGTTCAGATCATTGAACCTCTATATGAGGTGTTGAGGGTAGTTGATGGGGATAGGAGACCGTCTATAGGATTGGTATATGCAAAGCTTGAAGCCGCGAAGAAGAAGATCCGTGAAGTCTCACCTCGGCATGCACACTTGGTCTTGGATGTGTTGAGGATAGATGGGACCGGCAGATGAGTAGAGATCTACATATGGCGGGTAAGGAAACTGATGATATTTTTGTAATGCACTAAGTATTAATGTATTTTACAACCATTGATATTTTATACGTCATTGCAGCATATTATCTCCACCCTGCATACCATTACACACACGAGTTGGCATATGAGGATGACTTGACGGCTGCTTTTACAAGGTTGTCGAAAGATTGTCAAGAAGTCCTGTGCAAGCGGCAGATGCCATGATGAGGCAAGTATAGGATTATCAACTTCCATCCAAACAAATACTTGAATTTCATATGCATGATGATCAATTTATTAAATGCAGATGAAGAGTTTCGGGAAGCTATTGGGACCTTTGCTGAGCCATCTGCCATTCCTGGTCGGGAGCGTGTAGAGGACGGTAATATGCTTCCCATTTCATTTTTATCATTGCAACTTGATGGTTGAGGTCTGATTGAGATAATTGAATTTGGATGCAGCTGATTGGTGGTTCAACTTTGGACATACTGCGCCAACATTGAGGAAAATTGCAGTGAAGATCTTATCGCAGACTTCCTCATCTAGTGGATGTGAGAGGAACTGGAGTACGTTTGCATTGATACACACCAAAGTGCGGAATAGATTGTCATATAGGCGCTTGGACCAATTAGTGTACGTGCACTACAATATGAGGTTGAGGGTCAAACATCTCACACAAGATCCAAAGCAGCGTGGGGAGGTGGAATATGATCCTGTTGATATTGGGTTCCTACGAGATGAAGAAGACCCAATGGTTTCATGGGTTGCACGAGCAACAACAGAGCGGGGGGAGTATGAGTTAGATGAGGAGGCAGATGATCCTGACGATCCACCTCGCCCTAACACTTTCCTAGCAAGGGCAGTAGCAAAGCAACAGTAGAGGAGGGAGATCGTGTGAATGTGGGACAGCCATACTCCCCTCATTATGAGATGGATCCAGAGGCTGAGGTGGATCTTCTTGGGGACATAGAATTGGAGCTTCATGAGCGCAGAGGAGGTGGGCGAGTAATTTCTTTCATTTATCTTACATATTGTATCAATTACATTTGTGCTAATGTATCATGTTGGGGGCTATTGCAGGTGGAGGACATGGTGATGATGATGATGATTTTGAGAGGTTAATGGAAGGCCTCCCCTGCACACAATCTAGAAGGAGAGGGTCATCTACCCAGGATGCCCCTCCCTCACAATCTACAAGGGCTCCCACATCATCTCAATTGGCAAAAGGGAAGCAAATAGCAACAGAATCCCGCCGGAAAAAAACTGGTGCAACAGAGTCCCGGCCAAGTAAAGGAGTTGTTATACGAGAGCCACCTCCCGCCCCAGCACAAAAAAAGAAGGGTTGGTTTTCTGGTTGGGGATCCAAGAAAGGCAAGAAAGGTGCTACCGTTGTTGAAGATCCACTTGACATTGCCGATGCAGAGACTTTGGATCCAAATGCAGATGATGAGACACCGTCTCCGTTGGATTCACCCTGATTGCCCAATAGCGCCTCCCATGATTCGATGACTACTGGTAGGTCATCATTTTGTATTGCACATTACCTCAAATGTATTTGTATTTGTGCTAACCTATCTTAAAATTATATTGCATTTGTAGGTGGTTCTTCTTCAGATGCTGGAGGTGACGGTGGTGGTAACGGTGGAGGTGGAGGTGGTGACGGTGGTCAGGGAGGAGGAGATGGTGACGATGATCAAGGAGGAGGAGGTGGTGGATGGAATTCACAGAGGAGTAATTTTATGGGGGTGCAACACAAGATAGTAGTCATGGTGCCCCAATGCGGTACAATAGAAGGCAGAAGTTAGACCTGGCAGTCAAGCAAGAGGTTCACCAGTGGATTCCCATAGCTATGACACTATGATATCAACTTTGAGAGGATGAGTACACAAGAGTCTGTTGGATCCTATGGCGGCCATAGCTATCACCCCGAGTCCACTAGCACAGACTACTCTAGTGGGTACGGACCGTACAGTGGGTACACTGCCACGGCAGGCTACCTTGGTCCATCTCCATATATGCATCCTCCTACATTTTTTGTTCATGTTCCAGTTCAAGTTTTTGCTCCTGTGGAGGATGTACAGATGGCACAACTGAATGTAATCCGTCCCGGCAGCCAGGTGTGGGACCATTATCTAAGTCAGTTTCGTCAGAGATACCATACCATGATGACATGGGATGAGTATCGTAGTTTTGTGTCTCGAACAAAAGGTCATCACCTTATTGGAGAGCTTCCCTCAGAGTCAGATGAGTCAGAGTCCGTGCCTATCCAATCCCAATGGAATGCATACGATCCATATCAACAAGGGCATTGGGGATATTAGAGTAAGTCATTGTATTATGTATTGGAATTGAGAGTTTGATAGTTGTATTGACTTTGTGCAATGTAAATATCTTTCAATTAATGAGTTTCAATTTATTTTCACTCTTCTAATACTTTTTTTATTGAAAATAAATGTTTTTATAGCAATTACATGATATAAATCTCATGGAATATGATGAAAGATATTTACAAGAGGCCTAAACCACACAATTATTCAAAAAAAGGCCAGATTCAAAGGAATCGGCCAAAAAATGGGTCATAAATAGGGGTTCTGCCCGAATCCATGAATCGAATTGGTTCGATCCGCCCGAATCGGATCGAATCAGGCACACAGCCCGATTCGGTCCGAATCGGCGATGCACCAAACCCTGATCTAATCAAACAATGAAAAAGGAAACAACAGACATGTTCATAATCCAAAAATCTGGACAAATTCCCTGATTTTATGAAATAACTTATTCATGAAAACTCTTAAAATTGAGCAAAATGTCTCCTCCAGTGGGACAAACCAAATAAGAATTTGAAAAATGACCATGTCACCAATATACTAGGAAATTGGCTGAAACTGACCTGAAAATTTGACGAGTCAAGAAACCTCAAGTTCCCCGTATCATATAAGAAACATTTATACAAAGACATAAGAATCAGTGCTCTGAGATGCCACTGCTCTGAAGAAAGCATTCCTCTAACAGCACTGCATTCATCCCCACCCTTTGACTTCTTTCGCTTTTTAGCTAAACCAGTCCTTTGTACATCTTGGCCATCAGTAAGATGATGAATACATCCTTCAATCAAGTATTTGAAGTAGGGAACAAACAAAGAACTGCATGTAGAATGGACCAAAAAAAAGTTCTCAAACTTTGGTCAACTGAAAAATGGAGTAAGAAATCTAGAAACCAAGGTGGAGTTTTTAACTAACTTGAGATGCAGTCATTACTGGAAATGAATCCATAACTTATATTATTAAAATGTCAAATACATCAACACTTTTCAGTATTCAAAAGTCAGTATTCAAAACTATAAACAATTTTGAAATCAGTATTTAGATATGACTTAATCCCGTGGTTCACTGTGCAAACTATAAATTAAAACGAAAGAAACACCAAAACATGCAGATTACAACTAAAAAATCGTCTGGAGGATGAGAAGTTAAGACTGCAATTCAGATAGAAAAGCAATAGGACAAAACATTGCATCTACAAGAAAGACAGCAGGGCATCTTGTCACATGTCTCTGTGAACTAACAGTCCACGTTCTAAAATCCAAAACACCACATAGATCAAGAAGACTACGAATATAGTTATTAGAGAAAGAGAAATTTCAAGCTTTTAACAAAATTCTGTCCTGCACGAATGTGTCAGAATTTTTAACATGGTTCTGGCACATAAAAATCATCCATGTCATCCGATTTGCATCCTTATTTCCCATTACTGGTCCTATTGCCATTTTATATTATCGTTCTCTCAATCAAAGTAGTTCAGTCATATGGACCATATTATTGTCAAGTACTGAGCCTAAGTACTTGAAATGTCCCTTCAAGATAGCTCTCGACAATCAGAGGAATATGGATGCCTATTATCATATTTTCCACTAAAACTGTACCTATTATATTCCACTCTTATTACTAATATTTAAACACTTCAATTATAAGGCATCCCTTCCACTCATCATTTCTACCAGAATTGCTTCATCCACAAACAATGCAACATGCATGAATCACTAGCCCAGTTAGCACAGGGTGGGGGGGCAGGAGGGCACCAACCAGATTTGAACCTAGGGTGGTGAGTGTTTTCTGAATTTGGGTGAATAAGTTTTGCTAGTGCAGCAAAGCCCCTCCAAAAGACAACATGCATAATCAACTCATCCATAGAAAGGGAAACAGACATGGGTTCAAAAATCCTTGATGTCCACCATAACCAGGAAGTTCACTCATCTTCAAGCCACCTATCCTCACAGCAAGTATATTCATGGGATTTTTTGTCATATATTTTCCTAAAGATAACTCTCACCTATTTATTGAAACTGGACAGAGTAATCTTGTTTCTTCTTTCCTCCCTACTGGACACTAGAATATATTTTACCCTATATCAGCTCTCACCAAATTACCAAAAACAAAAAAAAAACTCTCACCAATTTATGGTTAACTAGATGAAATAACATAGTAATCTTCCTTCCCCTAGATAGCTCCTGCTTATTTATTGCTTAGCTGAATTTGGTAGCAAAGCGCCACTTAAACATTGCTTATTTCTAAGTAAAAATGCCACAATGTGGCAAGTACATCAGAGTAAGAATAATAATTTTTAGTCTGACAATCAGGCGATGCAAGAACAGTGTAATCTCAAAAGTGTAAATATGTCAATGATGTCTTCTGTAACATTACTGACTCACCGATGTTGTTCTGTGAGTTCATTGACCAATTTATAGAATGAAATTTGCGGCATAAAACCCCATTTGAATCATGATCTTCAGATTGAGAGTCAGCCCACTCAAGACTGTGAATGAAAAGAGGCCTAAACATAGACTCTGTAAGTTTCATTGTAAGGACAATTATGGCATGGATAACATGATCTTCTATTACACCAATGTTTTTGACCATCTCTGGATGCTGCCGACGAAGATCAAGTGCAACAAGACAATGCTCATATATTTTTGCATGATAAGATCTTATTGATGGCTTATCCATTGATGAAACCATGTTTGCTAGCATTTCAAAGACCAATGAGATACTGGTTTCTCCGCACTTGAGAGCTTCTTCATATATCTTCATGAGAGGCGAAAGTAAAAGGCGAACCTGAAAGAAAATATGAAGCAACAAAAGAATAAGTATATGTATATATATGGGATGGACTTTGTGCACGCCAGGTTGCCCGCCCTTGTGCCCGCCCCAGGCACAAGGGGGCAGGCCCCCCAGCACAAATGTGCAGAAATACTTTCTCTCTACATATATGTATATATTATCACAAAACCAACAGGACATATTAATGGAAGCATACATGTATCTTCTCTGGGACAAGTTTCCGTAGCAGTGTAGCTCTTGATTTTAACTTCTGATCAGATGCTGAGGCATACTCTGAGTGAAGCAAAAGAAGATCTAAGATGAATTCAAGATAGGGATTTAGAAAGCATCCAAGATGTTCAACAACTTCCTCCAACACCAGAAGTATGGACAACAAAATAGATGCCTTTCCACTTGCAAGCACCTGCAGCATCCTAGCTTTCATAGGATTAAATACGACTGTTGGGCAGCTTGACACATCATGAGCCCTTTCCAGAATTTGTCTCATAAGATATGGAAGAACAGATAATGCTTTTGGACCAAGCACACTCATCAATGCACCAGCACTTCGAAGACAACTAGAGGAGAGAGTAATGTTGTCTGAAGTGATGTGCTTTGTAACAACTGTAAGGCATGATGGTGAAACATGATTACTATTCGGTAACTTCTTTGCCAACACTTCCAGAGAAGAAACTGCTGCAAGTTGTAGAGGAACAGGGCAAGAATCCACAGGTCCATCAACCAATTGTATGATCCTCAAGAAAGTTCACGCAAGCACTCCATAACACTTTCATCCATGACAAGATATGAATTAGTGAAACTTTGCCCGTCTTTTCTCCCCACTCTGTGTTTCTTTTCTACCATGGTATAATCCTTAACATTTTGACATAATAATCTAAGAGCCTGTAGTCATTTTCAAGATCAATTAGGTAAAGTATTTAAGAAAAAAAACTATTTTGTTAACTTCCATCTAGTAAATAACTGAAATACCTTCTTCTTCACACTTCCTTCTCCATATGCAACCAACTGCCCAATTGCCTTGAAGAACTCAGATGGGACCATTCTTTTAGTTGTATTCCTTAAAACTCTGAGCATATGTTCCTTAAGCTGTTTTCTGACACTTCTATGGATGCATGACTGCTTCCCCTTGCTATCAATAGTTCTCAACTGCAGGATAACCTTCTCCAAAAGCTCACCAAGCGTGCCCTGAAAAACAGCAGTTATTCAACTTGCAACCAAAAAAGCATAATAAATAGACCAGAAAAGCCCAACCAACTGAACCAAGAAATGAACCACAGCTCAGAAAGCAAATAAGAACACCAGAAAAAAGATGTAATAAAATGTCTTTGCCAGTTTAGAAAATAAGTACAGATAAAAGGATTTTTCGTGATATTAGACAATGAAATAGAACAGCAAGAAAACCCAATCATATCATGGCTCCCACAAGCCAGGCATATCTCAGTTGCTATGGTACCTTGAAGCTCCCCCTTTCAAGAGGTTAAGATCTAATTACCCATCACCCATCTATTACTTTAGTTCCAAACTAAGATGATGAACAGACTTATACCTCACATGTTCATGTTCTACACTAAGCCAAACCTTACCAAAGTGTACTCAGACATTATAGTTGGAGTACTTTTCCTAGAGTCAATAGGGATATGCATAGCATACTTTAACATATCCAATTTGAAACTGGTAACAGGAAGCACCTCTAGCTCCAATTCAGGATCAAAACCGGCTGGTTCTCATTTATATGGTGCAGCTCTTTTGGTTATATTATAATTGAATATGCATCATACTATTATGTTTGAAATAGAGAGGGAAAAGGTCCAGCCCTTAGTTATAATCTTCTAAACCCAGTTCAGAGCAGATTCAAGCTGACTTCAATCTGGTTTGAACCCTGTTAAATGCTGGTTTGAAGCCATTACCTGATCAAATTGCAATTATGGCAGAAGTGGATGGGGTTCAAATAATAGTTGGGCTTCTAGACCATGCACAAAATTGCATTCAGACTCTCAGCAAAAGGCACAAGTGTCTTTTTTGACCTTGGAAATTTTTTCCTCCTGATGCACAATGTCAACCATAAGGGGTGACACAAATGAGTAAGTTTTTATGCTGCAATTTCCTTTTACAGCAGATTCAGCAAGCATATTTGTAATATACACATACACATGGAAATGACAATCAGAATTAAGAAAAGTATCCTGCAGAAAAAAAACTGATCTGGAACTGTTTTATTCGTATATCATAGATTCAGAAATAAATCACCCCCAGAATGGCCAATTTCATAAGAATCCACTTTGTATGGATACTTCAACAGAAAAGAAGGGAGTTTTCTACAGAAGGTCAAGCACAGGCAAGAATTAAAACATAAGATAGATGTACCTGAAGGTGATCAGAGTTATCTCCAGATTCAACTGCAAAAATTAATTCAGTGTCTTGCAATTTTTGTAAAACAAATTGCATTGTAAGGTGTATTTCAGAGAATACTCCGGGTCCATTGTCAGTTCCAATATCTTGAATAAGCACAAGAAGGGATGGAAGCCATATGCGATATGAGTACTGGTCACAAATTTGCACTGCCAAAATATATTCCCACTCTTTTTGTACTAAAGAAGCAGGTAATAGTTCATCCATGTTGCCTGTCGAAGGTTTAATTTTCCTTGCAACCAGCAAGCGGAAGAGAAGAGCAACAAGCACACCCAAGCTATCTGTCTCACCTAACTTCCTGCAATATAGTGATACTAGCATTATGATTATGTTCATGAACACTCCAGGCAAGAAACACAAAATTAATATACCTCAAAAGATACACCATTAAGGCCAATCTTCGGTTCTCTGGCACATCAGGCAAGGCATCAACAAAAACCTGAAAGAGAAAAGTTTCAATAGATGTGATGTCAATGACTATGACAGAATGCAACTGTTCACTCACTGACTCTCAACTTTCATACCTGTAGCAAATCCTTTAGGTTGCTAGTTGTTGACTGCCAACATGGAACAAGTGTGGAGATTAATTCTTCTAAAACACGTTGGGAATGACTATCATTCTGAGCCATGGAAAACACAAGAGTTTTAGTATAATTGCACCAAACTCATTTAAAAGACTGTTAAATTAGAAAAATCTCTGAGTCTCATATTTCTGGAGCAAAGAATTGCAACATGCCAATCAAGCTGCAGTTTTCTAGACCTCCATGTGGCAAACATGCATTGTCATCTCTCATCTCTTCCCTCTGCAGGATAGCATGTTGCTTTAAAAACTCAATCTCAGGATCTGGGATTTATTCTTTTTGACGTCCGAAGATTCTGCCAGAAGGAAGATGCCAGACAATAGCAACCGCTAGCATTAAGATTGTAATTTGGGAATGACCCGGAGAGAAGAACTCCAAGAATCATAAACAAGACGGCCATTTTACCAGTAAACATAATTTTTCAAAAATAGCAAGGACACATACATTTTCCTAGATGAGAATATTCTGAGTGATATTGACTCCCCTTCACATTCCAATTTCCAAATATTTCTGAGTGATATTGACTCCCCTTCACATTCCAATTTCCAACCAGAGTGGCCAAAGGGTTTTTGACCACCCGGAAAAAGAGGTCTTGATTCTTGTTCTCATTATTGGTCAAAGTTTCAAATAAACTTTCTACCCAGAGAGGATATCCTATGTTTACCTACAAGATATTACATCATATTATAACTTTTATGGGACAAAGTACCACTCTAGGCCATCCTTCTGCTTGGAAATCACCTTGCTTAATGTAAACTTGGAATTCATGCATCAAAATTAATGAATCGATTCATAACAATACCCTAAGTCTAAGGGACAGAAAAGAAGCATCTTATGAATGTTTATACTTTACAGAGTTAGGGAGAACAAGATTAAAAGATGCACCACATCTATAGAACATTTGACGAAGAGAAAATGCCCCTAAGATTGTTTCTGGGAAAGGTTAACTAACCTGTCTTGCTGCGGAGTCCCCAATTATACTGAATAGCTCAAAGATATGCTCTGAAACCCACTGACCAGAAACTTTGGCAAGAGAGGAGAGTAACAGAAACACATGATTGAGAGTCACCACATCTTTAGTAGCATGAGCACATTTAACCAGCAGACTTACGTTAAATTTACTAAAAAGATCGTCCTGCATGAGAGTCATCTATTCTTCACCAACACATCCAGACAAAAAGGCCATGAAAATTTCTAAAATTGATATTGGTCTATTTCATACCGCCAAAGGAAGATTGGATAATACTGAAGTTGCAATATCCCGAAGAATATGCAGCGTAGTTTGCTGGACGTACAATACTGATTGTGATACAGTTTCGCAGATATGAGCCAAAGCATCCTTTTGTTTCTCATCTTCATCAATATGCCCTTGGAACCACTCACTTGTTAAAAGCTCTCCAAGAAGCTTGAAAAGAGGTTCAGCCAAAGACACTCTAAATATATTGAGAAAATAGGGTCAGTCATTGCAACAAGTACATAAGATGAAGAAATAAGATAATCAGGAAATGATGGAAGCAACTTGATGTAAGCAAGACCTTTTTTCCATGTCTTTCTTTAGTAACACAATATCAAGCAAGGAACTGAGGAAATGCAATGATTTCTCCCCTTTATCTGAGATCTGATGACCAATAATAAACGAATGTAATCTAGATTGTTTACTTCGCTGAGTCTTGTTAGAGGTGGCACTTTGGGGAACTTTGAATTGGACAACGTCCATAAACTTGGCAATAGTAGAGCAGCTAATCTGTCAAATTCACATGAAAATGCAGGCTCACATTTTAAGCACATAAAGGAACATAGCAAAGAAAAAATATAAATATTTTCATACAAATAAGTATAACGCAGGTCATTTTACAGGAAAGGACTTCCTGGAAATACTGATAAACCCATATCATGAAGAAACCAGATTTTGCATGAAGAAACCAGGGCACTTGTCCACTATATATATGACTAGTGATCCATTAATCAACTATTTAGGATACACTGAACATGGATATATTCCAACTTCTCTCTTTAGACACAGGAAGCAATCATCTACAGAAGCTTCTGAATATCACATATCAAACTAGTAGTCAATCTTGGTATTCAGGAGAAACTGTAATCAGATAAACTAAGTGTCCATAGTTCTATATAAGATACCACTTGACTGTTACCATGTTTCCAGATCACCATACAATTAGTAGGAATCACCTTGGAGAGATCACACTAAACTCGTAACTTTCATATTCTTGTCCCCTAATTCACCCTTACTTTAAAGATTCAATTCTCCCTTTTCACGAGGAGGATAAGTTTGTGTTCCCTGTTTAGCAGATAATATGCTAAAGAATGAGATAAACCCTGTTTGAATTGCCAAATGATCATGTTTCTGTGGAAATTTTAAGGTTTCAACTGTTGTCAAGTGACCATCCTATCTCTGAATAAGGGTATTAGGAGTGATATTTTACAAGTATTGCTTGACATTCAAGGTTGAATTTCACCAAGTTTCTTCTAATGCTTTTCATAAGGATTTATGGCATAGAAAAGTTCAAAGAACGTTTATTTTCTTGGATTGAGACAATGTTTAGCATTTCAATTTCTTTATTTTCCCCTTACGAGCTAGGTGGTAAGGCAGGATCCCGACTCTCCCAATGAAAAACTCCAAAGTATTGTTTTCATTTTTAGAATAATAAATATGAATGGCCCAATGGTTGCTGTGGCAAAGACAATTATGAAGTAGATACCTAAGGGCCTAAACATGAGTTTAATAAATCAATACATACAGGTGTTACAAATAAATAATTGAATATATTGCCCTAAGATGAGCAATACTTTCATTAAAATGAAAAATTATTAGAAACACAAAGAAGAAATAGTAAATTCATAAGAGAAGGGAGAGATAAAGAGAAACAAACATTTATTCGAGCAAGAGCTTCTCTGGTTGCGCTTCGTATATCACCATTATCATTATGGAACAAAAGGACAAGATTTGCAAACAGCTCATCCTGATGAAGAGAGGAAGCTTGTGAGGTTAAAACCAATCAATGGATAAAAATCTGAAGAAAAAAAATGTAATCTATAGATGATAATAAATCTCCGACTAGACTATACAATGATTACCAGACTTCCTAGATAAGGTACTGACAATCGTGACAGTAAACACAGTTGTATACATGATGGAACCAAAGTATATTTAAGTTATTATTCCCCTTAGATCACTTTCTGAAACAAAGAATGCACCTGAAACAGATATATTGGAATGTAAGACTTACAACTAATTTTACCTCAAAGCCAACACCTATGAGGCTTTTACAAAGATCCTCATAAACTGCCTGGGGACTTTCTAATCTCTGTGAAGAACTTGAAGGAGTATGGTCTATCAATGACCCTTCACATATATCTGGCAGCCCACATGGCACCAAGTTGGGCGCCAGGCGGGCTGGCAGGGGAGGGTGGCGGCGAGCAGCGAGTGGCGCCAACGGGCAGCGACCGACTGGCTCAGAAATATAAACTTTAAACTTTAAAAGATTACCCTTAGGGTTTAAAAATATTGATTGGACTTTTAATAGTAACTCAACCTTTCTAGTTGCATATGCCTTCTCTCTCTAGACTTTTCTAAAGAGAGAAGCTCTCAGTTTTCTATAGGGTTCCGTGTGGGCGAAGGCCTGTGGGAGGGGGCCCCTACATGGCCGGAGACCGGCCGGCAACACCCCTCCAACGTGCTATGAATGCGGGCTTAGCATGGATGGCAGAGTCGGCCGACTCGGAGCGGAGTCGGCCGACTCTGAGTCGGGTCGGCCCTGGCGACCCGACTCTGGGGGGGAACACCGACCACCACTGGTTTACAAAGTCACTGTCCCGACTCAGGCCGAATGGCCCGACTCAGGCCGAGTCTGGCCCGATCAGTCGGGATCGGCTGGGGGGCCGACCCAGCCAACCGACCCGACTCTGCCATCCTTGGGATTGGCCATCTCCGGTGGCAAGACCCATGGTCCGGCACCGGCCTCTTCACAAACTTACGCTTATGTGGTGAGGGGGGGCCTCCAAAGCGGCTTTGGATTGGAGACAGGCACTGGATCGATGCCGGAGCTTTTCCGGCTGAGCCACTACAAGGCAGGTTCAAGGAGCTTCAACGTTGTCTGGCAGCTACAGTACTAGAGGGGAAGGCATCAGCAGAGAGGGTCAAAAGCAGGTTGTGCGAGGTTGCTGATGGGGGGTGGATGATGTCACAGGTAGGCAGGGATAGCTTCTTTGCCTTGGGGCAAACTAAGGAGGGAACTCATACGGCACTGGAGGCTGGCTTCCTGAGGGCCAGGGAGGCAGTTTTGAAGGTCAAACAGTGGAGTCTCTGTCGGGGAACCTTCCCAACCTAGAGAAGAGAAGGTTCAAGGTCGTCCTGGAAGGGGTCCCCATTATTCTCTACAATGAGGATAGGATCCAATTCCTCATCAAGGAATTTGGAGTGCTGGAGAGGGGGTCCTTGGACTTCACAGAGCTTGGGGCGAGACGGCAGTGAGTGCCACCACCCACGCCGCAAGCCCGGTGAATCTTCTAGGAGTGATCATGGTGGAACTGGCCAGCGAGATCTTTGTAGTGCGGATGTGGTGGATGGACGATCTGAAGTCGGACACCCATGCGCAGGCACTGTTGGGATTAGGGCATCACAGGCCTTGGACAGAGGAGGAAGGTGTACAACCCAATTTGAAGGCGAGCGATCCAAAAACTGGTCTCCGATCAAACCATGAGAACCGAACCGGCTCTTCCCAAGCTCTTCACAGCGACAGAGCTTCTGGCAACCCGGACAAGTTGGTCGGGCCCTAGGGCTGACCCGCGACTTACCCGACTACCCAGTGACACGTATCGGTCTGGAGAGGCCCACACAAGGGCTTCTTCTCCACCGGGTGCGACCCGATTCACAGGCGCCCTATCCATAGGGAGACCCAGCCTCGACTACGCCGACCCTCCCAGCCGGCGGGGTTCTGCCCATGATGCCTGACCCAAGAGAGATGCGCCCGGCGGTAAGGTATTCCACAAGAAGCATGGGAGGCCTCCAGAAAGGGAAAAGGGCACTCCACCCTTGAAGGGGATGTCATTGAAGCCAACGGGACATCCCGGACTACGGAGGTAGGGCGACGGCCCTCGACCTTCCTGGTGGGGATCCTTAGGTCTCTCAGTCTCCAAGCTGCCCAACTCTGATGTTGAGGGAGGTGTCAGGCCCAGCCGGCTACCAACTTGCATCCCCCCCCCCCCGCTCAATCACATTTGAGAGCTCCCTCGGTCAGGCGGGTCGGTAGCGATTAATGTCGCCAGATATCTCTTTCGTCAGCCTCCTTCGACGGGCGGATGAAACATCTCCAACCCTTGCGGACGCTGTCGTAGGGGACGGTTCTCCCCTTTCATCTCCGGCGGCCCAGGGGACTGGCGTAGAGCCAGCGTTGAGCAATCTGCTAGACCATTCGGGACCTAAACTGAGAATCCTATACCACTTGCCAAGGAGGGGGTCCTGCAGCTCTTGGAGGATCGCAAGGGAGCTAGAGTTAGCTGGGGAGCTCCCCCTTGTGATGGTCCACAATGACAAGCCCCAGGACTGTCTTCTTCAACCTCGAGCTAGAAGCCATGCCGTTTCATGCCAGAAGGGGGACTCTGAGGCAGGAGGAGAGGCTGACGATGAGGCCCTGATGTTGCTAGGGAAGGATGAAAGGGAGGTTGAAGTAGTGGAACCCAGAGATATGATGATATGAGGGAGACACCAAGAGATGAGCTATTTGTCATGGGGCATGCGAAAGAAGTGGCAGAGCAAGTGGGTATGGCCCGTATGGGTTTGAGGGGGCTGAAAAGACTTGAGATGTGCATTCACTAATATCGACAAGAGATAAGGTGTCGGCATCAGAGGAGGGGCGAGGTCACATCCAAGAATGGGTCAGAGGGGTTAGGAGGGGCCACTTGTTGCCCTGTTGACAAGCCCAGAGGGGGGTGAATGGGTCTTTTTAAATTCAATCTAGGAGATACCTGAAACCAAAAACAATCACACAAACGATCTTCGAACTACGTTAGTTACTTGTTAGTTTAAATAACAATTATGCAATGAAGACAATCACACAACACAAGGATTATCCTGGTTCGGACTTCCTTTCCTTAGGAGTCCTACGTCCAGTCCCTGAGCAACAACTCAGGATTCACTAACTAGGGTACAGTCCCCCTAAGGACGCTACAACACCCAGCTCAGCTGGTCTTCCTTCACACACGAAGGGAACAACACCTGGATGCCACCAGGTCTTCCTTTACAACAAAGGGAGCAACACCCTGGATACCACCAGGTCTTCCTTCACACCCGAAGGGAATAGCACAAAGAAGAATAAATGACTTTCACGCCCCTAGATCCAGCTTTTGATAAGTGAGGATCTGAAGCAACTAGAACTGAGAGCGAGAAGAGATTATGAACAATTCACACTCTCAGAACTGTACAGCTCTCTCAAGATTTTCACAAAAAACTAGCGGAGAGCAAGAGAGCAAAACGGAGTGAAGGATCTTGGCTCTCGTTTTTCTTCAGAAGAATTTGAAAGTAATCTCTGGATAGATGATGTTTCTATTCTTCTGTCTTGTATATATATCTTCAATTTGAAATCTAGTCGTTGAAGAGATCGTTGTCTCTCTTTTGAGTAGCCGTTGGACTCATGACAGATGGAGTCTTGGAAGCTTCCTGTCACAGTCTTTTGATCACTTGAGCACGCAAAGAGATGAATCTTCACAGATATCCGTTGGCTTTTATTTGTATAACGTTGTACCATGAAGCTACATCAAAGGTCTGCACAGATGTCAAACTCAAACAGCAGACAGATAGGCTGTCTCTGATATCAGTCAACGTCAGTAGCAATAGTCAAGAAAATAGTAATGCCAACTGGCTTAAGTCTAAAGGACGTTATCAGAATAAGCACGATAAAGGAAGATATAGTCTGCATGCATGCAGAGATACGTTCAGATCTCATAAATGCAAAAGCGTCAGAGAGATGTCTACGTGGCTTTTGACTGGTCAATGCTTTAAGATGAATAAGATATCAAGATATGAATTGATGATGTATGACTTATGAAATCGTTATGAGTCATAGCAAATCGTTTTAAACAGGATATAAGAAATCGTTATGAATCATGGCAAGTCATTTTGATTCTGAAGAGATCGATGTGAAATACTTAACGAATCGTTATGAAAGGAGTCGTTATGACAATACAAAATCGTTTAAAACTCTTAACAAATCGTTGCACAAAGCAAGTCGTTATGAATACTATCGAGTCGTTATGAGCTCTAAGAAATCGTTGCGCAAAGCAAGTCGTTTGAATACTTATCGAGTCGTTATGAGCTCTGAAGAAATCGTTGGCAAAGCAAGTCGTTATGAAACTTATCGAGTCGTTATAAGTCTGAAGAAATCGTTATGAGAACTAAAGAAAGAAATCGTTATGGTTAGCAAGTCGTTACGAGTTTCAAAGAAATCGTTACGAGAACTAAGAAATCGTTACAACAAGCAAGTCGTTGCGAGTTCTAAAGAAATCGTTAATAATTATGAAGTCGTTACAACAAGCAAGTCGTTGCGAGTTCTAAAGAAATCGTTATGATAACTTATGAAGTCGTTACAAAAGCAAGTCGTTGCGAGTTCTAAAGAAATCGTTATGATAACTTATGAAGTCGTTACAACAAGCAAGTCGTTGCGAGTTCTAAAGAAATCGTTATGATAACTTATGAAGTCGTTACAACAAGCAAGTCGTTGCGAGTTCTAAAGAAATCGTTATGATAACTTATGAAGTCGTTATGACATCGACTTGTTTGAAACAACTGACTTTTCAGTCTTATAAGAAAATCGTTATGAACTTCAACAGAAATCGATATGGACTTAGAGAAATCTCATGTTGAAAAGATTAAAGCTTCAGAGTAGTAATGCATACCTTTATTGGCTTGTTTGACTTCGGTATTTTTCCTGTACTTAAGACTTATGAAATATTCAGCAGATATAATTGATAAATTCTTGTTTGGTTTTGTTAATCATCAAATATGTATATATATACAATTAAATAAAATTGCATGGGGACAGACGATGATCATCAATCTCCCCTTTTTGGTGATGACAAAACTGAACACTAAGCATGGAAAAAATATATGAATTTGTTGTACTTTTCTCCCCCTTTTGTCATTAAGCAAAAAGATAAACTTGACAAAGAAAGAAGAGAGAAAGAGAAAGAGAGAATACACAGAGGGTCATGACATTATTGCGGAGGTACAGGTAAATAGAAGGCAGGAGACAACAGAGAGGCAAAATGGGAGATGGTTTCCCATGCCTGAACTTCCTGCTCTTCAAAGAGATTTTTAAAAGCACAAAAGACACAGAGTAAGATGGTCCCATGGTGGGAGCCATCCGTTTGAGATGAAGATCTAAATGCCTATAGAGAAGATCAGCATAGGCATCTTTGTCCATGTGCATCTTGAGAAACCGAGAAGTGCCAAAGCTGGCACAGGAGAGGAACTGGTCCATGGTGACAGGGTAGTGATTGTGGTTAGCTCTGAGAGCTTGGTGCAAAGCCACATACACTTTGTATCTTCTTCCCAGACCTTGAAGGGGTCATCAACAAGATTGATGGAGTTCATATCTAGAAAAGTGGCTGGAGAAATAGCTGGTTTGCCTTCCCTGGCCTGAGCTTCATTGAGTGCTGACAACTGCTGAGCTGACAGGGGTAGAATGTGGACCAATCAGAGGATGTGAGCCTTTCACATTCAGACAAGATAGGGGAGAGAACTTCAGCCTTGACATGGCCCAGGTGATATTCCTGAATAGGAATCTAGAAAAGGAAACCAGGTATCCTTTCTGCACTTTAATTCGCCCAAACCCTGGCAAAACGCTCAAAGATGATGGATCCTACAGAGGATTCCATAACTAGAAAGTGATTTGAGGCAGGGCTATCTCCTCAGGTATTTGAAGTGTAGCAAAATCTACCTGAATATCTGAAGTGTGAGCTGTAACTGGAGACAAAGCTGAAATGGCCTTCCTTGAACTGACAGAGCTGAACTTCTGGAAGTTTATGAATATATCTGTAGTTGTTGAAGAGCATGAAATGCCTGATCATCTTATTCCGATTGAATGAAGGGTGCCCAGAGTTCTTGGTGGTACATCCTGAACCACTCAGAGAGAGTCAAGGAGTGGTCCCTTGGAGGAAATCTGGCAGATTTGGCAAGAGTGAACTTCTTGAGAAGATCCTTGTGACCTTTGCCCCACTGCTCTTCAGTTGGAGTGAGCAAGCAAGAGAGAAATTTTGGATTTTTCGTTTTTGAAAGAGAAGTATAAGGGAAAAATGGTGTGCAGATGATCTGTAAGGTTTGAAAAGGAAGGTTGATGATGGTGGCATAAGCAACTTTAGAAAGGTATTCCCTATACAGTGGGTTATGGTGGTTGTCCACTGTGAGAGAAAACCACAAAGGAGGGTATTTGGGTTCAGAGGAAGAGGAAGAGGTAGAAGTAAGTTTCCTCTTCTTGGAGGCAGGAATAGAAGGATCTCCTTGTGAACATGGTCTCCCACTTTCAACACAGACCTGAGGATCCTTCCTCAAATTCATCCTTTATCTTTGCAATAAAGGGAGAACTGAGTTGAGCATGTTCAGGTATGATAGTGATGAAAGAGGTGGAGGATTAGGATGAAGAAAAGAATGTGAAGTAGTGTGAGATCATCAGTGGGTCCAAGGGAGGGACCGGAGGAGGAGGAGATGATGCTTCAGCTGAGGATCCAGGAGGGACCTCAAATGTAGGAGAAGGAGAAGGAATGGTGGACTGAAAGGGGGTAGGAGATGAAATTGGTCTAGATTGAGGCTTCTTGAAGGTTGAGGGCAGGAGGGTGCTGTAGGAGCTGATGGTGGAGAGTTGGAGGAATGGGTGTGTGAGAGGGGGAGAGGGAGCTGGGGGCTTGGGTGCCAAGATCTCTTCTGCCTCTATCTGCACAGACTCACTCTCCAATGGTCTGGATTCTTGCTCAGATGGCCCTGATGGCCCTGCATCCTGAACAGCTGGCCCTGTTGGCCCTACATCTGATCAGCTGGCCCTGTTGGCCTACATCTTCTGATGCTGCTGCTGCTCTGGTGCTGCTTCTGGTGAAACTGCTTCTTCTTGAGGAGGAGGAGCATGAGCTCCAATTGCCTTGATAATATCTGAGAGCATGCCTTTCATGCTGCTCATTTCCTGGTTGAACCATGTCATAGCATTTGATTTGGGCCAACTCTTTGTTAGCCGAAGCTTGACTCAGAAAAATAGAGTTGACATCTGACTGGAGAGAACACAGTAGTTCACCTTGAACATTTAACCTTTCAATTACTGGCTTCAATTGTATGACAATTTTCTTCTTAGCCTGCCTCTGAAATGGAGAATCAGCCAGGAGAGGAACTCCAGAGGCAACCTCTTTTCCTCTTCTTACTTTTATTTTCTGGAGGAGGGGATCATCATCTGAGCTGAAGAGCTTGCAGTGGCCCTTCTCTGTCATCCAAGTTTGAAAAATCTCTATGCTCTTCAACCTTATCAACATCTGGAGTTGCGTCTTCAGGACCTTCTTTTGATAGCTCCCCCTCAATAGGAGCATTTTCTTCATCTGATACTTGCTCCCCCTGACTGGGAGCAGATTCCAGTACAGAGTCACCTTGGGCAGCTTGGTGCTCTACCTCGACTGGAACATCTTCCATTGTTCATCAATGTGGCCTGATGCCACAGTCTCTTTGGCAACACTGCTACTTGTTTCTGGAGCACTGGAAATAAGAGGAATGGAATCTATGATGTCTGCCAGAATCGATGCAACTACAATGAGGGATGTGGGTCCTCAACAGGAATAATGTCCTCTGGGAGGAGATCCTCAATGCTCTTTCTGCAAAGTTGGAACTGGTTCTTCTGGAAATCCTGAAGCTTCTACAGACGCCCTTTCTTCTTCTACTGCACTTTCAGACTGAACTTCTGCAATGGAGGGTCCTGAAGATTCTGCTGCTTCAACTGCTGGAGCTAAAATGGACTCCACTGGCAATTCTGGATCCACATTTGCTGATCCATCTCTGGATGAACAACTGAGGTGTCGATAATGATGGCCTCGCCTTCGGCCACTGAAGCCTTGAACCAAACACCATTCTCCACAGAGAACCACTCTTCTTCAGATTCCTGGACCTGATTGCTTGGCCCATTTTCTCTACAACTGCCCCAGAGAGATCAACACCGAAGTGTTTGAAGATTTGGTGAGTAGATGGGCATAAGGCAGGGACATTTAACTTACTCTTGGTGTCCCAAATCTGATCTCTTGCAAACTTCATTCTTTCCATTATCACTGCGGCCATATTTATCTCCTTATTCTGAATGGCCCAGTACATCATGTCCGAATCGGCCTTTGTGCAAGATGAAAACGTTGCACTTCTGGGAACTAGGATTTGACAGACAATAAAATGGAGAAGACGATTGAAGGCGGATAGTTGATTTATGTCGATCTTGCCGTCTCTCAGCTTGAATCCTGGCCCGATAATTCCCAGACCTTTCACTTGGGCATCCTCAGAGTGAATCCCACTAAATCCGGAAGTCTTTACATTGAACAAACTTTCAGCAACTCAGGGTCTATTCTAATCAAAGTTCCCTTTACTGACGAAACTAGAGACCCATCTTCCTCTGTTCTCATACACACAAAAAAGGCTTTTACCAAGTCCGGATAACTGACCTCTGAAAAGGTGGAAATTTCTGTCCACTGCATCTGATTGATCAACTACTATGCTGCTCATTCCACTTTCCGCAGATTAGCTACATCTACTTCTTTGTTGCCACAGAGCTTCGTCTTCACAAATGTAAACCTCTCCTGCTCCTCAGGAGTGAGGAACTCGGCGCTGTAGCCACCCAAACTGCCGGCGATGATAGGAGCGGCCATAGATTCAGGTGGGAAAGAAACGGAGGGTGGAGACGGAAGGTGAGGAGAAAGAATCCTCAAGAAATTTTGCGGGAAGTAGGAGGAAGATTCGAATTTGCAGAGGATTGGGATGGAGTTGTTAGGGCATCGGCTCGAGCGGCAGGATAAAAGAGGGGAAAGAGGTAGACGATAGGCACGAATCGTTCTGTCATCGATTTTATGAATAAATTAATGCTACGTGGAAAGTGAGGGCAAGCCGGCGGCGGAGAAAACGACAAAAGGTTTTGACTATTCAACTGGACTTCAATGAGAGAGTGTTACTACAATACAATTTGAATTTCTTTGCTTATCGCCAAGGAGGGAAAAATTACTTAATTCTAAAGCTTTAATGTGCCACCTGTAAGCAAACTTTTATCACAAATTGCACATGCCTAATTCCCTTCTAAGAGATGTAAATCTCTCTTCAGGTAAGGCTTTTGTGAAAATGTCTGCTAATTGGCCATTTGTATCAATAAAAGATATTTCAATATTTCCATTTGCAACATGATCACGAATAAAATGATATCTAACCTCAATATGTTTGGTCCTTGAGTGCTGAACTGGATTCTTGGTGAGATTAATGGCACTGGTGTTGTCACATAGCAACGGGATCGATTTGATATTTAATCCAAAGTCCTCAAGCTGTTGCTTTATCCATAAGAGTTGTGTGCAGCAACTTCCAGCAGCCACGTACTCAGCTTCAGCTGTAGAGAGTGCTACTGAATTTTGTTTCTTTGAGGACCAAGATATCAAACACCCTGCAAGGAACTGGCAACAACCACTGGTGCTCTTTCTATCTAATTTACATCCAGCATAGTCAGCATCAGAGTAACCTACTAGGCTAATTTCACATTGTTTTGGATACCATAGACCTAAGTCATGAGATCTTGCTAGATATCTAAATATTCTTTTCACAGAAATTAAATGTGATTCTTTAGGATCTGCCTGATATCGAGCACACATGCATACACTAAATAGAATATCAGGTCTACTAGCTTAAATAAAGGAGTGAACCTATCATACCTCTGTAGATCTTTTGATCTACTTTCTTACCATCTTTGTCACTGTCATTCTTGTTGATGTACTCATTGGTGTTGATAGTGGCTTGGTATTTTCGAATCCGAATTTCTTCAATAGTTCTTTTGTGTACTTAGCTTGACTGATGTGAGTTCCTTCCTTTCCTTGTTTGATTTGGAGTCCAAGGAAATAGTTGAGTTCTCCCATCATACTCATTTCAAATTCTCCTGCATTAACTTTTCAAATACTTGCAAAGAGACTCATCAGTAGAACCAAAATGATATCATCTACATAGATTTGAACCAATAGGATGTTTGACTTTTGACTTTATAAAAAGTGTACTATCTACCTGACCTCTGCTGAAACCATGATTTAGAAGGAAAGAGCTAAGCCTTTCATACCAGGCTCTAGGTGCTTGCTTTAAACCATATAATGCCTTGTGAAGTTTGAAAACATGATTAGGAAATTCTGTGTCATCAAAGCCCGGAGGTTGTTCCACATAAACTTCCTCTTTTATGAAACCATTTAAGAATGCGGATTTAACATCCATTTGAAATAGTGTCAAGTTCAAAGCAGATGCATATGCAAGTAATATTCTAATGGCCTCAAGTCTAGCTACAGGTGCATAGGTTCATCGAAATCTATGCCTTCCTCTTGAGAATAGCCTTGAGCTACCAACCTGGCCTTGTTTCTTAAGATTGCACCAGTTTCATCCAGTTTATTTCTGAACACCCATTTGGTGCCAATGACTGGATGGTCTGATGGTCTAGGAACAAGTGACCATACTTGGTTTCTCTTGAATTGATTTAATTCATCTTGCATGGCTACTATCCAAGATTCATCAGAGAGAGCTTCATTGACTGTCCTAGGCTCTATCTGAGAAACAAAAGCTAAATAATCACAAGGAATAACATTACCTCTTGTTCTTACCCCAATGGATGGATCACCAATGATATTTTCAAGTGGGTGATCTTTCTTGTATCTCCACTCCTTTGGAAGGTTTTCAGTAACTTCTTCTTGTTGTAATTCTTCCAGAGGTGGATCATCCTTGTCCTCAATTGATGCATCTTTAGTTTCTTGGATAGTTCTTCTGCATCATCATCGTCACTATCTACTTCCTTTCTCAAGGAAGGGTTAGTTTCATCAAAAATAATGTGCACAGATTGTTCAATCAACAAGGTACGTTTATTAAATACTCTATAGCCTTTAGGTTTAGACATGTACCCCATGAAGATGCCTTCATCTGATTTGGCATCCAACTTACCGATGTCCTTTTCCATTGTTGTGAATGAAGCAAGGGCACCCAAAGGTTCTGAAGTGGCTGATCTGAGGCTTCTTCCCTTTGAATAGTTCATATGCAGTCTTCTTCAGGATTGGCCTGATCATTACTCGGTTTATAATATAGCTTGCTGTATTGACTGCTTCAGCCCAAAAGTATCTAGGCAGATCATATTCTGAGAGCATAGTTCTTGCCATGTCCAATAGGGTTCTGTTCTTCTCTCAGCGATGCCATTCTGTTGAGGTGTCTTGGTGCTGAGAAATTGTGCTCAATTCCCTGATCATCACAAATCTAGAAAATTTCTCATTTTGAAATTCACCACCATGATCTGATCTGATAGACACAATGCTGAACTTCTGATCTTTCTGAACTTTCTTACTGAAGCTTACAAAACTTTCAAAAGTATCATCTTTATGCTCTAGGAATGATACCCATGTAAATCTTGAGTAGTCATCAACTATGACAAATCCAAAATTCTTTCCTCCAAGACTGGTAGTCCTCATTGGCCAAATAGATCCATATGAAGGAGCTCCAAGGGTTTTGAGGTGGTCACCACCGTCTTTGACTTGAAGGAGACCTTGGTGTGCTTACCCTTAGCACAAGGTTTACATACACTTTCCAACTTTGTACTGACCTTAGGTAGACCTTGCACAAGATTCTTCTTTAGTAATTTTTCATGCCATCTATGCTGCAGTGTCCAAGTCGTCTGTGCCATAATTCTGTGGATTTATTTTTATTTGCTGCCAGGCAAACATTTTGAACCTTGAGTTCTTCAAGATAGAGCACATACAAATTCTTTTCTCTATTAGCTTCAAAGATGACTGTTCCATCCTTCAGTATACTGCACTTTGACTCTTGAAACTTGATCTGATGGCCTCTGTCGCACAGCTGGCTAATGCTGATGAGATTGTGCTTCAATCCTTGACTAGTAGCACATCTTCTATGACTGTTTTCCTTTGTTTTCACAGAGCCACTGCCTATTACAATTCCTTTCCCATTATCTCCATAGGTAACTGTTCCATCTTCAGCTTGGAGATGAGAGAACAACTTCTGGTTTCCTGACATGTGCTTGAGCACCCACTATCCAAATACCATTTGGATGCTCGAGGGTTATCCTGAAATAAAGACATCAAGCTTTAGGTACCCAAATTCTTTTGGGTCCTGATTGGTTAGTATCATTAACTTTATCTTTTAATATCCATTTTTTATGTCTTGTTGGGCATGTAGTTATAATATGTCCTAACTTATTGCAGTGACTACAGCAGGATAACTTAGTCACTTTTTCTATGTATTTAAAATCAGCTTTGTATGCTATATCTTGTTCGGGTACAAATTTGGTGTTGGATATGTTTAGGATAGACCTTGGTTTCTTCATTATCTGGGGTGTATATCCTAACCCATTTTTCTTCTTACCTGATCTCCTAGCACCTTTTAATATTAGAGAGTTTTACCATTAGTAAATTTTCTAGTGTGCTTGATAGTTTATCATTTTCTTCATTTAAGTTTTCAATTTCTTTCCTTAATTCATCAGTACTTTCCTGTTTTTCTAGTTTAGTTATTTGTCATTTTTAACTTTTAGGTCTTCACATAACAGTTCATTTCTTCGTTTAAGTTCAATTATTTGACTTTCTATTGTTCATTTTCTGATTTTAGATCTGAGTTTGTATTTTCTATACAGACTATGTTTTCTTACTTACTTTTAATAGTTTAGTTACTTCCTTATATTTTTCATAAAGTTCATTGAAAGCCTCTTCTAAACTATCGGAGTCTGAACCATTGCATGAATCAAAAGATGAGTCAGAAGTTACCTTTTCTTCAGTGTTTGCCATGAAAGCCAAGTGGGCTTTTCTTCATCACTGCAGGAGCTCGACTCACTATCTGAGTCGCTACTGTTTTCCCATGCTGCTGCCATTGCTTTCTTTTGAACTTTCTAAACTTCTTGGAACTGTCCTTCTTCCTGAATTCTGACTTCTTTAACTTAGGACACTCAGTCTTAATGTGTCCTGGCTTCTTACATTCGTAGCAAATGGGTTCTCCTTTCTTCACTTCTTTTCCATCTGGTTTCTTGAAATCCTTATTCCTTTTGAAATACTTTCTACCAGATTGAGACTTCTTCTTTTTAGCCAAGATTCGCTGTAACCTTCTGGATAACATAGCTTCTTCATTTTCGCTGTCTGCATTACTTTCACTTTCAGCTGAGCTTCTTCTGGTGAATCTTCTTCAGCTTTTAAGGCGTTGGAGTGCTTCTTTCTGCTAGAGGACTCTCCTAGCCTTTCCATATTGATTTCATGGGCCATAAGGGACCAATGAGTTTTTCTACAGACATTCTCTTCAGATCATTAGCTTCTTCTATTGCTGTGACTTTTGGAGTCCATGAGGACGGTAAGGATCTAAGTATCTTTCTTACCATATCTCCCATTTCATATACTTTCCCCAGGCTAGCCAGTCCATTTGTGATGTCAGTGAACCGGCTGAACATTTGGGTTATGGACTCACTTGATTGCATCTGAAATCTTTCATATTGAGTGACAAGAATATCAATTCTTGTTTCCTTCACTTTGTCTGTGCCTTCATAAGTAATCCTGAGCTTTTCCCACATTTCCATTGATGATTTGCAGGCTGAAACTCTGTTGAATTCCTTCTTACTTAGAGCACAGCATAGGATACTCTTGCTTTGCAATTCAGGAAAATCTTCTTCTGTCATCATCTGTCCATTGTGCTTTCTCATTTGTGACTAACAGATCACCTTCTTCTACTATGGACCAAATTTGATAGTCGTGTCCTTGTAAAAAGTATTCCATTCTGGTCTTCCAGTAAGGGTAATCTTCACCATCGAAGAGAGGGGGTCGGTTGACTGACTGACCTTCAAAATTACCTTGGGCTGCCATGGATCTTTACTCTTCAGATCGTTGGATCCTTTCTTTGTCGAAGAGACTCGCTCTGATACCACTTGTTGCCCTGTTGACAAGCCCAGAGGGGGGTGAATGGGTCTTTTTAAATTCAATCTAGGAGATACCTGAAACCATAAACAATCACACAAACGATCTTCGAACTACGTTAGTTACTTGTTAGTTTAAATAACAATTATGCAATGAAGACAATCACACAACACAAGGATTATCCTGGTTCGGACTTCCTTTCCTTAGGAGTCCTACGTCCAGTCCCTGAGCAACAACTCAGGATTTCACTAACTAGGGTACAGTCCCCCTAAGGACGCTACAACACCCAGCTCAGCTGGTCTTCCTTCACACACGAAGGGAACAACACCCTGGATGCCACCAGGTCTTCCTTTACAACCAAAGGAGCAACACCCTGGATACCACCAGGTCTTCCTTCACACCCGAGGGAACAGCACAAAGAAGAAAAAATGACTTTCACGCCCCTAGATCCAGCTTTTGATAAGTGAGGATCTGAAGCAACTAGAACTGAGAGCGAAGAGATTATGAACAATCACACTCTCAGAACTGTACAAGCTCTCTCAAGATTTTCACGAAAAAACTAGCGGAGAGCAAGAGAGCAAAAGAGCAAAGGAAGGATCTTGGCTCTCGTTTTTCTTCAGAAGAATTTGAAAAGTATCTCGGATAGATGATGTTCTTCTATTCTGTTTGTATCTATATATATATATCTTCAATTTGAAATCTAGTCGTTGAAGAGATCGTTGTCTCTCTTTGAGTAGCCGTTGGACTGAATGACAGATGGAGTCTTGGAAGCTTCCTGTCACAGTTTTGATCACTTGAGCACGCAAAGAGATGAAATCTTCACAGATATCCGTTGGCTTTTATTTGTATAACGTTGTACCATGAAGCTACATCAAAGGTCTGCACAGATGTCAAACTCAAACAGCAGACAGATAGGCTGTCTCTGATATCAGTCAACGTCAGTAGCAATAGTCAAGAAAATAGTAATGCCAACTGGCTTAAGTCTAAAGGACGTTATCAGAATAAGCACGATAAAGGAAGATATAGTCTGCATGCATGCAGAGATACGTTCAGATCTCATAAATGCAAAAGCGTTAGAGAGATGTCTACGTGGCTTTTGACTGGTCAATGCTTTAAGATGAATAAGATATCAAGATATGAAATGATGACTGTATGACTTATGAAATCGTTATGAGTCATAGCAAATCGTTTATAACAGAGAATATAAGAATCGTTATGAATCATGGCAAGTCATTTTGATTCTGAAGAGAATCGATGTGAAATACTTATCGAATCGTTATGAAAGGCAAGTCGTTATGACAATACAAAATCGTTATAACTCTTAACAAATCGTTGCACAAAGCAAGTCGTTATGAATACTTATCGAGTCGTTATGAGCTCTGAAGAAATCGTTGCGCAAAGCAAGTGTTATGAATACTTATCGAGTCGTTATGAGCTTGAAGAAATCGTTTGTGCAAAGCAAGTCGTTATGAATACTTATCGAGTCGTTATAAGCTCTGAAGAAATCGTTATGAGAACTAAAGAAATCGTTATGGCTAGCAAGTCGTTACGAGTTTCAAAGAAATCGTTACGAAACTAAAGAAATCGTTACAACAAGCAAGTCGTTGCGAGTTCTAAAGAAATCGTTATGATAACTTATGAAGTCGTTACAACAAGCAAGTCGTTGCGAGTTCTAAAGAAATCGTTATGATAACTTATGAAGTCGTTACAACAAGCAAGTCGTTGCGAGTTCTAAAGAAATCGTTATGATAACTTATGAAGTCGTTACAACAAGCAAGTCGTTGCGAGTTCTAAAGAATCGTTATGATAACTTATGAAGTCGTTACAACAAGCAAGTCGTTGCGAGTTCTAAAGAAATCGTTATGATAACTTATGAAGTCGTTATGACATCGACTTGTTGAAACAACATGACTTTTCAGTCTTATAAGAAAATCGTTATGAACTTCAACAGAAATCGATATGGACTTAGAGAAATCTCATGTTGAAAAGATTAAAGCTTCAGAGTAGTAATGCATACCTTTATTGGCTTGTTTGACTTTGGTATTTTTCCTGTACTTAAGACTTATGAAATATTCAGCAGATATAATTGATAAATTCTTGTTTGGTTTTGTTAATCATCAAAATATGTATATATATGCAATTAAATAAAATTGCATGGGGACAGACTGATCATCAAAGCTTGTGGGCAACCATAAGGAGAGACATTGTGCCAATCAACCCCATTTGAGGTGGAAAATTTTTGATGTCTGGGGAATAGATTTTCATGGGCCATTCCCGTCGTCTTTGGTAAGGAGTATATTTCTTAGTGGCGGTTGATTTGTGTCCAAGTGGATCGAAGCCATTGCCACCCGAACCAATGATCACAAAAGTTGTCATGAATTTGTGCGCATCAAATTTCTCTAGGTTGGTGTGTCTCGGGCTATAAGTGATGGGGGATCTCATTTCACCATTGCCTAATTTCAGCTTTGCTTTAAAGATATGGGATAACTCACAAATTGCCACCCCCTACCTCCCCAAAACAAGTGGCCAAGTGGAAGTGTCCAATAGGGAGATCAAGAAAATTTCCAAAAGACCATTAGGCCTGATAGGAAAGATTGGTCAGAAAGATTGGATGATGCTTGTGGACCTATCGGACTGCATATAAGACTCCCTTCGGCATGCCACCTATAGGTTGATTTTGGTCAAGCCCTGTCACCTCCCTGTGAGTTAGGCATAGGGCTGATTGGGCCATTAATAATCATTCTTGACTTAGCCCAAGCTGGATCACATAGAGCCCTCCAACTGCATAAGCTTGAGGAATGCGCAATGAAGCCTATGAGAATTCCAAGATATATAGGCTAAGACCAAAATCTTTCATGACAAACACATTTGAGGAAATTCTTTCATTCTGACCAAAGGTCTAGCTCTTTAACTCTAGGCTGCGCTTATTTCCAGGTAAATTGAAATCTCGAGGGACGGACCGTTCATTGTTGTCAAAGCCTTTGACCATGGTGCTGTTAAAATTCTTGACCCTAAAAATGATCAAACTTCCACTGTTAATGGTCAACATCTCAAACCTTACTTGGAAAACATGTACCTCTCACCTAAAGAATCCATTCCTCTGAATGACCCTGAGTAGATGCATAAGGGACATTATTGTGTCTGGCTGAAGACATTAAACTTAGCACTTGTTGGGAGGCAACCCAATATTTTTAGGAGAGATTAACTTATTTATTTCTCTTTTCTATTGTGTTCTAGGTGTTTGGAGTCCCACTATCCTTGGATGAAGCTACTGCCCTCATGTGATCATCGGTTGGGGGGGGGGGGGGGGTCATATTGAAAATAAATTTCAAATTTTACCCTAACATTGGGTTCATGCTTCATATTTCATGAAAGAAAATTTTTTCCTAACTTGACTCATAATATGTGCTTGTGAAAGTGGTGAATTGAAGGGGGTTGAGAACTAGTTATGTTTTCAGCATCTTCCTTAGAATACATTTGAAATTTCATCAGTATAAGAAAATTTTAATAGGAGCTATTCAGATGATGATGATGAGAATTTTACTTAACATTCAGGCTGATTGATATTCTACACTCTTATTAAAGACCAATCGTGGGGAAAAAGCTACATGCCTACAAATAAATGTGAAAATGTGTGAAAAACATGGAAAATGTCTCAGATCTTAGTAACCGGGTCTGTTGCTCCTAAGGCAAGAGTTGAGGCTTGCGTCAAACAGTGAAGGGAAGTGCAGCACCATGTACCTGGAAAAAAAAAAGCATGAAAAAAGAGAGCTAGGCAGAGTGGAAGCTACCTGTAATTCGATGATCAAATTAAGGAGTGTAGAGTTGATATCATCTTTGAGTGATAGGTAAAAAGCTCATGCACTCTTATCGATGCTCAAACATTGAACAAAAAGGCATGAATTTTGAGTGTATCTTGAAGAATTATCTAAAGACATGAACTGACACGCTTACTCTTGACACTTACCACTAGAACATGAAACACTCATGGTCAGTATTTTTCATTCATTTTCTTATCATGAAATATGATATCTTGTGCTTCTGTTAGTCTAATTATTCACTTGTGTGCATGCTAAGGGACTAGCAATGTAAGTTGGGGGATGTGATAATTGCATAATGTTATAAATAATATATATGTTATTGAAAAATGATTGATAATATCATAAGATTCTATTATCATTTGATACAAGTGCGATAATTGATTAAATCTCTTTTGTGTTGTGTTTGCAGGGCTAATGGGCCAAGAAATGAGATTGCAATTGGGCCAATGAATTTAATTGGATCAAGAGAGAACAATGAGAGATTCTAATTTTTAAAATATTCCCTCTCTCTCTTTCTTTTCAATTTTTAAAACTCCCTCTCATTTTTAAAATTCCCTCTCCTATTTTAAAAAATCCCTCTCCTTTAAACTCTCATCTTTCCTCTATTATATCTATCTATTTTATAAATATTCTCTTCTTCTCTCTATATCTCTTACCGCAGCTCTCTCTCCTTCTCCCCGGAGCTCTCTCCCCTTCTTCTCTTCTTCCTCTTCTTCTGCCTCTTCTACTTTTCTTCTATCTCGCTTTCGGTCTCCCTCTCTCTCTGTGAAGCACACAGGCAGCAACAGCAGTAGGCCGCCTCCATGCCAGGCCGCCTTCGCGCCCGTGCATGTGTGTGCGCGCCAGCAGCTCCGCCCGTGCCAGCAGCACCCGGCGCCGGCGGCTCCGCCTCGCCCGCGCGCGCGGCCGCGCACCGGCCGCGCTCGCACCAGGCCACCCAGGCCCACTCCCGCACCGGCCAGCACACATCAGCATGCCTCCGCCTCCGCACTAGGCTCGCCCGTGTCCGAGCTGCCCCTGTGCCTGCCGCGCACCCTGCCTGCCGCGGCCGCCTGCCACGCGCCCCCTGCGCGCCCGCCTCTCTTCCTCTCTACGTGCATGTATGCACGTAGAGAGGAGGCGGGTCCCCTCTCTCTCTCCTCTCGCTCGCCTCTCTCTCGTCTCTCACTTCTCTCTCTCTCATCTCTCTGTTCTCTCTCTTGCTCCTCTCGCCCCTTCTCTCCTCTCTCGCCTCCTTTCTAGTCTCTCTCTCTCTCTCTCTTCGTCTCTCTCTTCTCTTCCGTTTTCTGCTCTCTCTCCATCTCTTCTCATCCTTTTCTCTCTCTATCTCTTTCTTCATAGATTATTTTACTTTAATTTTGTATTGTGTTAGACTCTTAATTTTATTGCCATAATGTTAGTTAACCTTTATGTTGATTAGTCATTCCTCTCTCTCTCTTCTCAAAGCTTCTTTCTATCTCTATTCTCTCTTCTAATTTCTCTTCTTAGGTTAGATTTATTTTTTTGTTTGATCAAATTAGTCTTAGGATTTAATTCTAAAATTCTTAACACACTTTTCTAATCAAATAAACTCAAGGTTTTCAAAGTTAATAATCTTTTCCCCGTGAATTCGACTCGGTCTCACCACTTAACTATTGTTACAATATTTAGTGTAGGCGATTATTTAAGATTGATCCATATGTTTAACGACGCATTCGTGGGCTATCAGTACATAGACCGCATTCTTGAACGCACCCACACTTAGGTGCATTCAAGATGTGCTCAACAAGGCCAGTGTGTTCACTTAATTTGAATACATTGTGCTTCATGACAGCATTATGGACCCATTCTGATCTAGACCTAGCATGTTCATATTGTCAACCCTAAACCCTATTTTTCTTGAAAATAGTGCCATAAATTTGTGATATGCTACCTGATTCATGATTGTTCAATCTTAAACATGCTAAGCAACAATAAACCATGCTATTTTAGAAGATTAACTTCTTAACATCATGATTAAATGATCTTTCATGTACCCTCTTGATTCTCACATGGATTAACAAAACCCTAATTTTCTATACAACACCTCGATTAAATCCCTGCAACTTGTTATAAACACAACACATGTAACCATACTTAAAAGAGATGAACCACATGATACATGATAATACGATTATTTTACACCAATGTTTTGTATGCTGCCACCACTCTGTGAGCCAAGAATTCCTCTAAAACATCGAGTAAAACATTTCAAAATATTTCTTAGTGATGTGAGAACCATCCATTGGATATTCCCTTTGTTGGATTGAAACTCCTTCATCCATAACTCTGTAAGTCTCCGTGAGCCTAGAATTCCTCTAGGACGCCGAATCGGTTGTACAATAATCAATAAATACCTATTTACACCCTACTGGAACTCTGTCAGACCTATATGGATCGTTCCGACCAACCTACTATCTTTGTGTGTAAACACACCTATACTAGTACGCAAGTTCTAAACGCACCACTATTGGATGTATCTCCCTAATAAACGCATTCCTACCCTTGACTGCATCCTGGTCCTACCCAAGTTGTAAACTACATTCAACCCAACTCTGCCAATAGCCATGTATGTTGTACAGTAGTTGTTTCTCATGTGTTTCTTGTGCAGTTTCACATACAGTCCTTGTGAATGTTTCTAAAAAGAGAAACTCTTTCTTCTCCATGTCTTCCATGATAATCTCATTTATTTGTCAACTTATCATCTTATTCTTTGAATCCTATGGTCATTGACTGATTGTCTACATATTACATGGGATCTGAGATCTACAACCAATGCCTAGCAATTATAAGGTCTAGTCTGGTCCTAGGAGGAGCACCTAAGAGTGCATGTGCCTATAGGAGTTTATTGACCATAGTGTTTGACATTATACCCCCAGTACTTGATTCACTTGATTATCTATGACAATCACATTTTTAATGTGTACTTGATAAAGGTATTGACTTGTACATGTTGTCCTCGTAGGTATACTCGTAATATGGCCAAACTCTACTTGTTACACTTGATAGATGTTCATGATCTAGAATGAGACCTTGCTAGCTATTGATTTTATTACTTGTTCTTACTCTCAATATTGTCTTGACTCGTTACTTTATCTATCTTAGTTATTCAGCTTGTTAATATGCTAATACTTAAAAAATACCCAGTTCACGAGATATAAATCCTATTGAGCGTCCCACGCATCTAATTACTACTCTATTTTTTAGGAGAGTTCGATGATGACGCACACACAAACGAGAAAGGTCAAGAGTGACGAGCGATTCGGCTGATAATAGTGGCAAAGAGGAGTTGCCCTAGTGTCTTAGGAGAGGAGTTGCCCTAGTGTCTTAGTAGAGTCTAGTATAGTTAGTTTATTTTTAGTTTATTTCCAATGTAAGTGTTATGATGTGCTCTAAGTATTGGATCCGAATTAGTGATTTAATTATGAATAAAATTATCGGCTGAATACTGGAATTATTTAATGTTCCAATAGTTTGTTATTTCTTTAGTACTTGCTCTATTTACTCAAGTGATCAACAACTGCCCATTATGTTATTCCATGTCGAGGCGTGACAGGTTTTCTAGAATCAAAATAGGTTTCTAAATTCTGGCACTAAGGGTCAATGCATCGTCAATTCGAAGATGCGCACACACTGTGTGATGCATCTTAGTTCGTCGCGAATGTACCCACCATGTTTGTTTCTCAGAACTGTAGTCGTGGTGACTATACCCGACGTGTTTGAGTATAAGGCAGGCAATGGCTTGGGTATTCTATATATGATGTGGCATTGTGATATGAATGGTTATACGAGGTGTTTTTATGGAGTCTAGTGGTATCGACACTAAGTGATTTGCCCGATATCTCATTAGTCGGGCTCCCCAGTACTATGTGTACCTTGTACTATGTGTGCTGATGGGGTTTGGTCCCACTTCTATATGATGTAAAAGGGTTTGGTGTTGTCTTCCTGGACTCCCTTATGTTGTGCCCCATTAGAGTAGGGAAAAGATGGCTTGGGGAAACATGTTGTCGTCTGCTTGAGTGCACTCATGGCTAAGGAAATTGGACACCTTGTTGTGCTTGGTCCCCAATTAGTCCCGTAGTTTTTCTCACTTGCATTGCTTGTTAGGCCATGGAACTTAATTGAGATAGTCAGGCGTGAGATTGCAATTTGGCTAAGCTGCAAGAGTGGAGTTTGTGTAGTCTCCACTACCTCACTAGTCAACAGACTACTAGACATGGAGTGCTAATTAGAATGTGTTTTGTCTGCAAGACTAATGTGAGATTTACTACTATCTTTTGTCTGGATCAAGAAATAACTTCTGCATCTTAGTTGTTGTCATCAAAGTGATGGCGTCACATCGACCAACCCGTGATTTATTTGATTATTGGAATCATGCCTAGTGTGCTTTATTATTTGTTTAGTAACTGCACTTCTTAAATTATAGCATGTGAATTGTTAATTGCCATGTGTGTTACTTGTTCCGAATTTTTGCAAGTTTTCCAATTGAGCTAATGAAATTGTAAGGCTCATTCCTCTACTTCTCTTTCAAGTGAAAACGAGCAACCTAATTCACAACCCTAGACCAACCCGCAGTTGTAAGAGTGTACTTCTACTTCCAACGGTGTGTGTGAGTTTTGTACATCTCGGGATATGTCACTGGATGATGTACTTTGAAACTAAAGTTATATATTAAGACATTATAATCACATGTGCACATGTTATGAGATCTTGCGAATATTTAAATATCTATACATGTTGTCTATATTCCCATTGGACTATTTAGATTACATTTCCACGTCTTCATAACTCTTGGGTCGACAGAATTAGATTTGGATTCCTATTGCGTTCGAACGACAAAGACCGCCACATAATTCCCCTCCCTTGTTAAATTAGAAGTAGAGGCCTGTCCCAGCTCGTTATTTTGCCTTGACGAGTTTACCTGGGATTCCCTGCCCTTTGCTTACCTCTCTTGTCTCCTTGAAGCTTGTCGGTTTGTTGACTGGGATTCCAGTTGTGGGGGTGGGGTTGGATCCTACACATACTTGGACTGCTTGTGGAATCCACCCCTGTCTAGCTCTGATCACTGAATTGAGAGGATCGACGCATGGTGGTTGTTGCCCTTTATACTCTCTCCGGAAGAGAAATACTGTCCCGGTGCGTCGTCCAACTGCCCACATCCATAGACATAAACAGATGTGAACTCCACTGCCATGTTGACAGTGAACCCACCCCACTTGCATCTGCAGCTGCCGAGCACATCCCACAGCTGGATGCAAAGCATCTCTCGTGCATGAATAATGTCCATAACTCTGCACGGTCACCAGTCGATCCCACAGCCCTTTCTCTAGTCCTTGACAACCTGAAGATCCATTACTGTAAACACCGCGACCGTCTGTCCAAGGAATCGGCAATGAGATTTCAAGCTCTACAAGGACTACCATGCAACGGAGTGCCTCTCCCACTACGGATTTCTACCGTCCCACACCTGCCAATCTCTCGCACATAAGAGGAAGAATAGATTGGCACAGCATGAGGCACATTCCCTCAGTGTGGATCGACGGGGCGGCTCAGGAGCAGCATGGTTCACGTCCACAAGCGGAAGCAGGCTTGTTGGTGGTCGTTCAATGGCACAACCGTAACTTCTAATTGCCAAGAACTAAAATAACGTGAATTGCCATTGTATTAAACATTGACAACAGAAACACAGAGAAATTGTTGCGAGGCAATTATAGATCAGAACAGAATTCTGACCGTATTGGACTCGATATGAGCGTATCGGACTCAATATGATACGTTACTGGCCGAATATAATACCAAAACTGCAAACGGAATTCTTCGTGTATAATTTGCAATTTTGTTTAGAGAGGAAGGCATGGCTACTCAACCTGCATCCATCATTTCAACGACTCACACCTGACTGTACCTGGCGGGACACAGGACACCTCTCGTTGTCCTGGAAAAACCCACCTTTGTTTCCAGAGGCAATTGTGAAGAGTTAATTTTATTCCAAAGAAGTGTTGCCGACAGCCCT
>CM024758.1:107811379-107887340 GCA_014218235.1 Colocasia esculenta
TTTTTGCTTAATGACAAAAAGGGGAGAAATATAACATTCTGAAACACATCTATGCTTATGCAAATTCCTCATTTTTTTTTACTTAGTTTTATTTCAGAACATCTATGCCTATTGTTAAGTTTTGTCATCACCAAAAGGGGGAGATTGATGATCAGCTTATCCCCATGTAATTTAAATTAATTACATATTTTTTTGGTGATTAACAAAACTATATAAAGTTTAATCTAACATATTTTCTATGAGATTTGAGCACAGGAAATGAAACAAGGAATAACAAGCTAAATGGTAAGCATTATTTACTCATAGCAATGTAAGTTCAAAGCATGAAATTTTCTAAGTACACATCGACTCTCTAGTTGTTATAACGATTTCCTTAGAATCATAACGATTTCCTCATTCACATCGATTTTGGTTCTATAATGATTTCATAGGTCATTGCCACTCTATTACAATCTATCTCACAACGATTCTTAAGTGATCGCAACGATTTGTCCTCACAATTTATTAAGTGATCGCAACGATTTGCCCTCACAATATTCGTAAGTGATCGCAACGATTTGCCCTCACAACGTTCGGTAAGTGATCGCAACGATTTGCTTTCATACGATTCGCTAAGTATTCATAATGACTTGCTTTCATAACGTTTCTTAATGATCATAACGATTTGTTAAGTTTCATAACGATTTGCTAAGTATTCATAACGACTTGCTTTCATAATGATTTCTTAAGTGATCATAACGATTTGCTTTCATAACGATTCATTAAGTATTCATAACGATTTTGCTTCCATAACGATTCGATAAGTGATCACATTGATTTCTTAAGAAAGAACGACGATTTGCTCCACATCGATTTGATAAGTGGAACAACGATTTCGTGTCACAACGACTCATCATTTCAAAATGATTTGATCCCTGTAACATTCGATTGTTACATAACGACTCTGTTACTGTAACGATTCATCAAGTTACATAACGACTTGGTCACTGTACGATTCGATACAACAAACAACGATTCATTCACATTGTCTTTAACGATTTGATTATAACGACTTGTGCATAACGATTTGCTTATGGAGTCACAATGATTTGTCTATATAACGATTTAGTTATTAATATATAACGATTGTGTATAAGTTTACTTATGAGTGCACAACGATTCACTCACAACGATTTCATAGTCATGCATATAACGATTCCATGTGAAAATAATGATTTGATTTTCGAGCTCATTTTTGAATATGTTGAAAGTCAAAGTCTTCACGTAGATATTTCTGACAACCATGCTTTATTATGACTGAACGTATCACTGCAGTGCATGCAAACCATATCTTCTATTTTCATGCTTATTCTGTAAACATCTTTTTAGAAGAACAAATGGAACTTCTATTTCTATATAAAATCAATCTAACGTTGACTGACAACAAGAGACACGCCTAGTTGTCTATTGTTTAAGCTTGTAATGCGTGCAGGTCTCTGACAGCACTCATCATACAACGTTGGACAAAATAGAAGCCAAAGGATATATAGAAGATCTTCTCTATTTGCGTGCATGAAGACCGTTAACAAGAAGCTCTACAGTGGCATGCAGTCTAACGTAAACAAAAGCTTAGAGACAACGGGCACTTCAAACGTTCAAATTTCAAATAGAAGATATATAGAAGACTGAAGCTCCAGATGATATAACTTTGAGTTTGAAAATACCAACGACAATCTTTCACAAGTTTTTCGCGAGCATCTCGAAGAGCCAAGCCTCACTCCTCTGATTGTTTAGCTCTTAGCTCTCTGCATTCATTGTGTAGTCTTGAGAGCTTCTGTAAACTGAGAGTGTCCCTCACTGTAGATCTTTCCCTCTCAGTCTTAGCTTCAGATCTAGCATTATATAAGCTTGATCTGGGGGCTTGATCTCATTTCACATTCTTGTTTTCTTGTTGTCCCCTTCGTGTTGAAGGAAGACCTGGGGGTTCTAGGGTGTGTGTTCCCTTCGAGTAGAAGGAAGACCTGGTGGTACCAGGGTGGCGTATTTCCTCTTCGGGTTGTGAAGAGAAGACCAGCTGTGACTGGTGTGTAAAGGTCCATAAGGGGGACTGTACCCTTGGGTAGTGAAAGCCTGAGTTGTTGCTCAGGGACTGGACGTAGGACTCCTAAGGAGAGGGGATCCGAACTAGGATAATCCTTGTGTAGTGTGATTGCCTTTGTGTGTTTGTTGTTTATCTTTACTAACACTAACATCTATCGAATGTGTTTTTGTTAATCCTTTGTGAACAGATTTTAGGTTCTCAATATTTTTAAATCCCATTCACCCCCCCCCCCCCCCCTGGGCTTGCTAGCTGGGCAAGATTTTCTTAGGAAGTTTTAGGTTGTTTAATTGTTTCGCGACCTCTGTGTATGACATGATTTAATTGTCCTCTAGAAACCTTATTTTTGGTATTCCAATGCTTTAGGTTTCTTTCTAGACTGGTCTAAGGTCCCGTAAGAACTGAATGGAGTATGTCTAGTACCTTAAAAGCTATCAACCCATGTAAAAGCTTTAAAAACTTGAAAATTATTCTAATAGCTCTTAAATGTCTTGATTGATCTTTCTATCATGTGACTGTTAAATTCTATCTTGATGATCTAACTGTTGGCCCTTTCGATATTGCAGCAAGTTCACCTAGAGGGGGGGGGGTGAATAGGTTTTTCTGGTTCTGCAAATAGAGATTTAAACACAAAAAAATACCACTTGAAACTTTGGTTAGTTAGTGTGATAAGGAGCAGCAGTGCGGAAGCAAATAAACAATCACACAAAGGACACAAGAAATTTATCCTGGTTCGGCCCTTCCCACATGGAAGTCCTACGGTCCAGTCTCCCAAGCAACCTCTTGAGATTTCACTAACCAAGGGTACAGTCCCCCTCAAGGACCTTACAACACCAGCACCCAGCTGGTCTTCTTTCTCTTCTCGGGCAAGAAGGCAGCCCACTTCTTTTCTAGGCTCAGAAGCAACTACTGGTACAAACCCCAGTGTGGTTATGCTAGACACTACCCCTAGCAAGGTAACAACTGGTACAAACCCCAGTCAGGTTCTGTAGACACAAATCCCTAGCTGGGTTACACACGGTATATAGTCCTACAATGGATAGAAATCTTTCTTAGAAAAAAAAGATCAGACGGAGAGCTATTACAAGATGAACACTCAGGACTTTAGCTCCAGTCACAGACTCCCCCAAATTTACAATGAGCGCAGAGAGAGAATGAAGAGAGAAAGGAAAGCTTGAAGGCTTGAATGCTTCAGATGCTTGAACACTTCTTTTGGGCTCAGGCTCTTCTCTCTTTTCCTTTGAGTGTATGTGGCGATGAGGTTCCTCACTGGTTGTACACTCCTTCAAAGATTTTCAGGAAAAGCTCACACCTTGTTCTTCAGCCATGCTTCATCTTTTATGAATAGCTTTGAATGGATCCGTTGAAGAGATCCGTTGGAGTTCTAGTCGTTGCTCTCATTTGTCTTAATCAACCTTTGGTGGTCTTTGAGATCTGTGAGCATAGAGCAGTGTGTTAGCACAAAATAGTGTTTACAAGATAACAGTGCACACTGTTGTATTTCTCTTAACATGCTAAAAATAGCAGTTCATATCTTTTTCTGACAAGACTCTGAAATACGCATGTAGTCTTTTTGTCAGAAGATTTTTGACTTTTCATTTAGGCGCAACAACATATTAAAACATCTGAATATAAAGGAAATCTGTAACGACCCTCTTCATACCGGTACGATATACCAATCCCCATCTGTATAAAGGGCGGTCGTCACAGTGGGACATTGTACCCAACACTAGTCGATAGGTTGATATGTACCTGGATAGCAATAGAGTACAGCGGGAAAAAATAATAACTCAACTTTTAAACCCATCACCAACACACATTCCACAATCTAAATAGCGAAATAGAAAGACAAGTCCACCTTAATACAAGATAAAATAACTAGATTGTCCAAATATTGTCCATACAATAACTCTTTTACATACTATGAGAAGAAAGTACAACTAGTAGCAGCTTCAAAATAGTCTTCTAAATGGGATCCTCACTATGCTTCCTTCTAGTACACGATACCTCTCAACCTGTACGCCGAAGCAAGAGTGAGTCCAAGGACTCAGAAGCAAACCAGAGACTTAACATGTCACATTCACACTAAGCCATTAACATTAAAGAGGTGCACACTATCATCAAATCACAAGGGCACACAAGGTCCTTACTCTTAACTAGTAACACATATTTTATTCGCATGAGTATGCTTTAGTCTATCATATTTCTATTCTAAATCATGAGCATTGCGTTATACACATGTACACATTTCATACACCCAACATACAGCATGATTCGTCCACACATATTTCATGCAATAGATATCTCTACCACTAAAGCATAAAAATTTAGCATAAGGGAAAAGAACAAGCTAGCATGATGACAACTTTCTTTTCACATGCACTTTTGTATTTAATTGTACAATTTACTTGCTGTTTTAACATAATAAAATCACATGCACATAGCTTCACATTTTCATAGCATGAATTGAAGGTTAAAACATGGTAAAACCATTTAGCAACAATAAGCGCTTAAGTATGAAACTTTATACTAATCGAGCATTTCAACTAGCATGAATCCAAATATTATTCATGCATTTATCATGTACATAATCACACTTTATGCTGTTCTTATATGCATTACATTCAATTACATGGATCTATAACTATTCACATATTATCCCTCCCTTCGACAAGTCTACATGTTCCTATTTTGGTGTTGCATAAATAACATAGTTGTCTAAGTTTTACTCACATACACCAATACATGACGAATTGTAATCTACATGATATGATACTAAACATGGCATTTCAATTGAGATATTAACATAGGAAGACATAAACGTAGCATGCTAATAAACTAGTTCTCATATGCAAGCACACTCTCATTTGCATTAACTCTTCCTCACATTCCTTTCACATAATTATCATATCATTTACTCTTGTTTTCGCTTATCACATATATATCATTTGCACTCACCATGTGCCTCATTCACATATCATTTCACACTTTATTCATATTCATTGCTTAAACAAATTGCCATGACACATAGTCCTAACTACCAGTAGAGGACACTAACAAATATTTCATGCTCATAACTCTTTTCACAACGCATAACACATAACACAACTCATAATCACATACCCACCACCTAGGCAATACAGTGGTGAATCTGGTAACTGTGCAGACCGGGAGAGAAGCTCTCTCCACCCTATCCAGTGGTACTGTCCACCTCCGGGATTTCCCTAATACCTTTAGGACGAACTTTTCGCACATAGAGCTTTCCATAGGGATTTTCTATGTACAGCTCTCGGGCCCTAGGGTAGCAGTCATTTCGGCTCAATTATTACACATTACATTCGCTTTATCGCCTTTTCACACATTATTCACATGTTTTACTTATTCTGTTGAATCATTTATATGTTACATCCATAAATTCCACATGTCTCAGTTAACCCTAACATGATACTACTGTTAACAGAAAACAAACATTCAGTACCTCACACTAATCAGGTTGAAACATACAAATCAACCATGTTCATATTAGCATGCATTAAACACTCGTTTTTGCATGGAAATTTCATAGAGCATTCTATAGTTATCCAAATGACATGAGAATTTAACCACAGACTAATTTGGGTTATGATCACACATGCAAATTTTCAATATTTTCTGATCATATTACTTACAGAAATTAAAACATTCAATCTCGTGCCATTATAATTCAATTTATCATGGAACATAACATGAATATTTGATTCGACCATTCACAGATCGGTACCTATCATTAATGTCACAGAAATTTACCCGAATTTTTTGCACAACATGCAAATTTTCCGAAGTTTAAACCAATCTAGGCATGCTCTCTATTTTCTAATACAGAAATTATAACAAGTTTCATATTCATGGGAAAATTCCCAAATGTTCGAGACATGGACTGACATGCATTTACATCATCTGGAAATTTTATGGAAGTCTAATTACACATGGATAATGCAAACATTAAGCTACCATACCCATGATCTTCATTTCACATGTATTTCACATAATTCTAACAATTTGATAAATCACAGAAAGTATAAAAATCTCTCAACACATTCCATTAACCTTATTACATAATATATAGTGTTTACAATATATCCTCATGCGAAACACATCGGAAATTTATCATATGGGAGGAGAGAATAGATCAATGTTCTGTCCTTAGGAACTTAACGACATAGTCTGGCCGTTTAAAGGAGATTAACGGCCGTATCGATGGCCGCTAATGGAAGAACTTGGCGGCAAGTGACCTTGACGTCGAGTTCCTGTCTGTGCAAAACACAGACCGAGCTCCAGGGATTTGGTGAATGTGGGGTTCCAGGACTCGAGGAAAATCCATAAAATACTAAGACTCAGGGGAATGTGTAGGAACAAGATCTAGGTTACTTGCCTTTCTAAAAATTCCAAAGATGGAATATGTTGATGAAGCCTTCTCAGCCTTGCAAAAAGGTGCTCAGAAACTCCTTCGATCCTCTTCCCTTGTCGATGTAGATGGCACCTCGGGGTTGGGATCTCTTCTTGGATGCATGGTTGTCCTCCAGACGTTGTAACTCCTTGGTTTGCACCTCCAGTGACGGAACAAAGGCCACCAACTTCAGGTCTTCTCTTGTTCTCCATAGCTAGGGTTTCTTCTCCTCTTTGCAAAGAGCCAAAGAGAGCTCTTGGGGTTGCAAGGAGTGGTTGATTTATAGGAGAGTGGCCTCTCCTTTCACGCAGATGGTGATGTGAGGGCTTGATAGCCGTTGGGGGACATCTCCCAATGGCTAGGCTTGCTTGCCCCCGGAATTCCGGGTCTGCTACGCATGCATGACAGTGAAGTAGACGTCCATATTAGGGACGTTTATATAGGCATTGGCATCCATTGAGGGGGCGATGACTAATCATGGACGTCCATCCATGTTGACGCCAATTGGCCTTCGACCAGAACTTAAAATCATGCAGAAACCATGCTTAATCCATACATATATGTACATGAAACCTATGTAGTATAATGTATGCACCACTACACCATGTAAACATCCAATATTTACTACTAATCCTACACATACATACATAGGTACATCAGATAATAATACGTACATAAATATCTACATACGCATACAATGGTGTATGATATATATATATATATATACACACAACATGAATCAACACACAAGGAACTGTATTACACTACGTATATACATACAATGTATAAGGTATAACATGATATTACTACACCATGCAATCAATAACTTGTATACTAGGCATACACATGCATACATAAGTACACTAAGATAAGATGTACGTAGATATCTACCTATGCATACATGATGTTTTACATAAGCGTGACTCAAAACACGGCAAAATAAAATGACAAGAATTGCGAGGGCTTCGCAATCATTAGGAGGTGATATGAATTTAGTTAGCTAGGAATAATCTATTCCACAAAATAGTTATTGCATACACACACCTGATTTGACATATAATATATATAGTATACACACACGGGTGTAGCATACTTATGTACATTATGAATGAAATAGATAGATACCACATGCACACCGATAACTATATTAAACTTGCACAACATTACTTAAGTACTATATGCATGGGAAGATTAATACACACAATATGCACAATTTAGCTATTGCCTATTCTCACCTAGATATCATAAAATACATGCATGTTATTCATGAGGAATATAGAATTACAATACACACTACTAAATACACCTACCATACTTGCTACAATCAAATACACATACATAAATGATAAGTGAATAAATTTCAGGGCATAACACTCTCCCCCTCTTGAAAAGATCTTCGTCTTCGAAGATCGCATCGAGTACCTGTGGTGACGTCGCCGAGGTCATCACCAGCTACTCCTTGCACCTTTATTGTCTTCGATGAAGCCCTCGTGGAGAAAACTTTGTCTTCAGATTCGGACACTCCTTAAGCCGATGCTCCTTGCTACCGCATTTAAGACAATTCCTTCCTTTTCCAACATGTGTTCCCGCCATGACGCTTCCCGCACTGATGCACTCGGGTTTCTCGCTAATTGAAGTCACAGTTGATTGCGGACTCCACGAGTTTCTCCTTCTTATTATCTTGCCTTTGGAATGGTTTGATCACATCCTCCTTTGAAGTTGCCTCCCCCTCTTGGAGAGGTCCTACTCTACTTTCTTGCTTGGTTGCCACACCTAGAATTTCTTCCAAGGTATGAGAATCAAGCTCCAGAAGCTTAGCTCTCACTGAGGGTTTGAGCCCTTTCACGAAATTCTTCAACTTGCAGTTTGCTCATACCTCCTAGACTGAGCACTACGTCTACCACGTCCAGTCATGATCTGAAAAATAAGTAACTCAGTTAGAACCTAGGTTTACTATATTCTAACTATTCTCCTTACTATCTTCCATCTATTATTAGTAAATTCTACATATATGGACAACTCCCTATGAAGACTTTGCAATATTGTGACGGTGATGGTCTATCCATGTACAGTCTCAACCTTGGTGCTCTGATACCAATCTCTGTAACGACCCTCTTCATACCGGTACGATTATACCAATCCCCATCGGTATAAAGGGCGTCGTCACAGTGGGACATGTCCCAACACTAGTCAATAGGTTGATATGTACCTGGATAGAAATAGAGTACAGCGGAATAAAATAAATAACTCAACTTTTAACCCATCACCAACACACATTCCACATCTAAATAGCGAAATAGAAAGACAATGTCCACCTTAATACAAGATAAAATAACTAGATTGTCCAAATATTGTCCATACAATAACTCTTTTACATACTATGAGAAAGAAAAGTACAACTAGTAGCAGCTTCACAAAATAGTCTTCTAAATGGCGATCCTCACTATGCTTCCTTCTAGTACACGATACCTGTCAACTTGTACGCCGAAGCAAGAGTGAGTCCAAAGACTCAGCAAGCAAACCAGAGACTTAAACTTAAACATGCCACATCACCTAAGCCATTAACATTAAAGAGGTGCACACTATCATCAAATCACAAGGCACACAAGGTCCTTACTCTTAACTAGCAACACATATTTATTCGCATGACATGCTTTAGTCTATCATATTTCTATTCTAAATCATGAGCATTGCGTTATACACATGTACACATTTCATACACCCAACATACAGCATGATTCGTCCACACATTATTTCATGCAATAGATATCTCTACCACTAAGCATAAAAATTAGCATAAGGGAACGAACAAGCTAGCATGATGACAACTTTCTTTTCACATGCACTTTTGTATTTAATTGTACAATTTACTTGCTGTTTCAACATAATAAATCACATGCCATAGCTTCACATTTTCATAGCTTGACTTGAAGGTTAAAACATGGTAAAACCATTTAGCAACAATAAGCGCTTAAGTATGAAACTTTATACTAATCGAGCATTTCAACTAGCATGGAATCCAAATATTATTCATGCATTTATCATGTACATAATCACACTTTACTTGCTGTTCTTATATGCATTACATTCAATTACATGGATCTATAACTATTCACATATTATCCCATCCCTTCGACAAGTCTACATGTTCCTATTTTGGTGTTGCATAAATAACATAGTTGTCTAAGTTTTACTCACATACACCATTACATGACGAATTGTAATCTACATGATATGATACTAAACATGGCATTTCAATTGAGATATTAACATATGAAGACATAAACGTAGAATGCTAATAAACTAGTTCTCACATGCAAGCACACTCTCATTTGCATTAACTCTTCCTCACATCTCCTTTCACATAATTATCATATCATTACTCTTGTTTAGCTTATCACATATCATATCATTTGCACTCACCATGTTCCTCATTCACATATCATTTCACACTTTATTCATATTTCATTGCTTAACAAATTGCCATGACACATAGTCCTAAGTACCAGTAGAGGACACTAACAAATATCTCATGCTCATAACTCTTTTCACACCGCATACACATAACACAACTCATAATCATACCCCACCACCTAGGCAATACAGTGGTGAATCTTGGTAACTGCGCAGACCGGGAGAAGCTCTCTCCACTCTATCCAGTGGTACTTGTCCACCTCCGGGATTTCCCTAATGCCTTTAGGACGAACTTTTCGCACATAGAGCTTTCCATAGGGACTTTTCTATGTACAGCTCTCGAGGCCCCTAGGGTAGCAGTGTCATTTCGGCTCAATTATTACACATTACATTCGCTTTATCGCCTTTTCACACATTATTCACATGTTTTACTTATTCTGTTGAATCATTTTATATGTTACATCCATAAATTCCACATGTCTCAGTTAACCCTAACATGATACTACTGTTAACAGAAAACAAACATTCAGTACCTCACACTAATCAGGTTGAAACATACAAAATCAACCATGTTCATATTAGCATGCGTTAAACACTCGTTTTTGCATGGAAATTTCATAGAGCATCTACAGTTATCCAAATAACATGAGAATTTACCACATACTATTTCAGGTTTATGATCACACATGAAATTTTCATATTTTTCTGAATCATATTACATTTACAGAAATTAAAACATTCAATCTCGTGCCATTTATAATTCAATTATCATGGAACATAACATGAATGTTTGATTCGACCATTCAAAGATTGGTACCTATCATCATAATGTCACAGAAATTTTACCCGATTGTTTTGCACAACATGCAAATTTTCCGAAGTTTTAACCCATCTAGGCATGCTCTCTATTTTCTAATACAGAAATTATAACAAGTTTCATATTCATGGGAAAATTCCCAAATGTTTCGGACATGGACTGACATGCATTTACATCATCTGGAAATTTTATGGAAGTCTGATTACACATGGATAGGGAAACAGTAAGCTACCATACCATGATCTTCATTTCACATGTATTTCACATAATTCTAACAATTTAGATAAATCACAGAAAGTCTAAAAATCTCTCAAACACATCCATTAACCTTATTACATAATATATAGTGTTTACAATATATCCTCATGCGAAACACATCGTAATTTATCATATGGAGGAGAGAACAGATCAATGTTCTGTCCTTAGGAACTTAACGGCATAGTCTGGCCGTTTAAAGGAGATTAACGTCCGTATCGATGGCGCTAATGGAAGAACTTGGCGGCAAGTGACCTTGACGTCGAGTTCCTGTCTGTGCAAAACACAGACCGAGCTCCAGGGATTTGGTGAATGTGGGGTTCCAGGACTCGAGGAAAAATCCATAAAATACTAAGACTCAAGGGGACATGTGTAGGACAAGATCTAGGTTTACTTGCCTTTCTAAAAATTCTAAAAGATCGAATATGTTGATGAAGCCCTTCTCAGCCTTGCCAAAAGGTGCTCAGAAACTCCTTCGATCCTCTTCCCTTGTCGATGTAGATGGCACCTCGGGGTTGGGATCTCTTCTTGGATGCATGGGTTGTCCTCCAGACGTTGTAAATCCTTGTTTGCACCTCCAGTCGACAGATCAAAGGCCACCAACTTCAGTTCTTCTCTTGTTCCCATAGCTAGGGTTTTCTTCTCCTCTTTGCAAAGAGCAAAGAGAGCTCTTGGGGTTGCAAGGAGTGGTTTGATTTATAGGAGAGAGGCCTCTCCTTTTCACGCAGATGGTGATGTGAGGGCTTGATAGCCGTTGGGGGACATCTCCCCAATGGCTGGGCTTGCTTGCCCCCAGAATTCCGGGTCTGCTACGCATGCATGACAGAGAATAACGTCCATATCTTAGGACGTTTATATAGGCATTGGCATCCATCGAGGTGGACGATGACTCATCATGGACGTCCATCCATGTTGACGCCAATTGGCCCTTCGACCAGAACTTAAAATCATGCAGAACCCATGCTTAATCCTACATATATGTACATGAAACCTATGTAGTATAATGTATGCACCACTACACCATGTAAACATCCAATATTTACTACTAATCCTACACATACATACATAGGTACATTAAGATAATAATACGTACATAATATCTACATACGCATACAATGTGTGTATATATATATATATATATATATATATAATATAACACAACATGAATCAACACACAAGGAACTGTATTTACCTACGTATATAATACAATGTATAAGGTATAACATGTATATTACTACACCATGCAATCAATAACTTTATACCTAGGAATACACAGCATACATAAGTACACTAAGATAAGATGTACGTAGATATCTACCTATGCGTACATGATGTTTTACATAAGCGTGACTCAACACACGCAAAATAAATGACAAGAATTGCGAGGGCTTCGCAATCATTAGGAGATGATATGAATTAATTAGCTAGGAATAATCTATTCCACAAAAAGTTCTTGCATGCACACACCGATTTGACATATAATATAATAGTATACACACACGGGTGTAGCATACTTATGTACATTATGCATGAAATAGATAGATACCACATGCACACCGGTAACTAGATTACACTTGCACAACATTACTTAAGTACTATATGCATGGGATGCTTAATACACACAATATGCACAATTTAGCTAATTGCCTATTCTCACCTAGATATCATAAAATACATGTATGTTATTCATAAGGAATATAAAATACAATACATACTACTAATACACCTACCATACTTGCTACAATCAAATACACATACATAAATGATAAGTGAATAAAATTCCGGGCATAACAAAATCGATGTTTACATGAAGTCGATGTTTGGACAAAATCGATGTGAGAAGCAAATCGTTATAATAAAGAAGTCAATGTGATCACTTATGAAATCGTTACAAGACCCAATCAATGTGAAACTTATCAAATCGTTATGAGAATGAAATCGATATGAGGGCAAATCGTTGTGGCTATAAAGGAATCGTTCTGAGATCGATTTCTTAACAATCGTTAAGGCCACTTAAGAAATCGTTGTGAGATCGATTTCTTAACAAATCGTTAAGGCCACTTAACAAATCGTTGTGAGATCAATTTCTTAACAAATCGTTAAGGCCACTTAAGAAATCGTTGTAGCGCTTATTAATTTTGGCACTTGAACTTAAATCGATGTATATAGATTAGACATCGATATTATCATTTTAGTGCACCAATATTGCATCAATGTGAGACTCAGCATTTTGCTATGAGATTGATGCGACACAGATGAAACAAATATTCAATTTAAGTTACATCATAATTTTGTTAGCACCAAAATATGAAGGTAATAAAGAGTGATTCACACTAACTTGTTATAAAAACTAAAATTTCATATCGTTAATATGTATAACTTCTTTGCCCTTTTGGTACGGCAGCAAGCTAACCTAGAAGGGGGTGACTAGGTTTTCTAAAACAGAAACTTAAACATAGAAAATTATCACTTGAAGGTTTGGTTAGTTGAGTGTGATAGAGAGTAACAGTGCGGAAGCAAATAAACAATCACACAAAGAACATAAGGAATTTATCCTGGTTCGGCCCTTCCCACATGGAACTCCAATGTCCAGACCCCAAGCAATCTCTTGGATTTTACTAACCAAGGGTACAGTCCCCCTCAAGGACAATACAACACCCAGCCCCTCAGCTGGTCTTCTTCTCTTTCCTGGGCAAGAAGGCAGCCCACTTCTCTTACAGGTCAAGAAGCCAACCTCTTGGTACAAATCCCAGTATGGTTCTACTAGACTTAAACCCCTAGCTAGGTTCTACACTGAAAATAGTCTCTCAGCTGGACAGAAAACGCCAGCAACTACACTAGCCAACTCTTCACGCAGGAAGAGACTCACTGTATACAGTCCTACAGCTGGACTGAAATCTTTCTTAGAAAAGAAAGAACAAAGCTGAGAGTTTTACAAGAATGGACTCTAACCTAGAAACTCTCAGCGAAGGACTCTCCCCAAGAATTACAATGACCACAGAGAGAGAGTGAAGAGAGGAGAAGAAGCTTGAAGCTTGAAGGCTTCAGACGCTTGAGCACTTCTTCTTGGGCTCGGGCTCTTTCTCTCTTTTCCTTTGAGTGTATGTGAAATGTAGGTTCCTCACAGGATGCACACTCCTTAAAGATCTTCAGGAAATCTCTCTACTTGTTCTTCAGCATTGCTTCATCTTTTATATAAGTAGACTTGAACAATCTGTTTGAGTTCTAGCCGTTGCTCATCTTCTCTTTTTCTGATATTTTGAGGTCTACAAGGTCTGCAAGCATAGAAGAAAGTGTTTAGATAAAAGAGTGTTTTTGTCAAAAAGGCTCATACCTCTATGTTTCCTATTGTCACCCAGAAGTAGTAAGTAACCCCTTTTTGTTGACAGGAAAGAAGAAATCTAGAGAGATAAGCAAAAAGATCTCCTGTCAGAAAGATAGAAGATTACGCAAATAAAAAATATTTGACTTTCACTAGATGCAAAAAAAAAAACATTTTGAAATATAAAGGGAATCCATTTTTAAGTGAAATCCATGTTTTCAAAGGAATCCATGTTTAAGTGAAATCCATGTTTTCAAGAGAATCCATATTTAAGTGATCAAATCCATGTTTTCAAGAAAATCGATGTTTGAGTGATCAAATCCATGTTTTCAAGGAATCCATGTTTAAGTGATCAAATCCAGGATTTCAAGCAAATCAATGTTTGAGTGATCAAATCCATGTTTTCAAGTAAATCGATGTTTAAGTGATCAAATCCATGTTTTCAGGGAATCGATGTTTAAGTGATCAAATCCATGTTTTCAAGTAAAACGATGTTTGAGTTCTCAAATCCATGTTTTCAAGCAAATCGATGTTGAAGTGATCAATCCATGTAGAATCGATGTTTAAGTAAAATCGATGTTTTCAAGCAAATCGATGTTTAAGTGAAATCCATGTTTTCAAGCAAATCGATGTTTGAATTAAATCCATGTTTTCAAGAGAATCGATGTGACACTTTGTGAACTGAAATCGATGTATATTGAATATACATCGATTTGACTTTTCAGCGCAAATCACACAGTAATAATGCCATAAATTTATATTTATTAGAAAAATATGATATTAAATTTATTTAATGTTTAATTAGTCATAAGTTGTGTTATCACCAAAATACCATAAATTTATATTTATTAGGAAAACATGATATTAAATATATTTAATAATATTTAATTAATCATAAGTTTGTTTATCACTAAAATATAAGGGTAAAATATAAGAGTGGTTCAACATCTCCCCATTTTTGGTGATCACAAGACTTATGAGAATTTTCTGATAAAAATACTAAAATTTCGAAAATATAGAAAATTCACAGATAATGCATACTCTCCCCCTTTTTGTCACAAACAAAAGGAAGGATCTACCATGCATCTCTCTCTCCTTTTTGTGAAAACTTCTTACATTGAGGGGTTCAACAATGATTGACATTATGAATACTCCCCTTAGTCTGCGCTCCCCCTAAATGAGAGACTCCACCTGAATGAGACTGTAAATAGTTGTTAGTAATACTAAAATTTAAAAATAATTAGTGACTACTCCCTCTTCAGATATGAGTTGGATGAAGAGCTGGCAGTCACCAGTGCCTTGAGCATCTTTGTTCCTGATGCTCTAAGGCTATCCTACAATTATTCAGAAGTAGGTACCCAAATCTTTTTGGTCCTTGATGGTTAGATGCATAAAAATATCCTTTCGGAATCCATACTAGGTGTCTTGTTGTGCACGTGTTTACTGTGTGCCCTAATTTATTGTAATGAGACAACAATGAATATAATTTATTTTACAGTTCCTATTGTCTTTGTAATGTCTGTTTAGAACACATTTTTTTGGAAACATTTTCCTTTTGATAGAGCTTGTTCATTACAGGGGCCTTTTTTCTGAGGCATCTTGGTTTCTTTTACAAATTTTGGTAATGGATATTTTTCAGAATTATGACTTGTTTTCCTTTTTTCATGAGGTTTGTATCCAAGACCTTGTTTATTATTTTCAGATTTTAATCCTTTTAAGCATAGGGCTAAAGATGTTTTCCCTTTAGTTAATTTCTAACTATTCTTTTAAATAAAGATTTTCTTCAGTTAGAGTTTTTAATTTTTCTTCTAACTTTGATTTTTCATTATTTTTGCTTTTTAATTATTCATTCAAGATAATTATTATCTTTCATTCTTTAATTATTTTTCTAATTGTTCCATTTCAGATTTAAGATCAGAATTGGTGTTATCTAAGCAAGTGATGTTGTTTTTCAGATTTTTTAATTCTTTTACAACACTTTATGTTTTTCATATAGTTCATTAAAACTTCTTCTAACTATTCAGACTCTGACCCTGAATTAGTGCAAGAACCAAAGATGGGTCAGGATGAACCTCATCTAGTCCTACCATGAGGGCTAGACTTACCTGCTCTTTTTCGGAATCTGAGCTTGATGATTCTGAAGTTGTGGCTTCTTCATTCTCACAAGCAGCCGCCATGGCTTTTCTTTTGAATTTCTTGTGCTGCTTTGTGATTTTTCTGGTTGACCAATCTTCTTAAGTTTAGGACAGTCTGGTCTTAGATGTCCATGTTTTCTACATTCATAGCAGACTGGTTCTTTTTCCTTTTTCTCTTTCTTTTGAATTCTTCTTGATCCATTTTTCTTCTTCTTGAGAATTTTCTGAAGCTTGCATAGGACATCATCCACATCACTATCTTCAGAGCAGCTGCAACTTTAAGAGCATTAGTGAGTTTTTTCTTAGAAGAGCTTTCAGATAGTCGCTCCATATTGATTTCATATGCCATGAGAGAGCCAATTAATTTATCAATGGAAAACTTGGTTAGATCATGGGCTTCTTCAATAGTTGTGACCTTATGGGTCCATGAATAGTTAAAGACCTAAGTATCTTTCTGACAGTTTCCTCATCAGAAAGATTTTTACCAAGAAAACTTACACCAACTACTATGCTTGAAAATTTATAATACATTTGAGTGATATTTTAGTTTGGAAGCATTTTAAATTGCTCATATTGTGAGACAAGAATATCTATCCTAGTTTGTTTTACTTTATTTGTTCCTTCATAAGGTATTTGTAGTTTATCCCACATTTCTTTTGTAGATTTACATGTAGATACTCTACTAAATTCTTTTTTGGATAAAGCACATCATAAATAGTTCTTTGCTTTAAAGTTTAGAGATAATTTACTCTTATCAGCTGCTATAATGGCAGTAGTACATTCAGCAAGAACAATAACAAAATCACCTACCTCTATTACCTGCCATAGATCAAAGTCTGTGCCTCGAATGAAGCATTCCATTCTCATTTTCCAATATTGGTAATCCTCTCCATCGAAGAATGGAGGTCTGATGACTGATTGACCTTCAGCAAATCCTTGAGCTGCTATGGATCTTCTCTAAGAACGTTGGATCTTCTTGATTGATCAAAACCTCACTATGATACCACTTGTTGTCCAGTTTGGTACGGCAGCAAGCTAACCTACGGGGGGTGAATAGGTTTTCTAAAATCTGAAACAAAAACTTAAACACAGAAAATTATCACTTGAAGGTTTGGTTAGTTGAGTGTGATAGAGAGTAGCAGTGCGGAAGCAAATAAACAATCACACAAAGAACACAAGGAATTTATCCTGGTTCGGCCCTTCCCACATGGAAGCCCTACGTCCAGTCCCCAAGCAATCTCTTAGGATTTTACTAACCAAGGGTACAGTCCCCCTCAAGGACAATACAATACCCAGCCCCCCAACTGGTCTTCTTCTCTTTCTCGTGGTAAGAAGGCAGCCCACTTCTCTTACAAGTCAAGAAGCCAACCTCCTGGTACAAACCCCAGTGTAGTTCTACTAGACTTAAACCCCTAGCTAGGTTCTACACTGAGTAAAGTCCCTCAGCTGGACAGAAAACGCCAGCAACTACACTGGCCAACTCTTCACGCAGGAAGAGACTCACTGTATACAGTCCTACAGCTGGACTGAAATCTTTCTTAGAAAAGAATGAACAAAGCTGAGAGTTTTACAAGAATGGACTCTAACCTAGAAACTCTTAGCGAAGGACTCTCCCCAAGAATTACAATGACCAGAGAGAGAGAGAGTGAAGAGAGGAGGAGCTTGGAAGCTTGAAGGCTTCAGACGCTTGAGCACTTCTTCTTGGGCTCGGGCTCTTTCTCTCTTTTCCTTTGAGTGTATGTGAAATTCAAGTTCCTCACAAGATGCACACTCCTTTAAAGATCTTCAGGAAAGCTCTCTACTTGTTCTTCAGCATTGCTTCATCTTTTATATGAGCAGACTTGAACAAATCCGTTGGAGTTCTAGCCGTTGCTCATCTTCTCTTTTTCTGATATTTTGTGGTCTACGAGGTCTGCAAGCATAGAAGAAAGTGTTTAGATGTAGCAACCTTGATTTTTAAAATAATAAAAATAAAATTTTATTTAAATAAATGAGATAAATGATTTAATTGAATAAAGGGAGAATAAATAGAAATAGAGAGAATGGAAGGGATTTAAACTAATACCCATTAAGTTAAATTATTAAATGGGTTACCCTAATGGTCCAACACGGTTTACTGGACCCAAAAGAGGAGAGCCCATCATGGGATAAGAGGTAATTAGGTTAAATTCGTACCTAATTAATTAAATAAATGAAAATGGGTTAAGATAAATACTAAATGACCCATATATCCTAAAAAGGAGTCATATACTTACCCTAACCCCTACCCACGAAATTAGATCTGTTCCCAACCTTATTAGGTGGATAATTGAGAGAAAGTGGGAAGATAAATATGGAAATTCGGATTTTTATAGGAGGGAAGAGTTTTAGATAGAAAGGACTTTAATTAGCAATCAAAACACCCTAAAACTAGTCCCTAGCAACCCTAAACTGCAGTAGAGGCTTTGGAGGACGAGAGAGAGGCTGGAGATCGTGGAGCTTGGAGAAGTGAGCTGGACAAAGGAGTTTTCATCCCGTTTTCATCTCCAACTTAGGGTTCTTCTTGGATTCGACAAAAGGTAGGCAATATCTCAGGCTAAAATCATGTAAAAATTACCCTAGGTAGAATTCATGATCCTCTTTAAAAACCCTCTGATCTCGTTGCATTTTGCTCATCCATTTGGGCGAATTTATTGCTTGAATCCTTGCTGTTACCATGACCCGAATCTCTTGTTTTCTCTAATCCCTTGCATGTACTTGTTCCATGTCATGAGAAAATTCTCATTGATACTACATTGCATTAGCTTTCAAACGCCCCTGGTTTCGCTCTATTTTGATCTCCCATGAGGGAGAATTAATTCTTTGAATCCCTGTCAGATCCATGCACCCGACCCTTCTTGTTTGTTTTTGAACCTAGTTCATGCTTGACTTCATATATGATAAAATTATCATAAATACTACATCTTGTTATCTTTTAAACGCCCCTAGTTTCGGAATTTTTCATCATATATCCATCATTAATTAATTCATTGAACCCTGACTGCGCATGTTTAGGTCACTGAAAAGTACCCGATCAAATCATGCCTAAACCTTGTTTATTTTCAAATTAATCATGCATGTTGATAGGTCTATATGTATACTTTCGTTTAAAACTAGTTTCGTGCTTTTTGGATCATCGTGCTATTTTATATAGAATTTAGAACGTCTATTATCAAAGAGGATTCGCCCTGGGAAAAAGGGAAAAAGGGCAATCCCACCTGGTATCGCGTCGGCGTGATCCGCCGTGATATCAGTGGGATCGCGCCGGCTAATGGCGTCACGTCAAGAATGCGGCGGCATAAGCCGCCACGATTCCACTCCGGACCGGGTCAGACCGCCAGTCCACCTGTCGCGCCCGGCCGCCCCGTCGCGATTTGAATCGCGACGAGTAAGTCCGCCGCATTTTCAAGAATCCGACCAGAATTGAAAAATTGTGTATATACCTGTTGTTTAAGCTTTATACCCCTAATTAGCCATGATTAACCCATGTTATAATTAATTCGACTTGGTACGTTAATATGACATTAAAGTTATAAATTTAATTATTTAAAATGACATTTGCACGACTTGTCATATCCTCAAGATTTCCTTACACTTACGCACATATAACATTATTAAATGTCATTTGACCATGATAAATTATGCAATAATTTATTCGGTAAATTAGTGAAATAAATGACTAAATTATCCTATTTATTAAATACAATTGTATTCATTTTATACTCGCATTTTAAATACCGTTATCGTTTTCCTCGGCTTCGAGCACTCGAGGTACGACGGACCCGTTTTCTACACACTTTCTCTTGACTTGGACCACCTCTCCATCGGGAATACTCTCGACTGGGCCAGGGACTCCTTGTCAAGACCTCCGTAAGTCTTCTTGGCTTTGGCGCACGTCCTTAGTCAACGAGCTGGTTATACCCCAAATCCCGATACACATTAGGGATCAGTACGATCCATGCCTTAGTGTTTTTCCTTCTCGTCTCGGATCACTCCGAACCATTTGGCCGTGTTCACGACACGACTAAGTGGGTGGTTGTGACTTCTACTAGATTGTCGGTACCCGACCTAGTGCTGTGCAACCGTTACTATCGGAATTTCACATTATTTTACGGAATTGTCCCTATCTCATCTAATCTCTATATCCTCTTATCTGTTCACGCTCTCTCTACACTCTCATCTACCTCGTCTAGTACTCTCTTATCTCTTTTTGGTACTCTCTTGGCCATCATGTGATTGTCTAAGATAAAGAAATGACTAATGCCAGCGCAATAGGGCCCGATCATGTCCTGGGAGGAGCGCCCGAAAAGTGCCAGTGCCCATGGGAGTTAAATTGATCAAGGATGTGTTACGGCATGCATCCAGTGCCAATATACTATCAAGATTAATCTATGACAATCAAAGTACTATCTCTACAAGTGCAAGCGTGATTGTTACTAGTGCACTGTTGTGCAAATTACATGTTATAACGTTACATGGCCATTCTATTGTCGTTCTTGTTGTACTATTTTCCCTGTGCCAGTTGCTATTGTTCTCTTGTTATCATGACATGCTCTACGTGACTTTACTCTGTAGTTAGCCTGCCATTAAAACATTAACTATTTTAAGCATGCTTGTGTTCATGAGATATTAAGTCCTACTGGGCGTTATTCGCTCATCCTGCATATTTATTTAATGTGTTTCAGGTGAGTCGGATCATGACCACACTCACGAGGATGGGACCGATGAGGAGACTCAGGAGTGACCTTTCTACATCCAGTGCTATCTAGTAGCAGTCTGTTAGTATAGTTATGAGTTAGTGAGTCAGTTAGTCATTATGTAATAGTTGATTTGAATAAAGTACTCTTGGCCCTAGTTTTGGCTCTGATACGTGATGTAATAATTAGTTGATGGATTATCAATGAAATTGGAGTTTATTTGGTATTATCCCATTGTGCAATGGTTTGCATTTATTTCTCGATCTGTACTATTTAATCACTGTAATCCCGCTCTGATATTCTGCGTCGGGGTGTTACATTAGATAAAAAAGTGTTTCTGTCATAAAGGCTCATACCTCTATGTTTCCTACTGTCACCCAGAAGTAGTAAGTAACCCCTTTTTGTTGATAGGAAAGAAGAGATCTAGAGAGAAAGCAAAAAATATCTCCTGTCAGAAAGATAGAAGATTACACAAATAAAAATATTTGACTTTTCACTAGATGCCAAAAAAACATTTTGAAATATAAAGGGAATCCATGTTTAAGTGAAATCCATGTTTTCAAAGGAATCCATGTTTAAGTGAAATCCATGTTTTCAAGGGAATCCATGTTTAAGTGATCAAATCCATGTTTTTAAGCAAATCGATGCTTGAGTGATCAAATCCATGTTTTCAAGGGAATCCATGTTTAAGTGATCAAATCCATGTTTTCAAGTAAATCGATGTTTGAGTGATCAAATCCATATTTTCAAGCAAATCGATGTTTAAGTGATCAAATCCATGTTTTCAAGGGAATCGATGTTTAAGTGATCAAATCCATGTTTTTAAGCAAATCGATGTTTGAGTGATCAAATCCATGTTTTCAAGTAAATTGATGTTTAAGTGATCAAATCCATGTTAGAATTGATGTTTTCAAGCAAATCGATGTTTAAGTGAAATCGATGTTTTCAAGCAAATCGATGTTTGAGTGAAATCCATGTTTTTAAGCAAATCAATGTTTGAGTGAAATCCATATTTTCAAGGGAATCGATATGGCACTTTGTGAACTGAAATCGATGTATATTGAATAGACATCGATTTGACTTTTCAGTGCGAATCACACAGCAATAATGCCATAAATTTATATTTATTAGAAAAAACATGATATTAAATTTATTTAATATTTAATTAGTCATAAGTGTTGCCCAGCTAGCAAGCCCAGAGGGGGGGTGAATGGGATTCTAAAAAAAATTCTTTTCGATTAAAACCTGTTAACAAAAATGCTTAACAGAAAACACTATAGAGAATAGTTAGTGTTAGATGAATGAAGACAAACAAACGCACAAAAGCAATCACACATGCAACAGAAGATTTTTATCCTGGTTCGGCCCTCCTATACCAAGGAGTCCTACGTCCAGTCCCCAAGCAACAACTTGGGCTTTCACTACCAAGGGTACTGTCCCCCTTAAGGACCCTTACACATCCAGCCGCAGTTGGCCTTCTCTTCTAACCCTGAAGCGGAATACAAACACCCTGATACACAGGTCTTCCTTCCTTACGATCGAAGGGAAAACAAACCACATGTTCACAATAGGTCTTCTCTTCACAGCCCGAAGAGGAACTTCACCACAAGTGTGAATAAAGCAAAATGCCCCTAGACCAGCTTACAACAAATGCTCGATGTGAGGCAGTGACTGAGAGAGGAAGATCTACAATAAGAAAATCTCTCAGAACACACTAGCTCTCCAAAGGCTAAAAACAATGAAAAACGGAGAGCAAGAGCTACATCAAGCTAGGGAGTGAAGCTCAGGGCTCTTCTTTTTGATACTCGTAGGTTGTAAGATGAAAGCTCAAAAGTGTTTCTTTACGGAGTCATCAGTCTTCTATATATCCTTCCATTTGAAAAATATATCTGTTGAAGTCTGTTGTCTCTAGGTTGGATGCTCGTTAGACTTCATAGTTCGTCAAGTGCGACAAGTGTGCTTGCCATCATTTAATGCTTTACGACCCATGCACGCAAGGAGAAGATCCATCTTGATATCCTTCAGCTTCTATTTGTCCAATGTTGTATGACATGGTACTGGCAAAGACCTGCACACATTAAATGCTAAAGCATAGACAGCTAGACTATCTCCATGCTTGTCAGTCAACATTAGAAAGAATATACATCAAAATAGAAATGTCATTCTGCTATTTGAAAATAGCTTCTTATAGGAGCATGGGAATAGAAAGCAACGTGCAGATGATGTGAACAGTCATAATAAATGCAAGGATACTAGAGATGTGCGCGGGAATACTTTGACTTTCACAATACTTGAAAATACATTTGAATATCAGGTGTGAATTTCGATGTAATCCATGAAGTCGTTATGACAGAGAAATAATTGTACAACTTATGAAATCGTTGTGTATTCAAATCGTTGTATGCGAGTAAGCAAATCGTTATACAAACATAAGCAAATCATTATTGAGCAAATCGTTGTTCAAACATAAGCAAATCGTTGTTTCACTTTATCGAATCGATACAATGATCAAATCTTTCACTAAGTGAAAGCAAATCGTTACGGCAACCAAATCGTTGTATGACTTATCGAATCGTTGCAGCGATCAAATCGTTATGACTTATCGAATCGTTGTAAATAAATCGGTTCAAACAAAAAATCGATACAGTGACCAAATCGTTGTTTGCTTTATCGAATCGTTACGACTACCAAGTCGTTATGTAACTTATCGAACCGTTACGGCGACCAAGTCGTTATGTAACTTATCGAATCGTTACGGCGACCAAGTCGTTATGAACTTATGAATCGTTACGGCAACCAAGTCGTTATATAACTATCAAATCGTTGTGCGTCCAAATTGTTGTTTCTCACTTAACAAATCGTTGTGAGAACCAATCGTTGTTTCTCACTTAACAAATCGTTGTGAGAACCAAATCGTTGTTTCTCACTTAACAAATCATTGTGAGAACCAAATCGTGTTTCTCACTTAACAAATCGTTGTGAGACGAAATCGATATGCTATAAGGGAAGTCGTAAAGCAAATCGATGAGTACTTTAACAAATCGTTATGATTCTAATGAAATCGTTATATCACTTAGAAAATCGATGTGTACTTATAAGAATTACATGCTGTGAACTCTAAATGATATAGTATAAGAATACTTACAGATTTTTGCTTGATTTTGCCCAATTTATTTCCTGTGACTTAGCTTCAAGGAAACTTGTTAGACAATACTTATTATGGTTTTGTTAATCACCAAAATAGGCATAAATGAAATTATATAGGGATGGACTGATCATCAATCTCCCTCTTTTTGGTGATGACAAAATCATAACAAAACATAACATATAATTTGCTGAAATAAACTTGAGTAATTTTTCTAAAATAAGAAAGAAGGTATGCTGATATGTATTTCAGAATGTTTTATTTTCTCCCCCTTTTTGTCATTAGGCAAAAAGATACAAAGAGAGAACATAAGAAAGATAAATGGGAGCCAGGAAGAGATAGTTTGTCATTAAATCACTGAGGAGGTACATGAATGTAGAAAGTAGGGGACAGAAGAGAGGCATGGCGAGTAATGATTGGCCAAGCCTTGCGCTCCTGCTCTTCAAAATAACTTTGAAATGCACCAAACAATGGAGTAGGAAGGTCCCATAACAGGAGTCATCCTCTGGATGTGCAACTGCCTCTGAGCTTCTATGAAAGTGTCATATTCATTGCTGCCAAGAGAAGATTTGTAAAAGGTAGAGGTACCAAAACTGGCATGCTGAAGGAACTTATCTATGGTTATGGGGTAGAATATCTGGTGCTGCTTCAGTTCCTTTTTCATAGCCATATACACCTTGTATCTCTCAACCCAGGTTTCATAGGGGTCTCGAACAAGATGAATAGAGTTCATGTCTAAGAATTCTGCAACAGACAGAGGAGGTTGACCTGATCTGGCCTGAGAGACATTGAGAGCAGTGAGATGTTGAGCAGTGAGGGGGTAAAGTTATTCCCATTCTGATGGAGATAAGCGCTCACATTCAGACAAGAGAGAGGCAATAACATCAGACTTGATGTGGGCCTGATGATATTCTCTGAAGACAAATCTATGAAAGGAGAGGGAACCGCCTTTCTGCACTGAAATTCTGCCCATTACCCTTGCAAATCTTTCAAAAATCATAGTGCCGACAGCAGATTCCATGACTAGGGAGTGGAGTGGAGGCAGAAACACAACATCTGGAATTTCCAAAGTAGCAAAATCTACCTGGATGGAGGAGGTATGAGCATTACCTAAACCAAGAGCAGAAAGAGCTTGCCGAAATTGACCAAGCTGAACTTCAGGTAGATTATTAAGATAGCAGTAGTCAGTGAACATCTGGAAATGACGGATAAGCTTGATCTCCTTTTGAATGAATGGCCCCCATGTATCCTTGTGATGGATCTGGAACCACTCAGAGAGGGTCAAGGGATGATCCCTGGGTGGGAATTTGGCTACCTGAGCACGAAGGAATTGGCTGTAGAGGGACTTGTAGCACCGAGCCCACTGTTCTTCAGTTTTGGCTTCAGTCATGGAAATTTTTTTGACTGTTCAGCCTTGGATAAAGAGGAGGAAAAAGGAAGAATGACGTTTAGATGGTCGGTGAGGTTGAGGTAGGAAGTCCAAAAATAGTGGCAAAGGTGCATTTCTGGATATTCACAATACAGGGACCTTCTTCATTTTCAACTGAGAGAGAAAACCAAAGAGGTGGAAAATGAGGTTCTGAAGAGATGGCACGGTTGGAAGAAATTTTCCTTTTCTTAGGAGCAGGGCTGGAAGAGCCTGTCCTATGGAGGTGAGTCCCAACTGACAGGACTGAGCGAAGCATTGCTACTTCAAACTCATCTTTAATGTTCTGGATCATATGATGTTCAAGTTGGGCACCCTCAGGAATTATGGTGACAAAAGAAGGAGGAGTAGGAGGATGAAGAAAAGAATGAGAGGTAGATGGAGGTGGTATGGATGGTGAAAAGATGAAGGACAGAAGAAGAGGCTCCAGCTGAAGATGATGCTGGAGGAACCTCAACAATAGGAGGAGGGTTGGTTGTGGAGGAAGCAGGAGATGAGGAAGAGGAGGTAGGAAATGGAGTGGGTGATGATATGTGTTTAGGAAGGGGTTGTTTGAAGGTGGCAGGTGCTGGAGGAGCAGTGGTGGATGAAGGTGGAGAAGGAGGGGCTGGAGTTTGAAGAGGGGAAGAAAGGGGATCTGGGGCTACAACCTGGTCTTCAACTCTTGCAGGCTCAGCTACTGATTCCACCGGCCCTGATGGCCCTGACTGCTCAACATCAACTGGCCCTGATGGCCCAAATTCATCCAAAATTGGCCCTGATGGCCCTGACTGCTCAACATCAACAGGCCCTGATGGCCTAACATTTTCATCAGATGGCCTGGATGGCCCTGAACTACCAACTGGAGTGGGAGCAGGAGGGGCAGGAATGGGTAAATGCGCCTCACAAAAATAGATAAATCTTGAACTATTGCTTAATGCTGCACAACTCACCCTTCAAACTTTGGAGCTCAGCTTTCATTGCTCCAACTTGCTTAGCTCCAGTGCTTTGGCTCAAAAAATAGAAGAAACCTCATTTTGAAGTGAGCATAAGATTTCCCCATGAGCATCTAGTCTTTCTATCACTAGCTTCATGTTGACTTTCAGCTGCTTCTTCTTTGATCTTCGGTGTGCCTTATTAGAAAGAAGTGGAACTGTAGTGGCCACACCTTTACCTTATTACTGGCGCTAGCAGCGGCCCTCACATTTTCAACATGAACTTCTTCTTCATCGAAGGTGCTCTCCACAACACCTTCTTGAAACTGATCAGCAAGGGGACTAACAACGTGCTCCCCTGAAGCTCTGCTTCCTTCTCAACTGCATGCTCCCCCTCAACAGGAGCATCTTCCATCTGAACATCTATACAGTGGCCTGGTGCCACAACCTCCTCTTGCTCCCCCTGAGTGCTGGAGATTGAGTTCAGCACATCTTTAAGCACAGATGCTACAATTGAGGTGGGGGTATCTGCCTCTGATACTTGCCCAACGGGCTCAATATGCACTGGAGGTAGCTCTTCAATCCTTTTTGGACTGGGCACAGAAACTTCAATTCTGACCTCTGCTGCTGATTCTTGGACTGATGGATCCATGTGCCTGATCTCTTCCATTTGAACCTCTGGAAATACAGCTGCTTGCACTTCTTGTTGAACTTGGACATTAGGAACTGCTGGCACTTCAGGAATCACGAGAACTGCAGGGGCTTCAGCTACAGGAGCTTCAACCCTTACTGCTATCTTCTTCTGCCTCTGCAATCTGAGCATCCTGGGCTTCTCCAATAATAGCTTCACCTTCAGCGACTGAGGTCTGGTCCAACCCCGTGACAAGAGAAAAACCGCTCTTCTTCAAATTTCTGCCTCTGATAGCCTGACCCATCTTCTCTGAAACTTCTCCAGTCAAGCTGATGTGATGATGCTGAAAGATCTTCGTCAGCAGAGATGGGCATAGGGAAGGGACACATTCAATCTATTCTTCCTATCCCAGATCATAGCTGATGCAAACTTCATCCTTTCGATCATAACTTTTGCCATATTAATACCTTGGTTCTGGATGGCCCAGAACATCATATCTGAGTCTGCTTTTGTACAGGTGGAGAAAGTTGCGCTTCTAGGTACCAAAATTGGCAAACTATAAAGTGAAGAATTCTATTGAAGGCATTCAATTGATTGATGTCAATTTTGCCATCTTTCAACTTGTATTCTGAGCTGGTAATCCCCAAACCCTTGGCCTGAACATCCACACTATCTACCCCGCTGTGACCGGTGGTAGAGACTCCAAATAGGGACTCCAACAAATATAGGTGATATGAATCTGGGTTCCTTTGACTGTGGAGGTCAAGGACCCATCTGCCTCTGATCTTAACAAACATAGAATGCTTTTACCAAATCCGGATAACTTTCTCAGAGAACGTTGCCATCTGCGACCACTTCATCCTCTGCATCGCTGCTACTATGCTATGCATGCCGTTCTTCTCCAAGTCTACTACAACCACGCCTTGTTGCCGCACAGCTTCGTCTTCACTGCTCCAAACCTCTCCTGCTGCTCAGCCGTAAGGAAAGCAGCGCTGTAACCCCAACGGTGTCGGAAACCCCAGAAACCGCCAGGGATTGAACGAGGGGAAGTTTTGGAGGATCGTAGGAAGGAGTAGAACAGAAACCCTCAAGAGATTTTTGGGAGGGAGGAGAGAGGGATTCTTTGAAATCTCTCGGAGAAGGAGAGCCGGAATCGATAGGGCTTATCGTTCCAGGGCGAGTCGAAGAGATGAGAGAGGGAGGTGAATCATTATGGCATAGATTACGGGATACAAGGCAAAAGGTAAAGTTCCTTTTGAAAGGACGCAGCAATAAATGCACAAAACGACAAACTAGGAGACGATTTCGCAAAGAATAAAGATTTATAAAATAGTGAACCGTTAAAGCAATTTATAACGCACGCAATTAAAGAATTTGCTTAATTTCAGGAGAGAGAATAATTGTTATTCTGAAATAATTATTATTTCAACTATATACAGATAAATCTACCACAAATTACATGTTTAATTCCCTTCTAAGAGACGTAAATCTCTCTTCAGGTAAGGCCTTTGTGAAGATATTGCTAACTGATTTGAGTATCTATAAGAAAATTTATATTGCCATTTGCTACATGATCTCTAATAAAATGATATCTAACATGTAGATGCTTGTTCTCGAATGCTGAACTGGATTCCTGGTGAGATTTATTGTGTGTATTATCACACAGCAGTGGAATGGGTTTGATGTGTAATCCCTAGTCCTCAAGTTGCTGTTTTATTTATAGGAGTTGTGTGCAACAGCTTCCAGCAGCCACGTACTCAGCTTCAGCTGTCGATAAAGCTACTGAATTTTGTTTCTTTGAGGACCATGAAATCAGACACTCTGCAAGAATTGACAACAACTACTGATGCTTTTCTATCTATATTGCATCCAGCATAGTCAGCATCAGAATATCCTACTAAATTTACTTCGCATAATTTAGGATACCATAAGCCTAGATCATGAGATTAGCTAAATATCTAAAGATCCTTTGATAGAGATTAAGTGAGATTCTTTAGGATCAGCCTGATCCTTGCACACATGCATACACTAAATAGAATATCAGGTCTACTGGCAGTTAAATAAAGTAGTGAAACCTATCATACTCTGTAGAGCTTCTGGTCTACATTCTTACCATTTTATCACTGTCTAATCTTGTAGATGTGCTCATTGGTGTTGACAGTGGCTTTGCATTGTCGAATCCAAATTTCTTCAATAACTCCTTGGTGTTAGCTTGGCAGATGTGTGTGCTTTCTTTCCTTGCTTGATTTGCAATCCAAGGAAATAATTTAGCTCCCCCATCATACTCATTCAAATTCTCCCTGCATAAACTTTTCAAAATACTTGCAAAGAGATTCATCAGTAGATCCAAAAATATATCATCTACATATATTTGTACAAGTAATATATTTTGACTTTTGATTTAATAAATAATGTGCTATCTACCTGTCCTCTGATAAAACTATGTTTTAATAAAAATACACTGAGTCTTTCATACCATGCTCTAGGTGCTTGCTTTAAACCATACAATGATTATGCAATTTAAAAACATGATTTGGAAAATCCACATCATCAAAACCAGGAGGTTGTTCACATAGACTTCCTCCTTTATATAACCATTTAAAAATGCAGATTTTACATCCATTTGAAAAAGCTTTAAATCTAATGCATATGCAAGTAAATCCAATTGTCTCTAGTCTAGCCACTGGTGCATAGGTTTCATCGAAATCTATGCCTTCCTCTTGGGAATAACCTTGAGCAAACAGTCTAGCCTTGTTTCTAGTGATAACACCAGCTTCATCCATTTTGTTTCTGAACACCCATTTGGTGCCAATCACAGGATGATCTGATGGTCTCAGAACAAGGGACCAAACTTGGTTTCTCTTGAACTGATTAAGCTCATCTTGCATGGCTAGTATCCAAGATTCATCATATAGTGCTTCATTGACCGTCTTAGGCTCAATTTGAGATACAAAAGCTAAATAATCACACGGAATAACATTACCTCTTGTTCTTACCCCAACTGATGGATCTCCAATGATGTTACCCAACGGGTGATCCTTCTTGTATCTCCATTCCTTTGGAAGATCATCATGTGATAGATATTTTTGTTGTAGTTCTTCCAAGGGTGGATTTTCATTGTCCTTGATAGATGTATCCTTTAGTTTCTTGGACAAATTATCTGCATCATCATTATCACTATCTACTTCCTTTCTCAAGGAAGGGTTAGATTCATCAAAGATAACATGTACGGTTTGCTCAATTAATAAACTTTGTTTATTAAATACTCTATAGCCTTTGGGTTTAGAAGCATACCCCATAAATATACCTTCATCAGACTTTGAGTCTAGCTTACCAATATCTCTCTTGCCATTATTGTGGATGAAGCAAGGACAACCGAAGGTTCTGAAATGACTGATCTTTGGTTTCTTTTGCTTGTAAAGCTCGTATGCAGTCTTCTTCAGGATTGGCCTGATCATCACTCTATTAATTATATAACATGCAGTGTTAATTGCTTCAGCCCAGAAATATCTTGGAAGATATATTCTGACAGCAGTGTTCTTGCCATATCAATAAAGTCCTATTCTTTTTCTCAGCTACTCCATTTTGCTGGGGTGTCCTTGGTGCTGAGAAGTTATGCTCAATTCCTTGATCATCACAGAATTCTGCAAATCTTTCATTTTGAAATTCTCCTCCATGATCTGATCGAATGCTTATTATACTGAACTTCTTGTCTTTCTGAACTTTCTTACTAAACTTAACAAAACTGTCGAAGGTATCATCCTTATGTTCCAAAAATGATACCCAAGTAAATCTATAGTAATCATCTACAATCACAAATCCAAAGTTCTTTCCTCCTAAACTGGTTGTTCTCATTGGCCCAAATAGATCCATGTGTAACAATTCCAAAGGTTTTGAAGAGGTTACAACTGTTTTTGACTTGAAGGAAGATTTTGTATGCTTCCCTTTTACACAAGGTTCTCACACCACCTCTATCCTTGAACTTATATAGGCAGACCTTCTACTAAATTTCCCTTAACTAATTTTCTGATTCCATCCAGACTGTAGTGGCCCAATCTCCTGTGCCACAGTTCAGCTGCTGATTCTTGTTTACTGCAAGACATATATCCTGATCTTTCAGTTCTTCTAGATGAAGCATATATAAGTTCTTTTCTCTGTAGGCTTCGAACACTGTTGCACCATCTTTCATAATTACGCACTTAGATTCTTGAAACTTTATTTGATGACCTTTGTCACATAGCTGGCTGATGCTGATTAGGTTGTGCTTAAGTCCTTTCACACATAGGACATCTTCCATAAGGAGTGCCTTGACTTTCTATTGAGCCAAGCCTATTACTGTTCCTTTTCCATTATCCCCATAGGTCACTGTACCTTCTTCATCTTTAATGAATGAAAATAGCTTCTTGTTACCTATCATATGCCTTGAGCACCACTGTCCAGGTACCATTTTGATGCTCTAAGGCTTCCCTGCAATAGAGACATTAAGATTTAGGTACCTAAGTTCTTTTGGGTCCTTGCTGGTTAGTTGCCTCACTTTTTCTCTTAAGTATCCATTTTAGGTGCTTGGTTGGACAGGTTATCTTGGTATGTCCTAGTTATTACAATGACTACAGTAGGATGTTTTACTTACCTTTTCAGTTGGGATATACTTGAAGTTAGTTTTATATTTAGTATCTTTCTCAGCTACAAATTTTGGAGTTGGATACACTTTAGGATGAACTATAGTTTCTTCATTATCAGGTGGAGTATATCCTAAACCATGTTTCTTTTTTCCCTGATCTTCTAGCTCCTTTTATATTAAGATGATTTATCATTTGTAAATTTTCCAATTGTACTGATAAATATTCATTTTCTTTTGTTAATGTGTTAATTTCCTGTTTAAGTTTACTTACAGTTTCCTGACTTTCCAGATTAGCTATTGCCATTTTAACTTTTAGATCTTCACATAATAATTATTTTCTCCTTTTTAATTCAGATATTATTTTTCTAATTGCTCACTTTCTGACTTTAAGTTGAGTTAGTAATTTCTAGACAAACATGATTTTCTTGGTAATTTTTAATAATTACACACATCTTTATATTTAATATAACTCATTAAACAGTCTTCTAAACTATTAGAATCAGACTCATTACAGGAAGTGAATGAGGAATCAGATGTTACCTTGTCGTCGATGTTTGCCATGAAGGACCAGGTTGGCCTTTTCTTCTTCTTCCTCACTTGAGCTTGACTCACTATCTGAGTCACGTCATTGTTCCATGCTGCTGCCATGGCTTTCTTTTTGTATTTTCTGAATTTCTTGGAGTTGTCCTTCTTTCTGAACTCTGTCTTTTTCAGCTTCGGACATTCTGCCTTGATGTGTCCTGGCTTTTACATTCGTAGCATATGGGTTCAGCTTTTTTTGTATCCTTGACTTAAAGTTTCTTGAAGTCCTTTCCTTTCTTGAAATATCTCCTTCCAGACTGGTATTTCTTTTAGCAAGTATCCTTTGCAATCTTCTGGAGAGAAAAGCTTCTTCATCTTCACTGCTTTCCATGCTCTTACTGTCATCTGATTCTTCACCAGATGTATATTTTGCTGCCTTGAGAGCATTGGTGTGTTTCTTCCTACTAGAGGACTCTCCAAGTCGTTCCATATTTATTTCGTGGGCCATTAGTGACCCAACAATCTTTTCTACGATATTCTTCTCAAATCATTCGCCTCTTCTATAGCTATCACTTTTGGTGTCCACGAGGCTGGTAGGGATCTTAAGGTTTCTCACCATATCTCCCATTTCATAATGCATTCCAAGACCAGCCAGACCATTTGTAATATCTGTGAAACCTACTGTACATCTGAGTAATTGATTCTCAAGTTTGCATTTGAAATCTCTCGTACTATGCTACTAAGATATTATCCTTATTTCTTTAACTTTGTTTGTGCCTTCATAAGTAATTCTGAGCTTCTCCCACATTTCCATTGCAGACTTGCATGCTGAGACCTATTAAATTCTTTCTTGCTCAGCGCACGCACCAAAATACTCTTTGCTTTGCAGTTTAAAGATATCTTCTTCTTGTCATCTTCTGTCCAATTTTCTCTGTTGTTGAGAACTACTAAATCTCCTCTTCTATGATTGACTAGATTTGAAAATCGAGACCTTGAAGGAGAACTCCATTCTGGTCTTCCAATAGTTATAATCTTCACCATCGAACAAAGGTGGTTTGTTGACTGACTGGCTTCTACATACCCTTGAGCTGCCATTTATCTTTGCTCTCCAGATCGTGAGATCTTCTTTGTTGAAGAGACTTGGCTCTGATACCACTTGTTGCCCAGCTAGTAAGCCCAGAGGGGGGGGTGAATGGGATTCTAAAAAAAATTCTTTTCGATTAAAACCTGTTAACAAAAACGCTTAACAGAAAACACTAAAGAGAATAGTTAGTGTTAGATGAATGAAGACAAATAAATGCATAAAATCAATCACACATGCAACATGAGATTTTTATCCTGGTTCAGCCCTCCTATACCAAGGAGTCCTACGTCCAGTCCCCAAACAACAACTTGGGCTTTCACTACCAAGAGTACTGTCCCCTTTAAGGACCCTTACATATCCAGCTGCAGCTGGCCTTCTCTTCTAACCCCGAAGAGGAATACAAACGCCCTGATACATAGGTCTTCCTTCCTTACCGAAGGGAAAACAAACCACATGTTCACAACAGGTCTTCTCTTCACAGCCCGAAGAGGAACTTCACCATAAGTGTGAATAAAGGCAAAATGCCAGACCAAGCTTACAACAAATGTTCGTCTGAGGCAGTGACTGAGAGAGAAGATCTACAATAAGAAAATCTCTCAGAAAACAATAGCTCTCCAGAGGCTAAAATAATGAAAAATGGAGAGCAAGAGCTACAGCAGGCTAGGGAGTGAAGCTCAGGGCTCTTCTTTCTGATACTCACAGGTTGTAAGATGAAAGCTTAAAAGTTGTTCTTTACAAAGTTGTGTCAGTCTCTATATATCCTTCTCTTTGAAAAATATATCCGTTGAAGTGTCCGTTGTCTCTAGGTTGGATGCTCGTTAGACTGCATGGTTCGTCGAGTACGACAGGTGTGCTTGTAGTCATTTAATGCTTTACGACCCATGCACGCAAGGAGAAGATCCATCTTAACATCCTTCAGCTTCTATTTTGTTTGAACGTTCTATGACATGGTACTGGTAGAGACCTGCACACATTAAATTCTAAAGCATAGACAGCTAGAATGTCTCCATGCTTGTCAGTCAACGTTAGAAAGAATATACATCAAAATAGAAATGCCATTCTGCTATTTGAAAAGCGCTTCTTATAGGAGCATGGGAATAGAAAGCAACGTGCAGATGATGTGAACAGTCATAATAAATGCAAGAGTGAAAAGCGCTTATCAAATCGCTTTAAGATGCCCTAGAGTGAGAAGCTCTGCACTTTCTGCCCGAGTCTTCATACTGTAGCAGCTCTGCCATGGTCCCTGTTGGGGGGGGGGGGGGGGGGGTGGCCCTCCCCCACCGCCCCTCCTGCCCCTCCTACTGCTCATGTTGCTGCCTTTACTGCTGCGGGCCCAGCTGCTGAAGGCCAAGCTGCTCCATCACCTGCTGTTGCGAGCTATCAAGGGCAGACCCATGGTGGTCTTGCGCCACCTCATGCTGCATCTCTCCCCCCTACTTAAACATTGCTAGTCCCTTAGCAATAAAAAAATACTCCAAATGTAGGACTAGAAGATGTAATGCTAACCAGCCATCATGTAAAAAATTCATGTAAAGACATATATTTCCTAATTGTAAGGGCTTATGGCAAGAAATTAGTGCACAAATGGTAGCTCACTAAGAGTTCACATCAGCCCTCCTGGAGCTCTGCCTCAGCTAGTATTTGAGATTAGATTGATTCGATGGAGAAGAAAAGAATTGGAGTAAGATCCTTGCTCAGTCAGATCTGGTTGTTTCTCTCAGTTCCATTCTGCTCATCTTCCTTGAGGATTATTTTCTGAGTTGAGGACTTTTGTCCCTTTATTTGCACTTTGTGCACTCAGAATTTCTTTATTTCTTTTTCATCCACAATGCTGCACAACCCATCACTTTTCAAGAGTAGCGAGTCCAACTTTACTCAGATCCGGGGCATTTTTCATGGATATATTTTCTTTTGCTTTTGCTTTTCTTTTCCTCTTTAAGGAATGATGAACAGTCAGGTTCCTTGATCACACACTTCACTTCCATCAATTCACTTAAGGGGAGGGGAGAAAATCAATCACCTCTCTCCTACTAGCTTTAACAAGATTTGCTACATTCGGGTTCAGCTAATCTAAGTGGCTGTGTAGTGTGTGTATGAAACTTCCTGCCATATATCTTACATAAGGTAGACAAGAAGTACATGTAATCCTTTATTAGAGGCTACCTAACATGGATTTTTGCAAGGGAATGTGATAACCACAAAATTTTAATGGTTAAAGATCGACACATAGTCTGAGTCTCGCAATGCCAGACATTTTATTCAAAGATGAAACATTGTGAAATTTTGTTTTTATTTGCATATGTACAAGCTAAAAGAAAGAAAATGAAGCAATGGTTAGGGTGGAGACTATGAATGCATGTTTATTCTACCTCTCCCCCCTACTTATTCACAGGAAAAGAAAGTAAGACAGAAAATTACCTGATAAAAGAAATCTGTACACTTGGGTTGCCTCCCAAAAAGCGCTAAGTTTATTTCGTCTTCACCGGACGCAATTAGACTTCGTTTGGATCAGCTAGCTTGGTAGAATCCGTTTTTAAGAAAAGTGGGCTTTCATAGGAATGCTTTAATCTTTGCCCATTAGCAATGAATGATTGTCTAGTTTTTGGATCAGAATAATGACAACACCGTTGTCGTAAGATCTGACAACACTGTAAGGACCATCCCATCGGGACTTCAATTTTCCATGAAGCCTAGAATTGAATAACCCGACCTTATCATGCACTTCAAAAAAAATTCCGGTGAATTTTCAAGACTTCAATTAGTTTCTTCTCATGCCCTTCATCAAGATCGCTAGCAATTAGGATGGGCCAAGTCTCGTTCTCTCCTAGAAAGTGTTCTTTAAATTATCAGGGAGTGGTTTTAGCTCAACCTTAGGAGAACATTCTAATAGAAATGATAGATCATTATTCTGAAACATGGAATTAAGTTGTCCTTCCTCTCCCTTAAACCCTAGAGCACAGGGTTGGTCTACTACTTTTTCCTCACAAGATTCTTCCACTAAGTCTACCACCAGACAACTTTCTTTTTCCTTGGATTGTTCTTTTTCAACCTTCTCTTCAACCTCTTCTTCAATTTCAAGTTCATTTTCATTTTCTTTATCCTCACGCAAAGTGTCATGTGTGGGTGAGGATTTATCAAGATTTTTCCACTTCTTATTGTAGACATTGTTTCCATATTTTCCACTTGGGGACCCCTAGCTGGGCAAGAGAATGGTCATGTTGTGTAAGTTGATTTTGAATTTGAGGTGCTAGAATGTTTGGGACAAAAGTTTGTTGTGGGTTTTGTGGTGGGGGTACATTTGGTCTAGCAGATGGTCTGTACCCCTGAGCCTGATGGTTTTGCTGGTTCTGATAAAATCCAGAAGAGTTGTTCTTTGGGTTTCTATAGTTTGACTTGGTAACTGGCTCAATTCCCTCCTACACACATCAGCAATCTGAGACTCTATCCTATCCAAATTTTGTTGAATATTTTGATTTGATTTTGATTTTGTTGCACAGTTTGGCATAGAGTCGCCATCATGTTTTGAAGTTGATTCATTTTATCTTCCCAATTGGGTTGAGAAGATGGTGGTTGATTGTATGAAGGTTGCTGAAAATTGGTATGAACAAATTGATGAAGTTTTGATTTCCATTGAATTGTGGAGGTCTGAAAAAAAGATTGGTCAAATCCTGAATTCTGATTGGGATAGGATTGACCGTACATGGATTGCTTGAAAGAAGGCTGAGAAATTGGTTCAGATTGATTTTTCCAAGAAAAGTTTGAGTGGTTTCTCCAACCAGGGTTGTATGGATCGTAAGAGTATGACTCATAGGAGGGATTGTAGAAACCTTGGTCAACTTGAATTTGTTCTTGGTAGGCCATGAAAGAATCTCTCAATCTCTGCGATAGGTTGAACCAAATCTAAGTCCTGGGAACGTCTACCAAGCATGCACAGATGAAAAGCCCTCTATTTATGATTTTTAAAATTTTAAGATTTTTATTGATTTTTGATGAATTTTTATGAACAAACACAAACAAGCAAACACTTTCAAAACAAATATCCTAAACTCTAAGTGTTCCTTGGACTTATGTTATTTTTCTCAAAATCAGATTATGCTTACTTAAGTCCAATCCTAACTCTTCTTGTACTGGCCAGGTAAGAGGTGGAGTAGAGGGAGGCCCCCTTGCTTTCGCAAGGACCCAATTAGATAACCTCTGACTCACTTAAGCATAAGCTTCTTAACCTCTAATCCTAGACACCAGACTTAAAGAGAAGTTTTGAATTCAAGAAAGAATAAATCTAATTATGAACCCTAAGGCTACGTCTACTGATTTTTATTGAAAGTTTAGGACAATGCAAGATGTGAATTTTTTTTTTTTTTGTGATTTTTGGGCAAAGGAAAGGGTGATGAAATCCCTCACCTTATCTTTTTATCTAATGTGTTAAGCCCTTAAACAGTCCCTTTTTCAAATATGAAATGCAAAAATCAAATTCAAACAATGGATTTTCTAATGCTAAGTCTAATGCATGAAACGAGAGAGAGAAATCTTACCTTTCCCCCGCTCTCTTCAATGCAAGAAAAAAAATGAAATGACAATTAAAATGATGAATGTCTTAAAACATGTGTTTCTAATCTTGAGAGGATGGAAATTTTATTTACAAACAACGGCTAACATGAAAGAGCGATTTGAAATTTTTAAAATTTTAGATTTTTTTAAATTTATTTAGTTTTTGAACTAATGAAATGAAGGTAAGAAAATATAAAGTGGTACTATAAGCTAATTCCAAACCACACAAACCACAAACAGTCCAATTATTACATGCCACCAACGTGAAAGAAATCTCTGTACATGTACAGAGAGTACATCAAAACCTCACTACAAAGTTCACTCACACTCTTTCTATCTAAAATTCAGAATTAAAAGCAATTAAAAAAAATTTCAGCAAGCTCTCCTCCTCCAATGGGCCTCAAATCTCCAAGCCCAATCTCCAAGTGTGCAAATCTGAAATGGAAGCCCAATAACAAGTCAAATGAAACCTCAAAGTAAATGAAATCAAATCAAAATAGATCTAAATCAAACTCTAATGCCTCCCCGGCAACGGCGCCAAGATGAACGCGCGACATTGTTGACTGTGCATTTTCGTTGTCCAGAGTTCCTTGCACAAGTCAATATGCGCACTTCCTCTAAACTGTCTCACAAACATAAAATCATAAAGAAGAACTAGCACAATGGTGAGCACAGGTCATATCCACGGAGAGACAGAATAAAGCTTGAATTAAACTATTTAGACTTGAAATCTCTATCGACAGTGCATTAAAGATGAATGTGTAAATGACGCCGATCTAATCCCACACAATCTTGACAAATCAAACTTAATGAAAGAATAAGTGGAATTGAAAATGAAAGAGATATGGTATCACTGTACCGTCTCAATTGAGGGATCAAACAGATGAACAGAAATCTAAACTAACAATTCTCAAATCACTGAATGAACAGATTCAATTAAAGCTAGTCAAAGAACAATCTCACCTCTCCAACCGATCGAACCAAAATAGAAAATTACACACAATTGCAAGTTCTAAATTTGAATTGATCTGGATTCAAAGAGATAGAATGGCGACAGAACACAAATCTAAAAAGGAATTATCAAACCATGTACCATCACAGCCCAATGCAAAAGAAATTATCAACCAATGTACCATCACAGCCCAATGCAAATGAAATTATCAAACCAATGTACCATCACAGCCCAATGCAAATGAAATTATCAAACCAATGTACCCCCCTGAACTGCAGAACCAGAGAAAGGAAGAACCTAAAAATTGCAGTACTTAAAACCCCTATGGAAATCTCAATCTCCGATCTGAATTCTCCTTACAGCAGCACAGAACAGATGGAAGAACAAAAATATTGAACTAAAAATTTATTGGAATTCCGAAACTGTCTACCTCTCCCAGATCTGAAAGAAACATGCACTACACTGCTCAATATCTGAATTCAGGAGGAACAGAAGAAACAACATCTCAAAGAAATCAAACCAGCAAACCTATCTCCCTCCCCTGGTTACAGAAAGAAAGGTACAGAAATAAAATGACAACAATGAAAAAAAATCCAACCACTTCAACTCGGATGCCCTGAAGACATCAAATTCTACAAATTTCTACTGACCAAGCTTTTGAACTGGAAGAACAGAAATAGGAAAATAATCCGAACCAATACTTGCTTACAGAAAGAAAACTATAGAAAGAAACTAAAACTCCACATAAATCGAACTAATGCTTAACAGAAATATAAAGAAAAATACGATTCCTCCCGGAAGAACAACACAAGCCAAGAACATATCCATCTCTTCCAACTCTCATATCAAACCAAGAAAAGAAAACGAATAGCTCTCCCTCCCAGATGCTCTGCAGAACTGCTCAAAGAGAAATTACAGAAGAAAATAGCAAGGAATTAAACTAAAATCTGAACAAGAGAACCCCCAAACATCTCACTCGTCTCCCTCACTGCTCTGCTCAAAAGAAAAATACAGGAGAACTAAACTAGAAGGAACAATTCCTCAAATATCTACTGACGAAGCCTCCCCTGCTCCTTACAGAAAGATGGAAGAACAGAAAAAAAAAACTAAAATTAATCCTAAAATCCGAACCAGTCAACTCCCAGCTTTGCTGAAACAACAGAAATTAAAACCCAGACCAATTCTAAAACTAGCCAAGCCTCTGCTCTCACAAGAAAGAAAATTACAGAAATAAAAGCTAGAAAAAAAAAATCCGAAAAAAAAACCCCCTGGTGCCCCTGGACCTTGGGTCTTTTATAGGCCTCATTGCCTCTGCATCAGCTTCTTCCTGCCTTCGATGCTGCGCACGGGAAGCCCTGCACCGGAGCCGGTCCGCTTGCCCCAATCGCCAATCGCCAGCGCCGCTCGGCCAGCTTCCATCACAGCAGCCTCACACCCCTGAAGCGTACGGAACCTGCACCATGTCCACTCCCGAGCTCCGCACCCAGCTTGCGCAGCCTCCATCGCACCCAGCCTGCGCCACCCTGGCCTCTGCGCCAGTACCGGATCCAGCCGCGCACCGCCTGCACAACATCTGCCCACCGAGGCTCGCCCAGCCGCGGAGCATCTGGCCGCGCCAACTGCTCTGGCCAGCTCAGCAGGCCTTGCACACACAGCACACCCCATCACAGCCGCACCATCGCCGCCAGCTCAGCTGGGCTCCCCAGCGCCAACCGCCTCCAACCCAGCAGCCGCTTCATGCCAGGGCGCTTCCGGGTTTGGTCAGCCCAGCACCGCCAGAGCAAACCCCCATCTGATCTGCATCTCCCGGCCGCACACTGCCACTCCAGGTCGCCTCAGCTTGGCCAGCACAACCGGGCCCTCCAGCACATGAGCCCGCACCTGGGCGCTTCAGCTTGGCCAGCTCCATGCCAGCAGCAGGCCATCGCCTCCTTCTTCTGGGCGCCTCTAGATGGTTCTAGAAGAACCCAGTTTCCCCCGAATCCTCTTTAATCTGGTGGGAAGAAAATAAAACAAATTTTAAATGGAGTGTGTGTGGGGTATGTGGCATGATGGTAGTGGTAGGGTAGAAGTGTTAGCTTATTTAATGGGATTGAATGAGATATGTATAAAATTTTATTTATTAACAAACTAAAATCTAATTAAGAGAATATTTACAAAAACAAAATTTATTTACAAAATATCTTTTATTTTTCAAAGTGGACCTAATTAGTCAATGTATGATTTATTGAATGAAAAATTTAATCATGTGTATTCTAACCCAACAATTTAACTAAAGTGTTCAAATTTTTATTTTTAGATGACATGAAAATTAAAATCAAATTGTACGTTATTTATGGACAATTAATGTCTAACATCAACTACATGTATGAAATTTAACACTAAAAATTTAGTAATTATCAATGCTGCCATCACACCTCCTGCTACTGCGAGCTATCAAGGGCAGACCCATGGTGGTCTTGTGCCACCTTATGCTGCCATCACACTTCCTGCTGCTGCGAGCTACACACCTCCTGCTGCGTCTGCTACTCATGTTGTAGGGTCGCCTTGGACTGCTCCTACTGTGGCCCCCCTTGCAACACCGCCCTCCTTTGCCCAGGTGCTCATGAACTCCCTTAAATCGCTTGTCCTCCCCCTCACCATTCATCCTCCAACCTCCACCGATTCTGGTGAGCCAGCAGTCTTCTTCTCCTTGGAAGAGATCCATGCCTCTTGCAAGACCTTGGATATGGCGATTATTGCAAAAACCCCCCAGGGCAGACCCCCTTTCTAAGAGATTCGATCACATCTGCAACAAAGATTCAAGCTCCTGGCAGACTTCATCATTAGTGCCCTGGATGGACGCCACCTTCTGATCATATTTATGAACCGTGAGGACTATCTCTAGGTCCTCCTGAAGGAGTCCATGCTCATACAGGGGCGCCCCTTTAGATTTTCCAAGTGGTCCATCTCTTTCTCCCCTGTTGAGGATTCCCCCATCGTACCGGTATGGTTGGAGCTCCCTGGTCTTCCAGCTAACTTCTACAATGATGTAATGATCCGCTCCACTGCTGAGAGCCTTGGCCCAGTTCTGAAAGTTGATAAGAGCACACTCTTCTTAACCCGCACTCATGCTGCTCGAGTGAATGTCGAACTGGACATCTCCAAGAAACTCCTTGACAGAATTTGGGTGGGCATCGGCTCTGATGGCTTCTGGCAGCCCGTTGTATACCCAGAGCTTCCCTCGTTCTGTTCAGCATGCAAACATATCGGTCATATGCAGTCCATGTGCAAGAAGCATCCACCTGGAGAGCAGAAACCCAAGACTGCTGGACCCCCCTCTGTTCAAAAACCTAGTCTGATCCTTGAGCATCCAGTCGTTGCTCATAAAATAGGTGTGAATTCTGATGGCATGGCCCCGAGGCAGGCTGAGAAACAAATATGGCGCCCTGTGCAATCAATGGTACATGCGGTGTTTGAAGAAATGCTTCCTCAGAAAACTGATCAAATGCATGTGGCTGCTGCGCCCCTTGTTGCCCATCCTCTGGGCACTGATCTAATGCCAGGACAATGCCCCCTGATTGCTAGCAAGATAGCCGGTGGTTGCACAGTTCTCTCCTTTCCTTCAGCTGCTGCACACCAAGTGATTGATGGTCAGCCCCAGCCTGTTCAAAAGGACATGGAATGTGCAATGGGATCCACTGCTGCCCCTCCCAACGAGCCAATCAGGTCTACAAATCTGAAGGTGCCACTGCCCATTGAATGTGAAACCAGCGCCATGACCAGTGTAGGTGAACAAAGCAGTGCAGCTGCTGGTTGCACAGTCGTACCTTCTCCTTCTACTGATGTACAACAGGTGCTTGATGGATCGCCCCAACTAATTTAGAAGAACACGGATCACCAACCAGCTACATGTGCAACACAAGTGTTCGACGATATGCCGCATCAACTTTCAGATGAACAAGCAACCAGCGCCTCCTCTATTTCTGCCCCGATGTCTTTTGGTGGAGCAGCAGCAAGCACCACCATCACAGTGGGCTGTACTACGCTGGATGGGGATGCAAACAAGCCAACGCCCCACTCACCTCATGCATTGAACGTTGCTGCCCCTACTTGAAGGCCAACCTCCTCAAGCCCCCAACCCGGAAAAGATGCAGTCCTGCTTGAGGACCCAAGACAGTTCGTCAATTTCCTAGAAAGTATTTCTGCTGAAGACACCCCGCCTCCTCCTGATGTCAAGGCCACTGCACTGGCAGCCTCGCCGTCTTCAGCCCCCCGTATGTCCTTCGTCGACGCACTACGTAAAAAGACTAAAAGGGGCGAGATCCGCATGATCACAACAAAGCCACCACCCCCGAGCTCCCCATTTGCAGCGCCCATAGGGGCAACAACGTTTCTGCCATCTTATCCTCCATTTGCTGCACACCCCGCAGAAACTTCCCAACCGAGCATGGAGGACAGCACCGATGGCCATGCGATCTGTCTCCCTATGCAATATGGCATAAGAAGCATCCCAGGCCTCGAAGTTGAGGATGTGAACCTGCTCCAACTCCACAACAGTTGGGTAGGTCTGGTTGCTCCCCCAATACTTCGACCACGTCAACCAAGAGTAAGGACACGCAGCTCACTTCGACGTGTGAACTCAGCTGAGGAGTTAGAGAACTGATCATAGTTCTTTTCTTGTTTTCTTGGGCCGATACTTCATGCACATTTGACCCCTCTGCGTAGGGAGTCTTTAGCTTGTGCCCCAGTGCTTATGTACTTTCCTTTCATGCTTTTCTATATATATAAAATCTGTCTAGCTGATTGCGATATCGGGGCTCACTCCTTTGTCGTATCAGTCTAGATATCGCCTTTAATTAAAAAAAAATGCAAGGATACTAGAGATGTGCGCGGGAATACTTTGACTTTCACAATACTTGAAAATACATTTGAATATCATGTGTGAATTTAAATGTAATCCATGAAGTTGTTATGACAGAGAAATAGTTGTACAACTTATGAAATCGTTGTGTATTCAAATCGTTGTATGCGAGTAAGCAAATCGTTATACAAACATAAGTAAATCATTAATTGAGAAAATCGTTGTTCAAACATAAGCAAATCGTTGTTTCACTTTATCGAATCGATACAATGATCAAATCGTTCTTTAAGTGAAAGCAAATCATTACGGCAACCAAATCGTTGTATGACTTATCGAATCGTTGCAACGATCAAATCGTTATGTAACTTATCGAATCGTTGTGAAGCCAAAATCGTTGTTCAAACAAACAAATCGATGCAGTGAGCAAATCGTTGTTTGCTTTATCGAATCGTTACGACTACCAAGTCGTTATGTAACTTATCGAACCGTTACGACGACCAAGTCGTTATGTAACTTATTGAATCGTTACGGCGACCAAGTCGTTATGTAACTTATCGAATCGTTACGGCGACCAAGTCGTTATGTAGCATATCAAATCGTTGTGAGACCAAATCGTTGTTTCTCACTTAACAAATCATTGTGAGAACCAAATCGTTGTTTCTCACTTAACAAATCGTTGTTTCTCACTTAACAAATCGTTGTGAGACGAAATCGATACGCTATAAGGGAAGTCGTAAAGCAAATCGATGAGTACTTTAACAAATCGTTATAATTATAATGAAATCGTTATATCACTTAGGAAATTGATGTGTACTTAGAAGAATTACATGTTGTGAACTGTAAATGATACAGTATAAGAATACTTACAGATTGTTGCTTGATTTTGCCCGATTTATTTCCTGTGACTTAGCTTCAAGGAAACTTGTTACACAATACTTATTATGGTTTTGTTAATCACCAAAATAGGCATAAATGAAATTATATAGGGATGGACTGATCATCAATAAGTTTTGTTATCACCAAAATACCATAAATTTATATTTATTAGGAAAACATGATATTAATATATTTAATAATATTTAATTAATCATAAGTTTTGTTATCACCAAAATATAAGGGTAAAATATAAGAGTGGTTCAACATAACTCATGTTACTACCATTTGTTTGTCCTGTCATATGTAATGACCTCATGCTATTGCTTTCCGTTATGTTTAAATCAATATTTATTCTAGATATTGTGAGGCACGTCATGTCACTTACACACATGCACAATAGGCAACCCCTTCTTAGCTGATTGGAATCTCTCTGTTAGACATTCCGTTCTGACAAACTAGGGACCTTTCTGATAAAACCTTCGTAAGTCTGCATACTCTATGGGTTTCCTCATGGAGAGAGAGCTAGTTGTACCATTGAAGTTCCCTAGAGATAGCATGCACTTCCTTTCTCATCTACTTTCTCAGCGAGTACGATTTTATGTACATGAAACCAAGTTACTAATTTAAATGTTGAACTAAGTGGAAACTAAGTCGTTATACTGCCGAATTTCTCTCTTGACACACTACCATCTTGGAATCAAGTTCACTTGACTGGAAATCATTACAATATGATCACAGATGACATGATATACTGCACTATATGTTGACTCCTTGGAATTCCTGTAACTGGCCATGCTTGATTATGGGTATCTACGTAGTAGGTAGTGAGGATATATGTAATTTTCCCTTTTCTTGAGTCATTATAATTTAAAGTCAATGGAGTTGTATTCAACATTGTGAGTTAACGAAGAAGAGTTGATAATGTTCATTACTTGGTCCCTTATGTTGGTGTTGATATACCTTTAATGCTCGTTAGTTAGATGCTTATTTACCGACAACTCACGTCTCAGAATATCAAACTACGTAATTCTCGGGACGTGACAGTAGAGAACTGAAAATATACTGTTAACCATAGTGTATAATGATACTAGAGTTGCATCTATGTTAGGAGTACTTGTCTTGTTAAAATGCTAGGTACATAACCACTTATATGTGTTCATGGTGTACATTCATGGTGGCATAAATCTTTAATGTGCATAATGACTCGTGACTGATTATTGTTACATGTTAAAAGTTTTTGCTTGTTACATGCTTGCTTGCTAGCTTGATATGGCCATCTTGCATTCTTAGAAACTATTGCTCTCGTGATCGATCTTGCTCTCGTATCATGCTTAATCTCAATATCTAAGTACTTTTGGCCACTTGATCATATTGTTGTTAACATAATTCTCTTGATAGTTACATATTATCGAATTTACCATGCTTGTTAGCATATCTTTGATTTACTCGTGACTGCCTAGTTCTTAAACTGATAATCACTTATACTTGCTGAGAGATGTAAATTTTACTAGGCAAGTGCGCTCATTACTTACTTTCTTAACATTTTAGGTAACACCGATGTTGAGGAGGAGAACTAAGCGAGCAATGGGAATGCGTCTGAGTGAAGAGCATGGTTCAATCTTATAAATACTATTATTTTACTTTGAGAGTTAGATTGTTTTAGTTGGTGGTAAAGAATGAGAATGATATGTATTTTTCCTTTATTGCATCTTAATTTTGTAGTTTAAATTTTGAATTGATAATGTACTGATTTTGATTATTGAAATGAAATGAAGAGTTTAAGGTTATAAAATGTTCAAATTATTGTGATATATGTAATTGATAGCTAGAAGCTTATTTGTCGACTGCTCACGTCTTAGTTATTCTTCTACTGCCATGTTTAGGACGTGACAATTAACGTATGTGTGGCAGTTAGTTAAAATATGTGGGACTTAAAGTCACTATTAACTTAAAGTCTAAGTTCTAAAGCGATAAAATAAGAGTTTGTAGTTGTTAAAGTATATTTGATGCTGAGTTAAAGTGTGTGGGACTTAAAGTAATTGTTGATATAAATTAAAGTCTAAGTTTGAAGACATTAAAGTAAGAGTTCGAAAGTGTTAAAATAAGAGTTCAAGGTCGTTAAAGTTCATGTGACAGTAAGTCAAAGTATGTGAGATTTAAAGCCACTGTTGGCATAACTTAAAATCAAAGTTTTGAAGGTGTTAAAGTAAGAGTTCAAAGTTGTTAAAGTATGTGTAATCCTAAGTTAAAATGTGTGAGACTTAAAATAACTATTGACATAAATTAAGTCTATGTTTGAAGATATTAAAGTAAGAGTTTGAAAGTATTAAAGTAAGAGTTAAATATCGTTAATATATGTATGATGATGAGTTATAACATATGAGATTTAAAATCACCGTTAACATCACTTAAAGTGTAAGTTCTAGGGCGTTGAAGTAAGAGTTCAAAGTTGTTAAAGTATGTGTGATAGTGAATTAAAGTATATGAGATTTAAAATAATTGTTGATATGATTTTAAGTGTAACTTCAAAGGCATTAAAAGTAAGAGTTGAAAAACTTTAAAGTAATAGTTACTCATCATCAAAAAATAGAAAACGTTACTGGGGGATTGTCAGTGTAGATCCTAATAAAGTAGGGATTACAAATTAAAATCTCTAAAAGTATCTGGACTTTTTTGCGCAGTCATTTTTGACAGGGACATTCAGTTAAGATACTCTCACTAACAGAGACATATAATTAATTTTTCCTATTTAATTTGAATCAAATCAAGGCGAGCAAATATTAGAACCAAATCAAGTATAATGAATCAAACTAAATTTAATTATATTAATTCAATTTAGTTTATAATTTAGATATTTGGGTTAAAATAAAATAAAATTTCTTTAATAGTTAAAATACATATTATCAAAACATGTAATATCAATAACAAAAATGTATATATCTTAGTAAATAATGGAAGAATATTATTTTACAACACAAATTTATTTAGATTAATAAAAAAATAAAATATAACTTTTATCTATTAGTCGACACCCAACAAAACTTTTTACTACAACATAACAAAATAACAAGACAACTAGAGCTAAGCGTTTTACATCCATATTAAAAAGTATAATATAAAAAAAAATAAGAAAATTACGAAAATAAAATTCAATGAGAAAATCAATAAAATAGTCAACATTGCTATTTGTTAACCTAAAATATAAGTATAAAAATTATGTAAAAATCAGTGAAAATAAAGATCAGGAAAAAAGTGAGAAAAAACTATTAAAAATTGATCCAATTTGATTTGGTTCAAGCTATCTGGTTTATCGTTCGATTTGGTTCATACTATTCGATTTAATTTCTATGTCAAATCGAATCATTTAAAACTAATCTGGTTTTAGTTTGGTTCATCGATTCGAATTCTAACATTTTTGAACCTAATCAAACAAATTAAAATTTTTCGTTCGGTTAAAATCGATTTCTCGATTCAACATAAGAAATGAGCACCCCTCGCGATTGGGCCATGTGAGTGGATGCTAACTATGCTCTACTGCAGAACTGGATCGGGTTGGTTGGAGCTCTCCATTGAACCGATGGGGAACAAATTGAGCCCCAAGGCTAGGCTGGCCGAGGGAAGTGGCTGGGCTGACGCGAGTGTGCTGGTGTAGCTAGGGTCTCGGGCATGTCATCGAGCAATTGGCACGCAACCCTGGCTGCCATGCAGTTGAGATGGAAGCTAGTGTCAAATGCCTGACTGAGCAGTGGCAACAGTGATGAGGTGTTCTATGGGGCCAAGCGTTGAACATTTGATATGCGTGTATGTGACACCACATAGTGACATACAATATAGATGACTAGACTGGGTTGGTTGCATGTGAGTTGGTGGGCAACACGGTGGGGTAGTGAAAGGCGACAACAACATTCGACTGGGCCTCACACCCCTTAGCTCAGGCAAGGGACTTGAGGGAGAGAGGGGTCGTGTTCACAAGACAAATTTATTTTCTAATTTTTCAATTCACCACTTCTTCTCCTCAAAATATTAAATTACATCCTCCTTAATTATAAGGGAAACCCTAAAAGTCTCCATATATAGTGTACCCAAACTACTTAAAGTCCATGAACCACATACTAACTAAAAACATAAATACAAATACAAAAGAAAATATAAAAAGGACTCCAAATAACCCTAACTGTTGATGGACTCAAAAAACGCTTTTGTACATGTCTGGTCCAAAATATATTAAAACCTAAAAATAATATGGGTCCAAATACACAAAGATTACTCAACATACTGCATCAGTTCTATTTCCCCATTGTCAGATTATTTCTAGTTTTTGAGGAACCCACGAAGCTGCAGCCGCCGGTTCGCACATGCCGGTGGGCTCTCACGTGCAGAGTAATATCCTAATATTCATAACAGTTTTATTTATTGTGAATATATACATATATTAAATTTGTACTCTTGTTCACTTATTTTCAGAAAACATAAGTGCGTTTATATCAAATTTTAACCATGGAGAGAGTCTCTCACACAGACCAATTCACAGTACGTAGATTCTACGGAAAATATGCTTATGGATATATAGACTTTATAACGAGTTTATTTTTCAGCTATTCAATCTGAGACTGCAACATATCATAAATGTAAACATATTCATACATCCAAACGGGCCTTTAATCTCACATTTTTTTAAAAAAATATATAATAATCTCACATTTGATTTCTTCTCTTCATTCTTGAATCTCGAAGAACAAACATATGGGTACAGTGCAACGAGTGTAAGGCGTTTCATCTCAGTTTTTTCTTGTAGTTAATGGTTAGAAAAAAGATAACACAGCTGGCTCAAATAATTAAGTACTGTAAAAAAAAAAAAAGTGGGGGCCCAACAGCAATACAGCCTGCATGCGAGATGATTACCAGTTTGTGGAAGGTCTTGGAGTTGGATCATCCTTTCAGATCATGTCGTCCAACTCAGTTGGGAAAGCCATCGACCAATCAATCGAAAATTTTGCCTCACATAGCTCTAGCTAGCCAATCTGCTACTCCATTCCCATTTCTTTGAACATGTGAACTGCTTGTACTGTTGCCCCATTTGAGCAGTTCTTTTCCTATCTCCTTAGCAATACCCTTTTTATCTCCTGAGTCTGGTCTTGGTTTGGCTCTTTGCTAGCTAGAAATGCCATGCATGTACGTAGATAACCTGTGTCTGTGCACCCGAAGTCTCTGCATTTTTTATGTGCCTAGCTAGTTCCCCTGCTGCTACACATTCATATCAATTAATGCATCTGTATGCTGTTGTACGTTGCCTCAGGTGTTGCCCAAGTAACCTGTCCCTGCTCTTTTGCAGGCTCCATCTGGATTTCTGAGGATGTATATAGCATGTACCTGCACATTTAATTTGTCTGCCGTTATCTCTCTGCATGCACCATAAAATTAAAGTTTCTCCTCTCCATCTTTTTCCTGGCCTCCTAATTTAAGTTTTGGCTGAGTGATCAGATCCTTCTGGTATTATTCAGGTTTTACTGCGAGTCGCCAACTTGTTCACCTGCGACATTGTTCAGAATTTTCCTCATATAACTTCTGTTTGTGAACTGGGTGTTTGCTTTTAGAAACTCCACAGGCTGCTTCATCTATGTATGATATGTGTAGTTTGTGTTGTTGGAACTCTGCTATTATCTCCAAAAGGTCCTACAACTCCCTAAGTTTTCTAGAGCGAATCACAAATTAACTTGCATGGGGTTCCCTCTGCCAAGGGTGTGTCCTCGTCTCTTATTGCTATCATTCCGAAGATCCAGCACCCTTCTTCTTTTGGTGATTTCAGACCTATTAATTTATGCAACTTTTGTTTCAAGATCATCTCCAAGATCATTTGCACCCGTCTCACGAATTTGTTACCGCTATCATTTCTGAGGAGCAAGGCGCCTTTGTTAAAGGTAGAAATATTGTTGATAATATTGCTCTTTCAAACCAGCTTATTCAGGATCTCAGAAGGAACTCGGGGTCATAATGTTATCCTAAAGCTTGATATGATGAAGGCCTACGACAGAGTTGAATGGATTTCTTGTTTGCCGTCCTTCGGAAATTTGGGTTCTCCAATCGGTTTGTTTCTCTTATTGGTATGCTGGTTTCTAACTGTTGGTTTTCAGTTATTTTTAATGGCTCTCCTGTGGGGTATTTCAAGTCTTCCAGAGGCCTTCGGCAAGGCGATCCACTGGCTCCCGCCCTATTCATCATCATGGAGGAGGCTCTCAGTAGGGGTTTAAAGCATGTCCAACATCTATGCTCATCCGTATGCTGGCCCAAAAATGTGTCCGCCGGTTTCTCACTTGTTGTTCGCGGATGACACGCTTATCTTCTGTAATGGGCACACTAAAATATCCAGAGGTTACTTGCTTTTTTACACAGGTATCAGACTTCTTCGGGCCAGAAAATAATAATCACAAGAGCACATTTCTAATTTCTCACAAGGCGCCATCGTCAGTGGCTCGGAAGCTTGCTCGTCTCACAGGTTTCAGCATCAGGTGGGTGCCTTGCGATATCTTGGTGTCCCTATCAGAGCGGGTAGGGTCAAAGTGGCCGATTACAAATATTTGATGGATAAGGTAATGCTAGAATATGCTCCTGGAAGTCTAAATTTCTTTCCCAAGCTGGGAGGGCTACCCTTATTAAATCAGTTCTCTCTTCCATTCCCATATACTTGACACAGCTGCTGTCTCTCTCCCTAAATCTGTGGTCAATTACATTGAAAAGTCTTGTGCTAACTTTTTCTGGAGTGGAATGGATGGCATCCATAGAAAGCATTGGGTTTCCTGGGATATTATCCATAGGCCCCTTTCTGCAGGGGGCCTTGACATTAAGAGTCTTTGGCATGTTCAGTTAGCTTTGGCCACTAAACAACTTTGGAACATTTATCATGGTTCTTCGATGTGGGCTTCTTATGCTCGGATCAGGTTTCATATTCTGGATGGTTCTCCTTTTCAGTATTCTGTGCCTCATGGTATGTCTAAGGCGGTCTTCAAGTGTGCTCACCAGACTGTTCTTTCTCACTCTAGATGGATTATTGGTGATGGAAGGGATGTTGATTTCCTGAAAGATACCTGGATCGGTCATGAACCGCTACAGGCTCAGTTGACGGGTCCTTACTCAGGTCCAAGTCTCACTGTTCGGGAGGTTATTAATAATCCACAACACCCGATTCGTGCTCTCATTGGGTGCCCTTCCATCCTTGATAATATACAGTTAACAAATCACATGGACCGCTGCGTTTGGACTGGTTCTTCTACTGGTGAGTTTATTACTTCAACTGCTTACAGAAAGATTATTCCTGTTGGGGTGCCTAGGGAACCCATGCTTAGATTATGGAATCGATCCTTCTACCAGCGTGCTTCTCTCTTCTGCTGGAGGGTCTTGTTCCGAGCCGTTCCTGTGGATTCACGTGTTTCGGATCAAGGAATTGCTCTCGCCTCTCGTTGCTCGTGTTGTCATTCACCTCTTTCTGAGGATTTGAATCATTTGTTTATATCTAGTGAGTTGGCGACTAATCTTTGGAATTGGGTTGCTCCTATTCTGGATGTCACTTTATCTTCAACTGACAACATTTCGGATCGTTTGTGGCGTCTGTTGCGGTCTTCTAGCCCGTCCACCCCCCAAGGATTCATTTCTCTTCATGTCTCCATGTTGATTATTTGGGAGATCTGGCGTGCTCGGTGTCTTAAGCGCTTTGAAGGAAAGTGGCGGTCCATCCAGTGCATTGTCCATAATATTCGGTTCATGGTCTCAACGTCCCTAGCTTCTGTCACTTTTAAGACCCAGATGCCTGCTAGCTGTGGTGTTCATTTTTCTTCCTTTGGCTTCTCCCCTTTGGTTAAAAGCGTACTTTCCAGCTTGTTAGGTGGGTTCCTCCTGATTCAGGATTTCTACTAATGTTGACGGCGCAAGTAAGGGGAATCCTGGGAGTTGTGGTGGTGGAGGATGTATAAGAGATAGATCAGGAAATCTACATTTGGCTTTTGCTCACAACTATGGATTCGGTGGCAGCCTGGTCGCTGAGGTGAGAGCCTTGTGCGATGGAATCAGATTAGCAACGGAATTTGGCTTCACACTTTCTGCCATCCAGTGTGATTCAGCCTCTCTGGTTACCTCACTGAGTTCTGGTAAATCTCCGTCCTGGGTCTGTTTGCACTGGTGGCGGGAAGTCCATCAGTTTTGCCTTTCGTCCACAGTCAAGGTGGTACATGTCTACAGAGAGACTAATCACGTTGCTGATGCTTTGGCCAACGTAGGTGTAGTCTTCTCAGGAATGTTGTTTATTTCTCTTACTCGTTGTTGCCCCAGAGTGTAAAGGTCCCCTTACTTGGACCGGTCTGGGCTTCCTAGTCTAAGGCCAGTCTAACTGGGGTATGCCCCTTCGCTATTGTATTATCTGTCTTTCTATATATATTTAGGCCCAGGTGGTTCGTACTGGTAGAGTGGGAACATTCTACTCCTATGGAGTAGGGTGCACTCTCCTAGTTGCTGTCCCTGAGGACCTTCTTGTTTAAAAAAAAAAAACTTGCTTTGCTTTGTAGTAAATACCCATAAGATTTTTGTCCTTTGGGGTAGTGCATGCATTTAATCCAATACACGGCCTCCTCTCAAAGTCTATAGGTGCGTTGCAATTTCTCTCCAAGTAATTTCGTCTGCAGCTTTGCATGTGACAAATAAGTGCATGGTTTGCATCTTCTTGCATCAGTCCACAGCACTGACATGTTGCATGCATTGCCTCGAGTAAAGTTTTGAGAGTGTTACTACCCCCCACGCTAATTTCCGTAGAATCGTTCTGATCCTTCATCGAACTAGCCAATCCCAATCTTCTTCTATCTAACGTGTTGGGTCCGTTTGATTACACGGAAAACCCCATTGAGGAATTTTTTTCAAAGAAAACTTTATTTTTTGGGTTATTTAGTTTCCTTGAAAAGTAAAATTTGAAAATCTTTATCTTAAAATTTTATGCCATTTTCTAGTTCACATGCACCCGCCATCTTCCCGCGTTTATTGTAACTACAGTGCCAACCTTTCAGATACTATTCATTTAGATTGTATTTTTATTTTCTTTCCCTCATTTAAGTCACCTTTATCAAATCTAATTAATTTTCATTAGTTATTTTAATTTTTTATTAAAATATCCGTAGAATACTATTCATTCAAAGTATGTTTTTTATTTTATTTCTCCTAATTTAAAATGTCTTTGCCAAAGTTACTTGTTTTCCATTAGTTATCTTAATTTTTTTTATTTTAAAAATATCAAAAATAAAAAATAATGTAAAAATTTTTTTTATGAATAATGTTAAATAATACACATAGATATGAGGCCCCCTCTCATTAGAGTGGATCATAAGATCCTATGCACGTCATGCAATAAAAGTTTACATTTAATGTTATTGACTTTTTATTTTTTTTCTCTTCTATTTGCATAAATAACTAGTGAAAATATTTACCTAATAATCAAATGATAATTATGTATTTAAGTTTTACGTAAAAATTATTATTTAAAAAATATTTTTTTATGAAAATATTTTACATGCAACTAAATAAGTCTTAATGTTGATCATAACTTCCGAGACAGCGATGTCTTTCCTGACCCCAGATTAAGCGAATGTCATGGAGATATGCCGTATTTGCCAGTATCCACACTCTTTCATCCTTTTCCATGCCGTGAGACTAATGTTGATACTTCTAATATCTTGTCACTTGATTTGGGTGGGAATGGCCTTACAGTTTTATGAAAATTCAAATTTTCATTTTCATCGGAAAGAGCTCTCAGAGTTTCATTCTCTTAAAAGTGTGATGCCCTCAAATTTTAAATACCATGATTTGCTTAGAAATTTTTGTTTATGTAAACCGATTAGTTTTAAATTATGATATTTAGGATTAAGGGTATATTTAAGACACTTTATCATACTCAGGTATTACTTTCGGTCGTGCGCATCCCGACATGGCGACACCGGAAAACTGTAACGAAAATAAAATCTGAGAACACCATAATTCTTAGAAAAATGTGGAGGTATCAAAAATGTAATTATTCAGAATTTTTGACGCACATATTTTGAGATTAAGTCGACGAACCTATTTTTGGGTGATTTTTCACCCAGTGAAAAATAAATTCTAAAAATTAAAATAAAATCACCATAATTTGTAAAACCATCACATTAGGCTATGGTTGAAATTTTAACACAAACGGACATCGTTTGAACACCTTTACATAAGGATTATTGGGCCAGTTGAATTAAGGGTCAATTACGAGATAGATTTTTGGGTGATTTACGTGTAAGGCTTAGGAGAAGCCAACACACATTAGGATAAGGCTTAGCCAAGGGGTTGGGCTATCATTAAAGTTACTTGCGTGTAACCAAGAGAGTGTATGCATGGGAGACGTGGCTGTGGGTGGAGAAATGAGGTTTTTACCTCAACACCTGTGCGGCTGACGTGCCGGCCTGCATGAAACCTGGAGGAACTATAAAAACTCCCCTCTTACCCATCGTACAAACCTTTCACTCTTCTTGTTGCTGCTCTTGACAGTCCCTTCTCTTTGAAGAGTGTTGCCACTGTCGTTGCTTGGAGGAGACTACCCCTGGAGGTGTAGCTGTCGTGGCTATTACCTCTACATCAGCTGCAACTGTGTTTGCAACTTTGCCGAGCCTTCCTCCTACTGGTTATAGGTTCCTTGTTAAAGGGAAGTAAAGGTTTTACTCTATAATCAGGTAGGGTTCTTCCTACTTTTCTAAATCCTTAGCTCTAACCTTTGCTAAAGAAATCAAGATCCCTACATACTTGGCTTAAACTTGTGATCCTTATATGAATTGTAACCATCCCCTGAAATCATGTTTAGTATGTATGACTGGTAGGTTCCTATCTTCTCCTCATACTTCTACCCACTGCTCTGGTTAGAAAGATCATAGCCTTACACAAGTGGCTTTGAGCTTATAGACCAATCTTGGTTTAGTCTGTATATGTGATTGTAACTCTAAACTTTGTTGATTCCCTAATTACCTTTGGAACTATGTGATTACCAAAGAAAATCTCCACTCCTCTTACAGATTAAGTAGGTTTCTAGCTTCTTCTTCCACCCATGATCCAAGTTTATGTTATAGAGTTTTGCTAGAAATTTCGATATCCTAGAATATTGTGATTTCTTTCCATTTGGATGTTTGTACCTCAAGCCTTGATTTGGAGCATTACATATCTTGTGTTTTAGTGTCCATCTTGTAAGAATCTCCCAATAATCCATTGCTATCAAACCACACTTCCAACATATACTATGTCTAGTTTCTAACTAGACAAGCTTGAATTGCAAACCTCTCGTTTCATCTCGCTAGTTTGGTTTATAAACCACTGTGAGAACTATAATTAGACTCTTCTATTTGATATACATCATGCCTAGATTCATAGGTTCCATGGTTAGCATGTTTAGAGTGCATTCAAAGTCACTTATGAGTGAGGAACAGGCGGCTGTCGACAGGCAGCCCATAGCTGTCGACAGACCAGTTTTTCCAGAACCCAAAGACTGGGACTGTGTGTAGCTGTCGACAGCCCTCTGGTTGCTGTCGACAGGTACCCACAGACCAGCAAGCTAAAGCTCTGTCTGCAGCCATCTGTCGACAGGCCCTTCTTGGTTGTCGACAGGTGCAGCCTTGATTTGAATTTCTGCACCCTTTCATGTCTAAATCCATGCTAGAACTTCATCCTAAAAGCCAAGGAAGTTACCCTCTCATTTACCTTAGTATTTACTGTCATACTAATGCAAAGTTTACCCACATTATGTACCTTAACCTCCCTTGAGTTATTCTTAAAGTTGGCAATTACGAATAGTACTCCGATTGAGTCTATTCTTCAGTATTCGGTAACTGAGGTTATAAAACTTGACCACTTGAGAGTTCATATGTTTGAACACCTCATGAGATATGAATAATTTGTGATGACCATTATGGATCTTCATTTTCTTTTGGATTCTTATATAATTCAAATCTTCTGAAGTTATTGGCTTTGAGTCATAACCATGTCTCAACCAATCGTCTTTCTTATACTCTTGAACTCTGAGCTACTTTGTCATTAAGATATTTGTATTAATTCTCACCAAAACTACCTTTAGATTTCCCATTTCCGTTATGCTCATGAAAAGAAGTTTCTGATCTGAAGACAGTGCTCTCTTCAAAAGAGGGTTTAGGATCACTTGTAGTAGCACCCGCTACTTGTGATCAGCTGAGGGCGACAGTTTGTACGTATGTAAATCCAAGTCAATGGACTGACGATGGTGGGTAATAAAAAAATTATACCACGTTCTTGCGCAATGAACAAGATCCAAGGTGCTGTAATCGCCTAGGCACGGAGGATGTATTTACGATTATATAGTAACCTCTTGAGAGCAGTGATGCCTGTCAAGTTTGTTCCGAAATCAAGTTTGATATGAATTTGAAAGACAATATGACTTTTGTCCTGATATTCGTTTGAGCCCGTCATGAAATTAACTTGGGCTATATGTTTATGTTAAGTATGAAGTTCATGAGCAATTATGTTTTGATCCACGTATGCACTATTTGAATATTCATTCAGTTCTGCAAATGAAACTTCTACGCTATGTTACTTATACCTGTAATCACAGGGATTGTGCTCCCCTCGACACAGACATGAGTATCAAATATGATAGCATGGAAAATAGGATGTGATCGCCACCTAGAGCATTGCCAAATAAAGATAATAATGCGGGCTAACTACTCTAGGAAAGGGAGAGAGAACGGGGGTGTACCTTATGTCGCGGTCATCATGGTTGCCGCGACAGTGCTGATATCGCGTCACCCCTAGCTGACGCGTCTCTTGTCGCGTCGCCCTACACCGTCGCGTTCTCTTCTGTGCGGGAGATGATGGATGGGACCTCCTTCCCATCCTCCAGCCGGCCGGAGGACAAGAGCCGCTCGTGGATCTTCGCTTGGGTGCCTGCCAAAACAACGAAAACAAGAATAAAACCCTGTCACTATGTTAAGTGTAGTAGCTATTCTTAAATGGAGGAAAGATATGGAGCATGGAGGGAACGGACCTGGGGGTTTGTTTTAAACCCCTGGGTAGTAGGAAAACGTGGGAAGTAATATGCATGGGAGAAATCATGGAAGAGGAGAGGGAGGAACCCTAACTAGCATGTATTCATGTGCAAAACGTGGAAAAGAATGTAAAAAATCAAAACTGAACGAATACTGCCCCGTTTGATATGATTCCAGTTGGAGGTCGGAGAGGAGGACGTGAGGAACAACTTTCACGAAGACATCTTGAAGAGATCTGGCCTGGTTTGGGCTGTGGAAGAGACGATAATCCCGTATGTGCAGATCTTGATATGAGAGAGACAGTGATGAAGAATCTGCTGTAACTTTTCGGACAAGCCACCAATCAACGTGATTCCACTTCGAGGTTGCAGAGGGCTTCGTGGGGAGTAACTTTGATGAAGACACCTCGAAGAGATCCGGCCTGGTTCGATCTCCACCAACCGTGCAAGTCCTGCTGGTCCTGGAGGCGATATGAGAGAGAAAGAGGAGAGAGAGAGAAGGAAAACGGGAACTACAGCTTCTCCTCCGCCTTGGGGACGATGGGACCTCGTGGGCAGAGCCTCTAGGGACCTCTCCTCGTAGTGGTAGCCTTCCTCTATCCCCTAGAGAGTCCTAAGATGTGTTTTAGATAGAGATAGAGTCCAATCCCGAGTTAGAGAGAGAGTCCAAGTTGTGGGGGTGTTCTAGAGTCTATCTAGAGTTTGGATGGGCTTGGGGGCTCCCTAGGGATGAGGATAGGAGGTTTGGGTCGTAATCCAACTCATAGGGACTTTAGATAGGCTCTAGGATGGAAAGAGAAGCCGAAAATCACGTAAAAACGTGTTTACGTGCATGACGCTGTCGCGTCGGATCGTGGGGCCGCGTTCAGGTCGCGTCCATGCAGCAGGTCGCGTCAATGAGGGCAGTGCGCGTAGGTCCCACGAAAAGGGCCATAACTCTCTCTACAGATATCGGATTGATGCGCCGTTTGTTGCGTTGGATTCTAGACTCACGCTAGGGCTACAAAATGATAGTATGAATGCCAAATTTGGATTAGAAATGAGGACGTTATGAGCTCTCAAAGTGAAGGCATGTTCAGAAGATTGGGCAGATTGCACAGTTTTGATATTTCAAGTGGTGTTTGGCCATGGGCTTGAGAATGGGCTTGACATTGAGGGTGAATGGGCTCATGATGGGCCAGAAAAGGACTCCAAAGTGATGATCAATTTGGGACATCAATGATATGGACAAGAAATATGCCCAACTTATAGGCCGAAAACGGGTGTCTACAGATTGCCCCTCCTTGATGCCCGCTTTGCAAGGGAGCGAAGCGGAAAGAGAGCGAAGTGTAATGAAATGGAATGGAGCGAGGATGAAGCAGAGTGGACTGAAAAGTGGGCATCAAGGTAAAGAGACACCCGTCACAACCAATAAGTGATAGAAATTCTCTGGAAGACTCTAAACTAACCTCAAGGAAGAGCGAGCACGGACGGCTCTTGTCTGGAACGACAAAAGGAAAGCAAAAGAAGGATGATCAACCTCTTGATTAAGAGGTACCCTAGCCGATTGGCCTGCAGGTTTCATCTTGGGAGGACATGTGCGTGCCAGGTAGGTCACGATGACTCAAGGCCTGGGAGCGGTTCGCAACCAAGACGGATCAGGGGGAATATTTAAGTTGATTTGGATGAATGGAGGGAGTAAATTCCAGACAGAAGTCATACTGGCCAACTGGACCAAGTGACTAGTTCAAAGAAGACCTTTAAATTGTGAGTGGAATAGGATTTCTTGTTCAAGAAACTTAAGCTTGATTGATCACCACCAGGGAAGCAACTTTTGACAAATCATGAGGCATGAAGCTCAAAGTCCTACATGATGCATGCTGGGCTAAAATAAAAGAAATCATCAAATCAATTATGCAAAGAAGGAAAATAAAAATACAAGGATATATTGTTAAGCCAAATAAGAATGGGTCAAGAGACTACCTGCAACCGCAGTGTAGGCCTGAATCCATCGTCCCCAAACTTATTTACTCAACGGCCTATCCAGCGATTAGCAATGTGCACCTAGATTATCACTGTTTTTGTTAAAGGGGAACTCAAATCCCAGAACACATTGAAACAGCCGGTCCTTGAGATAATATAGTAGCATAAGTACCATATAGTAATGCAAGGGAGAAGGTTAGGGATATTTACCTAAACTTACCTGTGGAGCGCAGAACTCGCCATTTTTTGGTTTTGCTTTTTTCTGATTTTTTTTGTCCTTTTTTGTGTAAATGAAGAAATAAACAAAGCACTAAACAAGCTAACAACAAGCATACACAGCTCAGTCACCCACATGATTGAAACAAAGCACTGAAGAACAGCCAGGTTCACACATAGAGAGTCCTCTCATGGAGCCATTGAGGGAGAATATGTATGGGACTTGGGAAGGACTTGGTGGGATAATGAGTTTGAAATTCAATCATGAGTGGAACTGAGGAGAGAGACAGATCGTAAAGATGATGAGCAAGACTCAGACAAAAGCAATGAAGAATGTGGAGATCTGAGCGAGTCAATGCTTGGGAGCCAATGTACCTGCACACTTAGCATGTATGATTAGATCTGCTCATTCTTGTTATTTTTAATTTGAAAACATTTGATTTTTTTGTATTTTTGGAAATATTGATTTTTTTTGGATTTTTTGCAATATTTGATTTTTTTAGATTTTTTGAAATATTTGATTTTTTTGGGATTTTGGCAACATTTGATTTTTTTTGGATTTTTTTTTGCAATATTTGATTTTTTTGGGATTTTTGAATAACGCCTAAAGCCGACGCTAGCCCTTCCTAAAAAATACATGAGACGGAAGGTACTCACCCTTGCTACTACAGCACTAAAGTAAGATCAAACTACTGGCAAAGGGTCCCCATTCATTCCCCTTTCATTAAAGACCATCAAAAGGTCAGATGTGCATTAAGATGGCGGCGTCCTGTAGATGGTTCCCCTGGCTCACGGTGCCACTACAAAAGCCTACCTGGGAGACGACCCAGCCTTATAGAGAAGAGAAGAAAGTTTGGGGATAAGTCTACTGCAGGTTTTAAAGGACAAATCAAGTTTAGCTTCCTTCCACAGCACGCCCCTTAGAGATTCAATCTGTTGAGGAGGGACTTTAGGTCACTTTATTGTGCATGTTTCTTGTTTGGGGCATGCGTACGACCGGGCTCAAGGGCGTCCCGCGGGGAACTGTACTGCCACTCTTTGCCATGCCCCTATTTTCTTATCATTTTTCTTTCATTTGTTCTTCTTCTCTTTTTATTTTGCTTTTCTTTTGTAGGCTTGATTGACCGTCCCTATTTGAGATTTCTTCTCATCGAGATGTGCTTAGGTTGGTCGCCTTGCCCAAAGAGCCCTTTTGCCCCTGCACTTCGACCGAGTAAAGAAGAGAATAGCTTTTTACACCTCCTAGGTATGGCCTAAGTAGCAACGGTGTTTGCTAGAGTAACCGACCAAGGTTTCCATGTGAGTGTGTGATGATCCTTGCTTAAGTGACCTTCAACACAGGGGAAGGAATGTCAGACTCCTAACACGGAGTAATCTCTACCTTGAGTGCTGTAGAAGCAAAGTAACCTAAGACCGACTCGACCACTCTTGCTTGTGAACTGAGACGACTCCCTTTGATGTTTGGGTGTTTAAAGAAATATTTGCATGGTTATTTGGTGCGCAATGCGACCCCTTATTGAAAGAACGACCTGCATTAGTCTTTGAACTTTGATTTTGGTTGCTTTTAATTAGCTCATTTGCAGGAAATTGTGAAAAGTAGGGGTCCGCAAGAATTGGAGCCAACTCAACACAAACAAGAGGGAGACATGACGCTACATGAAGATGAGGGATAAGAACCCTCAAACAAGAAGGATTTACAAAGGAGAAAAAAAATGTTTGAGGACTGAAACCTCTGGAACAGTGAGAGAAAGGGTCGGGACCCCGAATAGGTAGTGAGGGAGGAATCGGGTCGGACCCGAGATCAGGAGGGTTTAGAGGAAGGAACTGTAGATAGAGGGTGGAGGATATGGAGGATCAGAAGGGGAAGTGGAAGGAGGGGAATCAGATGCTCCTGGAGAGTGTGGACCTGACCTATAATTAGGAGGCTCTGGTGGAAGAGGAAAAGGGAACCCTGAGCACTAGGAAGAAGTTAGGTGACCCAGGTGGATATGGAGAGAGAACTGGGTACCCCGAGGGCGATCGGGTGGCTCAGGAGGAAGAGATAAGTGAGGGTCCAAAGACCCTAGAGAAGTAGGAAGGAATATGCGGCACCAGTCCAGAATTGAGAGATCGGCGCCTCCTCTGGGAACTAGATTGATCAGGATGAGTAGCATTGAAAGATCAAGGTCAGAGGATGCGAGGATAGGGAGATCGACATTTTTCTTGAAGAATTCAATCTTGATCTCAGCCTCCTTTGCTTCTTGGCAGATTTCTCCTTGTGACACCACAGCTTCTTTGCTCTTACAGATAGATATGACGGTTTCACCTTGATATGTCTTCTTAAATAGCGGACCAGGCACAGATGGCCTCGCTCTTCTACGCAGCCACATGGCTCTCTCATAAATTATATTCGTCATGACTGCCGCGGTGTACTTGCCCCTTGGCTATTATTTGCATATTCAACCTTTATTGACACCCATGGGGGAATGCCATAAATAGGCTCCTTTGCTGAGAGGGTTTCCCTTGACAAGTGGACAGTGCAAATCCATGGGAATTTGATGCGCGGCACCATAAGCTTGAGACTTGGCATCTTGGCCTGACAATCTTGCATGAAGACCAACTCCCTTGACAGTTGAAGAGGGGAGGCTTCTGGGAGTGCGATGGGTGGCACTAGCACGGCCAACTGACTGACAGGCTGAAGCAAATTGCAAAGGACCCTTGGCAAAACCTTGAGTGTTCTTGGTGACATAGCAATGAGCCCCTGGTCAGATTGAAACATGGCAAGGAGGGCTTTGGATGCTTCGGGCAGCGTGATTTCTTGCCTCTTGAGTGACAGCTGATTCATGATGGCCTTAGCAGCCGCGTGAGATAGCACAACATTTGTAGAGAACCCCTTCTCTTGGCCAACTACATGCAAACTGATTGAGCGAGGAGTGATGATGGCATTGATGGTAGCATTTCCAATAAGCAACGTAATGGCTACCGTCCCCGCTTTGGATTTGGCTGGCACTAGGGCCTGGGAACTCTTTTTGACAGTGCTCTTCTGAGGAGATGAAGGCTCATCCTTCCCGAATGTGCCAGATAAGGACATAGACTGGCATGCGACTGATGTAGTTGTAAGGTCGAAACACATGACCGGAACTGGGCTACCTCTCTCAGTCCATCTTGCATAGGGGAAGTAATTTCAAGGCATGCTGCTGGTGATGCACACCCGCTCCATTGGGATGTGGTGATGGGATGTATGGTGGCTATGGTGGGTTTGTCGGATGCGGAGGGCTTGATGTGAGGTGATGGATGATGGCAAGAATAGGCTCATGCGGAGAGAGCTCTTTCTCCAACTCAGAGGCTGAAGTAGCCTTACTCTTGGGAGTAGGAAACTCTTGCTCGGCTCAGAGGTGAGCGAGCTTGCTCGAGCCTTGGTGTGGCGGTAATGGCTTGCTCAGGTGCAAGTGGTAGTGGGGTGGAGATAATGGCGAGGGGTAAGATGGAGGGTTTGCAGGAGTGGAGGTAGTGGTGTTTGCGGCGTCGGTGGAGATGACTGACAGCGCACCGACACAATGGGTCGAGCTAACAGCTTGTCATCAGGGTGCGATGCAGTAGGTGTGGTGGTGATAGCCTGAGCAAGGTTGGCGGAGGGGGTTGTTGAGGTTGTGACAGAGCAGGTGGTGCACTTGGAGGATAAGTGAAGAGGTGTCGTCGACCTTGAACTGGTGGAGATGACGACTGCCTTGATGCTTGGTTGCTGTCTGTCTTCGTTGCGCTGCTGGTTGCTTGGGCGGCTGTTCCGCTGCCTGTGGTGGAGAGGATTGCTGCCCCTGGCCTTGTGCTTTGCTCTTATCTTGACAATGCAGGATGAGTCTGTGCATTTCAGCCCAATCTATCTTGTGCTCTAGACTATAGATCACATCCCGAATTCGCAGCAGTTTGCGACTGTATGCCCCGGATGACGATGATACGGCAATATTCTGATCGGTCCACTGTCATGTCCCAGCTTGACTTGCTTTTCTGGAGGGAGTTGCAATGCATTGATGGACATCAGGGCTGTGAAGACATCAGAGAGGGATTCCGGCAACGGATGATATATGGGCTCGCTTTGGGCCAAGTTGATGTGGGATGGATGAGTATTGGATGGTGTGGTGCGGTGGCACGGGCGAGGTGGTTGTTCTTGTGGAAGCGGGCGAGTTGGCTATATGAAGGTGGAGGTGCATGGTGGTTAGTGGTGGGTAGGCATGGGGTGGTGGATGGTATCAACTTGGGCATGGGTTTGGACTCCCTCACAAGTGGGCCCTTGAAATGAAGAATTCGGTTGTTGGGCCTCAAACATGGATGGCATGGGGGAGTCAAAGAGTTGGGTTTTAACAAAGCGAGCACGGTTGTATAATTGTTGCATGGATGTGATATTGTTCATAGCCAGGATGTGGCGGTACATGGGCGTTGCATTAGCAATGATAAGCTTGATTTTCTCCTCTTCTGGGATGTGCATCTGGACATGCGCGGACATCTGACGCCACCGGTCACATAAGTTGCGAATTCTTCATCAGGCTTCATCTGCTCAACCACTAGATCAGCCATTGAATACGCGGGCCCGGCCCGGTCTTGATATTGCTGCACGAATCTGGCCTTGACAATTTCAAAATCCTCCTCGGCTTCATTGAGAGGCAGGGAATAAAACCACTCCAGAGCGGGCCCGTCTAATGACCGCCTAAAAAGATAAGCCATAAACGGCGATCATGTTGATAGGACACCGACTCATAGAGAAAATCCTTCAGATGGATGTAAGGGTCTCCAGCCCCATTGAATTTGCGATAAACAGGGAGCTGAGAAGGTGGAGGGATCCGGAGACCACAAAAATCAGGAAGAGTATCATTGAAGGAAGGTTTGGCTTTAACTTCTGCCTCCGCAGGTCACTGAGCTCTCGCTTCATGGATTCGAACTCGGATTGGAAGTCCTGAGCCGAAGTGGATAGTGGATAGCGAGGGCCAACTTGGGAATGAGAGCGGAGTCGAGAGTCAAGGTCCGAGCCAGATTGAGCATAATGGGCCGGCTGCAATGATGTGGGCTGAGCAAAAGGATGTCCCGATCCAGGAGTGACAATGTTAGGTGATCTAGAATGAGCAGGATAATGTGGGCTTGTTGGGCCCATCCTGGAAGAAGACCGTAGAGCAAAGGTGGACAACAATACGCGGGCCTGGTCAGGGTCCATTTCAAGCAGGAGGCGCTCCAATTCAGCAGCCTCATTAGAAGAAGATGGCGACGGAATAGATCGGGAATGGGCACCCTCATCGGCCCGATGGGCCTTAGACTGGGTCGAATTTGGAATAGACTCATGAGACAAGGGGTCTACATGAGGAGGAGAGGTTGGGGGATAGGTGAAGTGGAAAGGAGCCATGAGAGGATGAGAATGGGGAAAAAATGAATACACTAAGATACAAATAAGGGGTACAACAACAGTTACATTACACAAGAAAGGGGACGAGAAAGGAGTTTTCAAGCAAACACCCAAGTTGATATGATAAGCGTTAGGATTTTAGGGTTATCACTCAGCCTTTTAATTGATTGATTTAATTGAATTGCACTTGGCTAAAGAGGAACCCTAATGGGTGTGTACTCAAGTACTCCGGGGTGACTAAGGGGGGCACACAACTCACACGGGGAGATGGCTCGAACTAGGGGTGCAACGGGTACAACCGGCCCGGTGAACCGCAACGTGCATACGGTCACGAGGACTTACGGAGGTCCTCGGAAGGTGGGCCCGAGTCAGCCTACGAGTGCTCGTAGGTGAGAGGGCTCACTCAACCAAGGGGAACCTGAATAACTGGGATGATAGCGTATGCAAGTGGCCTAAGTGCCCAAAATGCATGCAAGGGTGAACAATGACAAGCAGGGTGACCAACAGGGTCTCGGGTAGAGTCGCGGCGGCCGGATACACCGCGACCCTATCGCGACAGAGCGGTCTGCCTCGCGATACGAACAGAGCCCAAAACAGCAGTCAATCACAAATGCAAAGCATACAGACTAACCTAGCATATGATATGAACATGAAATACAAGATCAATCTAGCAGAGGTCATGAAGCACCCAGAAACCGACACATGGATCAAGACATTAACATACAAAGCATACCTGATACGCGAAAACGCCTAGAGCTGACGCGACCCTGTAGCGTCCCCGCACACTACCGCGACTAGAGCCGAAAACTTACACTGAAATAAAAAAAACGGAAAATCCGAACCCTAACAGGATTCTAAGAGACAGAAACACGGGCAAGCATGTCAGAGAAACATGATACAGACATGAATGAACTCACAGGAACAGGAGATGTCAAATAAGCAAAGAGGAAACGCACACCTGTTATCGCGGTCGTTACAGGCGACGCGATACTATCGCGTCACCGCGATGCACCGCGACACAACAACCGAGCGCCAAAACGGATAAAACAGGGAACATCAACTAACAGGGCACCACAAGAGGAAGTAAAGGGAAAACATGGCAAGCAAGCAGACTAGATCTACGAGGGTGGCACTGGAGGTCCCACCGTGATCGCCAAAAGGTGTAATCACAGGGATTGTGCCCCCTCGACACAGACATGATATCAAATATGATAGCATGGAAAATAGGATGTGATCGCCACCTAGAGCATTGCCAAATAAAGATAATAATGCGGGCTAACTACTCTAGGAAAGGGAGAGAGAACGGGGGTGTACCTTATGTCGCGTCATCATGGTTGCCGCGACAGTGCTGATATCGCGTCACCCCTAGCTGACGCGTCTCTTGTCGCGTCGCCCTACACCGTCGCGTTCTCTTCTGTGCGGGAGATGATGGATGGGACCTCCTTCCCATCCTCCGCCGGCCGGAGGACAAGAGCCGCTCGTGGATCTTCGCTTGTGTGCCTGCCAAAACAACGAAAACAAGAATAAAACCCTGTCAGACTATGTTAAGTGTAGTAGCTATTCTTAAATGGAGGAAAGATAGGGAGCATGGAGGGAACGGACCTGGGGGGTGGTTTTTAAACCCCTTGGGTAGTAGGAAAACGTGGGAAGTAATATGCATGGAGAGAAATCATGGAAGAGGAGAGGGAGGAACCCTAACTAGCATGTATTCATGTGCAAAACGTGGAAAAGAATGTAAAAAATCAAAACTGAACGAATACTGCCCCGTTTGATATGATTCCAGTTGGAGGTCGGAGAGGAGGACGTGAGGAACAACTTTCACGGACCATCTTGAAGAGATCTGGCCTGGTTTGGGCTGTGGAAGAGACGATAATCTCGTATGTGCAGATCTTGATATGAGAGAGACAGTGATGAAGAATCTGCTGTAACTTTTCGGACAAGCCACCAATCAACGTGATTCCACTTCGAGGTTGCAGAGGGCTTCGTGGGGAGTAACTTTGATGAAGACACCTCGAAGAGATCCGGCCTGGTTCGATCTCCACAAGCCGTGCAAGTCCTGCTGGTCCTGGAGGCGATATGAGAGAGAAAGAGGAGAGAGAGAGAAGGAAAACGGGAACTACAGCTTCTCCTCCGCCTTGGGGACGATGGGACCTCGTGGGCAGAGCCTCTAGGGACCTCTCCTCGTAGTGGTAGCCCTCCTCTATCCCCTAGAGAGTCCTAGGATGTGTTTTAGATAGAGATAGAGTCCAATCCCGAGTTAGAGAGAGAGTCCAAGTTGTGGGGGTGTTCTAGAGTCTATCTAGAGTTTGGATGGGCTTGGGGGCTCCCTAGGGATGATGAGGAGGAGGTTTGGGTCGTAATCCAACTCATAGGGACTTTAGATAGGCTCTAGATGGAAAGAGAAGCCGAAAATCACGTAAAAACGTGTTTACGTGCATGACGCTGTCGCGTCGGATCGTGGGGCCGCGTTCAGGTCGCGTCCATGCAGCAGGTCGCGTCAATGAGGGCAGTGCGCGTAGGTCCCACGAAAACGGCCATAACTCTCTCTACAGATATCGGATTGATGCGCCGTTTGTTGCGTTGGATTCTAGACTCAAAGCGCTACAAAATGATAGTATGGAATGCCAAATTTGGATTAGAAATGAGGACGTTATGAGCTCTCAAAGTGAAGGCATGTTCAGAAGATTGGGCAGATTGCACAGTTTTGATATTTCAAGTGGTGTTTGGCCATGGGCTTGAGAATGGGCTTGACATTGAGGTGAATGGGCTCATGATGGGCCAGAAAAGGACTCCAAAGTGATGATCAATTTGGGACATCATGATATGGACAAGAATATGCCCAACTTATAGGCCGAAAACGGGTCTACAATACCTACTGAGTCCTTTCGACTCATGCATTTGTTTTCCTCCAACCCTTTCAGATTAAAGGTGTGTATAATCTCAGCTACATGTGAATCCTAATTCCGCTGCGGACGATGAAGAGATGAAGAAGAATAGTGTATTTTTAGTAGTTTTCTTTTAGTTGATGATGTATTAAGTTAGAGAGAGAGAAAAACTTGTCTTTTGTAAATAATGAGTATTTATACTTTGTTACCTACTAAATATAATGTGTCGAAGATACCTTTGTGGAATGGTTTGCCAGTTTTGTGCATTGCACGGATATATCTACCATAACGAAAGTTTGTCAGCGTAACCCCTCTTCCGATCAAAGGTTATGTATGTATTTGTGTGATGTCGGAGGAGGCGTTATAGAGGTGGTATCAGAGCAAGGTTATGGGTGATAGATATTCATGTGACCATTTTCACAAAGGAAATAAATAGAACATTTGTGTGTATTATAGATTTCTAAAGATCTTTTGGTTTTTAGAACTTAAGTAGTTAGCATGAATTAATTGGATGTGTTTGATGGTGTTCCAGGAAATGGCAGACAAAGGGAAAGCTATCGACACATCCAGTGAGGATAGGCATGAGGAAAGCTTTAGGGAGGAAGTTCACAATGTCCCATTGGCCGGAATTCTCAAGAAGGAAGTACTGGGACTCCTGATTTTGCTACATTTATGCAGTCATTTCAGGGGTTAGTGCAAACACTAATGAAGAACACCACAGGACATGAATGGAGGAAGGATTACTGGAACATCTTGTTAGAAAAATTTAAGAAGATGGGACCTCCAGCCTTTAAAGGAAATGGCCAGCCTTAGATTGTAGAAGGATGGGTTAGAGAAATGGAAAAGATATTTAAGGCCATAAGATGTGAAGAAGAAGACAAAGTCACGTTGGCAACTTACATGCTCCAGGATAGAGCAGATGAATGGTGGCAATCTGCCATGAGAAATGTATTTAGAAATAGAAGGGATAATATTAGTTGGGAAGAGTTCCTAAGAGATTGTATGAGAAATACACTCCACCACATGTCAAGGATAGGAAAGAAGTGGAATTTTACAGTTGGAGCAAAAAGACATGACTGTGGCAGAGTATGAGACCAAATTCACTGAACTGGAAAAGTATGCACCTCATATTTGTGACAATGAAATCAGAAGGGTAAAGAAGTTTGTGAGAGGATTGAAACCCGGTGTGAGGAGCAGGGTAGCTCCACTAGATCCCAGAATATGGCTATAGCACTGAAGACTGCATTTATAGTGGAATCTGAGTTTGAGGAGTATATGAAAAACAAAGAACCAATGGGGGTAAGAAGAAAATTGTGTATAACAAGGAAACGAAAGGTCAGAAGCGAAAAGTTGATTCAACAAGCAGCAGGGAGAACAGAAAAAGAGTTGGCCCGTGTGCGCTCAATGTGGAAGAAGACACCCTGGTAATGAATGTTGGAAAGTAGCGGGAAAATGTTATGGATGTGGTCAGAAAGGGCATATGATAAGGACTGTCCAGTAGAGCAGACCAGTCAAAGACACCAAAGCCACAACCTTACTTCCAGCAAGCCCCAAGACAACCACCCGAAGGACCAGCTAGAGTCTTTGCTCTGACAAAGGAAGAAGCCCAGGACACCCCTACAGTAGCTGAAGGTATTCTCCTAACCGAAAATATGTATGCTAGAGTGTTATTTGACCCTGGAGCTACACACTCTTTTATTTCTCGGGTATTTGTTAATTCTAGTCTCGGAAACCAGAGAAATTAGTAGGAAGCATGATACTTGACTGTCCTACTGGTCAAATAGCCACACTTACCTCTGTTATCCCAGAAATAACTCTGAAAATAGGAGAATGTGAACTTACTGCATATGTATATGTACTGGATAACATGCAAGATTTTGATATTATATTGGGAATGGATTGGTTAGCAGAAAATCATGCCGTATTAGATTGCCATAAGAAAGTTTTAACATTTAAAAGGCCGGGATTAGCAGATTTCAGCTATACATGTCCAAAGAATAATGGAAATAAGAAGACTATATCAGCACTTAAAGCTATGAAATGGCTGAAAAATGGTTGTCAAGGTTATTTGGCAAGTGTGATGGTTATACCAAATGAACATAAATAGGTATCAGTTCAAGATATCGATGTTGTAAAAGAATTTCCAGAAGTTTCCTGATGATCTAACTGGATTACCTCCAAATAGAGATATTGAACTTTTACCTCGGACTTTACCTATATCCATAGCTCCTTACAGAATGGCACCAGCCGAATTGACAGAATTAAAGAGGCAGTTGCAAGATTTGTTAGATAAAGGTTTTATTAGGCAAGTGTATCACCATGGGGAGCTCCGGTATTATTGTTAGAAAGAAAGATGGATCCCTCAGATTATGCATTGATTATAGAAAGTTGAATCAAGTCACAATCAAGAACAAATATCCATTACCTAGAATTGATGACTTGTTCGATCAACTCCGATCTGCTACAATATTCTCTAAGATCGATTTAAGGTCGGGGTACCATCAATTAAGAGTTAAAGAAGATGATATTTCTGAGACTGCATTTAGAACCAGATATGGACATTATGAGTTTTTAGTACTCCCTTTGGATTAACTAATGCACCTGCGGTATTTATGGATTTGATGAACAGGGTATTTCAGCCTTATTTGGATAATTTTGTGGTAGTATTTATAGATGATGTGTTGATATACTCATCTAGTGAAGAAGAACATAAGGAGCATTTGAGAATTATACTACAAACTTTGAGGAAACATCAATTGTATGCTAAATTAAGTAAATGTGAGTTTTGGCTCAAGGAAGTGAAATTTTTGGGTCATGTGATTTCTGGAAAAGGTGTGGCAGTAGACCCAAGTAAAATTGAAGCAATTCTGAATTGGGAAAGACCCAAGAATCCATCAGAAATCCGAAGTTTCTTGGGATTAGCTGGTTACTATAGGAGATTTATTGAAGGCTTTTCTTCTATAGCTATGCCTTTGACTCAGTTAACAGAAAAGAGACCCCATTTGTGTGGAATGAGAAATGTGAGGCCAGTTTTCAGGAATTAAAAGAGAAGCTTACCACAGCTCCGATTCTTACCTTTACCTCAAGGATCGGGAGGATTTATAGTGTACACGATGCATCTCAAAGAGGAATTGATGTGTATGCAGCATGGGAAAGTGGTAGCTTATGCCTCTAAACAATAAAAGATCATGAATAGAATATCCAGCTCATGACTTAGAATTGGCAGCGATCATACATGCTTTGAAGATCTGGCGCCACTATTTATATGGGAACAATTTGAAGTTTATACTGATCATAAGAGTTTAAAGTACATATTTTCTCAGAAGGAACTGAATCTGAGACAAAGAAGATGCTAGAATTTTTGAAGGATTATGATTTTACGGTGAATTACCATCCGGGTAAAGCTAACGTAGTTGCCGATGCTTTGAGCAGAAAGAAATCAAGGGCACTACAATTACACCAACAGTGGAAGGAAATGACATATCTAATTGAATACTCACCCAGATGTGGTGTAAGAAATTTGATATTGGCACAATTGACAATAAGGTCAGCACTGGTAGATAGAATTGGTGAAGCACAGAACCAAGATCAGAAACTAAAAGAAATGGTAACCAAACCAGGACATCAAAGATGGTCAATGGATAATTAGATTTCAAAACAGAATATGCATACCAGACAATGAAGAAATTAAAAGTGAGTTATGAAGGAATGGCACAAATCTCAGTATTCGATTCATCCTGGAAGCTCTAAAATGTACCAGGATCTGAAAAAGCAGTTTTGGTGGCATGGAATGAAAAAGGACATAGCAAAATTGTGAGTAAATGTCTGACATGTCAACAAATAAAGCTGAGCACCAGAAGCCAGCAGGGCCTATGCAACTCATTGAAATTCCAGTATGGAAATGGGAGCAGATAACTATGGACTTCGTAATGGGTTTGCCAAAGACAAGAAAGAAGCATGATGCTATTTGGGTAATTGTGGATAGACTAACTAAATCGGCTCATTTTCTAGCAGTTACAAAGACAGAATCATTAGAAGATTTGGCTCAATTGTATATAAAGGAAATAGTAAGACTTCATGGAATTCCTTTGTCAATAATTTCAGATAGAGATCCAAGATTTACTGCTAGATTTTGGAAAAGTCTTCAAGTAGCCATGGGTACATAATTAAAATTCAGTTCAGCATATCATCCACAAACCGATGGCCAATCAGAAAGAACTATCCGAACACTCGAAGACATGCTGAGAGCCTGCAGTTTAGATTGGCGTTGTAGCTGGGATGATTACCTACCCTTAATTGAGTTTGCATACAATAATAGTTACCATACAAGTATTGGAATGACACCATATGAAGCATTATATGGTAGACCCTGTAGATCACCCCTCTGTTGGGCAGAAGTGGGAGAAAAGAGTCTCATTGGGCCAAAATTAATTCAGAACTGCTCAGAGAAAATCAAATTAATCAGGAAAAGATTGCTAATAGCTCAAGACAGACAGAAGAAGTATGCGGATAGAAGAAGAAGCCACTGGGTTTAACATAGGTGATCATGTATTTTTAAAGATCTCTCCAACCAAAGGTATCATGAGATTTTGTAAGAAAGGAAAACTCAGTCAAGATATGTAGGGCCTTTTGAAATATTGCAGAGAATAGGAGAAGTAGCAATCAGTTAGCTCTACCACCCTCTTGGTCACACATTCATAATGTATTTCACATATCCATGTTAAGGAAATACATAATGGACCCCTCACATGTGATCAGCCATGAAGATGCGGAAATACAACCAGATTTAACTGTACAAGAGGAACCAGTGAAAATATTGGACAGGAAAGAACGGTCTCAGAAATAAAGCAGTTTCTATGGTGAAGATCTTATGGAAAAGCGTGTTTTCAAGAGAAGAACGTGGGAATTGGAGCAGCAGAGATGAAAGAAAAGTATCCACAGCTATTTGGTAAGTAAATTTTGCCAATTTCGAGGACGAAATTTATTTTAACAGGGGGAGAAATGTAATGCCCTCAAATTTAAATACCAGATTTGCTTAGAAATTCTTGTTTATGCAAACCGATTAGGTTTAAATTGTGATATTTAGGATTAAGGGTATGTTTAAGACACTTTATCATACCCAGGTACTACTTTCGGTCGTGCGCATCCCGACAGGGCGACACCGGAAAACTGTAACGAAAATAAAATCTGAGAACACCATAATTCTTAGAAAAATGTGGAGGTATCAAAAATGTAATTATTCGGAATTTTTGACGCACAGATTTTGAGATTAAGTCGACGCAACTATTTTTGGGGTGATTTTTCACCCAGTGGAAAATAAATTCTAAAATTAAACTAAAATCACCATAATTGTAAAACCATCACATTAGGCTATGGTTGAAATTTCAACACAAACGAACATCGTTGAACACCTTTCATATGGATTATTGGGCCAGTGAATTAAGGGTCAATTACGGGATAGATTTTTGGGTGATTTACGTGTAAGGCTTAGGAGAAGGCAACACACATTAGGATAAGCTTAGCCAAGGGGTTGGGCTATCATTAAAGTTACTTGGTGTAACCAAGAGAGTGTATGCATGGGGACGTGGCTGTGGGTGGAGAAATGAGGTTTTTACCTCTACATCAGCTGCAACTGTTGCCATGCCCGTTGACGAGCCCAGAGGGGGGTGAATGGGTCTTTTAAAAGTTTAATCTAGAAGATACCTGAGACTGAAAACATTCACACAAACATTCTTCGAAGTAGATTAGTGACTGTTAGTTTAAATATCAAACACACAGAGAAGACAATCACACAACACAAGGATTATCCTGGTTCGGACCTCCTTTCCTTAGGAGTCCTACGTCCAGTCCCTGAGCAACAACTCAGGATTTCACTAACTAGGGTACAGTCCCCCTAAGGACGCTACAACACCCAGCTCAGCTGGTCTTCCTTCACACCCGAAGGGAACAACCCTGGATACCACACCAGGTCTTCCTTCACAACGAAGGGAACAACACCCTGGATACCACACCAGGTCTTCCTTCACAACCGAAGGGAACAACACCCTGGATACCACACCAGGTCTCCTTTACAACCGAAGGAAACAATACAAAGAGAATGAATGAAATTCATGCCCCTAGATCAAGCTTCTGAAAAGCAAGGATCTGAAGCAACTGGAACTGAGAGGAAGAGATTTAAGCTAAGCACACTCTCAGATCTACACAGGCTCTCTCAGGATTTTCACAAACTAGTGGAGAGCAAAAGAGCAAAAGCTAAGAGGAATGAAGTTCTTGGCTCTGGATTTCTTCAGAAGAATTTGAATGCTTGAATGCGCGATCTCTATACTTTTCTTCTGTTCTTCTGACTTGAATTTATATCTTCAATTTGAAATCTTTACGTTGAAGTGTCCGTTGTCTCTCTTTTGAGTAGTCGTTAGACTGAATGACATCTGGAGTCTTGGAAGCTTCCAGTCAACAGTCTTTTGATCACTTGAGCACGCAAAGAGATGAGATCTTCAGAAATATCCGTGGCTTCTATTTTGTTAACGTTGTACCATGAATCTAGTTCAGAGGTCTGTACAAATGTCAATCTCAAATAGCAGACAGCTAAGCTGTCTCTGATGTCAGTCAACGTCAGTAGCAACAGACATGAGAATAGTAATGCAAAATAGCTTAAGTCTAAAAGACGTAATCAGAGTAGGCACGATAAAGGATGATATGGTCTGCATGCATGCAGAGATACGTTCAGATCTCATAAATGCAAAAGCGTCAGAGAGATGTCTACGTGGACTTTGACTAGTCAACACTTTTAAGATGAATAAGATATCAAGATATGAAATCGATGGCTATATGACTTATGAAATCGTTATGAATAAGTCAGATTGACCAAGTCGTTATGACACAGGAGAAATCGTTGTGAAACACTTAACAAATCGTTATACGATGCAAATCGTTGTGTTTCTGAAGAAATCGTTATGATAACTTATGGAATCGTTACGGCGAGCAAGTCGTTGCGAGTTCTAAAGAAATCGTTATGAATACTTATAGAATCGTTACGGAAAATAAGTCGTTGCGAGTTCTAAAGAAATCGTTATGAATACTTATAGAATCGATATGACAAGCAAGTCGTTACGCTTTCTAAAGAAATCGTTGCGATGACTTATAGAGTCGATATGACAAGCAAGTCGTTACGCTTTCTAAAGAAATCGTTGCGATGACTTATAGAGTCGTTGTGGCGAGCAAGTCGTTACGGGCTCTAAAGAAATCGTTGCAGTAACTTATAGAATCGTTGTGACAAGCAAGTCGTTACGGGCTCTAAAGAAATTATTACGGTAACTTATAGAGTCGTTGTGACATCGACTTGTGAAACAGCATGACTTTTCAGTCTTATAAGGAAATCGTTGCGATTACTTATAGAATCGTTACGGCATCGATTTGATTGAAACAACATGACTTTTTCAGCCAGAAGGGAAATCGTTATGATAATTCTATTGAAATCGATATGCTTATAAAGAAATCTTTATGACCTTCAATAGAAGTCGATATGGACTTAGAGAAATATCATGTTGAAAAGATTAAAGCTTCAGAGAAGTAATGCATACCATTATTGGCTTGTTTGACCTTGGTATTTTTTATGTACTTAAGACTTATGAAATATTCATTAGATATAATTGATAAACTCTTGTTTGGTTTTGTTAATCATCAAAATATATATATATGTAATTAATTAAAATTACATGGGGACAGACTGGTCATCAATCTCCCCCTTTTAGTG
>CM024758.1:107887440-108003008 GCA_014218235.1 Colocasia esculenta
TGGCTGTGCAAGACAAGAAATGATGGAGAACAAAGGTAAATTTTTTTTTAAGACTGTGATTGAAGACTGTTCAGGTAAAATCTCTTTATCACTTCAGTTTTGAACTGCAAGAATTGAATGGATCTTTACCTTTATCTGAGCAATGAAAATGTGTCTTAATGCTACCCCTACATAACAATGCCTCTTAGCATTGGAATCATGTCATCTTGCTTGCATAACTGTGCACATGATCTCTTGGTATATCAAATGATGACCTGTGGAAAAACAAGTTACGCTTGTTTGGAAACTATCATTATGCGTGAGTAAAATACTCCGCCAAGTACCAAAAGTCATGTTATGCATAAGGCTAATTATGTGCTACTTTTTATGCATGTGTTATAGGGGAGTAAATTTTGAACATGCTTATGGAGCTCTTTTGTGTGCAAATGCTTGAATGAGATTTATCATATGCACACTCTACAGGGGAGTAAGTTAAGGCTAGGTGAGTGAAATTCATAAGGGATACCCTCATACTCAATGTGTATTCATCCCTCAATCTTATGGTTCAAGTCACTCTCAATTCAAAGCCTTAAAGCTGAAGTTTCAAAGCTCCTGTCGACAGCCCTGAACCACACTGTCGACAGATATGACTTCACAAAAACCCTTTTGAACTTGAGTGTTTCTGTCGACACGAATTCCATCTGTCGATAGCCAAGCACAGTTCTTGACCTCCAAAACCAAGTCTTTCAGGTCTGAGTGCATCTGTCGACAGGCACTCCCTTGCTGTCGACAGATACACATTTCAATGATAATCTTCATCTTCTCTAATCCTTACCTTATGAGTATGTTCATATTATTGATGCAAGGGGAATTTGGACTTAATATTCATTGCAATCTTTCATATTCACATGGTATCAAAGACATTGAATTGATCACAATGATTTCGATATAATATTTGTGCTTGAGTCTAGGTTGTGTGTCATCTAGAAAACATTGATCAAATCTAATGATTTTAACCTAACTCACTTGAATAACTCCCTTGTGGATTATCATGTTTCTAAAATGGTTTGATAAGTAAGAAGGTTTTTGAACTTAATGTTTTACATTAACCATTGACATTAAATAACCATTGACCTTGATTTTTTTTACCATTGACCTTGATTGTTAAAAAAATTTGAGAAAAGCTACCTATTTCAAACACTCAAAAGTTCATAAAAAGTATTTGAAATGGGATAAAGGCAGAGCAATGATGAGTATTACTGAGTAACCGGGGACATGGGAATCACAAATGTCTGTCTTCGCGTAAAAAAGTCTTTTCATTATCTCTGAACAATAGTATGATGGTCACTCACACTGAGTAACTGGGGTACGAGCATCCCTCATGTCTACCTTCACGTCAAAAGGTGAAAGTGATCCTAATTACTACTTTTCCCACATTAACTTGACAAAAGAAATTGTTCAAATGCTTGAAATAGAGTGGAGCCTCCAAGATTTAAATCAAGGGCATGGGGTTGTCATTGTCAATGTTTATGTGGACATTACCTTCCTTTACCAACTGAAAATCACCACTAAGGTTATAGATTTCTATAATGGTTTTATTCAAGGGTTATCTTACTTTCATATGTTTTTGGACGATGTATCCTAAATGCTATACTTGAGATTCTCGGTATTATCTCTTAACCATTGTAGAATTTTTACATGTCTTAATACTAGTGTCTATGACATCTTACAATGGGTATAACCAGTTCTCACCTTAAGATTCTAATTGAACACTCATTCCCCACTCATATCTTTCACAATTCAGTTATGTGGTCAAGTAGTTCTTTGCTTCATTTCCTTCCACTTCTTTGAGTCATCCATCTGTTACTTCATCATCTCTTTAACCTTCACTTTTGCTTTTGTTGTTTCATGCAATGGATGCCCTTTTTGTAATTGTATGTACTTATTGATCACTGACTGGAACACAGTTCCTTGCTTCATTCTTATCCATGTGCATAACTTATCTTTTTAGATGTTGCCAAAAGGGGGAGAAACATCAATTGTAAGTTTTGTGTCATCATCAAAAAGGGGGAGATGTTGGTTCTCATGTGGGAGAATGTTGGGTTTATATGAGAATGTAAGTTGACATAATGGTATGTTTTGTTTTTGATGATGAGATTTCATGAACATACAAATTGATGTCATGTGAATATGTGAACACATAGTGAGAATGTTAATCAAGCAAATGTTAATCAAGAAAAGCAAATGCTAATCAAGAAAAACATGTTAACTTGTTCTTTTATATGTTCATTATATCTCACTAATAATGTTCTTAAATGTAGGTGAGATTCAATGCAAGACAAAGCCCAAAATTCAAGTGCAAAAGAACAAGACAAGTTGCTGAAATAGTGCACCTGTCAACAGATGAAGTGCATCTGTCAACAGATGAATAGTGCATCTGTCGACATATGATTTTCTCCTATCGACAGATACACACAGAAAATTGCTTCCCGGAAACCCAGTCTTCTGGTTTTTACAAACCTGTCAGCACCTGTCGACAGCAGCAAGTCGTCTATCGACAAACGGAGTTTTGGGAAGATCTAATGGCCAGGATATGATCTATATTTGGGTGTTTCCTTTTAGCACGACTCTCTATGTTTGGACACCATTATATATGGATCATATGAGGCTATTTTCGCAGCAAGAAGCCACTATACCAAAACCCTAAGCAAAGTCGAAGAAGGCTCTCTTCATGCTGCTCTACTTCAACTCTCTGCCCAGAACAAGAAGAACAACCTTCCAAGCGGAGTTGAAGCCGGTTCGTCTTCAAGTCAAGCTTCTCCATCATCACGTGGTCTTCAAGGACGTGAGCTTGAAGTATTCTGGATGAACTCACAGAAGAGTTTACATATTGGATTTGATCCTCAACTCAGAACTCTTCTCTGTTTCTACTTTCATATATCTATGTGTGTGTGTGTACTGATTGGAGATCAGTACGTGGTGTTATGGATGTGTTTGATTTGTGATCTATACAAGGGTTGCGTGCAGATCATAGTGTGTGTGGTGTGTTGGTCAGATCAAGGCTAGAGGGTCTGATCTTTTGTGGACTTGATCTAGCGTGTGTGTTGTTGGTTGAGCCGTTGTGCTCGTGTGTGTGTGTTGTACTCAGTTCTTGAGTAGTGTGTCCTCACAGTGTGAGGGGTGGACGTAGGAGTCACGTGGTGTGATCTCCGAACCACCTAAAAAATCCCTTGTGCACTGGTTGATTTGTGGTTTGCATTGTATTGCGCTAGATGCATGCATAGGGATTTCGTCTACACACTAACTGTTAGTTTGCTCACACACATTGCATCAGATCAGAGGGGTTTTAATTGAGTAGATCTTTTAATCCGAAGTAATTTTCAAATTGCTTAAGTTTCCGCTGCAAATCTATTCAACCCCCCCTCTAGCTTTGCCATACAGAATATCTGATCCTAACAATCCTGAAGTGACTGATGTTGGGTTGAGTGTGTTTTGGAACTTCCTAAAGTTGTAATTAATGATATCCAATCAACATCACTCATACCTTGATTTTGATGATGACATACTGTGATATTGATGATGACATATTGTGATTTTAATGATGAGATATTGTGACATGTTGTGATTTTGATGATGATACGTTGAACATGTTATACATTTTATACATATCACAATAATGCTTAAACAACATGTTTTTGATGTTTAATATCTCTATTTTAATGATATATCTTGTACTAATGGTATAGTGTTTAAATATCCAGTTCACACACTTTTGTCTTGGTAGGGTCGACACTAGCTCAAAGCAGGTCGACACTAGTCCCAGATTCCAGAAGGGCAGGTCGACACTAGCTCAAAGCAGGTCGACACTAGTCCCAGATTTCAGAAGGGCAGGTCGACACTATCTCAGGGCAGGTCGACACTAGACCCAGTTCCAGCAGACCAGTTTACAGAAATGACAGCAGGTCGACACACCCTATGGGCAGTCGACACACTCCGGAAACTCTGTGACTTAAAGCTTTTCCTGGACACGTGGCTGCTTGGGATTTAGGGGATTTGACCTAGGGTTCCGTGCCCATTCACCCCAAAGCACTTTATGGACATATGGGGCTATAAATACCCATGTTCCTTGTACCCCAAAGAAGAGAGAGCCCATACACTTCCTGAAGAACCTTTTTGGCGGCTGAAAGGGGCTTTCCAGATCTGTCTCCATCTCCAGAAGCTTCAAGCCATCCTTTCAAGAGGAAGGACAAGGGAATCAAGGGGAATCCCTGGAGAGAAGGTTGCTGTGCAAGGCAAGGGAGCAGATCCAACTGAAGAGGCACAGGAGAAGAAGGATCTCTGGCATTTCAGATGCCATCAAAGCAGAGCATCGCCATTGAGGAGGATCTCCATCGATTTCCATCAAGCCTCTCAATTGAAGCGTCTGCAAGGCCTCTTCATCGAAGAACACTCTTTCTACATCTATTTGCTTATTTTTCTGTTCGTTCTTCCTTAGTTCGTCAATGAGATTTGTGCATGAAGTTCTGTACAAATTTCTATGTACGAAACTGTCTTGAATCATCATTGCTAGAGGATCTGATCTCTTTTGTGTTTGATCTAGCTTTTGTACTCTGAGCCGTCGAGCTCAGGTTGTGAGTCGTCGCACTCACTGTGTGGTTTGAGCCGTCGTGCTCATTTGGAGTCGTCGTACTCCAGTTGTTGTTTGAGCCGTCGTGCTCAGTTTGGAGTCGTCGTGCTCCAGGTGTTTCTTGAGTCGTCGTGCTCAAGGGTGTTTGGAGTCGTCGTGCTCCTGTGAGAGTTGTACTCAAGGTTTTTGAGTAGTGTGGCCTCACTGTGTGAGGGGTGGACGTAGGAGTCACTGGAGGTGATTTTCGAACCACCTAAAAATCCTCTGTGCATTGGTTTGATTGTGGTTTGCCTTTTGTGTCTCGCTAGATGCATGCATAGGGATTTCGTTCACACTACTAATTGATTTGCTCACACACCCAAACACACTTCAGATCAGTAAATTAATTGGGTGATTGATCTCTGATTAGAAGTAATTTTTATTGCTTAAGCTTCCGCGTTAATGGCATTAGATCTATTCAACCCCCCCTTCTAGATCTGATCCTTCCACCCATCCGTTCCTAACAATTGGTATCAGAGCGGGTTAATGTCTGATTACTGATCTGATTTGATTGCTTCTATTTGATCTCTGTGTTAATTGCTTGAATTGTTTGCTTTTTCTTTCACCATCTCATTCTAATTGATGGATTCTCGAGGATTTGTAGCCGAAGGCCATTCCATTAATAGACCACCATATTTTGATGGGTCTGATTATTCATACTGGAAAAATCGCATGCAAGTTTTTCTTAGGGCTCAAAACTATGAAATTGGAGGATAGTTGAAGTGGGTCCTTATGAAAATCATGAGATGAGGAGAATTGGACTAGAGAGCAAATTAGGAAAGCTACTCTTAATTATAGTGCCATGAACATGCTTCAGTGTGCAGTCCACCCTAAAGAATATTCAAGAATATCCATGTGTAAATCTGCTAAAGAAATGTGGATAAACTTGAAGTGATGTATGAGGGAACATCTCAAGTTAGGGAAATCAAAGCAAACATACTTGTTTCTGAATATGAAATGTTTATGATGAAATCTGATGAATCAATTTCTGAAATGTTTGCTAGGTTTATGATAATTGTCAATGGACTGAAGGCATTAGGTAAGGAATACACTGATGCTGATCTGGTAAGAAAAACTTTGCGCTCTCTATCATCTGTTTGGCACACAAAGGCTACAGTGATTGAAGATTCTAAGGATTTATCCAAAATCTCTTTGGATGAACTCATAGGATCTTTAATGACTTATGAAATAAATCTGAAGAGAAATGAAGAACACATGCTTAAGGCTAAACCAGTAGCACTTAAGGCTTCATCAAGCATCAAAGAAAAAATCAAGAACATCAAGTTCTGATGAGTCTGAGTTTAATGAAGATGAACTTGACATCATGACTAGACATTCAGAAAATTTTTAAAATCAAGAAGAAGAAGATTCAATGAAAAGAACAATATTCTTCTAATAAAAGGAATGCTTCTTCTTCAAATTGTAATGATAGAGAAATCAAAAAACTAATGAAGATATTGATTGCTACAGGTACAACAAGAAAGGACACATGAAAGGTGAGTGTCCTGAGATCAAAAAGACAAATTGAGAAGCCGAAAAGCCATGATTGCAACTTGGTCAGATGAAGACCAAAGTGAGGATGATGAAGAGAACTCTTCAAGTTCAGCAAATGAGGAGTTATGCTTCATGGCTAACAGAAGTGATGGAAAGAACTCACAAAGAAAAGGAGCAAAAAGAATTCAGAAAACTATGGCTCTCACAGCAAAGTCTAAGAGTTCAGAACACTCTTCATCCTCTTCAGAACACAAGAGTTCAAATGGGTCTAAAAGGTCAGGTAAATCAACTCCAGATCCATTTGTGTATTCTAATTCTGATTCTGATGAAGATGAAAGCATGTCTTATGCTGAATTGATTAAATTCTGTGAAAAGATACAAAGTCTTAATGTACAACTGAACACTAAAAATAAAGACTTTAAAAGACTTTAAAACATTGCCATAAAGAAAGTAAAAACTTGAAAAATACACTTGAATTGCTCCAGAAAAATGACAAAGATCCTTCAGAAGAAATTGAGAATTTGAAAAATGAAGTTGAAAAATTAAATTCTGAAAAAGAGAATTTGGAAGATGAAGTCCAAATCTGTGAAACTAAATTGAATGGATTGAAAGAAAACCATGAGCTATTGAAATCAAAAGTCATTGATCTGGAAAATGAAAAAGAAGAATTGATTGATCTCAATAACAATTTCAAATTGATAATGATCAATTAACCAAACAAATCTCTAATATGGCTCATGATCATCAAATAAATGAGAAATGCAAACAACTTGTTGAAGAAAATTGTCACTTAAAAAGGAAGATTGAAGGCTTGTTCCATGACAGACCATTGGACAATGAATGTAGCAATTTGAGTAATAAAATTTCTGACTTGGAAAAACAAATTGCTCAATTTGAAAATGAAAAGAACAAGATGAAAAATGGTTTGGATGTCATGCTAAACAAGCTTCAAACTTCAGAAAAAGAAGTTGTTGCATTAAAAGCTGAAAAACAGATTCAAAATGAATTAAAGAACACAAGTCTTGCTTCTGTTAAAACTAAGAAAAATGAAAAGAAAAAACAATAACATTTGTGAAATCTGCTGTGAACAGAACCCTGATATCTCTAATGAAAACTAGTGAAAGTTCTTGTTCAGAAACAGAAAAAGAAAAAGGAGAATGCCACTGTCAAGAAGATTCATCTACCTTCTCCATCAGCCAAAGGGCTCCAAGGCAAGTTCAAAATTCACATCATGCCAAGAGCCACCAAAAGGTACCTCCTTCCCCTCATGGTAAGCCTCCTCACGTAAAAGGAGATTCCAGCAAATGCACATGCCAAGGTAAGTATCAGGTAAAAAATGCTCTCATTTGCTTTCACTGTAATAAACCTGGTCATCTTGCCAAACATTGCTGGAATAGAAATCAAAATTTCAATAAACATGCCAAATCAGTCCAATGCTTTCATTGTCATAAAATTGGTCATATTTCTAGGGACTGTTGGTACAGAAATGATTTTTTGTGCATGCTCAGAAATTCCAGTCTAATGCACATGCTCATACACATAGGAATAAACATCATGTTCATACTGAAAATGTTCAGAATTCCATGTGTATAGGCATAGAAATGTTGCACAAAATCATTTTGTTTCTGCTCATATTAAAAATCCAAAATAAAAACTTCATGAAAACATAGATGCATTGATCAAGGCAAAAGAAATATGGAACTAATTCTGCTCATAGTTCTATCAATGAAAGAAATGCATCTATACAAAAATTAAAAGCATTTTGGATTCAGAAATCTTTGTTGCAATCTAACATTGATTTCATTGCAGGACCCAAACAAGTGTGGGCCCAAAACCAGCTTGATCAGCAAGCTGAGAAGTCTTGCAGCCATACACTGTAAATGGATTCAAGATATTGGCTGTGCAAGACTAGAAATGATTGGAGAACACAGGTAAAATCTTTGAAAAAGAAATGAAGACCATTCAGGTAAAACTTCTTTATTATTTCAATTTTGAACTGCCTGAATTGAAATGAATGTTTAATGTCTATCTGAAAAATGAGAAATGTGTTTCAATGCTACTCCCATCAATGAACTTTATGTCATAACAATTGGAATCATGTTTATGTTGTCATGCATGCTTAACTGTTCCCATGAGTCTGTGTGCATACTAACTGCTTTGACTTCTTGGTATATCAAATGATGACATGTGGAAAAATAAGTTATGCTTGTTTGGAAACTATCATTATGCGTGAGTAAAATACTCCGCCAAGTACAAAAGTCATGTTATGCTTAAAGCTAATTGTGCTCATAATCATGTGTGAATTGCTTGCTAACTTTTAATTCCATGCACATATTAAGGGGAGTAAATTTGAAAAAGTGCAAAAATATTCTTCAATAAATGCAATGAATTTCATGCTAAAATAAAGTGTAATTGACCTTTTTTGCAGTGACTATGTGGTATATCAAATGGTGAAATGTGAAAGGACAAGTTAGGCTTGTCTGGAAACTATCATCATGCGTGAAAAAATCTCCGCCAAGTATCAATAGTCTTCTCTGCATAAAGGTCATCAAGCAAAATGAAAATATCAAAAACTTTATTTTGAGTCTTTGCAAAATTCTTCTCCTTCAATAAATTGTCTGTTGATATATGCTTGATCATGTTCATACTCTTTCTGTGCAAATTGCTTGGAATGAACATATCTGAATTGCTTAAGATCATTTCATATCATGCATATCTTATGGGGGAGTGAATTCGAAAGAATCTTTGAGTGAAATGCTGGAGAAATTTGCTGGAGAAATATTCTGTCATATCTGATTCATCATCAACTCCATTCAGTTTGTTGACAAATATTCTTGCTCATAAATTCCTCACTCTCACATTGCATTGACATTCTTGGTATATCAAATAGTGATTTGAAGAAAGACAAGTCAGGCTTGTCTGGACACTTTCACTATGCGTGAGTATATTTCTCCGCCAAGTATCAAGAGTCTTGTATGCAATTGTTGAGGGGGTCATTGTCATATCTCTTGACCTTACTTGTCTATTTTGAACCCCAAATTCATCAGAATTTTTGAGACCTTGTGCTATTTTCTTATGAGAGAATTAAGACATTGAAACTAAATATTGTGCATTTAGTTTAATTTCAAAGATTCAGTATCATTTCAAGGTTAAGCAATCATAATACTGAATGTTTTTAAAATGATTTGCAAAACACCATTATAGGCACATGAGTGGCTTTAATATTTCACTTGTGTATGTTTAAGCTTTATTTTTACCACATGTTAAGAATAATATTCCTAAATTCATAGTCATGACTTTTCTGGTCAAAGCAAAATATTCCTGTAAAATGTCAAAAAAAAAAAAATCAATCTGAAAGATACAAACAGAGCAATGCAAATGCTTGAACCACTGAGTAACCGGGCCATTTCACCTGACAAGTGATTTGTTTCGCGTCAAAAAGTGGAAATCAAAATTTCAACTCTGTATAAGATAATGAAAGTTAAACCACTGAGTAATCAGGAGGTCTTGCATCTGATCAATGTGATTTCTTGCACTGAAAAGTGAGATTTAACTAATTTATTCTTGTATTCTTTCCTAGTGAAAATTGAAGGAAAATCAAAAAGACAGGATAGAAAAGTTAAGACCTTAATTAAGTTCATGTTTACTGTGTTTAGACCTATTATTTTACATTGTGTTAAACTTAAAGCTCCTAACGTCCTTGTTAAATACTTCTGCTCACTCATATAGGTCACTTATTTCACATGTGCATCATTATTTTAACCACATTCAGATTATTGTAATTTGCTATTCTTTGTGTTGAGTGTGTCTTTGTGATTAAACTTTGTTGCACAATAACAAAAACACAATAATTTCTCTCAACTGATAATATCACTTTGCCTCACTTATTTTGAATGTCTCTGACCATTTATTCCCTACATTTCATCTCTTGGTCTCCAACCATCTTTGTTTCTCTCTCTTGTCTATCCTTTTGATGCTGTCAAAAAGGGGGAGAAAAGGCCTTCAAAGGGGGAGAAAATCTTTAAAGGAGAAAGGTCAAAGTGTGTTATGGTCAAAGGGGGAATTACTTGCAGTCAAGGGAGTCAAGATATTGGGAGATTGTGCATATGTTTTGTCATCATCAAAAAGGGGGAGATTGTTGGGTTGAGTGTTTTTGGAACTTCCTAAAGTTGTAATTTAATGATATCCAATGAACATCACTCATACCTTGATTTTGATGATGACATACTGTGATATTGATGATGACATATTGTGATTTTAATGATGAGATATTGTGACATGTTGTGATTTTGATGATGATATGTTGAACATGTTATACATTTTATACATATCACAATAATGCTTAAACAACATGTTTTTGATGTTTAATATCTCATATTTTAATGATAATATCTTGTACTAATGGTATATGTGTTAAATTTCCAGGTTACACACTTTTGTCTTGGTAGTGTCGACACTAGCTCAAAGCAGGTCGACACTAGTCCCAGATTCCAGAAGGGCAGTCGACACTAGCTCAAAGAAGCAGGTCGACACTAGTCCCAGATTTCAGAAGGGCAGGTCGACACTATCTCAGGGCAGGTCGACACTAGACCCAGTTTCCAGCAGACCAGTTTGCAGAAATGGGACAGCAGGTCGACACACACCTATGGCAGGTCGACACACTCCGGAAACTCTGTGACTTAAAGCTTTCCTGACACGTGGCTGCTTGGATTTAGGGGATTTGACCTAGGGTTCCGTGCCCATGCACCCAAAGCACTTATGGACATATGGGGCTAATATACCCATGTTCCTTGTACCCCAAAGAAGAGAGAGCCCATACACTTCCTGAAGAACCTTTTGGGCGGCTGAAAGGGGCTTTCCAGATCTGTCTCCATCTCCAGAAGCTTCAAGCCATCCTTTCAAGAGGAAGGACAAGGGAATCAGGGGAATCCCTGGAGAGAAGGTTGCTGTGCAAGGCAAGGGAGCAGATCCAACTGAAGAGGCACAGGAGAAGAAGGATCTCTGGCATTTCAGATGCCATCAAAGCAGAGCATCGCCATTGAGGAGGATCTCCATCGATTTCCATCAAGCCTCCTCAATTGAAGCGTCTGCAAGGCCTCTTCATCGAAGAACACTCTTTCTACATCTATTTGCTTTATTTCTGAGTTCGTTCTTCCTTAGTTCGTCAATGAGATTTGTGCATGAAGTTCTGTACAATTTCTATGTACGAAACTGTCTTGAATCAGATCATTGCTAGAGGATCTGATCTCTTTTGTGTTTGATCTAGCTTTTGTACTCTGAGCCGTCGAGCTCAGGTTTGTGAGTCGTCGCACTCACTGTGTGGTTTGAGCCGTCGTGCTCGATTTGGAGTCGTCGTACTCCGTTTGTTTGAGCCGTCGTGCTCAGTTTGGAGTCGTCGTGCTCCAGGTGTTTCTTGAGTCGTCGTGCTCAAGGGTGTTTGGAGTCGTCGTGCTCCTGTGTGAGTTGTACTCAAGGTTTTTGAGTAGTGTGGCCTCACTGTGTGAGGGGTGGACGTAGGAGTCACTGGAGGTGATTTCCGAACCACCTAAAAATCCTCTGTGCATTGGTTTGATTTATGGTTTGCCTTTTGTGTCTCGCTAGATGCATGCATAGGGATTTCGTTCACACTACTAATTGATTTGCTCACACACCCAAATCACACTTCAGATCAGTAAATTAATTGGGTGATTTGATCTCTGATTAGAAGTAATTTTTAATGCTTAGCTTCCGCGCGTTAATTGGTATTAGATCTATTCAACCCCCCCTTCTAGATCTGATCCTTCCACCCATCCGTTCCTAACAACTGATCTTCGACTTCTTTCTTGTACAATCAATGCTGTTCTTAGAATCGGCCTGATCTCACCCTGTTGATTATGTAACAAGTGTGTTAACTGCTCAGCCCAAGTACCTGGTAGATCCTATTCTGACAACATCTTTTTCGCCATATTCCAATAGGATTCTGTTCTTTCTCTCAGCAACTCCATTCTGCTGTGGTGTTCTTGGTGCGAGAATTGTGCTATTCCTTGGTCATCACAGAACTTGGCAAATTTCTCATTTTGGAATTCTCCTCCATGATCTGATCGGATTCCAACAATGCTGAACTTTTTTGTCTTTCAGCCTTTTTGCTGAAGCTCACAAAACTTTCGAATGTATCATCTTTGTGTTCTAGAAATGACACCCATGTGAAACTTGAATAATCATCTACTATAACGAATCCAAAATTCCTCCCTCCAGACTTGTGGTCTCATTGGCCCAAATAAATCCATATGAAAGAGTTCTAAGGGTTTAGAGGTTGTTACCACAGTTTTTGACTTGAAATATGACTGGTGTGTTTTCCTTTTGCATATGGTCCACAGACACCGTCCATCCTTGTGCTGACCTTTGGTAGACCTTTCACTAGGCTTCTCTTGATTAGCTTTCTCATGCCATCCAAACTGCAGTGGCCTAATCTTCTGTGCCACAGCTTAGTTGACTGCTCCTTACTTGCTGCTAACAGATATCCTGATCCTTTAATTCTTCAGGTAAAGTACGTCATATTCTTTTCTCTGTTAGCTTCGAAAATCACTGCTCCGTCCTTTATGATGCTGCACTTTGACTCTTGAATCTAATTGATGTCCTCTGTCACATAGCTGGCTTATGCTGATTAGGTTGTGCTTCAGACCTTTTATGCATAGAACATCTCAATAAACATTTTCTTTTATTGCCAATGGATCCGCATCCTATCACTGTTCCTTTTCCGTTGTCTCCATATGTCACTATGCTTCTTCAGCTTCGAGGTAAGAGAACAGCATTCTATTACCTGACATATGCCTTGAGCATCCACTATCCATATACCATTGATGCTCGAAGGTTTCCTTGAAATGAAAACATCAAGCTTTAGGTACCCAAGTTCTTTTGGGTCATGGTTGGTTAGTGTCATCAATTTTTCTTTTAATTATCCATTTTTTGTGTTTGGTTGGACAAGTAATTTTACTGTGACCTAGCCTGTTGCAATGGCTACAACATGTTGTTTTAGTTACCTTTTCATACGGAACGTACTTAAGGTTTGATTTATATAAGTATCTTGTTCAGTTACAAATTTAGGAGTTGGATACGTTTTAGGATAAACTTTAGTTTCTTCGTCATCGGGGGAGTATAACCTAATCCATGTTTCTTTTTACCTGATCGTCTAGCACCTTTCAATATTAATGTTGTTTTGCCATTAGTAAATTTTTCTAGTGTTTTGATAGTTTTTCATTTTCTTCTGTTAGTGTTTTATTTCCTTTTTCAATTCGTCTAAGGTTTCTTGTTTTTCTAATTTATTATTTGTTTATTTTTATCTTTCAGATATTCACATAACCATCATTTCTTCTTTTAAGTTCAGTGATTTGTTTTCCCATTTGCTCATTTCTGATTTAAATCTAAATTGGTATTTTCTAGGCAAGCAACATTTTTCTTTCTAGCTTTTAGTAATTTGATACTTCTCTATATTTACTATAAGTTCATTAAAAGCTTCTTCCAATTATCTGAATCTGAATCATTACAGGAAGAGAAAGATGAGTCTGATGTTACCTTTTCTTCAGTGTTGGCCATGAGTGCCAAGTTGGCTTCTTCTTCATCACTGCTTGAGCTTGACTCACTGTCTGAGTCACTACTGTTGTCCCAAGCCGCTGCCATAGCTTTCTTCTTGAATCTTCTTGGTTTTCTTGAACTTTCCTTCTTTCTGAATTCACTTTTCTTCAGCTTCGGACATTCTGCTCTCATATGTCTGGGCTTCTTACACTCATAGCATGTAGGCTCAGCTTTCTTTTGATCCTTTCCTTCTGTCTTCGTAAAGTCTTTATTTTTCTTGAAATATCTTCTACACTGGACTGATACTTTTCTTCTTTGCTAGTATTCTTTGTAGCCTTCTTGATAACATCGCTTCTTCTTCGTCTTCGTCGTCTCATTGCTTTCATTATTGTCTAAAATTCTTCTGATAAGTCTCTTCTCAGCTTTGAGTGTGTTGGAGTGCTTATTTCTACTAGAAGATTCTCCTAACCTTTCCATGTTAATCCATGGCCATAAGGATCCATGAGTTCTCTCTAAAGACATTCTTTTCAAATCATTTGCTTCCTCTATTGCTGTCACCTTGGAGTCCAAGAGGATGGTAGGATCTAAGGATTCTCCTTACCATGTCTCCCATCTCATAGCTTTTTCCTAATCCAGCTAACCCGTTGGTGATGTCTGTAAATCTGCTGAACATCTGTGTAATAGTTTCTCCTGACTGCATCTAAAACCTCTCGTACTGTGTCACCAAATGTCTATTCTGGTTTCTTTTACTTTGTCAGTACCTTCATATGTGATTCTTAGCTTCTCCCACATCCATCGCTGATTTACAGGCTGAAACTCTATTAAATTTTTTCTTGCTAAGTGCACAACAAATATGCTCTTAGCTTTGCAGTTGGAGATATCTTCTTTCTTCTATCATCTTCTGTCCAGTTGTCTCTATTGTTTAGAACAACTAGATCACCTTATTCCACTATGGACCATATTTGAAAATCGAATCATTGTAGGAAGTATTCCATTCTTGTTTTCTAGTAGTGTAATCTTCTCCGTCGAACAGCGGTGGCCTGTTGACTGACTGACCTTCGGAGTGACCTTGGGCTGCCATTTGATCTTTTCTCTTCAGATCGTTGGATCTTCTTCTTTATCGAAGAGACTAGCTCTGTACCACTTGTTGCCCAGCTAGCAAGCCCAGAGGGAGGGTGAATGAGATTCTTAAATTAATGAGTACCTTAAACCAGTTCACAAAACAATCACACAGAACACACTTTGATGGGTGTTAGAGTTAGTAAAGAAGATAGTAAACGCAAAGCAAGCACACACTACACATGGAATTATCCTGGTTCGGACCTCCTCTCCACAGGAGTCCTACGTCTAGTCCCTGAGCAACAACTCATGCTTTCACTACCTAAGGGTACAGTCCCCCTTATGGACCTTTACACACCCAGTCACAGCTGGTCTTCTCTTCACAACCCGAAGAGGACATACACCACCCTGGATACCACCAGGTCTTCCTTCTACTTGAAGGGAACACACCCTGGTAACCCCAGGTCTTCCTTCAACATGAAGGGAACAAACACAAGAAGGTGTTAATGAAAACAAGCCCCTAGATCAAGCTTAAACAATGCTGGATCTGAAGTTAAACTGAGAGGAAAAGATCTACAGTAAGGGACACTCTCTCAGTTTTCAGAAGCTCTCAAGACTAACACAATGAACGCAGAGAGCTAAGAGCTAGACAATCAAGGAGTGAGGCTTTTGCTCTATCAGATGCTCACAGAAAAGCTTGTTAAAGATTGTTGTAAGAGTTGTGTAGTTTCTGGAGCTTCAGTCTTCTTTATATATCTTCTATTTGAAATTCAAACGTTGAATGTCCGTTGTCTCTAGGCATTCGTTTACGTTAGACTGCATGGTTCTGTAGAGCTTCTTGCTCAGCAGTCCTTAGCTTTCCATGCACGCAACAAGAGAGAGGATCTTCGATGATGTCTGTTATCTTCCGTACTATCCAACGTTGTATTGAGGTGCGTTGTCAGAGACCTACACGTATTTAAATGCTAAACAATAGACAGCTAGATGTCTCTTGTTGTCAGTCAACGTTAGATTGATTTTATACAGAAGTAGAAGTTCCATTCTTTTCTTCTAAAAATATGTTTACAGAATAAGCAATGAGATAGAAGATATTTGCATGCACTACAATGATACGTTCAGTCATAATAAATGCATGGTTGTCAGAAGATATACGTGAAGACTTTGACTTTTCAACATACTCAAAGACGAGTTCAAATATCAAGTCGTTATATTCCATGAAATCGTTACATGTAGACTTATGAAATCGTTATGCAAATGAGTTGATGTTCATGTAAACCGTTGTGCTCTCATAAGCAAATCGATGCATATATAAATCGTTATGCATTAATAACCAAATCGATGTAGAGACAAATCGTTGTGACTCCATAACAAATCGATGCTATATAAATCGTTATGCATTAATAACCAATCGTTGTAGAGATAATCGTTGTGACACCATAAGCAATTCGTTATGCACAAGTTGTTATAATCAAATCGTTGAAGATAATGTGAATGAATCGTTGTTTGCTGTATCGAATCGTTACAGTGACCAAGTCGTTACGTAACTTAATGAATCGTTACAGTAACAGAGTCGTTATGTAACTTATCAAATCATTACAGGAATCAAATCGTTTTGAAACTTGATGAGTCGTTGTGACACTGAAACGTTTTTCTCTCACTTATCAATCGATGTGAGAGCAATCTTGTTCTTTCTTAAGAAATCGATGTGATCACTTATCGAATCGTTATGGAAGCGAATCGTTATGAATACTTAACGAATCGTTATGAAAGCGAATCGTTATGAATACTTAACGAATCATTATGATCACTTACGAAATCGTTGTGAGGGCAAATCGTTGCGATCACTTAACGAATCGTTGTGAGGGCAAATCGTTGCGATCACTTATCGAATCGTTGTGATGGCAAATCGTTGCGATCGCTTGTCGAATCGTTATGAAGATGAACTGCAATAGAATAACAATGACTTATGAAATCGTTATAGAATCAAAATCGATGTTATTGAGGAATCCTTATGATTCAAAGGAAATCGTTATACCAACTAACGAGTCGATGTGAACTTAGAAAATTTCATGCTTTGAACTTACATTGCTATAGAATAAATACTACTTACCCATTTAGCTTGATATTCCTTGTTTCATTTCCTGTACTCAAATCTCATAGAAATATGTTAGATTAAACTTTATATAGTTTTGTTAATCACCAAATAGATATGTAATTATTTTAATTACATGGGGATAAACTGATCATCAGTGAAGAGAGCTTTAAACTTGAAGAAGTGTCTGACTTCTGCTCCTGCCCTCCGCGCCCTACCCACTGAAGAGGAGGATTTGAAATCTATTCAGATGCTTCTGGAACAGGTCTAGGATGTGTCCTAATGCAATAAGGAAGGGTAATATCATATGCCTCAAGAAAATTGAAGACCCACGAAGTGAATTATCCTGTACATGACCTGAATTAGCAGTCGTTGTGTTCGCCCTGACAATATGGAGGCACTATATTTATGGTGAGCATTCAAATCTCTTTTCTGACCACAAAAGTTTGAAATATCTATTCTCACAAAGGAATCACATGAGACCAAAAAGGTGGTTAGAGTACCTCAAGGACTTTGACTTTTCCATTCATATCACCCAGAAAAGCCAATGTAGTGGCAGACACTCTAAGTAACAGCCAGGAGCCTTGCTAGCCAGTATATGTTGGGTGAAAGAAGGTTGCTAGAACAATTTGCAAGTCTAATTTAGACATGAAGAGGAGGAGGAACAAGTGATGATTTCTAATTCAAGGTACAGTCTGATCTACTCACTGAGATCAAAAATGTGCAAGGAGTAGATCCTTTCTTAGTAGACATTAAGGAGAAGCTAGATCAAAGGCCGATGTTTCTCTGGCACACGATGGAAGGATGTTATTCCAAGGTAGAGCTTGTGTACCGGATCACGCAGAACTCAAGTTGAAGCTGCTACGTAAAGCCCATCATCAAAGTATACAATTCACCCCGGATCGACAAATGTGTACCAAGACTTAAAAGGTCTTATTGTGGCCGAATATGAAGAGGGAGTGGCCGACTTTGTGGCACAATGTTTAACATGCCAAAAAGTCAAGTTGAGCATTTCACACTTCAGGTTATTTACATCCACCGGAAATCCCAAAATGGAAGTGGGATAGTGTTGGTATGGACTTTATCATGGGACTGCCCAGGTCTAGAGGTGGTTTAGATGAATATGGGTAATAGTAGACAGGTTGACTAAGTCAGCTCATTTCTTACCAATTAAGAGCACATGGACAGTAGATGTGTTGGCTGCACTTTATGTGAAAGAAGTAGGTAGTTGCATTGGGGGGTTCCATCCACCATAATATCTGATCGGGACCCTAGATTCACTTCACACTTCTGGAAGAGTTTACAGGCAGCACTGGGCACCAAACTAAACTTTAGCACTGCCTTTCATCCTCAGACGGATGGACAAACCGAAAGAACCAATCAAATAGTAGAAGACATGCTTCGTGCCCTTGTGCTTGATTTTAGAGGACACTGGGATGATCAGTTGTATCTAATGGAGTTTGCATATAACAATAGCTATCAGGCAAGTATCAAAATGGCACCGTTTGAAGCCCTATATGGCAGGAGTTGTAGATCACCTCTTTGTTGGGAGGAGGTTGGAGAAAACCAATGGGTTGGACCCGACTTAGTCGAGGCGACTATCAAAAAGGTTCAAATTGTTAGAGAACGTCTGAAGATAGCACAGTCAAGGCAGAAAAGTTATGCAGACAAGAGGAGAAGGGAGATGGAATTCCAAGTGGGTGACCATGTTTTCTTGGGTCTCACCTTCAAGGGGAATTCGAAGATTTGGGATCAAGGGAAAGTTGAGTCCCAGATTTATTGAACCTTTTGAAATTCTAGAAAGGGTTGGTCAGGTAGCTTACAGACTAGCATTACCTCCACAACTAGCAAATGTACACAACGTCTTTCACATATCCATGCTAAGGAAGTACGTGTTCGATGCTGACCATGTGATCCGCCATGAAGACTTGGAGATTCAGGAGGACCTCACTTATGAAGAGAATCGATCAAGCTATTGGATCGGAAGTTACAACGACTCAGGAATCGTACCATACCTATGGTGAAGGTCCAGTGAGTTGAGAAGGAGTTACCAATGCTACTTGGGAAATGGAGGAAAGAATGAGAAAAACCCCCCGAATTATTCTCAGGTATGATGCTATATCATCGTGTGTATAAATTTGGGGACCAATTTTCTTAAGTGGGGGAGGATGTAATGCCTCAAAAATTTAAATGTTTAAAATATAAGAAAATAGTAATAAATAAAAATAGTGAATAGAAATATAATAAAAGTCATAATCAAAATCCCCACATGTGGAATTAACCATTTAAAATATATTGGGCTAAGACAACTCTAAATGGGCCAGAACAAAACCCCATACCAATAACCCAAAAATTCGTGACCATAAATGTAAAAATAGGAAAGGGCAATTAGGGCTAAAACTAGGGTAATTAGCCATTCATGGCAACCAAATTCGTACCTAGCCATGCTAGACCTTCCCTAATGGCATTCCTACTTCTAATGGGAAGAGAATCCACAAAACTTGGAAGGGTCAAGCCAAGACCACAGCCTACCTTTCCTAGTCTCTTTAGGATATGTATTTAACCTAAACATAAATAATCACGACAGGATGGATTGGGAAGGTTTACCATTGTGTTGTGGACGTCTGGAGGCGAGCTAGGGTCCAGGAGGAGAGGAAATCGGCTGAGAACTGGAGCTTCTTCCCCAACTGTTCTATGCTGCGACTTGTGCAAACACCCTTCTTAGATCCACTCAAGGTAGGTGATCTTGAGCTTAAAGTAAACATGCATTGCCATACCATTGGGAAGAGCATATAGTCTAGTTTGATTTGCATGTATTTTCCCCAATTTCATGCACCATGTGAGTCGTATTAAGCGTTTTCCAAGAGTAGTGCAGATTTAGGGCTTTATGTGTTCTTCATGTGTTTTACGAAAATCTAGGCCGAATTGGGTCAAACCAAAATAGTAGTTTTCTTCTACTGGATGTCCTCGACACTTTTTATGTTCAGAGTTTTGTCTAAAGAATGCTAGATTTCAAGTTATAAGTCTATCATGAAGGATTATCATGTTTTCTGCATTTTCGGGCAAGATCTAAGAACGTGACGACACCAGACATCGCGTTTCTTGTAGCATGAACGCAAAGTACATGTACGTTGCGATTCAGGAAAAGGCAACAGATCATTCCGTCGTGATTTGATGGCTGACCAATCAACCCTGGCACATGAAACTATGCGCCGCATGGGTTTCAGTGTTGTCTTGAACGCGACAGCATGTGCCGTCGTGATTTGACCTGTTTTCCCCGCCCAAGAATTTTTGTCTCTTTTTATTCGGATTTTTAAACCCTCTGAATGCGACGTGTCGAACCATCGCAATTCAGAGCATGGCGATGTGAACACGACGGGGAGAACCGTCGCGATTCTGTTTGGACAATCGATCCAACATCGATTTCTGCCGAGAAGGCGATGATCTGTCCCGTCGTGATTTGAACGCGACGGGTAGGTCTGTCGCGATTTAGTTAATTGTTACAAAACCATGTTTTGACTGTGTATGGTCCTTCAAAGTGCGAAGACTGTGTCCGTCGTGATTTAAAGGCCAACCCGAGACCATTTAATGAGTTGTTCAGTCTACCCTATGTATGTCTTCATGTCATATAGTTATGCAATGGCCTAAAAGTGATCAAACTACATGAAACCATAAGAATATGAACTTCTATTCTAAGTGTTAATGATTGATAGATTTCATCTACCATGTGTTTCATGTGATTGATATATGCTATGTCCATACTCTGTCTTGTTTATAATTGAGAAGTGATTATATGCTTAAAGTACAGAAACTATGTGATAGATTGAATTGCATACATGTCTTGCATGTTTGTTATAAGCTTTCTGTCATGTTTCAAACAGATGGAATGTGGATTGAGACACGCTCTACACGTCACATTGCGCTTATAGGCAGCCCTTTCTTGGGAGATTGAAAACTCACGGCCGGTCATTCTGTATCGGCAGTCTAGTGACCTTTCTCTTAAAACCTCCGTAAATCTCCATACTCCGTGGATTCCCTCATAGAGACCGAGTTGGTTGTACCAATGAAATACCCGGAAGATAGATTGCACTTCTATTCTTATCTACTTCTCGTGAGGGTGATTTGATAACATGGAAACCAAGCCATTAAATGTTAAGATTGAACTAATGAGATTAAGCCATTATTCTGCCGAAATTAATCTGGATCATGTCCCCTTGCCTTATTCTTTATCTGGCATGATCTTTAGTGCTTACTGTCAATTGCTTGGAAATCATATTGGCTATAAATGAATGAATGGAATTACCAGAAACTATTGGAACTTCGATTCACAACTATGCCTGTGCAAATAGGGCCCAGTCTAGTCCTGGGAGGAGCGCCCGAAATACGTATAAATCGTGAGAGTATATGATCCATTGAGGTGTCTGACAATCATCTAATTGACTACAAGATTGATCTTGGTAATTTCCACACTGTTATTGAATGATTGAATGTTATATGTGAATGGCCAAATCTATTGTACACGTCATTATTTATTGAATCCAATATGTCATTGTCCATCGGAATTCTACGGAATTCAACTTGCGATATCTATTATACATGCTACATGCTATTGAATCTCCTCTATATGTCAAGTGATCGTATTGTCCTCTATCTCATTGGTAATCATTTCGTCCTACATGAGAATTGTCATGAATTGTTACTGAACCATCCTCGTGCATGTTATAGCTTGAAACTGTTTCCATCGTTATCAACATGAGTATTGCATGATAGTATTTCCATTGTTAACATGTTAATTACGTAAAGCATGCCCGCACCATGAGATGTAAATCCTACTGGGCGCTAGTGCGCTCACACCTGTTTTCCTTAATATTTTCAGGTAATGAATATGAGGAATTGGAGAATGATGGGACCGGGGACGAGTGATGAGCTACTCAACTACACCCATCTATATAGCTAGTCAGCCAAGATGATTAGAGTTGGAAGAATGTGTAATAGATAGGTTTATTTCCTTTAATGTCATATGTACTTTGAATACAATAATGGGCCCTATGTTTGGCTCTGATGATGTAAGGTTTTAAATTAGTTGAATGGAAATAAAATAAAGAGTATTTGGCTGGCATTATTATCATCTTAAATATTTTGTTATATTTAGATGTCTCTCTCTAAATTACTCAACTGTGATACTCATACTTGTATCGCTCACGCTCTCGATATTTATTTCCCCTGCTAAATTTCGGGGCGTGACAAATATAATTTCTATAACCCATTGTCCTCAGACGAGCTTGGGGAATTTTCACAGAGCCACCCCCCATGCTGGGGGCATAGACGTGGTTGCTTGGATGTGTAGCCTGTGATCGAGAGCAACCACATGTTCATCCATCCTCCTCAGATGTTGTTGTATTTCTTGCTGACCTTACTGCAGTAACCAGACATACTTTTTGAGGCCCTGTATTGATTTTGGCAGCACCCAGGGCCCAGGTGCCGAGGTGTAAGGATCCCCGTAGCTGTACAAGGGTTGAGAATCCAAAGGGCCTGCCTCTAACATATTCGTTCTTGGGGCAAGGGTGGTAACGTGTATCACAATAGCTGATTGCTTTGGCTCATCCTAGGCATGAAGCTGCAGGGGATCAACCAAGCCACCATTCATTGTGATGAGGTGACTCTGAATCAACTTTTGAACTTCATTTTTAAAGATGTAGTATTCTTCAATCGGGTGTCCCAACATGCGGTGATATGGATAGTAGTTTGGCTCATTCACCCTATTGACCTCAACCGACCTCTTTGGCTTCGGAAGTGTAATTAGGTTGTTCTTTGTACATAGGCTGAAGAGTTTCCTAGTGTGCTCCCTTTTCAAGGAGTAAGGTGTCTTCATGCAACCGACCAATGAAGGCAGAGGTGGTCTCCCTTGTAACTTCTTGTTGGGACCACTTGAGGCTACCGCCTTCTTGCCCTCATACATAGGGGTGAAATCCATCGTGTTAATCTCTTTGTCGGTGGCACGCACCTTGTTGGATTTGTTCATGGAGGATGCAAGTACCGGATTGTCAGAAAAGAACATTTTAAATTTTGCTATGATCGAATTAAGTTGGTTGAAACCTTTGATATTGGTGCCCAAGAGCTTCTCGCTTATCTTGGTTGACAAACCCCGTCGATAGATGGTTATTGCATCTTCTTTGGTCAGGGGATAGTAGCACCTCATGCTAAATCCCCTCCACCTCTTAGAAGTCGAGCGTTGTTTCCCCTTTTCTTTGCTTGAGGGAGCACAGCTCGGCCACTGTGTAAGTCCCTAGATTTCCTGTGCATTGTACTTGTTGTTGAGTTTTTTATTTCTGGTTGAGATTCATCTTGATGGAAACTATCTGTGTCGTCAAGTGATATTGACGGCAACATTGGGTGTCATTAACTTGTTGTTAATGGTACAGTTAATGTCGTCTACCATTTGGCTTGAGGAGGTTAACAGCAAGGCCGATTGACATTTATTTTATGTAGACGACAATCTTGTTGACGTCAACATCTACGTCTGTGTGTGGGTTTATTTCCCCGAATCCATTCTGATTCCTTCGTAGATAAACATGGAAATCCCTATTTGGGTGAAGTTTCTCCTTCCTATCATGACCACAACTTGAACCCCTATAAAAATAGGTTGCCTCTGTAGGGAGAACACTTTTACTTAGCTAGGGTTTTTGAGGTTCGGAGAGATAAAAAGGGAGGCTTTAGAGGTGAGAAATCCAATGATCCAGAAGCTGCACCGGCATTCTTTGGAAAGAGGAAGACTCTACAGAACGTGGGGAGACTCTCCTATCATGGGGAGATCATCTGCTAAGGCGTGGAAGTCGAATCAAGCAAGTGAAGAACATCTCTTTGGCTTGGCCGAGGAGGGCTTCACCACCTAAATTCGATCTTCATGGAGTTTTTTAGAGGCAATTAACTTAGGGGTTTCATCCCTATGTCTATCACTTAGAGTTTTACAATTTTTAAAGATTTTTGTCTCGTGTCCTGGACCCCACAAATTCCCTTTTCTTTTGGTTTCGGTCTGCACTTTCTGCAGACAGGATATTGACGGCAACACTATTTCCGTCAAGTTTTTGAGTTGACGACAATCGATACTGCCGTTAACTACCCTTGTTGGCAATGACCTTGCCGTTAAGTTCGTGAGTTTTTCTAGAAAATTGGTTTAGCATGTGTGATGTGATCGTTCAGAGATTTTGAATGTATGAGTGGATTTTAGGATTTTTGTCTTGTCATGTACGTATTGTAGAGCGAATCATGGAATTTTTATATTTTTATGATCATATCTATAATTATTAGAATTTCTGACATGAGTAAATAAGCATGCTATATTAGGTTTCATCTGGAAAAAATAAGTATGTTCTGCTTTCGTTGTTTCAGTATTTTTCCTTGGACTTAAGGTTCCAGTGAACATGGTTTTAGGTAGAGAGAATCGCCAGTTTCCTCTTAGCCATGTTTTAGTAAATCATCTTGTTATTGACTGAAATATTTTTAAATGTTAAAATAGATATATTGTTTCTACAATTATGAAAAATTAGACATATGATATGATTCTTAGATATGATCTGTGGTTAATTTTGAGCATGTTTTGATATATGTAACCATTGTTTCTAGTTATAAGTCTTTAATGACCATGTTAAGCATGATTAGTTAAAAGTAGTGATTTTCTGATGATTAGTGCCATGATGAGGCTCTGTTAAGCATGTCTTAGTATTATTAGATGGTAATTATGAAATCTACAACCTGAGATATATGGTTATGTTATAAGCATGTGGATAAGCCTTTAAATGCTTGAGAATTATGTGCTAAACATGTGATTAAGCGGTTAACGTGCCGATATTGACACTGCTACCATAGAAGGATGTGGAGCCATACTGTAGAAAAGTCCCTATGAGAAGGCTCAATGTGTATGTGATATCCTATGGGCATCAGAATGAAATCTTGTAGTTGGATAAGAACCACTGATTAGGGTGGAGAGTGCTTCTCCCGGTTCTGCGCAGTTACCAAGATTCTTCGATGGGTATGTGATATATGAGTGATAGTGTCCTTCTTTATGGTGGTTTGTGTTGAGCAACTATTCCTATCATGTTTGCTAATTTATTGCTAAACATTTATCATAATATTTTTGCTATGACAAAACCTTTTAATATCTTCTCCTTTACCATTTATGAAAATAAAAAAGCTCTTATTTATACAAACATACTTTCTGCCAAAGACTATGCCTACACAAAACCTAAGCATCATCACAACAAAATTTTTCTAAGTCCACATCGTACACTGTATATCACACTATCTCCGACTCCTGACTGCAACTCTTGTAAAGTCGAAGTCTGGCAGTACATCGACTCTTGTAAAGTCGAAGTCTGGCAGTACTCCGACTCCTAAAAAGTCAAAGTCTGACTCACTCCGACTCTTGAGAAGTCGAAGTCTGACTCACTCCAACTCCTTGTAAAGTCGAAGTTGACCGTACTCCGACTTCATACAAGTCGAAGTCCGCTATCTATTTGTTGGCACTCTGACTTCCCAAGAAGTCAAAGCCATTGCTTTCTTACTCGACTTCAATGAAGTCGAAGTAGCTGTACTCCTTCTGAAGTCGAAGTTAATTATCTGTTTCAGTTGTATTGCTATGTTTTACTTCGACTCCTTGAAAGTCGAAGTGTCTCTTATCAACTTTTGTATATCTATACTTAGATGTTATTTCAAGCCTCTATTAGTAAGTACAAATTAATGTACATCATTACTTAATTTTTACATTGAAATATCTTTACATTGAGACAGTTTCCTTAAAATCCTTTTTCCTCAGTTAAAAGTCAATTATCTTTTTGGCGGGAAAAATATTTTATTCAAAATTATTTATCTGAGAAGTATCTTTTTTTTATCTATAATATATGAGATATATTTGTTATCTCTTTCACTGACAGAAGATAAGCTGATCACTGGTTGACGGATGGTCAAGAATTAAATGCTTGATAAGTATAAGCTGCATGGGCTATCTGTCAGAACCTACCTACTACTGTCAGAAATCCCATGACTTTCAGAAAGAAATCTTGTGCAACTGTCTGTTCATTCTTTAAATGATCTGAACTTCTGTCTGAATTTTTTTTCATACTTTATATCCTTTATCTCACCCACCTCCAAAGGTATGTATGGAGGCATATGCTTTTTTCTTGTCCTTTTAGGTTTGCAGAACATTTAATGAAGCATGCCTATCCTTTAGCCTTGAGCATGGAACCTGCAGAATAATCATGAAAGTGTCTCTCAAGCATGAAGCTACAAAATATAGCCTAAAGATGTTGTGACTCATGGAGCTAAAGATTTGATGGACAACCTAAGAAGATCAAAACTTCCTCTCACAGACATCCTTCAAACGGCTAGCTTCCAACGACTAAAACTCAAACGGTCAAATTTGAAGTTCATATATATATGAAGCCGAAGCTTGAAGTGAGATACATAGATACACAAGAAAAGAGACATAGAGACACATACATAGAAGACTTAGAAGCTTACACTTCACTCCCATCCGAAAGCTAGAAGAGCAAGTCAAAGAGAAAGAGAGCCTCTCTTAGTCTTAGATTTTATGCCCTCCATTGGCAATTGAAAGTCTTCTTCGCTTGGTGGATTACTCATTTTCCAGCCTTCTTCAGTCCACCTATTTGTTTCAGAAAGAGCTTGAACTCCACTTTCTTTTGTTTCTCTTTCTAAACCTCTATGTTTGCTCATTCTTGTTGAGCAGACACACAAGTCTTTCATTCTTTTGTGTAAGGAAACCTGCAGGAGGTTTGTATCCTGTTGTACCCCTCTTGTGAAGGGAAGATCTACAAGTGTAGGTGGTCTTTGTACCCCTTGGTTAAGGGAAGACTTGCTGGGAAGCAAGTGGACTTGTAATACCTCTCAGGTCTGAGAGAAGGTCAAGTATTCCTTGGCAATTAGTGAAATCCTAAGTGGTTTCTTGGGAACTGGATGTAGGACTTCCATGTACGAAGGGCCGAACTAGGATAACATATCTTGTGCATCTCTCTGTGATTATTTTCGCCAAGTTTACACTTGTTTCACACACACTGCACTAAGTACTAACAATTCTAAAGTACTAACAATACTATTTAGTGTTGTTTATCATTTATATAAAATTTTAAAAGCACAAGAAGTCCTATTCACCCCCTCTAGGACAACTTAGTGCCATCTTGATCCAACAAATGGTATCAGAGCATGGTCTTCTCAGAAGAATCAAAAGATTTGAGAAGAGATGCCGCTGAAGCTCACAACTATGAAGGCCAGTCAGTTACCAACCACCATTCTTTGATGGTGAGGACTACCAATACTGAAAGATGCGAATGGAATGCTTCATCAGAGGCACAGACTTTGATCTGTGGCAGGTAATAGAAATAGGTGATTATATTATTATTCCTGTTGAAGGTACTACTGCAATTACAACAGCTGATAAGGTTAAATTGTCTCTAAACTTTAAAGCAAGAAATTATCTATGTTGTGCTTTGTCAAAAAGAGAATTTTGCAGATTATCATCATGTAATCCGCTAAAGAGATGTGGGATAAATTGCAAGTAACATATGAAGGAATAGACAAAGTGAAACAAACTAGAATAGATATTCTTGTTTCACAATACGAACAATTTAAAATGATTCCAAATGAAAATATTACTCAAATGTACAATAGATTTTCAAACATAGTAGTTAGTCTAAGCTCTCTTGGAAAACTCTTTCGGATGAAGAAACTGTCAGACAATACTTAGATCCTTAACTCTTTCATGGACACCTAAGGTCACTGCTATAGAGGAAGCTCATGATCTAGCAAAACTTTCCATTGATAAATTAATTGGTTCTCTTATGGCCCATGAAATAAATATGGAGAGATTCTCTGAAAGTACATCCAAAAAGGAATGACAAATGCTTTGAAAGCTGCAGATTTTTCTTCTTCTGAAGATTCAAAAGAGAAAATAGATGACAGTGATGATGAAGCCATGCTGTCAAGAAAGCTCCAACGAATTCTTGCAAAGAAAAAGAAGTTCGACTCAAAGAAATACTTCAAAAGAGAAAAGAAGAAGGAGCTGACCTGTTATGAATGCAATCAGCCTGGACATTACAAGTCAGAATGTCCAAAACTCAAGAAGAAAGAACCTGTTGAAAAATTTGATAAGAAGAAAGGCAAAGAAAGAAGATTCAGAAAATACAAGAAAAAGGCTATGGCCGTAGCTTGGGATAATGAAGAAGCTACAACTTCAGACTCCTCAAGTTCAGAATCAGAAGAAGAGGAACAAGACAATCTTGCCCTCATGGCAGAACTAGACCAGGTAAACTCTGAAACATCTTTTACTTCATGTTTAGAATCCGACTCTGATAATCTAGAAGATGCATTCAATGAACTGTATGAAAAATATAAAATAGTGATTAAACAAATGAAAATAGTCAAGTTAAATCTACAAAATCAAGAAAAATCCAACACCTTTCTAAAAAATGAAGTAGAAAAGTTAGGACAAAACCTAACTGAAACTAAAAGATCTAATGAACTTCTGTGTGAGGATTTAAAAACAAAAAACCTAAAACTCATGGAACTCGAAGCAAATCTAAAAGAACTACAAAATGAAGAAAAATTAAGAGAAGAAAACATTTATCTAAAAACAACTGTAGACAAACTTACCAGTTGTAAAACATCATTAGTTGTATCAATATGTCTATAGACAAAACAGAAATATGGAGTAGGTTACATACCTCCATCAGATGAGGAGAAAATCATCTATCCTGAAAATATTCAACTCTAAAATTTGTGAAAGAAAAGGAAATTAAAAATCCCATAAAAGTTAATCAATATGTCTATAGACAAAACAGAAATCAAGTAAAACTACACATACCAAGAATGCATATAACATGTGTTGTAGTCACTGTAATAATGAGGACACATAATCAGCACTTGCACCACTAGACACTTGCACTGGATTTCAAAGACTAACCATCAAGGACCCAAGAAAATTTGGATACCAAAAATTAAATTTTAGTTCTTGTTTGCAGGGTCGCATAAGAGCATCCAAATGGTATTTGGATAGTGGGTGCTCAAGGCATATGACAGGTGATAGAAAACTATTTACAAGCTTTAGAGATGAAGTTGGTCAAGTTACTTATGGAGATAATGGAAAAGGAAAAGTTCTAGGATGTGGAACCATAGGATCAAAAGAAAAAGATTTGATAGAAGATGTTATGTATGTAGAAGGTCTAAAGCATAATCTGATTAGCATCGATCAACTTTGTGACAAGGGTCATTTATGTAGGATCGAGTGATTAGGGGAACATATCTAGAAGGGGGGGGGGGGGGGGGGTTGAATAGATTTGATGCCAATTCTTGCGGAAGCTTAATGAGACTTAAAATTACTTTATGACTCAAAGATCTAATCACCACAATAATTTCCAGATCTGATGTGTGAGTGTGTAAGAGGAGGTGTGAAACAATTGAGAAATTAGTGTGAAACCGCAATCCTATGCAATCATCTAGCGCAAATCAACAAGTCAAACCATTGCACATAGGATTTTTTAGGTGGTTCAAAAATCACCCCTGTGATCCCTACGTCCACCCCTCACACAGTGAGGACACACTACTGAAAAATTCGAGTACAACTCACACTGGAGCACGACGACTCCAACACACTTGAGTTCAATGACTCACACACAAATTCTGGAGTACAACCACTCCAGAAACTGAGCACACTTGCTCAAACACACACTGAGTGTTCAACTCACCAACACCGAGCACAATGGCTCACAAAACACGAGCTAGATCAAGACCAACATAAATCAGATCCTCTAGCAATGATCTGATCCAAGATGAATTCGATCACAGAAATTTGTGCAACCCTTCATGCACAAATCTCATGGATGAATTAGAAGAACGACTTCAGAATAGTAAGAGATAGATACAACTTTTGTGTTCTTCGATGAAGATTCCTTGCAGAAGGTTGAATTGAAGAGTCTTGGAGTTGCTCTCAGTCACTTGGCGATGCTGTGCTACAATTGCCTTGAATCGCCAGAAACTCTCTCTTCAATTGCTTGCTTTTGCTAGATCTACTCCTTTGCGAAGTGCTCCGACTTCTTCTGCAGAGCTCTTGGCTTCCTCCTTCCTCGTGCTTTTCCAGGGAGGTAGATGGATCACCACAGCAACGAGATGAGCTAGAGCAGGAGATTCCCCTTTTTGCCGCCAAAAGTTTTTTCTGGAATCTTCTGGAGGTCTCTACTTGGCTTGGGGCCAATTAGTGGGGTATATATAGCCCTACATGTCCAATTGTACCCTTGGAGTGCGTGGGAACATGATCCAAGATAGATTCTATTGAACCCCAGGCAACCACGTGTTCAGATGAATCATAAGTTGAAATTTCAGCCGGAGTGTGTCGACATACCACTTAGTGTGTCGACACACTATCCCATTTGTGCAAAAAGGGTCTTCTAGATGCGGGGTCTAGTGTCGACGCGACCACTGAGTGTGTCGACACACTGTCCCAGTCAGACAAACGGATCTCCTGGAAACTGGGTCTAGTGTCGACACTACCATTGACTGTGTCGACACACTTGACCCTGTCTTCATAAAAAGGCTTCAGGGATATGACCCAGTGTCGACACCATCAATGGATGTGTCGACACTACCATTATAAAAGTGTATATCTCGGAGAATTTAACACATAGGACATTAGTACAAGGCATTATCATCAAAGTATGAGGTGTAAGTATTTGAAACATGCTGTTTGAGCATTGTTATTGCATAAATGAGGTATGTAACATGTTCCACCCATTAAGCATTAAAATCACAAAATGTCATCATCAAAACTATAAGGAGATACATTAAAACCACACTCAACCCAACATTCTCCCCCTTTTTGATGATGGCAACATTAAGTCAACATGAAAATTTGATTTTCTTAAGGATGTGATTTTAAGCCATTCTTTCACAAAATCTGAGCACACACACTGAATGAATTTCAACAACTTGATTAACTTCATCAAATGTCATTGAAAGAGGTTTTACAAAATATGACAGTTGTCACAACCAGAACAAAATATTACTAACAACCATCTCTTTTCAAAATGAACCAAACATGATATGACATTCACATCTAAAGAGTATTTGATGTGACAAACATTCCTTTCACAAATGACCTGTGACAAACATTCCTTTCACAAAATGAACCAAACCCTTCTCCCCCTTTGACATCATCAAAACCAGACATCCATCAAGAAGATGGAGGAGGAGGAGGGATAGGAAGTAAAATAGACTCTATAGACTTCATCCTGGTCTCCATAGCAAATAAGTTTGATCGCAGCTGTTTGCATGGTTGCCAAACGAGTATGCAGCAAAGATTCCATTCGTTGATGATTATCATGAATGTGCTCTTGAAGTGTACTGAAATTAACTGGAACTTGAGATGTAGTGGAAGATGAGCTTGGCACATTGCATGATGGCTGGATATTTCTGAGAACACCCTTGATTTCTGACATTTCCTCATCAATGTGTGATGATCAGTCTGTCCCCATGTAATTTTAATTACCTATTTATTTTTATTATTTTTGGTGATTAACAAAATTCCTTCAATAATTTCTAACATATATTTCATAAGTCTTAAGTACAGAAAATATAAAGGTCACACAAGCCAATGTTGGTAAGCATTACCTCTCTGAAGCTTTTATCTTGTCAAGATCATATTTCTCTAAGTCCACATCGACTTCTGTTGAAAGTCACAACGACTTCTTTTAGTGCTATAACGATTTGAATTCATAACGATTTCTTAAGTGTCTGAATGACTTCTTTACTATGACATCGGTTGATTACAAAAAAATTGTTCTCACAACGATTCTATAAGTCATCGCAACGATTTCTTCAGAACTCATAACGACTTGCCCCGCAACGATTTCTTAAGTTATCATAACGATTTCTTTAGAGTTCGCAATGACTTGCTCGCCGTAACGATTTCTTAAGTCATCATAATGATTTCTTTAGAATTCACAACGACTTGCTCGCCGTAACGATTTCTTAAGTTATCATAACGATTTCTTTAGAGTTCGCAACGACTTGCTCGCCGTAACGATTTCTTAAGTCATCATAATGATTTCTCTAGAATTCGCAACGATTTGCTTTCTGTAACGATTTGTTAAGTGTTCATAACGATTTCTTCATTGAACACAACGATTTGCTTTCTGCAACGATTTGTTTAGTGTTCATAACGATTTTTTCATTGAACACAATGATTTGCTTTCTGCAACGATTTGTTAAGTGTTCATAACGATTTCTTCATTGAACACAACGATTTGCTTTCTGTAACAATTTGTTTAGTGTTCATAACAATTTCTTCATTGAACACAACGATTTGCTTTCTGCAACGATTTGTTAAGTGTTCATAACGATTTCTTCATTGAACACAACGATTTGCTTTCTACAACGATTTGTTAAGTGATTCATAACGATTTCTTCATTGAACACAACGATTTGCTTTCTACAACGATTTGTTAAGTGATTCATAACGATTTCTTCATTAAACATAACGATTTACCTCTTATAACAACTCAGTTAAAGTGACTCGATCATAACGATTTCATAAGTCATATAGTCATCGATTTTATGTCTTACATCAACTTAATATTTATCTGTCTCTGAAAGCATTGAAAAGTCAAAGTCAAGTATATCCTCTGATATATGTTCATTTATGAGGACTGAACGTATCTCTGCATGCATGCAGACGTTATCGTCCATTATCGTGCTTACTCTGTGTGTATCTTTTAGATACAGCTATTTGGTATTTCTATTTTCATGACTATTTATTTTAACGTTGACTGACATTAGAGACAGCTTAGCTGTCTACTGTTTGAGATTGATAAATGTGCAGATCTTTGGTATCGTTCCACTTTACAACGTAGACAAAAATAGAAGCCAAAGATATCTCAGAAGATCTCATCTCTTTGCGTGCACAAGTGACCAAAAGACTGCTGACTAGAAGCTTCCAAGTTTCCTTCAGTCTAACATTTACTTGGACAAGAGACAACGGATACTCCAACGACAATATTTCAAATTGGTGATTTAAATCCAAGACAGAACAGAAGAATTAGTGTGTAAACCAAGGGGAGAACAAGCATCTCGCATACAAGCATTCAAATTCTTCTGCAAGAAGTCTAGAGCCAAGAATCTCATTCCTCATCATCTTTAGCTCTTCGCTCTCTGTGCTGTAATAGAATTTCTAAGAGAGCCCGTGTAGTTCTGAGAGTGTGCCTTGTTTAGATCTCTTGCTCTCAGTGCTTGTTGCTTCAGATCTTGGCTTGAAAAAGCTTGATCTAGGGGCTTGAATTCATTCTATTCTCTTTGTAGTGTTTCCCTTCGTGTGTGAAGGAAGACCTGGTGGGATCCAGGGTGCTGTTTCCCTTCGGTTGTGAAGGAAGACCTGGTGGGGTATCCAGGGTGTTGTTGTTCCCTTCTGGTGTGAAGGAAGACCAGCTGAGCTGGGTGTTGTAGTGTCCATAGGGGGACTGTACCCTAGTTAGTGAAATCCTGGGTTGTTGCTCAGGGACTGGACATAGGACTCCTAAGGAAAGGAGGTCCGAACCAGGATAATTCCTTGCGTTGTGTGATTGATTCTTTGTGTTTGTTGTTCATGCTAACCGTTACTAACCAACATCGAAGATTGTTTTTGTGTATATTTTTTGTACAGGTGTCACCTAGATTTTTTTAAGACCCATTCACCCCCCCCTCTGGGCTGGTCAACTGGGCAACAAGTGGTATCAGAGCGAGTCTCTTCGACAAAGAAAGGATCCACGATCTGAAGAGTAAAGATCCATGGCAGCCCAAGGTCACAACGAAGGTCAGTCTGTCAACCGACCACCATTGTTCGATGGAGAGGATTACACATACTGGAAAACAAGAATTGAGTACTTTCTGCAAGGCCACGATTATCAGATATGGTCCATAGTAGAAGAAGGCGATCTTCTGGTCACATGAGAAAGCTCAGTGGACAGACGGCGATAGGAAGAAGATCTCGCAGAACTGTAAAGCAAAGAGTATTCTGTGTTGTGCCCTGAGTAAAAAGGAGTACAATAGAGTTTTAGCCTGCAAATCCGCAATGGAAATGTGGGAAAAGCTCAGAATCACCTATGAAGGCACAGACAAGGTGAAGGAAACAAGAATAGACATTCTTGTAGCACAGTACGAGAGATTTCAAATGTAATTAGGTGAGTCCATTACCCAAATGTTCAGGAGATTTACAGATATTACAAATGGGTTAGCTGGACTAGGAAAGACCTATGAAATGGGAGATATGGTCAGAAAGATTCTTAGATCTTTACCATCCTCGTGGACCCCAAAGGTAACAGCCATTGAGGAAGCTAATGATCTAAAGAGAATGTCCTTAGAAAAGCTCATTGGGTCCCTTATGGCTCATGAGATAAACATGGAGAGATTAGGAGAATCCTCCAGCAGAAAGAAGCAGTCAAATGCGCTCAAGGCCAATGAGAACATCAGAAGAATCACTCGACAACAGTGAAAGCTGTAAGGACAGTGATGAAGATGAAGAAGCTATGCTATCAAGGAAATTGAAACACATTCTAGCAAAAAAGAAGAATTCCAATCTGGAAGACAGAAGAGAGAGAATAAAGACTTCAAGAAACCAGATGGGAAGGATCAGAAGAAGGGAGAGCCCATTTGCTATGAGTGTAAAAAGCCAGGACATATCAAAGCTGAATGTCTAAAACTCAAGAAGCCTGAATTCAAGAAGAGAGAAAACTTCAAGAAATTCAGAAAATACAAAAGAAAGCAATGGCAGCTGCGTGGGAGAACAGTAGCGACTCAGACAGTGAGTCGAGTTCATGCAGTGATGAAGAAGAAGCCAATTTGGCTTTCATGGCAAATACCGAAGATAAGGTAACCTCTGACTCTTCCTTTGATTCATGCAATGATTCTGATTCAGACAATTTAGAGGAAGCATTCAATGAACTATATGATAAATATAGAGAAGTAACTAAACTGTTAAAAGCAAATAAGAAAAATATTGTCTGTTTAGAAAACACTAACTCAGATCTAAAAACAGAAAATAAAGAACTAGAAAAACAAATAACTGAACTTAGAAGAAGAAATGAATTATTATGCGAAGATCTAAAAGATAAGAATAAACAATTAATAAACTTGAAAAACAAGCAAGCTCAGACGAATTAAAAACTGAAATTAAGACTCTAACAGAAGAAAATATACAGTTATCTAGCACATTAGAAAAATTCACAAATGGCAAAAATCCTTAATATTAAAAGGTGCTAGAAGATCAGGTAAGAACAAACATGGATTAGGATATACACCTCTGGATAATGAAGAAACTATAATCTATCCTAAAATATACCCGACTCCAAAATTGTACCAGAACAAGACATAGCATATAAAGCAAATTTCAAATATATTGAAAAAGTAACTAAAACATCTTGCTGTAGTCATTGCAATAAGTTAGGTCACATAAAAACCACGTGTCCAACAAGAGATAAGAAATTGGCAATAAAAGGAAAAGTTGATGATACTAACCCGTCAGGACCCAAAAGAATTTGGGTACCTAAAACTTGATGGTTTTATTTCAGGTTAACACTCGAAGATCCAAATGGTATTTGGACAGTGGGTGCTCAAGGCACATGTCTGAAACCAGAAGCTATTCACTCATCTTCAAGCTAAAGAAGGAACCATCACATATGGTGATAATGGAAAGGGAACAGTGATAGGGAGTGGCCCTGTGAACAATAAAGAAAAAACAGTTATTGAAGTTGTGTTGCTTGTCAAAGGGTTGAAGCATAATCTCATTAGCATTAGCCAGCTGTGTGACAGAGGCCATCAGATCCAGTTTCAAGAATCAAAATGCAACATATTGAAGGATGGAGCAGTTATCTTTGAAGCAAATAGAGAAAAGAACTTATATGTGCTCTATCTTGAGGATCTCAAAGATCAAAATGTCTGTCTGGCGACAAATAAGGATAAATCCACTGAATTATGGCACAGAAGACTAGGACATTGCAGCATAGATAGCATGAGAAAATTGCTAAAGAAAAATCTTGTGGAAGGTCTGCCAAAGGTCAGTGCAAAAATGGAAGGTGTCTGTAGATCTTGTGCTAAGGGAAAGCACACCAAGAGCTCCTTCAAGTCAAAAACGGTGGTAACCACCTCAAAACCCTTAGAGCTCCTTCATATGATCTATTTGGGCCAATGAGGTCTAACAGTCTTGGAGGAAAGAACTTTGGATTTGTCATAGTCGATGATTACTCAAGATTCACATGGGTATCATTCCTAGAGCATAAAGATGACACATTTGAAAACTTTGTCAGTTTCAGCAAGAAAGTCCAGAAGGATCAGAAGTTCAGCATTGTTTCTATCTGATCAGATCATGGTGGTGAATTTTAGAATGAAACGTTTGCTAAGTTCTGTGATGATCAGGGGATTGAGCATAATTTCTCAGCACCAAGGACACCACAACAAAATGGAATTGCTGAGACAAAGAATAGAACTCTATTGGATATGGCAAGAACAATGCTATCGGAATATGATCTGCCAAGGTATTTTTGGGCTGAAGCAGTCAACACAGCAAGCTACATTATCAAAAGAGTAATGATCAGGCCAATCCTAAAGAAGACTGCATATGAATTATTCAAAGGAAAGAAACCAAAGATCAGTCACTTCAGGACATTTGGATGTCCTTGCTTCATCCACAAAAATGGAAAAAGGGACATTGATAAGTTGGATGCCAAATCAGATGAAGGCATCTTCATGGGGTACACCTCTAAACCAAAGGCTATAGAGTTTTTAATAAACGCACTTTATTAATTGAACAGTCTATACATATTATTTTTGATGAAACTAACCCTTCCTTGAGAAAGGAAGAAGATAGTGATAATGATGATGCAGATGAACTGTCTAAAAAACTAAAGAATACATCAATTGAGGACAAGGATGATCCACCTCTGGAAGACATGCAACAAAAGAAAATTACACATGAAAATCTTCCAAAGGAATGGAGATACAAGAAAGATCATCCACCTGAGAATATCATTGATGATCCATCTGTAGGGGTAGTGTAAGGCCCCGAAATTTCTCTTTCTTTTCCCGCTTATATTTTATATATATGATGGTTGCTCATTCTTACATAAATGGCATACATGAAAATGGTGCATATTATAATTGTAAATTTTGCATGTGTATATGCGTGGATGTATACTATTATTGTGAATATAAGTAATTGGCCAATTTTGTGTATAAGGTATCTATTTGAATATTATGCAAGCACCATCTAAATATTGAAGTATACCTTATATTACCCCTTTCATGGATATTGTGTGCGAATATATGAAGTGCATATGTGTATGTACGTATGTAGGTTATCTTATGCGTGTAATAATTGTATACCTAATTCTACATACATAACACCTTGGTATACTTTTGTATGCATATGTATGTTTAGTTGTAAACATTGTTCATTACGTGGTGTAGTTAATGTGTACATTGTACTTCGTACATTGCATGTACATATAGAGCGCAAGTATGGTAGGTGTATTTAGTAGTGCATATTGTAATTCCATGCTCCTCATGAATAACATGCATGTATTTTTATGATATTTAGGTGAGAATAAGCAATTAGCTAAATTGGGCATATTGTACATATTAAGGAATCTCACGCATATAGTACTTAAGTAATGTTGTGCAAGTTAATCTAATTACCGGTGTGCATGTGGTATCTATCTATTTCGTGCATAATGTACATAAGTATGTTACATCCGTGTATGTATGCTATATATATGCCAAATCAAGTGAGTGCAAGCAAGAACTATTTTATTGAATAGATTATTCCTAGCTAACTTAATTCATATTGTCTCCTAATGATCTTTGAAACCCTTGCAATTCTTGTCATTTTATTTTGCCGCATGTTGCATCATGCTTATGTAAAACATCACGTACGCGTAGGTAGATATCTACGTACGTATTAGCTAGTTGTGCTTATGTATGCATATGAATAATTATATGGTAAATATGGTTTGAATGCATGGTGCGATAGTGTGTATACTATGCTACATACATTGTATGTATATATGTATAAGTTGAACATGATTTCTGCATGATTTTAAGTTCTGGCCGAAGGGCCAATTGGCGTCAACATGGGTGGACGCCCATGAGGTGTCGGCGTCCATATCGATGGACGCCAAGCCTTAAGTAGCCGTCCATATAGGTGGACGTTTACTTCTCTGACCTGCATGCACAGCAGACCCGGAATTCCGGAGACAAGCAACCCCAGCCATTAGGGAGCTGTCCCCAACGGCTGTGAAAGCCTCACATCACCCCTGCGTGGGATGAGAGGTCTCTCTCCTTAAAAGAGACCCCTCCTTGCAACCCCAAGAGCTCTCTTTGCCTCCTTGCAAAGAGAAGAGAAAAACCCTACCTTCTGGGAGAAAAACTGGCTTTGCATGCCTTGATCCGGCGGATTGGAGCTTCATCCGGCCATCTACAGCAACATGGATCTAGCTGAAGCATAGAGGAAGGCTTCCCCGACTACAACCTGCTGTGGAGATCGACCAAGAACCAGGAGGAGTGGTGTTTTGGAGGCTTCTTGGGACTGCCCAAGGAGAGCTTCAACAACAACATAGATCCTTTTGGAGGTTTTTAGAAAGGCAAGTAACCCATAGATCTCAATCCTATACATGTGCCCTAGGTCCCAGCAAATTTTGTGGATTTTAAATCGTGTCCTGGACCCTCCCTTTCACTCTGTATTTGGAGTTCGGTCTGTGCCCTTGCACAGACAGGAACTTGGCGTCAATACCCTTGACGCCAAGATCTCCCATCGGCGTCCAGCGATCATGCCGTCCAAACCCTTGAACGGCCAGAGGCTGCCGCTAAGTTCTTCAGGATAGAACAATGAGCTGTTCTTTCTGGTACATGATTATTTCGATGTGTTTTCGCAATGAGGATATAGTGTAATTTTTATATGTTATGTAAAATAGATAATGTGATGTGTGTGGAAATTTCTGTGTTTTTCTGTGGATGGCATAAATTTTTAGATTATTGAAATACATGTTGGGAAAAATGGATTATGCATGTTCACCTACTGTCTACATGATTCCTGAGGAATTAAATGCCCTAAATTTTTATATACCATGTGTATATATATCAGTCCATGCCCTGAAAATTTGAGAATTTTTTTATGACTGTGGGATTTACTGTAAATTTCTGTTTTGGAAATAGAAGACATGCGTAGGATTTGTAAAATTTACAGTAAATTGTGTATTGTGCAATAAATCTGAGGAAAATTCCTGTGATGATGAGTATGTTAGGGTCAGGGCTGTGAACTGTTAAACCTGATGTTCGTGTTATGTTCCATGTTAAATTGAATTATGAATAGCATGAAACTGAATGTTTTAATTTCTGTAAATGTAATATGACTCAGAAAAATCTGGAAATTTGTATGTGCGATTATAAACCTGAAATTTGTCTGTGGTTAAAATCTCATGTTATTTTGATGACAGTAAGTATTTTAATGAGAAAAACGACTATGTGAGCATGTTAATTGTGATTTGATGTGATTCGGTAAATTTCAGTATGATTAAATCTATATTATGATTATTTGGCAGTTGCAACAGTGAGGTTAAAATCAGTAAATGAGGACTTATGTGTGTATGAATTTTGTATGAGTGTGTACATGGGACGTGAGAGAACAGTGGTGCAGGTGTGTAAAATGGTTAATGTGATAAGATAAACAAACATGCCCATAAGACACTGCCACCCTAGATGCTTGGAGCTGTACCGTAGTAATGCCCCTACGGGAAAGCTCAATATGATATGTGATACCCTAGAGAAGGGTCTTGATAAAGTGTATACCTGGCAAAGGGTCTTGTAAAATCCTGAAGGTGGACAAGTTCCACTGGTAATGGTGGGAAGGGCTTTCCCCGGTTTCTGTAGGAACTAAGACTTATCACTGTGCCGGTGATTAAGTAAGTGAAAGTGAAAGTGTGTGTTATGAGATCGTCTAATGGTGGTTTGGGCTGTGTCTTGGCATTATGTAAAAATGAGCATGAGTATGTGAATGTGAAAAGTGATATGTGTTCATGGCACAAGGTATGTGCAAGATATGTGTAAATGTGGCACATGTTATGTGCAAAAGTGAAATGATAAGAAGTATGTGAATGTGAAAAAGGAAATAATGGAAAAATGTGTATAAGTATTGTGTGATAGAACAGAAGTGAGTGTATGTGAAAGCCAAGGTTTATCATATAGTTGTATGTAATGAGAAAATAGTATAAGTGTAAATGACAATAGTGTTAATTGATATTTTGTTATTGATGTGTATAAATGTGTGTGTGTATGTGTTGATGTATTAATTGTCAAATGTTAAAAGTAATGTTACTATTAGTACCAAAATGTAAGTATATGCTTTCATATTCATGGAATTTGAATTATTGGATGTACATGTGTTTAGTATTATGTTGTATAGTTAAAAGTGATCTCTATGCAAGGTAATATGAATGTGATAGAATTCGTATAAAATCAGCAAGCTAAATGTGAAGTAAATTGTGATGATTGCATGCGAAGTGAGCTAGAAATCATGCTAGGAGTGATACCTATCTTGTGTATGTTTTTCATGACTTAGTTGTGAAGTTTTACAATGATGTGAGTAAAGTATGAAGGTATGTAAATGTGTATTTGTACTTATGTTAATGACACCATGTACTAGTAACCTTGTTTAGACCACAGTTTTACATGTGTTAGAATAGTTGTTTAATACAATTCCATGTGAATTTATTTTGTTATAGCATAAGCATGTATGATTTAATTGTTGAAATTCTATTGTGTTAAATTGTTAGAAAAATGTATGTATTGAATCTTAAGTTACTTGCTGAGTCTATTGTGTAGACTCACTCTTGCTAAACATTTCAGGAAATTCACAGCGGAGGAGCCAGCAAGATTTGAAGTGGAGTTGGACTAAGTGATTGAAGATTGAATTTATATTTCATAAGTATGTAATGCTACAATTGAAATTGGATTTTGTTCAATGTACTTGGAGTTGACTATGTATTTGGAACATTTTGCACTTATGTTATCTCTTGTTGAACTATACAGACTGTGGTATGTTGATTTAAAAGTTGATGGAATAAGATTCATTTAAATTCCGTTGCATTTATTTAATTCTATTTGTGTATATCTCAGCTCATTTGTTACTTGTTGGGGTATTCTCCCCTGTAGCGGCTTGCTCTCATCCGATGTGGGTTGGTATAACCGTACCGGGTGGAAGTCGGTCGTTGCAGTAAGAACAAGAGGTAACATGATACCTTGTGATTATTTAGCATTTGTTTCTCAAATAGAGCCAAGGACAGTCAATGAAGCTCTTGGTGATGAATCTTGGATCTTGGCCATGCAAGATGAACTAAATCAGTTCAAGAGAAACCAAATATGGTCACTTGTTCCTAGACCATCAGACCATCCAGTTATTGGCACCAAATGGGTGTTCAGAAACAAATTGGATGAGGCTGGTGTGATCTTAAGAAACAAGGCCAGACTGGTAGCTCAAGGCTATTCCCAAGAAGAAGGCATAGATTTTGATGAAACCTATGCACCTGTAGCTAGACTTGAGGCTATTAGAATATTACTTGCATATGCATCAGCATTAGACTTAAAACTATTTCAAATGGATGTCAAATCTACATTCTTAAATGGTTTTATAAAAGAGGAAGTTTATGTGGAACAACCCCCGGTTTTTGATGACACAGAATTTCCTAATCATGTTTTCAAACTTCATAAAGCTTTATATAGATTAAAGCAAGCACCTAGGGCCTGGTATGAAAGACTTAGTTCTTTTCTTCTAAACCATGGTTTCAGTAGAGGTCAAGTAGATAGCACTCTATTTGTAAAATCAAAAGTTAAAAGCATACTACTTGTACAGATTTATGTAGATGATATTATCTTTGGATCTACTGATGAATCCCTTTGCAAGTATTTTGAAAAGTTGATGCAGGGAGAATTTGAGATGAGCATGATGGGAGAGTTCAATTATTTCCTTGGACTACAAATCAAGCAAGGAAAAGAAGGAACTCACATCTGCCAAGCAAAGTACACAAAAGAACTCTTAAAAAAATTTGGATTCGATAATGCCAAGCCACTGTCAACACCAATGAGTACATCAACAAGGATGGACAGTGACAAAGATGGTAAGAAAGTAGATCAAAAGGTCTACAGAGGTATGATAGGTTCACTGCTTTATTTAACAGCTAGTAGACCCGATATTCTATTTAGTGTATGCATGTGCGCTAGGTATCAAGCAGATCCTAGAGAATCACATTTAATCTCTGTGAAAAAAATATTTAGATATTTAGCTAGAACTCATGATTTAGGTCTGTGGTATCCAAAATCTTGTGAAATTAATTTAGTAGGATACTCTGATGCTGACTATGCTGGATGCAAAGTAGATAGAAAAAGCACCAGTGGTTGTTGTCAATTTTAGGGTGTTTGATATCCTGGTCATCAAAGAAACAAAATTCAGTGGCACTGTCTACAGCAGAAGCTGAGTACGTGGCTGTTGGAAGTTGCTGTACACAACTCTATGGATAAAGCAACAACTTGAAGATTTTGGATTAAATATCAAATCGATTCCACTATTGTGTGACAACACCAGTGCTATAAATCTCACCAAAAATCCAGTCCAACATTCAAGGACCAAGCATATTGAGGTTAGATATCATTTCATTCGTGATCATGTTGCAAATGGTAATATTGAAATATCTTTTATTGATACAAACGGTCAGTTAGCAGACATTTTCACAAAAGCCTTACCTGAAGAAAGATTCACATCTCTTAGAAGGGAATTGGGCATGTGCAATTGTGAAAAGATTTCTGTTTAAAACTGGCGTATAAATTTTCAGAATTAAGTAAAATTTTTCCCTCCATGGATTTAAGCAAAAGAAATTCAAATTATCTTTCATGGCCGCTCTTTTATTAAAGTCGGTTTGAATAGTCAAACTCTTTTGTCATTTTCTGCCGCCTTTTTTTTGGCGCCTCACTTTCCTCAAAGCATTTATTTAATTACAAAAATCGATGTGGGAACGATTCATCTCCCATCTTTTACCTTTTTCCCTCTTTCGTCTGGTTGCCTGAGCCGATGCCCTAACGATTCGGACATCGACTCTCTGCAAGTTTGAAGCTCTTCTCTCCTTCCCGCGACAAATTCTTGAGGGCTTTACTCCTTCTTCCAATTCATTCCTCCAGAAAACCTTTTCACCTGAATCCATGGCCGCATCCGTCATTTCCGGCAGTCTGGGTGGTTACAGCGCCGTGTTTCTCTCCCCTGAGCAGCAGGGAAGGTTCACCTTTGTGAAGACCAAGCTGTGTGGAAATAAAGCAGTAGATGTTGCTGATCTTGAGAAGAACGGGATGCACAGTGTTGTGGCAGCCATGAGCAGGATGAAGTGGTCAGTTATTTCAACCTTCTCCGAGGTAAGCTATCCAGACCTCGTGAAGGCATTCTATGTTTGCTTGAAATCAGAGACAGATGGATCTATGACGTCTTTAGTCAAAGGAATCCCCATAAAGATTGATCATGATCTTCTGAAGATGTTGTTTGATGTGAGCACAACCGGTCACAGTGGAGTCCACACTGTGGATGCAAAGGTCAAGGGTCTCGGAATTATTGGACCTGAGTATCGTCTGAGAGATGGGAAACTAGATATAAATCAAATGAATGCTTTCAATCGTCTCCTTCACTTTATAGTCTGTCAGATAATCACTCCCAGAAGCGCAACTTTTTCAACCTGTACAAAGGCAGATTCAGACATGATGTTCTGGGTCATACAGAACAAGGAGATAAACATGGCCGCAGTAATGTTAGAAAGGATGAAATTTGCTAGAGATCAGATTTGGGATACCAAGAGCAAGCTCAATGTTTCTCTGCCCTATGCTCACCTGCTTACCAAGATTTTCAAGTTTTTTGGTGTTGATTTGTCAGGAGCAGTTGTTGAAAAGATGGGCCAAGCTATTAGGTCCAGAAATCTAAAGAAAAGTGGTTTCTCAGTTGTAAATGGCGTTTTGTCTAAGACCTCCATGGCTGAGGGAGAGGCCATTATGGAAGAAGTTCAGGAAGTTCAGGAAGAAGTGCAAGCAGCAATAGCAGAACCAGTAGCTGTGGCCCCAGCTGTGCCAGAGCAAGAAGAATTAGCACCTGCAACAACCCCTGTCTTGGAATCTGCAGCAGAAGAGTCAGCAACAGCTGTAGACTCTCAATTTGTAGAAGAAATTCCAGAAGCATCAGCAAGAGTAGCCATGGAGAGTTCTAATGAAAGGATTGAGGACATCTCTCTGAGGAGATTATCCCCATTGTGTCTACAGCAGTAGACCATCTACCCACCTCTATTGTAGCCTCTATACTTAGAGGGGTAGTGGACTCTATTCTCTCCACCCCAGTCACTTCAGAGACTGGTGGTTGTTCAGTAGAGGAAGTTGTGGCATCAGGCCACATTGCAGAATCAGTAGCAGCTGCACCAGTTCAGGAGGAGCAATCAGTTGCTCCAGAAGATGTCTTGATGGAAGATGCTCCTATTCAGGGGGAGCAGCCTTGTGAAAGACAAGAGGTCACAGAAGAAGCAGCACACACTGATATGCCTATGGGCAGTATGCCTGCTGAAGGAGTCTTTGCCAGTTCACAGGGTGATGGCACTCAGGGGGAGGAACATGACAATCCCCCAGGTAATGATGCTAGAGATGGGGAGACAGCCAGCTCCTCAGAATCAGATGATGATCAGCATCCTCCAGCTTCAGAGGCAAGGCAGAAAGGAAAAGAAGTGGTTTCTGGAGTTCCACTCTTAGCAGATACTCCTTTTGAGAGGCAGGTAAAATAGAAAATAGTCATAAATTTGAAGCCTGTTATTGAGAGATTAGATGCTCAAGGTACAATCTTATGCTCTCTTCAATCAGATGTTAGTTCCATTTTCATGAGCCAAGCTTCATCTTCCAAGGAGATTTCAAGTATCAGAAATGCCATGAAATGGTTCAACAAAGAGATGGGCAGCATGAAGACAATGCTCTCTGAGATTCTGAAGGTGGTTGGAGCTCAAGTTCCTCCTCCTCCTCCACCTCCTGCAGCTCAAGTTCCAGAATCAGGGCCATCAGGGCCATCAGTTCCAGTGTCCGAGCCATCAGGGCTAGCAGCAACCGCAGCAGCAGCAGAGGCAGAGGTCAATGAGCAAGAGCCATCTGAGCCAGCTGAGCAAGTTGAAGGGCCTCCAAGGCCAGCTGAGAAGGTGTCAGGGCCATCAGAGCCATTAGAGTCTGAACCTATGCAGAGTTTGACTAAAGAAGAAGTTTTGGTTCCTGAGCCCCCAGCTCCCACTTCTTCCCAAACACCAGTTCCTCCATCCCCACCTTCATCCTCCACAGCACCTCCTGCTCCACAGACATTCAAGAAACCTCAACCTAGACCTATCTCCTCACCAACACCCTTTCCCTCTCAATCCACCTCCTCTCCTGCCTCCTCTACTCATATTCTTCCACCTCCACCTATTTTTGAGGTCCCTCCAGCATCCTCTGCTGGAGCCTCATCTTCCTCTGGTCTCTCCCTTGGACCAGATGTTGACACTCATTCTACTTCTAACTCCTTCCTTTATCCTTCTCCTCCACCCTCTTTCATCACTATAATCCCTGAGAGTGCTCAACTTGACTCTCCCTTTATTGAAACAGTAAAGGATGAGTTTGAGGAAGCCATACTCAGGTCAGTCCTAAAAGTAGGGGATCACATCCATAAGGCAGACTCTTCTAGTTCTGCCCCTAAAAAGAGAAAAATTTCTTCCTCTTTAGCTATTGTTTCAGAACCCAGATATCCTCCTCTGTGGTTCTCTCTCACAGTGGACAACAGAAGTAAACCACTGTATAGAGAGTACCTTCAGAATGTTGTTTTTGCTACCATTGTAAACCTTCCATTTCTTAATCTTTCTGACCACCTCAATGTTATTTTACCCTTCACTCCTCTCACCAAAATAGAGAAATCCAAAATCTTCTCTGTTGCTCACTCTAAAATAGAAGAGCAGTGGGGCAAAGGGCATAAAGAGCTGTTCAAGAAATATCTTCTTGCCAAGTCTGCCAGATTCCCTCCAAGGGACCATTCCCTGACCCTCTCAGAATGGTTCCAGATCCACCACAAGGATGTTGGGGGTCCTTCATCCAAAAGGAAATCAAGATGGTCAGATACTTTCTTCTGTTCAACAACTATCGATATGTTCATCGACTTCCTGAAGTTCAGCTGAATCAATTCAAGGAGGCTATCAAAGCTCTGAATCCAGGCATTGCGCACACTGAAGCAGTTCAGATTGATTTTGCTACTCTTCAGGTGCCTGATCAGATTTGCCTCCCTCAGATCCATTTCCTGGTCATGGAATCCTCTGTAGGGTCTACAATCTTTGAACGTTTTGCCAGAGTGATGGGAAGAATCAAGGTACAGAAAGGCTTCCTGGTTGCATTTCACAGATTTCTCTTTAGAGAATATCACCAGGGCCATGTCAGTGCTGAGGTTCTTGCACCAATTCTGTCTGAATGTGAGAGATTGACTCCCTCTGAGTGGTCCAGATTCTATCCCTTGTCTGCTCAGCAGCTGTTTACTCTGAATGAAGCTCAAGCCAGAGAAGGAAAACCTGATGTTTCTCCTGCCACATTCTTGGACATGAACTCCATTAACCTTGTGACTGATCCCCTCAAAGTTTGGGAGGAAAGATACAAGGTGTATGTAGCTCTACGCCAAGCTCTAAAAGAGAAACAAAATTTCTATCCTGTGTCCATGGATCAGTTCCTTACCTGTGCCAGCTTTGGGACTATTCACTTCCTCAAGCTGACCATGGATAAGAATTCTTATGCTGGTCTCCTCTACAAGCAGCTCCAGCTTCATCTCCAAAGGATGGCTCCCTCCATGGGACCAGCCTACTCTTTATCTTTTGGCGTCTTTAAATTGTATTTTGAAGAGCAGGAAGAACAGCATGGGAAACCATTTCTCACTTTGCCTCTCTTTTGTCTCCTGCTTACTATTTATCTGTACCTCCACAGTCTTAATAAAATATCTTTGTTTGTGTGCTCCTATATCTTTTCTCTTCATTCTTTGTCTCAGATTATCTTTTTGCTTACTGACAAAAAGGGGGAGAAAATACGCATGTCTGAAATACATTATGCAAATGTTCAGATATTTTTATCCATGCTTATTGTTAAATTTTGTCATCACCAAAAAGGGGAAGATTGATGATCAGTCTGTCCCCATGTAATTTTAATTACCTATTTATTTTTATTATTTTTGGTGATTAACAAAATCCCTTCAATAATTTCTAACATATATTCATAAGTCTTAAGTACAGGAAATATACTAAGGTCACACAAGCCAATGTTGGTAAGCATTACCTCTCTAAAGCTTTTATCTTGTCAAGATCATATTTCTCTAAGTCCACATCGACTTCTGTTGAAAGTCACAACGACTTCTTTTAGTGCTATAACGATTTGAATTCATAACGATTTCTTAAGTGTCTGAACGACTTCTTTACTGTGACATAGGTTGATTACAAACAAATCATTCTCACAACGATTCTATAAGTCATCGCTACGATTTCTTCAGAACTCATAACGACTTGCCCGTCGCAACGATTTCTTAAGTTATCATAACGATTTCTTTAGATTCGCAACGACTTGCTCGCCGTAGCGATTTCTTAAGTCATCATAACGATTTCTTTTGAATTCGCAACGACTTGCTCGCCGCAACGATTTCTTAAGTTATCATAACAATTCTTTAGAGTTCGCAACGACTTGCTCGCCGTAACGATTTCTTAAGTCATCATAATGATTTATCTAGAATTTGCAACGATTTGCTTTCTGTAACGATTTGTTAAGTGTTCATAACGATTTCTTCATTGAACACAACGATTTGCTTTCTGCAACGATTTGTTTAGTGTTCATAACGATTCTTCATTGAACACAATGATTTGCTTTCTGCAACGATTTGTTAAGTGTTCATAACGATTTCTTCATTGAACACAACGATTTGCTTTCTGTAACGATTTGTTTAGTGTTCATAACGATTTCTTCATTGAACACAACGATTACTTTCTGCAACGATTTGTTAAGTGTTCATAACAATTCTTCATTGAACACAACGATTTGCTTTCTACAACGATTTGTTAAGTGATTCATAACGATTTCTTCATTAAACATAACGATTTACCTCTTATAACAACTCAGTTAAAGTGACTTGATCATAACGATTTCATAAGTCATATAGTCATCGATTTTATGTCTTACATCAACTTAATATTTATCTTGTCTCTGAAAGCATTGAAAAGTCAAAGTCAAGTATATCCTCTGATATGTTCATTTATGCGTACTGAACGTATCTCTGCATGCATGCAGACGTTATCGTCCATTATCGTGCTTACTCTGTGTGTATCTTTTAGATACAGCTATTGGTATTTCTATTTTCATGACTATTTCTTTTAACGTTGACTGACATTAGAGACAGCTTAGCTGTCTACTGTTGAGATTATAAATGTGCAGATCTCTGGTATCGTTCCACTTTACAACGTAGACAAAAATAGAAGCCAAAGATATCTCAGAAGATCTCATCTCTTTCCGTGCACAAGTGACCAAAAGACTGCTGACTAGAAGTGTGACGGACCAAGCCATTCAGACCCGCTAACCCATTAGTAAGCCTAAATCGAGTCCGCCTCCCGCGAACGGGCCGAAGCCTCGCAAGGGATATCGAACCACGAGTCCAAAGAAATATAAAGGAATCAACTCAAACATTCATAAGATCTGTCAATCTCACAAATATTTACATGAATGTACATAGTCATAGCACAACGTAGCCAAACTACAACAGAACCTGGGGCATACCCCGAGGTGTACAACAGTAAAGTAGAATTACACTGCTGGTGGTGCAGACCCTCCACTGGACGATGGACGCGAAATCTCCGGATCTCCCTCACCTGGTAAGGGGGGGTAGGGGTGAGCCTCACGTGTCACTGGCTCAGTAGGAAAACTCCCTAGAAACCGAGCAAAACAACACAAGTAGCAAAGCAAGAAATGCTACTCTAACAATTTATAACAATATTACGCAGGATGTAAAGCTGTAAGTATAACTTACCATTTGCCGCTTAACAGGAACAACATAACTAAATAAACGGCAACACCAAACAAGTGTACGAGCTACTGTAGGAAAACGCCACACTCGAGCCACGTCAACTGGTTCGCGACACCAGTATCTGACCCGGACAAACCACACAGGACCACCTCTCAGTCTCGCAGCCACGGACGAAAGGTCCAGCTGCCGCTCCACTAAACAAGTACAAAAACTGTGGAGTCCAACTAAACCACCACAACCTGCAAGTCACACACCTCGCAGGCCCATGCCTGGCACCTTTAGGGACTCTGGCCTGAGCTCCCTAAAGTGAGACACTGGAAAACAGGACTAGCTGGGGTCCAGTACGTCTACTGGTGTCCGTCTCCCCCAACTACGAGCGCGCTACAAGCGACAACACAACTAACTCTCTAGTCGCTGTCCCACTGCCGTCTTTCCCTCAGCCGGACGTACTACTCAACACTAGAGTGAGGGTGTCCAGGAAGACGACAAGACCTCGTCGGTATCTAGTACCGGGACAAGCCCCGAGCACTCACGTGCCTGGCTCACACAAAACCTGGGGCTCCCAACTGAAGAGGTATCCACGGAAGGCGTCAAACTACACACTACGTACACAAACACGTGCGCAACGCTCAAGCCACGTGAAACCTTCTCGTAAATCGCGTGAACAACAAGTAAACTACACCAACACACGCTCCTCGAGCGAAGAGAGTGCCAATGCACCTCTTTCTATCACCATATACATGAACTGTACTGAACAGATAATTCTACACCAACATTTATACTTGAAAGACAACATTCGGCTGTTGTCGCGGCGGCACGATAGACCGCCTTCAGAACGCGACGGTCAAGGTGTCGCGACCTTATCGCGGCTCTCAGAGCGACCGCGATAGCAGGTGCGAACCCTGTCTAGAATCCCTCATCCGGATCACTCCAAACTCATAAAACTATAGTTCAGTCCATTTCATGCTTTAATGTGTTCCTACACATGCTAACTATGTTTTAGAAAGCAGGAAACACATTAACCACTTCACACGAGAATCTCACGGATCAAACCAGGAATCTCCCTACCTTCGCGAAGAACGTGAAGACTGAAGCTCGTACGAGGTTCCCACCACTCCAAGCGACGTCCTCGCGGTGGAAGCTCGTCGAACTAAGCTCTAGCAAGTCAAATCGCCAAGAAACCTCCACAGCAAATCCCCCTGGCCGAGCAGAGCTTTCACCAGCTCTGTTCTGCTAGGGTTACTTAAAAACATAACGCAGTTAAGAACGCGACGCTCTTCATGACCGCGATCTAATCGCGACGCTCAAGACTGTCGCCTTAATCCGCTGACGACACCCGATTATTCAAAATGGCGGTTCCAAGAACGCGACGCTACAGACTGTCGCGATCACATCGCGACACTCCGCACTGTCGCGTTGCCATCGCGACCCTCCAAACGACCGCGTTAAAAACCGAGAAACAGAGAACACTTTGGGCAAAACCTCAAAACCTGCAGGATCACCTGCTACACACCTGTCATCGGCCATACACTGGCCTCCACGACCACACAAGAACGATCCGAACGGTCGGAACGTTACATTACTATCACCTAAAAAGAAATTTCGTCCTCGAAATTAAAATCAAGAGCCAATTATCACAATTCTAATTTAATTAGCATGATATTATCACCTAAAAAGAACAAAACTTACTCAAACAAATATGGATACGCCTTTCTCATTTCTTCTGCTAATTCCCACGTATCTTCACCACCTTGTCTATTCTCCCATCTAACTTTTACCAATTCAATTACCTTATTTCTGAGTTTTTGAGTTCTATGGCCTGAAATTTGCACTGGATATTCAGGCATTGACATATCCGGCTTCAAATCATCCCTTTGATAGCTAACAACTTGGGATGGGTCCTTGATATACTTCCTTAACATTGAGACATGGAAAACATCATGCGCATCGTGAAATCTGCTGGCAAGTCCAATCTATAGGCTGTTTCACCCAGTCTTTCCTTGATTTGAAACGGTCCGACAAATCTTGGACTCAATTTACCTTTCTTACTGAATCTCAGTACACCTTTAGTAGGAGATACTTTAAAAATACATAATCACCTACTTCAAATTGCAACGGTTGCGTCTATCATCTGCATAACTCTTTTGGCGACTCTGAGCTGTTTTCAATTTCTCTTGGATGAATCTCACTGTTTCTGCACATTGACGAACTAATTCTGGGCCCAAAACTTGCCTTTCACCTACTTCATGCCAATTTAACGGTGATCTACACGGTCTACCATACAATGCTTCATAAGGTGCCATTTCAATACTTGAATGGTAACTGTTATTATATGCAAACTCCACTAGACCCAAATGACGTTCCCAAATGCCTCCCCATACAAGACAGCAAGCTCTCAACATATCTTCAATAGTCTGAATTGTTCTTTCTGTCTGCCCATCTGTTTGTGGGTGATATGCTGAACTATACCTTAACTCTGTACCGACAACTCTTTGTAAACTCCTCCAAAAACCTGAAGTGAATCGAGGATCTCGATCTGAAACTATAGTAACTGGTATTCCATGCAAAGGCACAATCCTTTCCAAATACACTTTAGCTAATCTATCAATTGACCAAGTCATACTAACTGGTAGTAATCTGCAAACCTTGGTCAATCTATCCACAAAAACCCATATTGCATTATGACCCGATGAACTGGGCAAACCAACTATGAAATCCATTGCTATATCATCCCACTTCCACTGCGGAATGGGTAATGGTTGCAACAATCCTCCTGTTTCTGATGCTCTGCTTTTATTTGCTGACATACTGCACATCTGGTTATAAATTCTGCAATCTCTTTTCATATGCAGCCACAAAAAATGCTTTTTCATATCTTGATATTTTTTTGTACTACCTGGATGGATAGTGTACCTTGATTTGTGAGCTTCCTCCAAAACTTTCTGTCTAATTTCTGCATCTTCTGGGACATACAATCTTCCTTTCAATCTAGCTACATTATCACGCCCTAAATTCACTTCATCCATTCTAAGAATGTCGCTAAATTAGCATCAGCTCTCTGTGCCTCTACTATCTGCCAGTAAAGAGAAGGCTCTACTGCATTAGTTGCTAATATTGCCCTACGCTGACTGCTTGGCACATATAAAGAATTCTCTGCCACATTCTCATAAAGTTTCCATTCTCTGATCATAAGTTGATTCATAACCACTTTTCTACTCAATGCATCTGCCACCACATTTGCTCTGCCTGGGTGATATGCCAAATGAAGTCGTAATCCTTTAGATATTCCATCCATCTGCGCTGCCTTAGATTCAAATCTTTCTGAGAGAAAATATACTTCAAACTCTTATGATCAGTGAAAATTTCAAATCTTTCACCATACAAATAATGCCCCACATTTTCAATGCAAAACAACCGCCGCCAGCTCTAAATCATGAGTTGGGTAGTTCTCTTCATGCTTTTTCAATTGCCTGGAAGCATAAGCAATTACTTGCTATGCTGCATAACACTGCTCCCAAACCTCTCTTGGATGCATCTGTATATAGAATAAATCCACCACTTCCCGATGGAATCTCTAAAACTGGTGCTGATGTCAACCTTTTCTTCAATTCTGCAAAACTGCGTCTACACTCCGAAGACCACACAAAAGGAATACCTTTCCTGTTAATTTTGTCATTGGTGCTGCTATCTTGGAAAAGTCTTGGATAAATCTTCTGTAGTAACCTGCCAAACTAAGAAAACTTCTAATCTCAAACACTGACCTCGGCTCTTCCCATTTCATTACTGCCTCAACTTTAGCTGGATCCACTGCAATACCTTCACCTGATATCACATGACCCAAGAACTGAATCTCCTTCAACCAAAATTCACATTTATTGAACTTAGCAAATAACTGATGGTCTCTTAATATCTGCAAAGTAATTCGCAAATGATCTGCATGCTCTCTTTCTGATGCTGAATAGACTAATATATCATCAATAAAAACCACTATGAACTGATCCAAATACTGATGAAATATTTTATTCATTAAATTCATAAAGGCTGCAGGTGCATTTGTCAATCCAAAAGGCATCACAACAAACTCATAATGCCCATACCTGGTCCGAAAAGCTGACTTCTCTATATCCTCTTCTCTGATCCTCAATTGATGGTATCCCGACCTCAAATCTATCTTGGAAAACACTTTAGCTGATTGCAATTGATCAAACAAATCATCAATCCTAGGAAGTGGATATTTATTCTTAATTGTAACTTTATTCAGCTGCCTGTAGTCTATACACATTCTTAGACTACCATCTTTCTTTCTAACAAATAACACTGGCGCTCCCCAAGGTGATTGACTAGGCCTAATAAAACCTTTTTCCAACAATTCCTGCAATTACTTCTTCAATTCCTTCAATTCTGCTGGAGCCATTCTATATGGTGCCTTAGAAATAGGTAAACTGCCTGGTTGCAATTCTACTGAAAAATCCACTTCTCTATGCGGAGCTAAACTGGCAACTCATCTGGGAACACATCTGCAAATTCTCTAACCACTGGTACTAAATCTACAGATTTATCAGATTCAACTAGGCTAACAGAGGCAAGATACGCTACACATCCCGCATTAATTAACTTTCTAGCTCTAAGTGCAGAAATAATGAATTTGGGAGTGTAAAAAGGCATACCTTGAAATTCAAACACTTCACCACCAGGCCTGCTAAATCTGACTTTCTTCTTCCTACAATCACCATTGCCCCGTAGGCCTCTAACCAATCCATTCCCAAAATCACATCATATTCTTTCAATGTTAAAGCATATAATGTTGCAGGCATTTGATTTCCATGAATCACTATTGGAACATCTTTTAGAAAGCAAGAAGTCAACAAATATCCTCCAGAGGGAATTTCCACTACCAACTCACAAGATTTCTCTTCTAAAGGATGTACCAAGCTATCCAGAAAATCTTCGGAAATAAATGAATGAGAAGCACCCGGATCAATTAATACTTTAGCAGTGAAATCAAAGATAGGTAGAATACCTTCAACAAGATTGGATGCTTCCGCTTGAGCTCTAGTAATAGCCATTACTCGACCCCGTCCTCCTCTTTGATATGGTGAACCTCTACCCTGCTCTGCTGACCGCTGGAAAGGTTGCTGCTGCGGTTGAATACCTCTACCATAAGTCTGCTCTCGAGGATATGGACAATCTCTTGCTAAATGTCCTGGCTGTCCACAATTATAACATCGGAAAGATGGAAGTGCCGATGACTGTCCTGCCGAACTCTGCTGGGATCCTTCCGGAACAGGTGGCCTATAACCACGACCTTGCTGAAAACCTCCCTGCGGAAAACCCTGCTGCCTGCCTCTACCTCTGCCTCCCTGGAAGAATTTCTTAATCTGCTTACCCCATTTTCCTATTCCAGATGATGAAGAAGCTCCAGAAGGTACTTTTCCTTTACTACTTCCTCCTGACGGTTGCGGATACCGAAAGCTACTTGAGCCCAATCCACCTGCCTGAGACTGCCCTTGCCTAGCCCGAACAGTCCTCTCAAGTACTGCTGCTCGCTGAGCTGCCTCTTCCACTGTTCTACACATTAATGGAATTACTGCATCTTGCAATTCCGGCCTCAAACCTCGAATAAAGTATTCCACCATCATTGTAATCTGTCACAACATATGGGGCATACCTACTCAAGGCTATAAACCTCATCTGATATTCAAGCACTGAAAGGTCCCCTGCTGAAATGTCCTGAATTGCTCTCTCTTCATTTGCTGAATTTGCATTGGGAAGAAGGAATCATTAAAGACTGTCAAGAATTCCGACCATGGGATAGCATCCTCCTCCCTGCCTGTAAAGACTGTCTGCATCTTCAACCGCCACCATTCCTGCGCAAACCTCGTAACTGGTATGCTGCAAGTAATACTCTGTCTTCCTGGGGACACCTCATTATTGTAAAAACCCTTTCAATCTCATGTATCCAGTGTTCCGCTGTATCCGGGTTGGGGCCTCCCGAATATGTAGGGGTTGCAATCTCAAAATTGCTCCACAAGCACCGTAATCCCCTCTCTATTAACTGGTCTTACTGGAACTGCCGATTGCACAGGTACTACAGGAGGTACCTCTACTGGGTGGGGTGGAACTGGAGCTACAGGTATAGCCTCCTCCGGTAATGGTGGTACTACTGCCGCTGGTTGCACCGGTGGTTGCTGATCCAATCTTACTCGAATTTCTGTTAAACTTTCCCAAATTCTTTCTATCATCCTCTGGGTAGGATCCCCTCCTGATCCTTCTCCATCACCTCCTACATCTCTCCTTTCGGCCATTATTAAACCTACACAGATATTATTCCAACAACACAATACACAAGAAATCAATACAAAATCAGGGTCACTACCAGCAATGAGTTACAGTAGAGACATGACTATGCATTTCCAATTCCTTTATATTCTTACGGACTTTGCTCTGATACCAACTGTGACGGACCAAGCCATTCAGACCCGCTAACCCATTAGTAAGCCTGAATCGAGTCCGCCTCCCGCGAACGGGCCGAAGCCTCGCAAGGGATATCGAACCACGAGTCCAAAGAAATATAAAGGAATCACTCAAACATTCATAAGATCTGTCAATCTCACAAATATTTACATGAATGTACATAGTCATAGCACAACCGTAGCCAAACTACAACAGAACCTGGGGCATACCCCGAGGTGTACAACAGTAAAGTAGAATTACACTGCTGGTGGTGCAGACCCTCCACTGGACGATGGACGCGAAATCTCCGGATCTCCCTCACCTGGTAAGGGGGGTAGGGGTGAGCCTCACGTGTCACTGGCTCAGTAGGAAAACTCCCTAGAAATCGAGCAAAACAACACAAGTAGCAAAGCAAGAAATGCTACTCTAACAATTTATAACAATATTACGCAGGATGTAAAGCTGTAAGTATAACTTACCATTTGCCGCTTAACAGGAACAACATAACTAAATAAACGGCAACACCAAACAAGTGTACGAGCTACTGTAGGAAAACGCCACACTCGAGCCACGTCAACTGGTTCGCGACACCAGTATCTGACCCGGACAAACCACACAGGACCACCTCTCAGTCTCGCAGCCACGGACGAAAGGTCCAGCTGCCGCTCCACTAAATAAGTACAAAAACTGTGGAGTCCAACTAAACCACCACAACCTGCAAGTCACACACCTCGCAGGCCCATGCCTGGCACCTTTAGGGACTCTGGCCTGAGCTCCCTAAAGTGAGACACTGGAAAACAGGACTAGCTGGGGTCCAGTACGTCTACTGGTGTCCGTCTCCCCCAACTACGAGCGCGCTACAAGCGACAACACAACTAACTCTCTAGTCGCTGTCCCACTGCCGTCTTTCCCTCAGCCGGACGTACTACTCAACACTAGAGTGAGGGTGTCCAGGAAGACGACAAGACCTCGTCGGTATCTAGTACCGGGACAAGCCCCGAGCACTCACGTGCCTGGCTCACACAAAACCTGGGGCTCCCAACTGAAGAGGTATCCACGGAAGGCGTCAAACTACACACTACGTACACATAAACCACGTGCGCAACGCTCAAGCCACGTGAAACCTTCTCGTAAATCGCGTGAACAACAAGTAAACTACACACCACACGCTCCTCGAGCGAAGAGAGTGCCAATGCACCTCTTTCTATCACCATATACATGAACTGTACTGAACAGATAATTCTACACCAACATTTATACTTGAAAGACAACATTCGGCTGTTGTCGCGGCGGCGCGATAGACCGCCTTCAGAACGCGACGGTTCAAGGTGTCGCGACCTTATCGCGGCTCTCAGAGCGACCGCGATAGCAGGTGCGAACCCTGTTTAGAATCCCTCATCCGAATCACTCAAAACTCATTAAAACTTATAGTTTCAGTCCATTTCATGCTTTAATGTGTTCCTACACATGCTAACTATGTTTTAGAAAGCAGGAAACACATTAACCACTTCACACGAGAATCTCACGGATCAAACCCAGGAATCTCCCTACCTTCGCGAAGAACGTGAAGACTGAAGCTCGTACGAGGTTCCCACCACTCCAAGCGACGTCCTCGCGGTGGAAGCTCGTCGAACTAAGCTCTAGCAAGTCAAATCGCCAAGAAATCTCCACAGCAAATCCCCCTGGCCGAGCAGAGCTTTCACCAGCTCTGTTCTGCTAGGGTTACTTAAAAACATAACGCAGTTAAGAACGCGACGCTCTTCATGACCGCGATCTCATCGCGACGCTCAAGACTGTCGCCTTAATCCGCTGACGACACCCGATTATTCAAAATGGCGGTTCCAAGAACGCGACGCTACGACTGTCGCGATCACACGCGACACTCCGCACTGTCGCGATGCCATCGCGACCCTCCAAACGACCGCGTTAAAAACCGAGAAACAGAGAACACTTTGGGCAAAACCTCAAAACCTGCAGGATCACCTGCTACACACCTGTCATCGGCCATACACTGGCCTCCACGACCACACAAGAACGATCCGAACGGTCGGAACGTTACAAGAGCTTCCAAGTTTCCTTCAGTCTAACGTTACTTGGACAAGAGACAACGGATACTCCAATGACAATATTTCAAATTGGTGATTTTAAATCCAAGACAGAACAGAAAGAATTAGTGTGTAAACAAGGGGAGAACAAGCATCTCGCATACAAGCATTCAAATTCTTCTGCAAGAAGTCTAGAGCCAAGAATCTCATCCTCATCTCTTTAACTCTTCGCTCTCTGTGCTGTAATAGATTTCTAAGAGAGCCCGTGTAGTTCTGAGAGTGTGCCTTATTTAGATCTCTTGCTCTCAGTGCTTGTTGCTTCAGATCTTGGCTTGTAAAGCTTGATCTAGGGGCTTGAATTTATCTATTCTCTTTGTAGTGTTTCCTTCGTGTGTGAAGGAAGACCTGGAGGATCCAGGGTGCTGTTTTCCTTCGGTTGTGAAGGAAGACCTGGTGGGGTATCCAGGGTGTTGTTGTTCCCTTCTGGTGTGAAGGAAGACCAGCTGAGCTGGGTGTTGTAGTGTCCATAGGGGGACTTACCCTAGTTAGTGAAATCCTGGGTTGTTACTCAGGGACTGGACGTAGGACTCCTAAGGAAAGAGAGGTCTGAACCAGGATAATTCCTTGCGTTGTGTGATTGATTCTTTGTGGGTTTGTTGTTCATGCTAACCGTTACTAACCAACATCGAAGATTGTTTTTGTGTATATTTTTTGTACAGGTGTCACCTAGATTTTTTTTAAAGACCCATTCACCCCCCCCTCTGGGCTTGTCAACTGGGAAACAATGTGAACTAAGACTGTCTTCATTCTATCCATATCATCAACCAAGTGAGCAAATGACAGTCTAGTCTTAGACATATGTGACTGTTTCTTGACTTTTGAAAAGATCTTTCTGAGAGTTAGCTAAAATGCCTTGGAGAACTACTTAAAGCCTATCTTGAAGTTCTTTCATTTGACCACATGCATCTCCCAAGGTACCAATAAGCCTGTTGAACCTATGAGTTGCATGTTCTGCCAGCTCTTGTTGTCGAATGAATTTACCATTTACTGTATTCTCAAACCTCTGAATTCTAAGCTTAAATATGTTAGCCAGCTGTTGTATAGAGGAGTTGAGGGTTGCAAAATTCTCTTCAAGAAAGTTGTATAATTCTGGAGGAACAGAAGGTCCACCAGAAGAAGTTGATGCTGAACCAGGGAATTGATGAAAGAAGATGGAGGATTCACATCATGATGTAGAGGTGAGAAGCCATATGAGTGGGTGAATGGTGTGTATCTTGAGGAATTTCGACCTCAACCTTAGATGGGGGCTGAATCTCTGGAGCAGCTTCTAGGTTTGAACAGCAGGAGGCTGTGCCTCTACTTTAGGTGCAGCAGGAGGCTGAACAATTGGTCCTCGAGAAACTTGAGCACCCTCAATCCGAAGGCCCATAAGTTTTTGCAAAAATTTCAAACAATGAATATTTGATTTTGGAATAGACTGAACTTCTCATGTGCAAAAGAAACACCAAAATGATCAAACACAGCAGTCAGGTGAGCAGCACAGGGCAGTGATCTATGAAGATCCTTCCTGGTTGTTTCTGACAGAATTTGGTGCATGATCACATGCAAATTGACTTTGAGATCCTTCTTCATACAATATAGGATAAACCTCTGAATGTCTATGAGCTGTCTCTTCCACCACCCTGTGGTGTGATGATTGTGGTGAGAATGTGATGAATCAACCTAAGAACAGGTGGAAAGTTGTTTGTGTTGAACCTAGTGACATAGTTTGCCTGGAGTCTGATTGATCATGAGGAAGACCAGTAAGCAATGTGTATGCTTCATGCAAATCAAATTCAAATCATGGTAGTCTTCCCCTTCATCAGGAAACTTGAACAGTGTAGAGGCCAACTCAAGTAGTTAGGAGAATAGAAACCCCTCTCACTTCAGATTTAAAGCCCTCTGGTACATCAGTCAAATTCATGTAAAATTCTTGTACCAATCAAGGATAGAAAGTGCGGAACGCAGAAATAAAATGCAGCCAGCCTTGAAACTTGAAAAAATTAATGACGTCAGGAAATGCACAGGAAAAAGCTTCATCTTGCAAGTCAACGGCTCGTGGCTTGAGAATAGGTTTTCCTTCAGTGATCATTTTGGAGGGTGTAGCCTCAGAAGGATGAGAGGAACCGGATGAGGTGGAAGATGATTCCTCTGAAGTGTCTGAAGAACTGGAAAGAAGTTTCCGCCAAGGATGTCGAGGCACTCTGGGGGATTTGCCACGATCAGAGGATGACAGCCTACCTCACTTGGAGGGTGTTGCAGAGGGAGAGGACATATCCTGTTGCCGTGTTGGATCATGGCGGCACTTGCTCCGACGTTCAGTTGGGGGTTCTTCGATGACAACCCCTCGAGCAGAAGCCCTAGACCGCGCCACCCTTTTTGTGTCTGCTTGGGAGGCATCGCAACAAGAAGGAAGAGAGGAAGAGATGGGGAGAAAGAGGAGATGTGGGAACAAGAGAGAAAATCTCTGTTTCCGTGGATATGATAGGGGGTGGGAGTCGACCTGCAAACAAAAAGGGCATATATAAAAGGGCTCGATGCAAGAGAAGAAGAAGTAAGATGATCTGCCGGTACACTTTACCCTAAACAGTGTCTTATGAAGAAATCGGCCTGGAGAGCAGTGGTGGCGACACAGGAGGGGATTGTGTCGACCTGACCAGTGATTGTGTCGACACATGAAGAGGACTGTGTCGACTTGGCTAGACAAAAAAAAAAACTGATTATATGTACAGGAAAAACTGGAAGGAAGTCTTTATGATGATGAAAGAAGTATGGAATCAACTTCTCAAGGATTTTTAATATGTTAAAGAATTCATTTGTCATTTCTTAACAAAAGCCCATTATTAATTCAATGGTAAACAACAGCCTACAAGAGATGTTCATGATTGTAATGAAACACTGAAAAGACATTTTGAATGATATAGGGCAGTCAATACAAGCAATAGCCATCTTCATATTCTTCTAATCCAAGGTAATGAAAAATGTCTTTTAGGATGAAGTCAATTGTGATGAAATTAAATAGTCTTAAGCAATCTGATTGGGGTAAGGTTGTTTGTTTTGAGGGAATCTCCTTGGACATTTTTTTTTATTTTTTTTGTTTTGTTAAAATGATCAAACTGTCAAATGTAGTAAATCTTGTTCACACAGGAACTAATGTTTTTTACACGCCAAAGTCCCTGATTACTAAAGATTTGCTCATTATCCAGTTTCAAAGGGGCAAATGATAACCTTTTGACATGAAAATATACGTTTATAAGACTCCAATATTTCCAGTTACTCATTATCATCAATATTGTAAGGATTTTTGTTTTTATTCTTTTGACCCCTAGGAACAGAGATAGCAAAAACACTCATGACATACATGGCACTTCATTCTGTGTGAAGGTTTGTAGTTTCTCAGCATTAGTGCCATTGCTCTGTATAAAGAAACATTGAAGGAGAATATTATAAAACTGAAACAACCTTTTCCCTCATCAGTTTATAAAAGAGATGTCTAAATTCAATACACATTTGAACTTCATGTCTTTAAGAAATTAAATTACTTTAGGAAGTCAGAATATAATTGAAGATTGCCTGTGAAGATGTAACAGATTAGTCAAAAAGTCATTCTGGGGTTTCTATTGAGAAAATTAATGAACATCTCATGAATAGGAATTGTGTCAACACAATGAATGAATTCTAAGTTTATGTAAGAAAAGAGTCATGAATTCTTTAGCTCCCCCTGAGTTGATGATTCTAGAAGTCTTTCATTAAGATAAAGAGAATCAAAAGATTTGATAGCAGAAATGATTTTATTGAAGAACAAGGACTCCCCCTTAACAATTGCAGACATGATTCTTGATACTTAGCGGAGACATATACTCACGCATAGTGAAAGTGTCCAGACAAGCTTAACTTGTCTTTCTTCAAATCACCATTTGATATACCAAGAATTCCAATGCAATGTAAGAGTGAAGAACTTATTTGCAAAAATGGAAAGGTTTTCATTGGCAAAGAAAATAGATAGAAGAATGTAAAGTGAAAGAATATTTACATCATGAAGCAATTACTCCTCCTCAGAGGTGCTTGAACAAAGACACATACAACACTCAACCCAATGATGGAGAGGTCAAGAAGAATGTGGACATTTGCATAACCCAAGCTCTCTCCTTAAAGATGAAAATCTATTTTCTAGAAGAGGCTTGGTAAAAATATCAGCAATTTGAGTTTCAGTTTCAATGAATGAAGCTCAAAGATTTCTTAGCTACCTCATCCCTTAAGAAATGATGTCTATTTCAATGTGTTTTATGCGAGAATGCTGAATTGGGGTTTTAGGCAGATTATAGCACTAGTGTTATCACATAAAATGAGAATACAACCTAACTTATGATTATAGTCTAGGAGCTGGTGTTTCACCAAAAACTTTGTGTGCCCAACCACCCAGCCGCAACATACTCAGCCTCTGCAGTGGATAGAGCAACGAGTGTTGCTTTTTGGAAGCCCAAGAAATCAGGCATCCACCTAGATATAAGCACAAGCCACTAGTACTTTTTCTATCAAGCTTACAACCCGCATAATCAGCATCACAATAAGCAATTAAATCTAATTACAACTAGCAGGATACCAAATGCCAAGTTCGCATGTTCCAACAAGATATTTAAAGATTCTTTTGACAGCTAGTATGTGACTTTCCTTAGGATTAGCTTGAAACCTTGCACACAAGCATACACTAAATTGAATATCAGGTCTAGAAGTAGTAAGATAAAGTAGAGATCCAATCATACCTCTGTATATCTTTGGGTCTACTGACTTACGAAGTGAATCTTCTTCTAGTTTTACATTTACTGCAATTGGTGTGCTTGAGTGCTTGAGGTTCTGAAAGTTAAACCTTTTCAGAAGTTCTTTGACATACTTTGTTTGACTTATGAAGATCCCTTCACTGGTTTGGTTAAACTGCAGTCCCAAAAAGAATTGTAAGTCACCCATTAAACTCATTTCAAATTCAGTTTGCATTTGGTCAGCAAATTCATTGCACAACCCTTTATTTGTGGATCAAAAATTATGTCATCAACATAAATTTGGACATCAATTATTTGTTTATTTACTATTTTTGTGAACAGAGTTTGATCAACATTACCTCGAGTGTATCCTTTCTCCAATAAGAATGAACTCAACGGTCATACCAAGCTCTTAGAGCTTTCTTAAGACCATAAACAGCCTTATGAAGTTTGAAAACATGATCAAGAAATTTTTCATTTTCAAAACCTAGAGGTTGTTCTACAAAAATATTTTCTTTGATGTAACTATTAAAAAGGCACTTTTGACATCCATTTGGTAAACTTTAAATTTCAGAGATGATGCAAAAGTAAGAAATATTCTCACAGCTTCTAGCCTAGCTACAGGGGCATATGACTCTTCAAAATCAATGCCAAACTCTTGATTGTATCCCTTGGCAACTAGACTAGCTTTATTCCTAACAACTTGACCATTTTCATTCAGTTTATTTCTAAATACCCATCTAGTGCCAATAACAGATTGGTCACTAGGTCTAGGTACTAATTCTCACAATTGATTTTGTCAAATTGATGAAGTTCATCATGCATGGCATTGATCCAATCTTCACTCATTAGAGCTTCATCAATTGACTTGGGTTCAATTTGAGAAATTAGTGCTAGTGGGTCTTCATGAATTGCATTCAAAAAGGATGATCTAGTTCTAACTCTATCATGCACATTACCAATACATTCTCAATTAGATGATCTCTCAAGAATCTATTTTTAGGAATTACCTCTTGAGGTGCATTCAAGTCTGGAACAATATTACCTGATCCACTTGTGGTAGGTGAATGGTTGTCCACAGTTTCAAGAGAGTCTTTATTTTCCTCAACAGTTGGTGAAGGGTCAACAATCAAATCATCTTCTTCCTTGTTTTGAGGAACCCTGTAAGATGTAGAATCATCAGTTGAGAAAGAGTTTTCATCAAAAACTACATATGGGGATTCTTCCACAGTTTTATTTTTGAGAATGTACACTCTAAAAGCTCTAGAAATATCTGAATAGCCAAGAAAAATGGCTTCATGATTTGGCATCAAATTTATCAAGATTTTCTTTATTGTTGTTATGTACAAAGCATTTGCAACCAAAGACTTTAAAATAAGACAATGTTGGCCTTTTGTTTTTCAACAGTTCATAGGGGGTATTTCTGATTTTTGGTCTGACCAATGCTCTATTTAGAATGTGATTTGCTATGTTTACAGCTTCAGTCCAGAAGGATTTGGGCAGTTTACTCTCCAAAAGCATGGATCTAGCCATTTCCACAAGTGTTCTATTTTTCCTTTCCACAACTCTATTTTGTTCTGGAGTTCTTGGAGAAGAGAATCTGTGGAAGATGTTTAGTTCAGCACACAAATCAGAAAAGGTTTTGTTTTCAAATTCTCCCCCATGATCAGTCAAAATGGATTTTATTTTATGTGAAAAAATGTTAAGGCAGAGGTGCAGAAGTTCCTGAATTCTAGACAAGCATCACTCTTGGGATAGGAAATAACCCATGTATATCTAGTAAAATCATCAATGATGACAAAGCTATATCTTTTGCCACTAAGACTAAGAATCCTTGTTGGTCCAAAAGGTCCATATGAAGTAATTCTAGTGGCTTAGATGTGAGTACATCATTGAAGGTTTTAAAAGATTTTCTGGTTTGTTTTCCTTGAGCACATATCCCACAAGTTGATTTTTAATGTTTAGAAAAGATTCAGGAAGTCTTTTAACCAGATTCAGCCTTAAAAGTTTATTTATTGTGTTGAAACTTGCATGACCAAGTCTTTTATGCCATGTCCATGCAATTTCATCTTTATTTGCAACTAAACAGATGTTTTCAGCAAAATTTTTATCAAGATTGATCATGTAGACATTATTTTCTCTCTTCCAAAAAAAAATTATTTTTTCAGTTGAGGAATCAATTATTTTGCAAAAATTGATTCAAACACAACTTGTGACCTTTGTCACACAGTTGGCTAATACTCAACAAATTATAGTTCAAGCCATCAACTAATAGCACATTTTCAATTGAGTTTGAGGAGGATTTACCAACCTTTCCAGATCCAATGATTTTCCCTTTATTTTTACCTCCAAATGTGACTGATCCTCCCTCCTTTTCAATCAGAAATGAGAACTTTGTTCTGTCTCCTGTCATGTGTCGTGAACACCCACTATCAAGAAACCAAGTGTTGGAGTTGGGTGCACGACCTTCATGCAAAAATTAGATCAGAGAAGAAAAGATTTTGGTACCCAAACATTGTTGGGACCATCAGTTTGTTTGAGTAGAGACAATAGATCTTTTCTAATCCATATTTGAGTTGTTTTTTGCATTTCCTTGGTTTCAGAAGTGATTTTTCTTTTTATCAACCTAGCATTTCTTTTTGGAATGAAAGCACCAGTGTTCTTTCTTTCATGAGCATGGAGATTATGAAATTGGACATGATCATTCATGTATGGAAATTTAAACCAAGGATTCTGTTGGTATCTTGGAAATTTTGGATAAAAGAATTGTGAATGGTACCAATAAGGATTGTGATACCAATGATTCCAAGAGTTGATCCAATCAGATTGATGTGTTGTCTTGGATGTCCAAGAATTATCATGAAAATTTATTTTTGTGTTTGATGATTTTTAAAATTTTGTTTGATTTTTGTTTAGCTGATTGTTGATTTTCAGAGTTGGACAGGTCGACCTGTTTTGGACTGGTGTCGACTCAGCAACATTTCATATTGTGATTGGTTGGTGTCGACTGTTTCGCTTCATGGTTATAAACATTCTTTTTGTTCTATTTTTTGAGAGTTTTAGATGTATTAATTGACACTTGTTTATTGTTGTTTTCTGGACTGGACTTTTTAACAATTTTATCAAGGGAGTTTTTGAAGATTTTTCTTCCTTTTCACCAGATTTATTTTTCAAGGATTTTTGTGTGGTGAAACCTAGTCCATGTTTCTCAGATCTCATTCTTGCTCCTAACAAAGCACCAAGATTGTCTTTTCCTTTTGTGAAGTTTTCAATTACCTGTTCCTTTTCTTCCAACAAATTCTTAAGTTTCTGGATTTCATCAATTTCTTGTTGCTTTTCCTTTTGATGCACTTCTATTTTTTCAGAGAGTTTTTCAAAGTTATTATTGGCCTTTTGAGATGCAATTTTCAGTTCATCAATTTGATTCAAAAGTTCTTCCTTTTCTTCATTGAGTTCATATACCTCATTTTCAAGTTCAGTATTCTTCTATTCAGTGAAGTATCATGCATGACATTTTCAAATTTCCTTTTCAAATACTTGTTTTCCTTTCTTATTTCAGAAAACTTTTCAACCAATTCGGCATATGCATCTTGCCAATCTTCAATAGAGCATTGTTCAAAGGAAGTGCTTACCTTTCCATCGCTGCTGTTGGCCATAAAACATAGCTCCTCATTCCCTGAACTTGAGGACTTTTCTTCTTCATCTTCACTTTGGTCATCATCTGACCAAGTTGCTACCATAGCTTTAGGCTTCTTCATTTGGTTGCTCTTTTTGTAGTGTCCTTCTTGTTCTCAGGACATTCTCCTTTCATATGTCCTGCTTTGTTACACCTGTAGCAAATAATCTCATCAGTTTTTTTATTTCTATTAGAAGTAGCATTTGAAAAAGAAATGTTCCTTTTGCCAGAAGAAAGTTTCTTTTTTCTAGTGAATCTTCTTTTCTTGATTTTAGAAATTTTCTGAATTGCCTAGTCATGAGGCAAGTTCATCCTCATTGGACTCAGACTCTTCAGAACTTGATTTCTCTTGACTTTTCTCTTTGTTACTTGATGAGGCTTTAAGTGCTACTGGTTTGGTCTTAAGCATATGCTCTTCATTTCTTTTCAAATTATTTCATATGTCATTAAAGATCCTATGAGTTCATGGACAAATCCTTAGAATCTTCAATCACAGTGGCCTTAGTATGCCAGATAGATGAGAGAGAGCGCAAAATCTTTCTTACCAAATCAGCATCAGTGTACTCTTTACCTAGTGCCTTCAGTCCATTGACAATTGTCATAAACCTAGCAAACATTTCAGAAATTGATTCATCAGATTTCGTCATGAATAATTAATATTCAGAAACAAGTATGTTTGCTTTTTTCCCTAACTTGAGATGTTCCCTCATACATTAATTCAAGTTTATCCCACATCTCTTTAGCAGATTTACACATGGATATTCTTGAATATTCTTTAGGATGGACTGCACACTGAAGCATGTTCATGGCACTATAGTTAAGAGTGGCCCTCCTAATCAGTTCTCTAGTCCAATTCTCCTCATCTCCTTGATTTTCATAAGGACCCACTTCAACTACCTTCCAGATTTCATAGTTTTGAGCCCTAAGAAAAACTTGCATGCGATTTTTCCAATAGGAGTAATCAGACCCTTGAAAAATGGTGGCCTATTAATGGAATGACCTTCAGCAACAACAAACCTCGAGAATCCATTAAGTATGAAACAAGGCAGCAACAAGACAATCAACTAATTCAAGCAAGTGTCACACCAGGATCAGACAAACACTCAAATCAGATTAGAACAATTGTGAACCGGCTCTGATACCAATTGTAGGATCGAGTGATTAGGGGAAACAGATCTAGAGGGGGGGGGGGGGGGGGGGGGTTGAATAGATCTGATGCCAATTCGTGCGGAAGCTTAATGAGACTTAAAATTACTTTATGACTCAGAGATCTAATCACCACAATAATTTCCAGATCTGATGTGTGAGTGTGTAAGAGGAGGGGTGAAACAATTGAGCAATTAGTGTGAAACAGCAATCCTATGCAATCATCTAGCGCAAATCAACAAGTCAAACCATTGCACATAGGATTTTTTAGGTGGTTCAGAAATCACCCCTGTGATCCCTACGTCCACCCCTCACACAGTGAGGACCACTACTGAAAATTCGAGTACAACTCACACTGGAGCACGACGACTCCAACACACTTGAGTTCAACAACTCACACACAAATTCTGGAGTACAACCACTCCAGAAATGAGCACACTTGCTCAAACACACACTGAGTGTTCAACTCACCAACATCGAGCACAATGGCTCATAAAACACGAGCTAGATCAAGACCAACATAAATTAGATCCTCTAGCAATGATCTGATCCAAGATGAATTCGATCACAGAAATTGTGCAACCCTTCATGCACAAATCTCATGGATGAATCAGAAGAACGACTTCAGAATAGTAAGAGATAGATACAACTTTTGTGTTCTTAGATGAAGATTCCTTGCAGAAGGTTGAATTGAAGAGTCTTGGAGTTGCTCTCAGTCACTTGGCGATGCTCTGCTACAATTACCTTGAATCGCCAGAAACTCTCTCTTCAATTGCTTGCTTCTGCTAGATCTGCTCCTTTGCGAAGTGCTCCAACTCCTTCTGCAGAGCTCTTCTTGGCTTCCTCGTGCTTTTCCAGGGAGGTAGATGGATCACCACAGCAACGAGATGAGCAAGAGCAGGAGATTCCCCTTTTTGCCGCCAAAAGCTTTTTCTTGAATCTTCTGGAGGTCTCTACTTGGCTTGGGGGCCAATTAGTGGGGTATATATAGCCCTACATGTCCAATTGTACCCTGGAGTGCGTGGGCACATGATCCAAGATAGATTCTATTGAACCCCAGGCAGCCACGTGTCCAGATGAATCATAAGTTGAAATTTCAGCCAGAGTGTGTCGACATACCACTTAGTGTGTCGACACACTATCCCATTTGCACAAAAAGGGTCTTCTGGATGCTGGGTCTAGTGCGACACGACCACTAAGTGTGTCGAACACTGTCCCAGTCAGATAAACGGATCTTCTAGAAACGGGGTCTAGTGTCGACACTACCATTGACTGTGTCGACATACTTGACCCTGTCTTCATAAAAAGGCTTCAGAGATAATGACCCATTGTCGACACCATCAATGGATGTGTCGACACTACCATTATAAAAGCTGTATATCCCTGAGAATTTAACACATAGGACATTAGTACAAGGCATTATCATCAAAGTATGAGGTGTAAAGTATTTGAAACATGCTGTTTGAGCATTGTTATTGCATAAATGAGGTATGTAACATGTTCCACCCATTAAGCATTAAAATAAAAAAATGTCATCATCAAAACTATAAGGAGAAATACATTAAAACCACACTCAACCCAACAACTTAGTCAAGTTTCAGAATGATAAGTGTATAATACAAAGGGATGGAAAAACAGTGTTTGAAGCTCAAAGAGTCAAAAATCATTACACTCTATAGTTAGCAGAATTAAAAGAAGTCAATCTATGTCTAGCAACCACAAAGAATGAGAAAACTGATCTATGGCACAGAAGATTAAGACATGCTAGTACTTCAGTGATCAAGAAACTAATCAAGCATGATCTAGTTGAAGGTCTTATAAAACTAAAGTTAAAGACATCTGTAATCTGTACAGCATGTGCAAAAGGAAAGTAGACCAAGACTTCATTTCAGACTAAAACAGTTGTAACAACCTCCAAACCTTTGGAACTCATTCATATGGACTTGTTGGACTAATGAGAACAGTCAGTCTTGGAGGAGAGGTTTATGGCTATGTAATCGTGGATGATTACTCAAGGTACACTTGGTATCATTTTTAGAAGCCAAATCAGAAACATTCTCAGCTTTTCTGAAGTTCAGCAAGTTAGTACAGAAGAACCAGAAATTTCAAATAGTTAGTATTCGATCTGATCGTGGTGGAGAATTCAAGAATGAAGAATTTGTCAACTTCTGTGAAAAAAATGGCATTGAACACAACTTCTCTGCACCAAGAACACCTCAATAGAACAGAGTAGCAGAAAGAAAGAAGAAAACACTACTAGACTTGGCCAGGACAATGCTTATTGAATATAATCTACCAAAGTACTTCTGGGCATAAGCAGTCAACATAGCCTGCTACATTGACAAACGATGTATGATCAGACCTATCCTGAAGAAGACACCTTATGAACTCTACAAGGAAAAGAAGCCAAACATCAGTCATCTTCGACCCTTTGGTTGTAAGTGCTTTATTTTAAATAATGGCAAAGATAATCTAGGTAAATTAGATGCTAAAAGCGATGAAGGTTTTCTGTTAGGATACACTTCAAAATCTAGAGGTTATAAAGTGTTTAATAGAAGAACTCTAACTATAGAAAAATTTGTTCATATTTAATTTGATGAAACTAACCCTTCTATTAAGAAAATAGAAGAGGAAGATATGCTGAAGAATTGTGCAGGGATCTGGAACAAGCCTCACTTGAAGAAAAAGAAGAAGACAAAGGAGATCCTCCACTAGAACAACTTCAACAATAAGAAGAAACACAGGAAAAACTACCTAAAGAATTGAGGTATCACAAAGACCATCCGAAAAAAAAATATATAGGTGATCCTCAGGACAAGGTAAGAACAAGAGGTATATGACCATCCCTGTGACTTTACTGCATTTGTTTCTCAAATAGAGCGACAATCAATGATGCACTAGCAGATGAATATTAGATCCTAGCTATGTAAGAAGAGCTTAACCAGTTCCACAAGCAACCAAGTCTGGACACTTGTTCCTAGACCTTCTGACCATCTAGTTATTGGGACCAGGTGGGTCTTCAGAAATAAAATGGATGAATCAGGAGTGATGACAAGGAACAAAGCTAGATTGGTAGCACAATGATACTCCCAAGAGGAAGACATCGATTTCAATGAAACATATGCCCCAGTTGCTAGATTAGAGGCAATTAGAATTCTGTTAGCTTATGCATGCTCCCTTAATATCAATTTATTTCAAATGGATGTTAAGAGTGTATTCTAAAAGTTTTATAAAAGAAGAAGTCTATGTTGAGCAACCACCAGGCTTTGAAGATACTAAGTATCCAAATCATGTTTTCCATTTAAAGAAAGCATTATATGGTCTGAAACAAGCTCCAAGAGCTTGGTATGAAAGACTAAGTGCTTATCTTATATCACATGATTTCTCAAGAGGTAAAGTGGATAGCACATTATTTATCAAGAAATTCTCAGAAGGAATCTTAATTGTCCAAATATATGTTGATGATATTATTTTTGGTTCTACTAATGAATCACTCTGCAAACTCTTTGAAAATCTTATGCAAAGTGAGTTTGAGATGAGCATGATGGGTGAACTTAATTACTTCCTTGGGTTTCAAATCAAGCAAACCAGGAGGGTACTCACATTTGTCAAACCAATTATATTTCAGATCTACTATCTAAATATGGTTTTGATAAGTGTAAGCCCTTAGGAACACCCATGAGCTCAGGCATCAAGCTAGATAGTGGCAAAAAGGTAGATCAAAAGATCTATAGAGGTATGATTGAATCACTACTCTATCTTACTGCCAGTAGACTAGACATAATGTTAAGTGTATGTTTATGTGCTAGATTTCAAGCTGATCCTAAAGAATCGCATGTCAATGCTGTTAAAAGAATTTTTAGATATCTTATAAATACAAGTAAATTGGGTTTATGGTATCCCAGATATTCTGAATTAAATTGCTCGGGTATAGTGATGCTGACTATGCTGGATGCAAGATAGATAGAAAAAGCATCAGTGGTACTTGTCAAATTCTTACAGGATGTTTAATTTCTTGGTCCTCCAGAAAGTAGAATTCAGTAGCCTTGTCCACAACAGAAGCAGAGTACATTGCAGCTGGAAGTTGCTGCACTCAACTGCTGTGAATTAAGCATCAACTGGAAGACTATGGTCATGCTCTTCACGGAATTCCAATACTTTGTGATAATACAAGTGCAATCAATTTAACCAAAAATCCAATCCAGCACTCAAGAACCAAGCACATTGAGGTCAGACATCATTTCATTAGGGACCATGTAAGTAATGGAAATATTTTACTTGAATTTGTTTCTACAGATGATCAATTAGCAGATATATTCACCAAACCTCTTTCTGAAGATAGATTTACATCTATCAGAAGAGAAATAGGTATGTGCAATCCTGATTAAAATTCTCTATACTGCATGCTTCCTTCATTGTAAAATTTTTTTCTAAGTTTTGAGACTTCGACTATTTAGAAGTTGGAGTTCGCTCTGCAACTTTCAAGAAGTCGGAGTTTGAGAAGTCAGAGTTTATATCTCAATTTAATTAACAATTTTTTTTTAATATTTAAAGAGCAATGAAGTGTAACCGTTCACTCATTAAACCTCATCTACGGTCCGTTTCACAACTCCTCTTTCTTTATTAAGACCCTTTCCCTTCCTTTGAAAAGTAACATGTTTGAAGTCTCTCCGACTCCTCTGCCGTCTTCCTCCTGGTTCCCGCGTTCACTCTTCACCTCGACAAAACCAAGCTCGAAGCCTCTGCAGATTTCCACATTTTTTAAAGAAAGGTAGGATCTTTAACCTCTATAGACTATCTCTACATCTTCTCTGTTACCTATCTCAGACCTTCACTCGTCGTTTGTCTAGATGGCTTCATCTAGGGCTCCTGAAGGTACCCTGTTCAGCCCGGAGCAGTTCCAACGACTATCTTCGACCAAAGCCTCCATTTGCCCAGGAAAAATAGTGGACTTCAGTCAGCTGAAGCATAGACTTAGTTGGGTAGAGGAAACCCTAGCATCCATGGGTTTGTCGAGGCTCTGTCAAATTTCTAAACCAACGTTTGAGGGTGCTCTGAAAGCTTTCTATCTATCCCTCCAAGTCACAGCAAAAGGTTCAGTTATAGGCTCAGTAAAAGGTACCACAGTTACTATTTCAGAAGATCTTCTAGTAGGACTCCTGGATTGCCCGAACTCTGGACACAAGATCAGTGAAGCTGTGTCCATGGAGAAGCAGAAATTGGGAGTCATTGGAAATTTAGGCTCCATCACTAAGAAGGGGCTCCTAGTCAACGAGCTCTCTGCAGAGAAGAGAATACTCCTCTCTATCATCTCAAATATCATCACTCTCAGAGTAGGTACACATTCTTCCATTACTGTCAGAGACGGCAGTTTGTTGTTTTGGGCTATTAAGAGGCACAAGGTTAACTTGCCTTCCATTATATTAAAAGGATGGCATGTTCAAGAACCTGCAAGAGTCCCTTCCCTATGGACCCATGCTAACTCTTGTTTTCAAGGAATTTTCGGTGGACTTAAGAGATGAAATGTCCACCTCTGTGAAAGAGAAGATAGGGCTCTCACCCTAAGGAGAAGCCATTATGTCTTAGAAGATAAGTCTCAGAATATTTGGGTTAAGGACTCTGTCCCAAGGTGCACTCATGAAATATTTCCAGATGAGGCACAGAGTTCCTCTTCTTTCGAACCCAAGAAGAAGCTAGAGAAGAAGAAGCCCCTGTAGCAGAAGAAGAAGAGAAGAAGAGATCAGCCTACTGTCCCCTCTCAAATACTAGATGCTCCTGAAGACTCAATCAATCAAGTTCTAAGAGACTTAAGAGGCAAAGGAGTGGCTTAGGAAGAAGATATTCCTAGCACCACTCCAGTTGAGCCTTCCTATGAGGAGCACCACCACATATCTCCACCACATGTTGAGACCCAGCCTAGGTCTCAGGGGGAGACTAGCAAGAATCTGGAGGATGTGGTCCAGTTAATTGTGAAGCAGCAAGAAATGATGACAGCTCTACAAATACAAATTCAGCAGATAGATGTGAGATTCGATGTTATGTCTGAAGAAGTCCATCAGATAAAAGACCTTCTATTGCAGTTGGTGTGCCAGCAAGGCACAACTAATTCTCTAGTTCCTCCTGCTCAACCTGACCAGCAGCAACAGTAGCAACCTGAGGTAGTAGGTGTACAACCAGAGAGCCGTTTTGTTCAGCCTGAGAAAGATCAAGTAGTAGAATCAGACCAGCAACAGCCAGCACTTGAAGTTCAACCTTCTGAGCAGTAGTTGGAGCAGAGTGATCAGGAGTTAGACCCTCAGGTCAAGATGTTTAAGAGAACGGTTAGAAGGAAGCTTATGAAATCCAGTCAACCAGTCTTTCCTTCTCAACCCTTGACTATTCCCTCTCCTTCCACTGATCAAACTCCTCCTCTTGCCTTTGATTCTACACCTCTCCCAGTTGCTGAACAACCTCCTCCACCTTCAGCTCAACCTATTCTTCCTATCTCCACTTCACCTTCTCCTTCCACTTCTCAACCAGCAATAGACCCTCCTATAAATACTTCCATTTCCTCATTTCCTCTGAAGTATAATTTTAAAACTCCTGAGGTAAATATTCCTGACCTTCACACTCAACCTCCACACCTTTTGCCTCTCTTCCTTTATCAACTATTTCATCTACACTCAGTTCTACACCAGGACTATCATCTGGTGTAAGCTCTCAAAGTCATGGTTCCCTCCTTCCACCTTTCTAGTATGCTTTCACCCATCACTCTGAACATCACATGAATCTTTTCATAGAATTTCTCTCAATAAAAGTTTTTTTTTGAAGTCCATGGGATGCCAGACTACAAATTTGAAGACTGGCTCCCTCTTCTAATTACAACTTCTGAAGTTCTTGTGGCTGATGTGGATTTAATTACACAGAAAAGTCACAGTCTTTCCCCATCATAATTTGTCAATATCTACTTCTCTGAGGCAGAAACATTCATATCAGCCAAGTCCTGAAACCCTCTTTTAACTATCCACCATCATCTTAATCTTAGGTTCTTTGACCTGTTTAGTACTCTCCTGAGAGAACTCCAAACCGATTTTACTAGGATGAAGACTTTTAACGAAGAAAGGTTTAAGCTTGGTCTACTAGATGTCAATAAAGAGCAATGGAGGATGTTACTTCAAGGTAACAGACCTATTACTCCTTCCATGATAATCGGTTTGCCCTCTGGACTACATCCCAGTCTAGTAGGTGCCATCTCCTCCAGGAAATAGTTTGCACAGTTAGTCCTCACCAGGCACATCAGGATAGCAGCCAAATTTAAAGTCAAATACAATATCAAGCTATCCTTCCACAGATTTGCTGTCATTAATGCTTCCAAAAGTTCTCAGCATATAAAGGAATTTTAGCATTGCTTTGCAGAGTCTGAATGACTAAATGAAGATGAATGGGCAGTAGCATATCCTGAACTAAGTGCAGAATGTCGAAAACTTAAGCTATCTCCTGCTGTTTTTCTCCTTGAAGGATATGACAATCTTAGGAAGTCTACTTTTGACAAATGGATTTAGCGGTACATCATCTACTATCAGGCTAAGGATGCCGCTCACTCCCAAGGTCTTCACTAGAATGTCACTATTCATGACTTCCTTTCCTTAGCTGCTAAGAAGAAATTTGTTTCCCTTAAGTTTACCTTGTCTGATGACAAGTACCATAAGAGACTCAGCTTGTATCATCGCCGGCATGTCAAGTCTTATAGGAAACTCCCTTCCATAGGACCCTCCTACAGAATAGATCCTTTTAAGTTTGAAAATTTCTTCCCTGACAACGAGAAGAAACTATGGGATCTTCTTCAGCCTTTTCTGGCTCGCATCCCTCCTTCTCTGTATCTCCCTAGCTTCACCTTTTCCTCATAATGTAATCATTACAACAATCAATATATGCTTTTTTCTACATTTGTTGTCTATTCCACCTTTCCACCTTTATGTTAATGTCACAAAGGGGGAGAAAGAAAACAATTGTTTTTGCAATTTTTGTATTGACCTGATTTTTTTTAAAGAAAAAGAAAATAAGAAACAAATAAGATAGAAATCAACTGTTATGCAAAATCAAATTTATTTTCACTGACCATGTAAAAGTTTTTTGTCATTAACAAAAAGGGGGAGAATTGTTGAGCAACTATTCCTATCTCGTTTGCTAATTTATTGCTAAACATTTATCATAATATTTTTGCTATGACAAAACCTTTTAATATCTTCGCCTTTACTATTTATGAAAATAAAAAAACTCTTATTTATACAAACATACTTTCTATCAAAGACTATGCCTACACAAAACCTAAGCATCATCACAACAAAATTTTTCTAAGTCCACAGCGTACACTGTATCTCACACTATCTCCAACTCCTGACTCCGACTCTTGTAAAGTTGAAGTCTGGCAGTACTCTGACTCTTGTAAAGTCGAAGTCTGGCAGTACTCCGACTCCTGAAATCGAAGTCTAACTCACTCCGACTCCTGAGAAGTCGAAGTATGACTCACTCCAACTACTTCTAAAGTCGAAGTTGACCGTACTCTGACTTCATATAAGTCGAGTCCTAGTCCGCTATCTATTTGTTGGCACTCCGACTTCCTGAGAAGTCGAAGCCATTGCTTTCTTACTCCGACTTCAATGAAGTCGAAGTAGCTGTACTCCTTCTGAAGTCGAAGTTAATTATCTATTTCAGTTGTATTGCTATGTCTTACTTCGACTCCTTGAAAGTCGAAGTGTCTCTCATCAACTTCTGTATATCTATACTTAGATGTTATTTCAAGCCTCTATCAGTAAGTACAAAATAATATACATCATTACTTAAATTTTACATTGAGACAGTTTCCTTAAAATCCTTTTTCCTCAGTTAAAAGTCAATTATCTTTTCGGAGGGAAAAATATTTTATTCAAATTATTTATCTAGAAGTATCTTTTTTTTGGATCTGTAATATATAAGAATATTTGTTATCTCTTTCACTGACAGGAAGATAAGCTGATCTCTGGTTAATGGATGGTCAAGAATTAAATGCTTGATAAGTATAAGCTACATGGGCTATCTGTCAGAACCTACCTACTACTGTCAGAAATCCCATGACTTTCAGAAAGAAATCTTGGCAACTGTCTGTTCATCCTTTAAAAAATCTGAACTTTTGTCTGAACTTTTTTTCATACTTTATATCCTTTATCTCACTCACCTCTGAAGGTATGTACGGAGGCATGTGCTTTTCTTGTCCTCCTTTCAGGTTTGCAGAACTTTAATGAAGCATGCCTAGCCTTCAGCCTTGAGCTTGGAACCTGCAAAAAAATCATGAAAGTGTCTCTCAAGCATGAAGCTACAAAATATAGCCTAAAGACGTTGGGACTCATGGAGCTAAAGATTTGATGGACAAACCTAAGAAGATCAAAGCTTCCTCTTAACGGACATCCTTCAAACGGCTAGCTTCCAACGGCTAAAACTCAAACGGTCAAATTTGAAGTTCATATATATATGAAGCCGAAACTTGAAGTGAGATACATAGATACACAAGAAAAGAGACATAGAGACACATACATAGAAGACTTAGAAGCTTACACTTCACTCCCATCCGAAAGCTAGAAGAGCCACTCAAAGAGAAAGAGAGCCGCCCTCCTCAGCCTTAGATTTTATGCTCTCCATTGGCAATGAAAGTCTTCTTCGCTTGGTGGATTACTGCATTTCCAACTTCTTCAGTCCACCTGTTTGTTTCAGAAAGAGCTTGAGCTCCACTTTCTTTTGTTTCTCTTTCTGAACCTCTGTGTTTGCTCATTGTTGAGAAGACACACAAGTCTTTCATTCTTCTGTGTAAGGAAACCTGCAGGAGGTTTGTATCCTACTGTACCCTCTTGTGAAGGGAAGATCTACAAGTGTAGATGGTCTTTGTACCCCTTGGTTAAGGGAAGACTTGCTGGGAAGCAAGTGGGCTTGTAATACCTCTCGGGTCTGAGAGAAGGTCAAGTATTCCTTGGCAGTTAGTGAAATCTCAAGTTGTTTTTTGGGGACTGGACGTAGGACTTCCATGTGGAAAGGGCCGAACCATGATAAAATATCTTGTGCATCTCTGTGTGATTATTTCCGCCAAGTTTACACTTGTTTCACACACACTACACTAAGTACTAACGATTCTATTTATTGTTGTTTATCATTGAGATAAAAGTTTAAAAGCACAAGAAGTCCTATTCACCCCCCTCTAGGACAACTTAGTGCCATCTCAATCCAACAGTTTAGACTATGTGTCACGACAAAAAGATGAGAAATTAAGTGTGAATGTGCAATGTGACCATGTGAAAGTGATTTGTTAATGTGCTCCAATGTGAAATAATGTGAAACCAAGCGAATGTGTTATATTTATGCCAAAACATCAAGTAAAGAGTAAGTAATTGTCATATATGAATGTGTTTAATGAGAAAATACCATGTTATTATCATAAGTAGGTTTGTGCTTGATTTAACTATGGAAGTATATCATATTCATGAATTGTGCTAATCACTATGTGTTATATCAAATCCATGTGTAGTTAGTATGCTAAAGCATGTTTATTTAATATTTGTGAATAGTCATGTAAGCATGAGATAGTTTATTTAATGCATTGTAATTGTGTAGAGTGTATATGATAAGTGGATGGATGTGATCAATGAGTTGCTTGCTGAGTCTCTTGCGTACACTCATACTTGCTTAAATATACAGGTGATGTAGGTATTCCAAAGATAGAGGAGGTAGAATTAATTCAAACCCACTAAATGAAAAGAAGTCATGGTCTTTATTAAATGGATCACATAAAAGTTATTGGGCCAAAATAGGGATTTTAAAAGAAGAATAATAGTAAAATATCCTAAATTCATAACTTAAATATACCTAATAGAAAAGGGGTATTAAAGCATTAAAATAAGTAATTTGGGTTGGAATTAGATTCCTAACCTACCTTAATAGGTTGGCCACGAAATTGCATCCCAACCTAACCCAAATAGGAAGTGGAAGGCTTAGAAGGAGGATAGAAATAGGAAATCTCGGAATTTAATAGGAATTAGAGTTCTATTAGGAAATAGAAACACAACAAGCATAAATACTCTCTATACTCTCCATGGCCGGCCCTAACTCGTTGCTGGGACTTGCTGGACGTGGAGAGAAGGCCAAGAAGAGGAGAAACTCGTGGAGAAGAGGATTGCTCAAGCTTCAACCCTCGTTCTTCAAGTTCTAAAACCCTAGGAGATCAAACGAGTCAAAGGTAGACATTCTCATGAGAAAAACATAATTCATTTCGTCTGTAGATTGTTCCAAACCTCAGGAACAAAAGCCATCTTGTCTTATGATTTTTTGTCAACCCCATCTTTTGTTCTATTTTTGAAGTCCTACAAACACCATGACCTCGAACCATCATGTTAATCTATAACTCCTTGTACACTTGACACCAAGCTACGAAATTTTTACTAGAGATACTGATTGATGTCAACAATCTTTTGCCTTGAAAGCCCTAATTTTCATCCATCATACCATGCGAATTAAATCTTTTATCTTCACTATACCATGCTTTAAGTTCTTCATGTTTACTCATGTTCAAAACATGTCAAAACCATAGTTGTTTTGAATCCCTATTTATTGTAAGATCCCTCACATGTCTAGATCGATTTGCAAGTGATTTCGTATTTTTCATCTTCTGTACAATTAGTTCTTGATTTTTGAATCAACCCATGTCAAAATACAGAAACCTAGACCACAATCCAATGCACTGTCCTTTTCCCGCTCAGACTCAGGTGCAGGACCTGAGAACGTGATGGCCCGATAGGCCGTGTTCTTAGGGTCCATTGTGACATAGTACCTGTCGCGTTCTGAACGCGACAGGTCACACCGTCGCGTTCTGGCTACCTGACCTGACCTCCTTGTCGCGATCTTGGACGGCCCTGTCGCGTTCTCATCTGACCCTGTCGCGACCCTTATAGGGGTACGTCGCGATCTGGGGTTTTGCATGAAAACCCTGATTTGTGATACTCTAACTATCAACAGTGCGTATACCTTTGTTAACAGTCACTAACGCAGTAAATAAGTTGTTATAAATCAAACATGTGTTTAATGACTTAAAGACATACACTTGATCTTGTCATATCTATGATTTCTTGTCACATGCACACACTTTGAACCATCCATTATGGCTTAACTTGACATGAAAATATCATAATATCTCTGGTAATTATTTCAATTATATATTAAATTGCCATATTTTTAAATAGACTTGTCTTCGTTTCTCGCGATGTTTTGAGAATACCGTTACCGACGCTTTCTAGAATTCCTCTAGAACGTCAGGCACTTGTTTCTATATACACACTTTCTCTTGACTTGGACGAACTCTCCATCGGATCTGGACTAGTGAATCCTTGTTCAAAGCCTCCGTAAGTCTCCTCTGTCCATGGATTCCCACATGGTCGACGAGCTGGTTGTACCTTAACACCTATGATACCCTTTAGGGATCAGTAAGATCTAAACGGCTTAGATTGCTCTCGCTCTTATCTTGAATCACGCCGGACCTCTGGAATTGTGCATAACAGGGCCAGTGGAAGGTAGTGAATTTCACCTGACTACCAACACCAATCGCGCGTGTTGTGCAACTGTTACTATTGCCGTTACTCGACGTTTCATGTGAATTGACCCTTAGTTCTCATCTATTACTCTACTCGCTCAACTATTCACACGCTCTCTACTATCTCTTCTATTCATCTCGTACTCTCATCTATTTCTTGGTACTCTCTATTGGCCATTGACTGATTGTCTAAAGATAAACAAATAACTAATGCCTGGCAATATATAAAGGGCCCGGTCTGGTCCTGGGATGTGCGCCCAAAAGTGCTATTTGCCCGAGGGAGTTAAATGACTAGAGTGTTTGACATTACACTCGAGTACTATCTATCTCTACTATCTAAATGGCGATCAAAAGTGCTATATTCTCTCGTTGTCTATTGACAACAAAAGTGCTATACTATACACGTTGTGCTATTGCTATACTTTGTGCTATGGCCATCTTGCTATTTGTGCTATACTCGATGCTTGTACTATATTTGGAAACTTGTGCTATTTCAATCACATGCTATCGTGCTATCTCTTACATTACTTGACTCTCTCGCTCTATCATTAGTTACTCTACCTTTTCAATATATTAATCATTTAAAACATGCTTGATCCCGAGATTTAAGTCCTACTGGGTGTTATCGCTCACCTGCATTGTTGGGTTATGTTCTCAGGTGAGGCCGAGGACGACATCTACACTCAAGAGGATGGGAATGACCAAGAGTGAAGTCAAGAGTACCCTAGCGTCTTAGTTGTTGTTAGAGTTTGAGCTTAGACTTTTGCTTTTATTCAATGTAATTGGGCCCTATAGAATGGCTATGATATTAGTGGTGTAACTAGACATTTGAAGAATTATTAATGAGATGCATTCACTTTAATATTTATCTTGTCCAATGGTTTGATGTCTAGTACTCGCTCTATACCTGTTTACTTGTAACTGCCTCACGTTCCGATATTCCGCGTCGGGGCGTGACAACTAATCTAAGAAAGAAGTACATATAAGAGTTTTTTAAAAAATGAAATCTAGCACAAAAAAAATAAAGGGCCAAATGGAGGACTAGATCTATTTTTTGAGAGAGATGAGTAAAGGAACTTGCAAAACAAAAATATATAGAGCCCAAATATGAAAAGTTGATCAAAGAAAAAAAGAGCTCCATGGAGTTCCTTTTATGCAGTCTAGTTGAGGTTTGTTTAGATGCATTGAACATCCATCTCTTGATTCCTTATTCCTTAATTACGCATGACATAAGATATATGGCTAGATTTTGTACAAATTGAGTCTTATTTTCAATTGTCATATTGAGTAGGGTATATCTAGGAGATTAACACAATGTTCAAATATTTTAATTTTATTTCTAAAAAAAAAAATTCAAGAAAAATATGTGCATTAATAGGAATTTATCAAGCCAAAAAAAAAACATACATGGACAATAACACTTCCATCTTTTTTTACATGCTTGCAACTCTTGTTACTTTCTTGCATCTCTCCCCTCTTGCTTTCATAGTCTCTAGTTGTTTCATTTTTCATGCTTCCATTTCTTTATCTCGCATATGTGTGGCTTTTATCTCTTCCCTTGTATTATGAAGTTCAAGCGTAAAATGTTGCACACTTTTATTTGAAATAACAACTTTCAATTTACTCAAAGGCACATCTCTAGACCATCTCAAATGCGTTTCCTAGATTGCATCTAAGATGGGAGATAATATGCATGTATTTGAACTATTCGCAACGTCTCTTTCAACACATGTCGTTATAACTTTCTCCTAGATAATAAGAAATGAATTAGCAAAAGTGATTGTGAAAGTCATAAGTACAAATTGATAGTGTACTCACACACATAGCACATGTAATCATCTAGATAATATTCATTTTGTATTAGATTGGTCTTGAGATATGACTCAAGTGTTGTATAATTATCTCCCAAATTTTCACGATGGTGTTAAACACAGTAAGCAATCTTGGAGATATGCATACGTTTTGCTTAAATATATCACTATTGCTTACCACAAAATAAATAGCAGAAGATGGACTTTGTTCTCTACTATGAGAATAGGGCATAAGAGACAGCAATAGCGAGAAGAGAGTTTTCCGTAGGAAAAATACTAAGAACTCATCGTAATATTTTGAACGGTTGATGTCTTATATAGGCTTACATGTATAAGGAGGAGCACGACATGTACCTCATTTTCACATCTAAATACATAGAACCATGGTTTTGCAAGGCGAATCAGATCAGCTCGATTCAGCCGAATCGAATCGGATCAGGGGAGATCCGATCCGTGATTGGCTGATTCGCATGGATACATACACACACACACCCTATTATGTTGATACCTATTTACCCGAACATCATTTAAGTAAATACTAATATTTATAGTTTCATTTGGTTAAGATATTACATGTAAATAAGGAAATACCTCTCATTTGAATCTAATGAAAATATCAAAAAAATTATATCCCTTATCAATAAAAAGTCAACTCTTCTATCGAAGAAGAAAATCACGATTCGGTGATTTTATCGAAATGTTAACTTTCCAATCTCTCATAATTTGACATATCTAAAAATTTGATAATTCAAATAAATCACATGGAACACTAAAATTTAATGATCAGTAAAAAAAGTCAAACGTGCATGTGACTTCTCCAAGGGAGCCACTCTCCTATTGAAAAAAATGTTGACTTTTTCAGTTAGAGGGTGGCCCTTTGGAGAAGTCATATGTACATTTGATTTTTTTTACCGGACTTTACATTTTTAATATTCTATGTGATTTATTTAAATCATTAAATTTTAGATAGACCAAATTATGAAAGATTAGAAAGTTAGCATTTCGATAAAATCACTGAAATCGTGATTTTCTTCTTGATGGAAGAGTTCAATTTTTATTAGTAAAAGATATAATTTTTTCATATATTTTTATTAGATTCAAATGTGAGGTACTTCCTTATTTACGTATAATATCTTAAGTAAATGAAACTATAAATACTAAACATGTTTTCTATAGGTGATATAACATATCTATATATATATACATATATTAATGTGTATATAAATATATATATAATAATCTAATTTGAATTGGACCGAATCAAGAGGAGTCAATTCGGTGCGAATCGCCGCTCCAATAAACCCTGCATAAAACATGGGAGCACTATCTTGGAGACGTGCCACACGGTCACCTGAACAAAAAAAAAAAAGGATCTATATTTTTGTCTAAATTAAAGACCAAAGAAAATTACATTGACTAATCAAACACTATCCTAATTAAGAATTAATTTCGAATCATCTGCGTCCACCCCTGTTAGTGGCGCCCAGTCATGGGGCCTCCACGTGCTCGTCATCACCACCTCCTGCCTGGAAAAGATCGTGGCCCGCGGGCACTGTGGCCGGCTCGATGCTCGTCCGCGTCCCGGCGTGCGAGCGTGCGAGGCCATCACCCCACCCTTGGGTTTCTCATGAAAGCCAAGGGCCTCGTCCAGCTCGTCGTCCTCAACATCGGTTAAGGACCGCAAGGTGAGCGTGAGCGGCAACAATGCACAGAGGTGAGAGGAGAGAATTGACCATCGCGGAAGGTTTGCAAACGCGATGCAATTGGAGGAGGGTGGGGTTGGAGAACGGAAGAGCTCACCAACACTTATCATAGTATATGCAAATATTAATTAAAATAAAATAAAATAAAAAATTCTACCTCAATTAAGAACATCTAAGTACAAAGCTATTAGACCAAGTCCAGCCAAGAATGAAATTGACCCAAGTTAACCCATCATTTAACATGGGCCGATCGAGTTGGGCCCAACATTACAATTGCATGTCCCACCAGGCGCCATCGGTAGTCCACAACACCTTTCCAATTGCAGCAATGTGGGTCTCTGAGAATGGCGGTACTAGCTAGCTAGGAGGAGGACGGCGAGAGCATGCCGGTGGAGTCTGCCCCCGATTCATGTGAGAGAGAAATTCCGGTCAAATTGTCCTCCTATGCCATCTAGTGTTTATAGTGTTTTCACAAGGAGATTATTATAGGATCAATGTTTACCCGTGAAGGTCTACGTACGTTTGAATATGTCGTCTTACGGTGTTTTAGAAATCTATTTTTTATACAAGGAAATCTGGAGAGGCAACAACAAGATATATTATGAAATGAGATCCTCTCAATACACTGATTGAGAGGAACTCAATTAGTATGAAAAAACTCCTTTCCCACAACACCATCACACATACACTGATTGAGTACCCCAGTTAGTGTCCTGATCAGAGAATTTCCTCTCATATATTATTGTCGATACCGGATATGGAAAAGAATGCAAATGTGCAAAAAAAATAAAAATCTAACAAGCCAAAGAGTCACCGACTGTCGGCTGCGTGGACGGAGGGGTTAAAAGGAAGCAGACGAATTGTGAGATTCGGGCAACTTTGGAGAAAGAGAAGACACTGCAAACAAAATGGTAGGTGTACAAAGTTTAGCTCTGCAACACAGTCTAGACGGCGACGTCGCGCCGATTAGAGTTAGGGGACTAGCTGAACCGAGAGAGAGAGAGAGGAGAGAGAGAGGAGAGAGAGAGAGAGAGAGAGAGGAGAGAGAGAGAGAGAGAGAGAGAGAGAGAGAGAGAGAGAGAGAGAGAGAGAGAGAGAGAGAGCGAGAGAGAAAAAAAATAGTTTTAAATTAAACAAATAAATACTATTATAAAAATAAATAGAGAATTATTGAATAAAGATTCAATAACACAAAAGTTATTATCACATGTGCAAAATCGGAACAAATCAAATGAAAATTTATATACATGCACTAAATGTCATATTACAAAGATTAAAAAGAAATCGGGGCAAAAAACACTCGTTTGGCTAGCAATACCCTAAGAGATAAATAAGCCAATAATACTTACAACACCATATGGCATGTGAGAAACATAATTAAATATCAAATGAAAAAAATACTTTTAGACACTAATTTTCTTAGCATTTAGTAATGGATCTTGTGTCAAGTAAAACCTCTTGGGCCAGATTTAGGCCCACTGAGATGAAGTTGAAGAATAGTCGATATGAGGTTAAAGCATAAATGTCATTATCACATGTGTAAAAACTAATTATAAATTTAAATATAAATCATAGTTAGACTATTACAAATATTTTCCAATGACTCATAAAGAAATTGGGGCCAAGTTTGAGGCAAATTGCGACTTATTGTCGTAAATCAGAAATAAGCCAAAACCTATTATCACATGTATAAAAATTGATCCAAAATTAAATAAAAATCATTCATAGACACCTAATTATGTTTACCAATATCTCATTAAGTTATTTGACAATTAAACCCATTTGGACCAAAAAACAAGTCAATTGGGATAAATCCCAAAAATCTGTACTGATCGCTTAGACTTACTCTTAAGGGTTAATTAGGATTAGAATCAAGCTTATTGGGTCCTTAAATTGGCCCAACATCCACTCTTATCATGGGAGGGCATTTCCTAAGCCCTCCCAATGCTATTTGATCAAGAAATTGAAACTAAGTAAAAAAATCGTCACCCTCCAATCGTTGCAACAATAGGAGTCCTAAACAACCCTACCTCTATAAATAACCCTCTAAAACCCTGGGGGATGAGTTGGCATCTTGTTGGGGTCATGTGGAGGTGTGCTAGGGTTTCAGAGGAGGAGGAAATCACCCCCAAATAGAGCCTCTTCCCCAACTCGCGATTTGTCTTTCCTTGCATCTACCTAGACTTTCCATTACCCAAAGGTAGTTATCTTGGGAAGAAACTAAACAAATCATATATCATCTAAAAACTCTTCGAGTCTACTTTCATTTGCATCTATTTTGCCCAATTTTATAGAGTGTGTTGTGTGTATAAAACGTTTTGTGATTGTCGCAGAGTTTTAGGTCTCTTTCTCTTCAACTCGTGATTTGTGCATCCCTAGGCCAAATTAATCGAAAACAAACTCATAGGGTTTTTATACTAGAAGTTTCTAACAAGTTTCATTTCAAAGTTTGACAATAAAACCCCTAGAATATCAAGTTTTAAGCTAAAAAATGAGATCGCACAGTGTTGCCGCGATCAGTTTGGACACGTTTAAATGCATCCAGACTAGCAGATGCCTTTTAGAAGCTTTAAAGGGCATCCATTGGGGTGGATGTGATTTTGATATGGTTTTGAAAAGCATATAGTCACCCAGGTGTGATTTTGAATCCAACTCTAACCCCTATTTGCATCATTTTGCGCACTTTTTCAATTTTCATGTCAACGGTAAAACATGTATAATCAACTAGACACGATTTTAAATTTTTTCTGCCCAATCTACTTGTTGGCCCACGACAGCAAGATAATAATCACCTAGAGGGGTGTGAATTGGGTGATATAGAAAATTGCCTGCAATCATACACTTTAAGCTTCGGTTAGAGAATATAATCTGTGCAATAAAGATTAAAGGCGCAGAAGCCATTACACCATAAAAAACACAAGAATTTATCCTGATTCGGCCCTTCTCAAATAGAGTCTACGTCTAGTCCTTAAGAAAAACTCTTAGATTTCAGTAACCAGGGTATAGTCCCCTCAATAGACATATAACACAAGCTCCCCGCTGGTCTTCTTCTATTTCTCCAGCAAGAAGGAAGCCTACTCCTTTTATAGACTCAAAAGCAAACCTACTCTACTTCCGGGTATGAGAGCACCCACTATTTAACCTCAGTCAGGTGCTTCTTTCTACAGCTTAGAAGCCACTTGTTGGTATAAACCCCATCATGGTTCCCACTAGTATAGACCTCAATTGGCCTTCCCACACACAGGGAACACTGAATACAGTCCCTCAGCTGGACAAATTACCCAGCAACCAATTGGTCTTCTCTTCTTGCAAGAAGAGGAACAAACCTTGTCAAGTCTCGATAATTACGCATCAGAAATATTTGAGTTAAATCGATATTCCGAGTCGTGAGTAGTCGGTAAATAAGCCTCTAGCTAGCAAGCATTAGATGTGTATCAACACAAACATATATAAGAGCCCACACAATGAACACAATTAATTCTTATCACTAACTCATAATGTCAAATACAACTTCATTAATAATGACTCAAGATAAAGGAAAATTACATGAGCATGTACTCCCTCACTGCCTACTACATCTTCTAACTCTCATAATAAACTAATGATGGACACATAGGTTGGCACATGCTCCTCACTCAGACGCATTCCATCACCAGCTTGGTCCTCCTCTTCCAAGTCAAGATTACCTGAAGGTTAGAAGTAGGAAATGAGCAAACTAGTCGAGTAGGATTTATATTTCAATGTGCTGATAATGATATAAGTGATTAACATTTTAAGAGCAAGGCAAGCACGATTATCTAGATATGCATGTACGATAAAAATCTATTAAAACATGATACGTGTGTAGACACCCATTTCTGGCCCATAAGTCGAGCAAATTCCTTGTCATATCATTGATGCCCCACGTTGGCTCATCATCGTCAAACTGGCTTTCTCCGATCATGTCATCCTTTTCATAAGTTCATCGCCCTGGTGGGTTCTTCATGGTCAAACTCAATCCTCTTCATAATCACCTCGTAGCTCTCCGAGTCAAGAGTCCGGAGTTTCAAACCGTACGTCATTCTGATGCCCGTGCATGGAAATCAGACACTTTGCATGGCCGCATGCTGAAGAGGCCCTGAAGGCGACAGCACCACCGTCGCGTTCCAGAAGACGACACCTCGATATGTCGCATTCATAAATAGGCATCTAATTCCCTGAAAAATCGCCAGAAATGACTTTAAAGTCACCTTCCATATAAGGAAGGCGACATGTCGAGATGTCGCCACCCTGATAGCGACCATAAGCCCGTCGCGTTCTGGACCTCATACAGAAGATCCTTTCCGAGCCTGACTTGAACACATGCCATACATGGATATTTCCCTTTTTGTCGACCAAATCGCGCCAAATCTTCCCAAATTTTGGGGAAACCTTCCTAAACACCATCCTTTCCGAGTTCCAATTGCCCACGCATGGCCATACATACCCAAACTCGGACTCTTGCCCGTTATTCCTCTCACAGCCTTCCCGAGAATAATCGGCCATAAAACCTTCGATTCTCCACCTTTTTGAGGAAGGCCGGAGTCTGCTTCTTCCTCTCTCGGAGAGCTCCAATTCCGAAGAAGAGAGTTTTCCCTCCAGACGACCGAGAAGAGCCCTCCAGGGCATTTTTCCTCCGGCTACACAATCCCCCTCCCTTCTCTTTCATTATTTTCCTTCATTCATGCATGCATAATTCTTTTCTATTCGTAGATTGGCATTAGAACACGTCCACACACCCATCTTAAAACACCCACAGGGGTTAAAAACTCCACCCACGTGAGTTCTTGTCACAATAGTGCATGATTACATGTGTTTCATTGAATAGATACTACATGCACGAATTCCAATGGGTGTTTCTGGGTTTTGTGATCTTGGCAGGTACTAGAAGACAAAGAGAAGCGTGAGGCTCTTGCCCCTTGGCGGCTGAGGAGCAGGAAGATCAGAATCCCAATCTCCATCCACAGAAGAAGAGGGCGACGAACAGGCCGTCGCGACCCAGAAGGCGACCATACTCGGGTCGCGTTCAGGTACAAGCATCGAGACTTCTGTCGCGTTCACAGGTACGCCTTCTTCCTTCTTTCCCTTTTCCAACGTAGTCAGCCGTCCTTTCAATCATACATCTAGGGCGACTACTTGGTGGCGATCACGGTACTTTTCCTAATCCTTTATATTCATAAATTTTCAAAAAGGGAGCACAATCCCGTGATTACACCTTTTGGCGATCACGGTGGGACCTCTAATGCCCATCACGCTTTGCTCTTGTCTTTCCCTGCCTTTCCTCTTCCTTTAGGTGTGTGGTGTTCGTTTTGCTTTCCTTTTGTTCACTTCTTCTTTGAGTTCTCCTAAGTTCTGCTGCTCTGGGTGAGGAGGCGACAATCTGTGAGTCGCTATCAACGTAGCGACGCGGCGAGAGTCGCGAGCAGGTTAGTACACAGTACCTTTCTCGTCCTTTTCACGTGTTCTGTGGTGCTGTGAGAGAAAGCGACATAGGAAGCGTCGCGATAGGAGCGACAGGACGCGAGCAGGAGATGCGTCGCAATCAGGTACGTCCTCTGCCCGTACGCTTACATAAAATTCTTCATAATTTCTGCGTCTGTTGAGAACGCGACGATCCTATCGTCGCGATAAAGGAGGCGACTGTGTCATCGTTGCGATCAGGTCAGTACCCTGGTTTCTGATTTTCCTTGCGAGTTTGGGTTCATTTTACATACTCCATCCATACTCCATGCCATACCATGTTTATTCCATGATCTTGAGAGTCTGCCAGTCTTGTGTGTTATAGGATTGTTTGATTTCCGTGCATAATTAGGACCTAACTGTTCTCTGTCCACTGCGAGAAGAAACGCGACTGGAGACGTGTCGCGATATTGGTCACGACAGGTATCTTGTCGCCTTCCGCCTCTGAGAGCAGTTAGCCCTAATTTCTGTTTCTGTTAATATTAGGTTAGAATTTTTGCATTCACTCCGGTGCACATAGGATCTGCATACACGTTTCATATTCGTAGTATAGGTTGTCCTCCTCAGCGACGCCCGCTCTCTCGGCCACATACTCCTTGTGTCTGACTAGAACACTCGCTTGAGGGCCTCCGTAAGTCCCCGCTGACCGTGGATTCCCACACGGTCGCCAGGCTGGTTGTACCCGTCGCCACCTAGTTGTCAGTCCCATTCATTTTTTTGGCAAGGTTGAGAAATCCTAGTCACCCCCGAAGATTGGAAGCCTTCCTCATTAGGAACTTTCCTCATTTGGAGAGAACTTGCTAAAGAATCAATTCATTAAAAGGCAAACTTGAATCAAGTAAAAGAAATCATCATCATTGCCAACTGCTTATTTTGGGTGAGACATTTTCTCTTTCCTTTTGTTTGCATAGGATTGTCTGTTTAGGAAATTAGGCGTCTGGTTAGGTTAGTCTCTCAAGTCTGGACAGGCGTTCCTCATTTTGGCATACCCACCTGCCAAGTATGGAGTCATATCTGAACCCCGTCTACGATGAGAATCAGGACCCTGCCTTCTACACCTCCCAAGACTACGAGGAGTCCCTTCCTTATGATCTCTTTGGGGAGTCGGCCCGCCCTTGGGTCGCCACAGTCTGCGCTACCGAGAACCACCATCCCGACGATGGTGGCCCATCTCAAACCATCCACCCCCCCCAGTCGGACGATCAAGCCACTCAACTCCTGCGCTTAATTCCCCAGCTTGATCAGTCCCAGATCAAACCCTCATGACGGCCATCAAAGGAAAGGCCGTTTCCTCACCCTCACCCAGAGCGGGTGCGTCACGCCCCGTAGCAGCTACATCCGGCCCTCATGATGTCATGGGACAAGCCGACAACACTCCTATTCGGCCGCCGGGCCATCCGATTCATGCCATTCGAGTCTGATCATACCATCCTCGTGAGTCGAGGCCCCGGTCTCCACCATATCAGCCCTGCTATTCCCCTCATCATCCTGAGCCACGCGCCAGGCCCACCTCCTTGCCTCTTCCATGTACGCTCAGCCATCCGCCGCCCAGACATGAGGTCGAGTGGGCATCCCAAGAAGGAGCTCCAGAGCTCCGAAAGCAAGTCGACCCTAGGCAACACCACGACGTGCACATGCCTAATTTCAATGGCCTATGGGTCCCTTCTCCATCCGAACTGCCGAAGTACCGCAAATACACGGCTCAGGCAATCCCTACACCCATATCAAAGACTTCATCTATGAGTCCGCCCCCAACCAGCATGATCGCCGCCTAATGGCCTATCTGTTCCGTCGGTCGTTGGACGGGCATGCCTTAGATTGGTTCTACTCCCTGCTACCTGAGGATGGGAGGACTCTCTATTGTGAAGGCCAAATTCCTCGAACAGTTCCAAGATAGGGTTGGGCTGAATACTATTTCACGGATCTCATGGCCGAAAAGATGAAGTCCGATGAGGACTTCGCTGCATATGCCGATAGGTGGAGACAAATGGCCACGCGAGTTTCGGGGTACCTTCCGGAGGGGGAGAAGGTGAAAATCATCATTGCCAATGCAATCTGTCACGTCCCGAGAATTACGAGCGGATATTGTTAATTAAATTCGGGTCGATATCCCGAGACGTGAACAGTCGGCAAATAAGCCTCTAGCTAGCACGCACTAAATGTGTATCAACACAAACATCATAATAGAGCCCAAATGTTGAACTCAATATAAATTGTATTCAATTGTATTCAAAATGGAAACTAGTACAGGACTAAGACTCAATAAAAAGGAAAGTACATGATACTCCTCACTTCCTACTACATGTTCTAACTCTCAAAGCAAATTACTATGACTAGACTCATAGTTGGAACGCTCATCACTCGGACGCATTCCCATCCTCGACTTGCTCTTCCTCTTGAACGTCATAGTCACCTAGATTGGGTAAAAGTAGGGGATGAGCAAACTAGCCCAGTAGGATTTATATCTCAATGTGCGGGCAATGATATAAGTGATTAACAATTTAGAACTAGGTAAGCATGATGAATGATATGCAAGTATGAATAAAACTCGTTAAAACATGATACATGAAATCAAGCTAGATGGAGTGAACAAGATAGAACAAGATTTAGAAGGATTTACAAGATAGAACTAGCAATAGATCACTTTGTACAAGCACGCGAGTTTTCACTTGATGTCAAGAACGCAAGATATCACTAATTGCATTAAATGCAGGATGGTCATATCATGCAAGCAAGCAAGAAAGCAAGAATGTACGAGCACGATCAAGTAACACTAATCCGCACGTAGACACTAATGTACACCGAGAAAAGATCCATCAAGAATGTACACCAGGACACGTGTATGTGTTGTATTGTATTATCATTCAACAAGCAAGCAGGACTCCCAGCGCAGATGCAACGCCAGTAATCATTATACCCCATGGTTAACAGTATATCTATGACTCGCCGTCATTGGGGCTAGATTGGAGCCCTTGGACACACGCCGTGCCCTGTCAGCATCTCATGTAAATTTTTAAATGTAGATACCCACAATCATTAATAATGGCCTATGAGAGTTTCAATAAGTAAGCATGTGTAATGTCATGTTCATAATGATGATGGGAACAAGTAATAAGTAATTGAACATGATTTCATGATAACAATGATCAAGAGATAAATTCGGCAGCATAACGGTACGATTTGTACTTTGGTTAAATCTTTTCATTAATGGCTTTAGTCTAGATTGTCAATCACACCCACCAGAGAAAAGAGGAGAAAGGAAGTGCACGCTATCTTCAGGGAACTTCAATGGTACAACCAACTCGTCGGCCATGTGGGAATCTATGGTCAGAGGAGATTTACGGAGGCCTTGGTGAAAAGGTCGCTAGTCTACCGATTCGGAATGACCGGTAGAGAGTTTCCAATTTCCCAAGAAAGGGGCTACCTAACAGTGCTAGTGTGTAGTGCGGTACGCGTGTCTCAATTCACAACCATCGGTTCAAACTCGCGGAAAGCACTTAACGTGATGGCATGAATTGAACACTGCATTAACTACACATGGTTTGCAAGATTTTATGATAAACCTTATCATTTAAACATGGTAGAACAGTAGGAAGATTAATCATAAGTAGCACGAATGGATCATAACATTTATGGAGCACTTAGAATAGCATTCATGTAATTTAAGCTTTTAAATGGGTTAATCACTTTTAAGACATTAAATAACAATCATGTAATGATCAGACCCAAGACATGCAACTTACACAGTAAATATCACGTTTAAACAGACCTCGGGTATGTGCAGTAAAATTTGCAAGAAAACACATGGTTTCAGGTAAAAATCCTGAGATCGCGACATGGGCATATAAGGATAGCGACAGGGCTGTCAGGCCCGGGGTTAGGTCGCGACAGGCACATATAAGGGAGGCGACATGGGGCTGTCAGGCCCGGGTCAGGTCGCGATAGGTTCATATGAGGATCGCGATGGGTTGGGACCAGAAGGCGACATGGTGTTGTGAAAAACGCGACTGGACGGTCAGATCAGGCAGCCAGGTAGCGACAGAGCACACGTCGCCATCAGAAAGCGACTAGTGAACTGTTGCAACACGACCTTGAACGCGGCCTATCGGGCCGTCGCGTTCACAGGTTCTGCGCCTGACTCTGACAGAGCAAGGACAGTGCTTTGGATTGCGGTCCAGAACTTCCATATGGACATAGGGTGCTTCCGAAATAGAGAACAAATTGTACGTGTATGAAAAATAACAAGAAAACATTTTTAAAACTACCTAGACATACAAGGGTACTTACAGTAAATCAGAATTAGAAAATAAGGATGGTTTCGATAGGCTTGATCAAGTCGAACAAACATCAGACCAAGTGTAAACTTAAAACCGTAGTTTCGTGCAGAAACCTACTATTACTGTGCTTATAACTCTCTAACTAATGACATTTAGATAAAAACGTTCAACACAAAACCTGAGAGGACAACTAGTAGAATAACTTTCATGTTATGAGTTTACTCTAATTCGTCTTGAATCACATGCAAAATACGAAGAACAGGAAAAAAGCCCTAACAGTGCACGACTTTGGGAAAACTCTTCTAATTCAAAATCTACTTAAAGAAATTCGATGAAAATAGAGGGAAATGAAAGCTAACTTGATGCTCTACACATTGGTATAGGAGATGTTAAGATTTGGCCCGAGAAAACCTACCTTTTGGGTTGATGATGAAGTCTCGTTCTTCCAGAAAACCCGTGTTCAGACCACTTGGAGGAGAACGCTTAATACTCCGTGTATACTGCATGGAATTTCGGCATTCCACTTGGGTTAGGAAGTAGACTCGACCCTCTTTCCAGGGGTATAAGCTTTGCACGATGGGATTTAGGTTGGCCTACCTTAGCTTGACTCAAGAAGGTGGATTGTGCAGGTCGCAGCAGACGAACGGGGAAGAAAGATGAGCTTGTTGTGGGTCGTTCCACAGCTCCCTAGCCACCAAGAACTCCTCCACACGACCCCAGCAAGTTCTAAAACTCGTACCTAGGGTTTGGTGAAGAGTATTTAAGTAACTATGGTGTTTAGGAGTCCTATTGTAACTAGGAAAGAAGGGTGTGGGATTGGCATGTTGGTTTCCTATTTTTGATGATTTCTTCCTCCATTAGAGAGTCTTGGCCATCAAGCAATGGATGGGTAGGCACGAATTTGGGTTGCTAAAAGTGTATGATTGCATCCAAATAAACATAATTACCCCTTTCTAATTTCAGCTTATTTAAAGTTACGAATTTCCATGCATTTCTAGCTTTATTGATTTTTGGGTCATAGTGGTCCATTGGCCCAATTAAGATATTGGGTCATTAATATATAATGTTGGAAGTCTCTCCAACACCTTTATTTTATTTTTGGTTGCGTCGTATTCCGTATTAACGGTTTTCTGACTTGTTTCCTAATTCGGATAATTGGTCACCATGTGATGTTCACTTGGTTAATCGAATTTTTCGTCGTACGAATTTCTTTGTGGAACACTTAGGATAATGTGTGGGGTTATTTATAATTTCTACGGATATTTCCGATGTGTTTTAGCACATACGATAATGATACGTATGTTTTAAATACTTAGATATTATGGAAATTATTTATTTCATTTATTTGAATTTTTATATAATTAAAATTTCCGGGGTGCTACACCCTCCCCCACTTAAGAGAATTTGGTCCCCAAATTATGTATAGAAAGTTTTTGTACAAGTGATGTGTACTTATGTGAATAGCTCCGGGTATCTTTTGCGCATTGCTTCCTCGATTTCCCACGTGTCATCTTCGTCCATGCGTTGATTCCATCTAACCCGTACTAGGGGATGACCTTGTTCCTTAGTTGGCGCAGTTCCCGGTCCACGATCTTAACTGGCTTCTCTTGATAGGTTCCGTCTTTGTTGAATTCAAGTTCATATTCTATGACATGCTACGGATCTCGTACATACTTTTTCAACATGGATATGTGGAACACATTGTGTATTCCATCCATTTGTGGTGGTAAAGCGAGACGATATGCCACTCGCGACTCTTTCAAGGATTTCGAAAGGCCCGACAAACCTGGTGACAACTTGCCTTTAATGCCAAATCGTCTGATCCCACGGCCTGGAGATACTTTCAAGAATACATGTTCACCAACCTGAAACTCCAGGTCTCTTCTTCTATTATCTGCATATGCCTTTTATCTTTGTTGCGCTACTGCCATTTTTCTTTAATAAGCTTTACCTTCACTGTGGTTTCCCTTATCATCTCTGGTCCTAAATTTGTTTCTCGCCAACTTCATACCAGCATATTGGAGATCGGCAACTCCTGTCGTAGAGTGCTTCAAATGGTGCCATTTGAATGCTAGCTTGATAGCTATTATTATAGGCGAACTCCACGAGGGATAAGTGTTCGTGCCAGCTACCTCCAAATCTAGGACACATGCTCTAAGCATATCTTCAATCACCTGGTTGGTTCTCCCATCTGACCATCTGTCTGTGGATGGAAAGCCGTGCTAAAATTTAGTTTAGATCCAAGGAGTAGTGCAGTCCTTTCCAAAAGTGGGATGTAAACCTAGGGTCTCTATCAGACACGATAGACACCGGTACTCCATGTAATCTGACTATTTCCTTCACATACAATGCAGCCAGAACATCTACTGACCACTTATTCTTTACTGGCAAGAAGGAGCTGACTTAGTTAAGCGGTCAACTATAACCCAGATACCATCGAATCCACCTCTAGATTTGGGTAGTCCGAAAATAAAGTCCATCCTATACCTTCCCATTTCCATGCCGGGATTTCTAGGGGTTTGAGTTTACCTGCGGGTCGCAAGTGTTCAGCCTTGACCTTTTGACATGTTAAGCATCGGGCGACGATTCCGCCACCCTCTCTTCATATTAGGCCACCAAAAGCTTCTTTTCAGACTTGATACATTTTGGTAGTTCCCGGATGAATGGTATACCTGGTCTTGTGTGCCTCATCCATAATCATTTTCTTCGTCTCGCATGGTCGGGTACACAGACTCGATTCGGAACATTAGTCTTCCATCTTCGGTTGACGCGAAATCCGGCCTCTGGTCTAGATTAGCCTTAATCTCCACAAGTACAGGGTCATTGTCTTGGAGTATTGTGATGTTATCCAGTAGTGTAGGTTGTGCTCTAACACTAGCAACAAAGCATCCCTTCTCTTGATGTCAGCATCAATATTCATCTTGGCGAAGTCCTCTAATAACTTCCATTCGTCCACCATTAAACTTGACAATGTGATCATTGGCTTCCTACTTAGAGCATCTGCCACAGCATTGCTTTTCATGGATGATATTGGATCGTGAAGTCGAAGTCTTTAAGATACTCCAACCACCTCCCGCTGTCTCATATTCAAGTCCTGCTGAGAAAACAAATACTTCAAGCTTTTATGGTCAGAAAACACAATGAATTTTCACCATATAGATAATGAACGCCATATCTTCAAGGCGAAGACTACAGCCGCTAGCTCCAGATCATGTACAGGGTAATTGTCCTCGTGCTTCTTCAATTGTCTGGATGCATAGCATATAACTTTCCCACTTTGCATCAGCACACAGCCAAGGCCGATCCCGGATGCATCAGTGTATACTTCAAAACTACCCCCAGCAACTGGCAGTGTCAGTATATATGCCGAGGTAAGGTGCCCTTTTAATGCCTTGAAACTTTCTTCACATTCATCGGTCCATGCAAATGGATTCTCCTTCCTGGTAAGCCTGGTCAATGGTACATCTATCTTTGAGAAATCTTTAATGAAGCGACGATAATACCGCTAACCAGAAAGCTCCTAATCTCCGACACAGTTGTCGGCCTTCCCTAGTCTTTACTGCCTCCACCTTAGATGGATCCACAGCGATTCCCTCCTTGGATATGATGTGACCAAGGAAAGACACTTCCTCCATCCAGAACTCACACTTACTAAGTTTAGCATAGAGTTGATTATCTCTGAGCACTTTCAGAGCAACCTTCAAGTGTTCCTCATGTTCTTCTTTGGATTTGGAGTAAATAAGGATGTCGTCAATGAACACCACTATAAACTGGTCCAAGTATGGCCTATAAAATATTATCATAAGTTCCATGAAAGCCGCTGGAGCATTGGTTAAACCAAACGGCATGACCACGAACTCATAGTGACCGTATCTACTCCGGAATGCAGATTTGTGAATATCCTCCTCCTTTATTCTTAGTTGATGGTAGCCTGATCTTAGATCTATCTTGAAGAAAATTGTGCACGAGAGATCTGGTCAAACAGCTCGTCGATGCGGGGCAGTGGATACTTATTCTTATTGTCAACTGGTTTAACTGACGGTAATCAATGCATAGCCTCATTGTCCCGTCCTTCTTTCTGACAAATAGCACTGGCGCTCCCCACGGGGATGGCTAGGCCTGATAAAACCTTGATCTAGTAATTCTTGGATCTGTCTCTTTAACTCCTGCAATTCAACATGGGGACATGCGGTACGGGGCTTTTGAAACAGGGGCTGCCCCAGGGAGTAACTCAATGGTGAAGTTTACCTCCCGCTTCAGGTGGTATACCAGGTAATTCCTCTGGAAATATATCAGGATAGTCCCTGGCTATTGGAATGTCTTCTAGGGTCGGTTTCGTCTTTTCAGTGCCAAGACGGAAACTAGGAAATCATCACAACCCTGGTTGATCAGCTTAGAAGCCTTTAAGGAGGATATCAAGATAGGGTGTTTGTGATAGGGGTGCCAGTAGTGATAGAGTTGGAAGGTTTGGTCTTTTAAAAGTGACCCTCTCTATGACGACAATTTACATCGGCATCATATTCAATTAGCCAATCGACACCCAGAATGGCATCATACCCGTCATGTCTAAACAGATAAGGTCGGCAGGGAGATTGTGTCCTCCAATTATAGTTTCACATTTCGGCAAGTAGTGAGTGAGTTCAGATTCTGAGCCTAGTGAGAGGCTACAGTGATCTTGGATTTCAAGGGTACAGGTTTGACAGTAGAGTTGCAGCAAATGTGGGGAAATAAATGAATAAGCAGCTCCAGTATCAATAAGCACAAATGCGGGTGAGAGTGTATGGAAATGGTACCTTCCACCATACCCCCTTCCTGGGTAGGTCAGCTTCTATGACAGCATTAAGGCGTCCCTAACGCCGTGTTATTCTGAGCTCTGCCTGGTTGATCCTTCATCATTGGACAGTCAGGAATACGGTGGTCACGACCACCACATCTCAAGCTGCCCGAGCTTCTTCCAGCATTCTTCAGCTCGGTGCCCCGGTTTATCACAGAATTTGCAGTTTTCTGCCAACTGCCTACCTTCCACCTTAGCTCTCTTATCTCGGCAATATCCCTTCGATATTCGGCCTCTTTGTGTTGTTGTTGACGTTGTTGTTACGAAAAGGTTGGAGCAATATTAGGTGCTCCCTTCTGACGAAGACCGGCTTGGAGTTGTCCTTGCCCCTCATGCCATCCACCTTGGCCATGGTGTCTTCTACCAGCTGAGCTCTTTGGACCATCTCAGTGTAAGTTTGAATATTATGTGGTCCGAGTATTTCAATGAACATGGGGCTGCCATCATGAAACGGTAGCCTTTAGTCTTTCAGTTCCCACTAGATGTGGGGCATACACGGTAAGCCGTGTGAACTGAGCCTCATACTCAGCCACAGACATTCCTTCTGCTTCAGGCGGCCAATTCTGTCGCTTTCTTCTCCTTCACTCTTTCAGAGAATATTTTCCCCGGAATATCTCCAGGAATTCATCCCACTCCAGTTCAGCTATATTAGGCTGGTGGGCCGATGTGGCCTTCCACCACGCCCGTCGGGCATCCTTGGTAAATTGAAAAGTGGCCAGTACCACCTTCTCCCTATTAGTGCATTGCATTACTTGGAAGATCCTTTCTATTTCTTCCTGCCAGTTTTCTGCCCGTCGTTGGGTCAGGGGATCCAGAGAAACGAGGAGGGTTTAAACTCCTAAAATTGCGGTGCAGGTCACCGGCTCCATTCCTTGCAGCTCCAGCTTGATTTCCAACACTGAACTACATTTTGTAGTGCCTGGGTCAATCCAGCCATGGTTTCTTGCATAGCTTGCCACTGGTTGCGAGCCATTGTACTGAGTGTAAGAGTTATGAAGGTTCCTGAGAAAATGATAGAAACCAATTAATGTCTCTAGATACATTATAAGAGTCAATGGGTAGGAGTGTTTAATCTTTCTAAAATATTCCCGTCTCTACCCATTCCTCACCAGGTACTGTATTTAATTCCAGGACCTAGGTTCCATAGGTATCTCATATTCCTGAGACATATCCTATTTGGTATTCCTAGGCTCTGATACCACTAAACTGTCACGTCCCGAGAATTACGCAGCGGATATTGTTAATTAAATTCGGGTCGATATCCCGAGACGTGAACAGTCGGCAAATAAGCCTCTAGCTAGCACGCACTAAATGTGTATCAACACAAACATCATAATAGGGCCCAAATGTTGAACTCAAATAAATTGTATTCAATTGTATTCAAATGGAAACTAGTACAGGACTAAGAAATAAAAGGGAAAGTACATGATACTCCTCACTTCCTACTACATGTTCTAACTCTCAAAGTAAATTACTAGACTAGACTCATAGTTGGAACGCTCATCACTCGGACGCATTCCCATCCTCGACTTGCTCTTCCTCTTGAACGTCATAGTCACCTAGATTGGGTAAAAGTAGGGGATGAGCAAACTAGCCAGTAGGATTTATATCTCAATGTGCGGGCAATGATATAAGTGATTAACAATTTAGAACTAGGTAAGCACGATGAATGATATGCAAGTACGAATAAAACTCGTTAAACATGATACATGAAATCAAGCTAGATGGAGTGAACAGATAGAACAAGATTTAGAAGGATGACAAGATAGAACTAGCAATAGATCACTTTGTACAAGCACGCAAGATTTCACTTGATGTCAAGAACGCAAGATATCACTAATGCATTAAATGCAGGATGGTCATATCATGCAAGCAAGCAAGAAAGCAAGAATGTACGAGCACGATCAAGTAACACTAATCCGGCACGTAGACACTAATGTACACCGAGAAAAGATCCATCAAGAATGTACACCAGGACACGTGTATGTGGTATTGTATCTATCATTCAACAAGCAAGCAGACTCCCAGCGCAGATGCAACGCCAGTAATCATTATACCCCATGGTTAACAGTATATCTATGACTCGCCGTCATTGGGGCTAGATTGGAGCCCTTGGACACACGCCGTGCCCTGTCAGTATCTCATGTAAATTTTAAATGTAGATACCCACAATCGTTAATAATGGCCTATGAGAGTTTCAATAAGTAAGCATGTGTAATGTCATGTTCATGATGATGATGGGAACAAGTAATAAGTAATGAACATGATTTCATGATAACAATGTCAAGAGATAAATTCGGCAGCATAACAGTACGATTTGTACTTGGTTAAATCTTTTCATTAATGGCTTTAGTCTAGATTGTCAATCACACCACGAGAACAAGAGGAGAAAGGAAGTGCACGCTATCTTCAGGGAACTTCAATGGTACAACCAACTCGTCGGCCATGTGGGAATCCATGGTCAGAGGAGATTTACGGAGGCCTTGGTGAAAAGGTCGCTAGTCTACCGATTCGGAATGACCGGTAGAGAGTTTCCAATTTCCCAAGAAAGGGGCTACCTAACAGTGCTAGTGTGTAGTGCGGTACGCGTGTCTCAATTCACAACCATCGGTTTCAAACTCGCGGAAAGCACTTAACGTGATGGCACGAATTGAACAATGCATTTAACTACACATGGTTTGCAAGATTTTATGATAACCCTTATCATTTAAACATGGTAGAACAGTAGGAAGATTAATCATAAGTAGCACGAATGGATCATAACATTTAAGGAGCACTTAGAATAGCATTCATGTAATTAAGCTTTTAAAAGGGTTAATCACTTTTAAGCCATTAAATAACAATCATGTAATGATCAGACCCAAGACATGCAACTTACATAGTAAATATAACGTTTAAACAGACCTCGGGTATGTGCGGTAAAATTTGCATGAAAACACATGGTTTCAGGTAAAAATCCTGAGATCGCGACATGGGCATATAAGGATAGTGACAGGGCTGTCAGGCGGGGTCAGGTCGCGACAGGCACATATAAGGGAGGTGACATGGGGCTGTCAGGCCGGGTCAGTCGCGATAGGTTCATATGAGGTTCGCGACGGGTCGGGACCAGAAGGCGACATGGTGTTGTGAAGAACGCGACTGGACGGTCAGATCAGGCAGCCAGGTAGCGACAGAGCGCACGTCGCATTCAGAAAGTGACTAGGAACTGTCGCAACACGACCTCTGAACGCGGCCTATCGGGCCGTCGCGTTCACAGGTTTTGCGCTTGACTCTGACAGAGCAAGGATAGTGCTTGGATGCGGTCCAGAATTCCATATATGGACATAGGGTGCTTCCGAAATAGAGAACAAATGCACAGTGTATGAAAAATAACGAAACCAGTTTTAAAACAACCTAGACATACAAGGGTACTTCCAGTAAATCAGAATTAGAAAATAAGGTGGTTTCGATAGGCTTTGATCAAGTCGAACACAACACAGACCAAGTGTAAATAAAACCGTAGTTTCGTGCAGCAACCCTATTACCGTGCTTATAACTCTCTAACTAATGACATTTAGACAAAACATTCAACACAAAACCTGAAGAGGACAACTAGTAGAATAACTTTCATGTTATGAGTTGACTCTAATTCGGTCTTGAATCACATGCAACATACGAAGAACAGGAAAAAAGCCCTAACAGTGCACGACTTTGGGAAAACTCTTATAATTCAAAATCTACTTAAAGAAATTCGATGAAAACAGAGGGCAATGAAAGCTAACTTGATGCTCTACACATTTGGTATAGGAGATGTTAAGATTTGGCCCGAGAAAACCTACCTTTTGGGTTGATGAAGTTTCGTTCTTCCATAAAACCCGTGTTCATACCACTTGGAGGAGAACGCTTAATACTCCGTGTATACTGCATGGAATTTGGGCATTCCACTTGGGTTAGGAAGTAGACTTGACCCTCTTTCCAGGGGTATAAGCCTTGCACGATGGGATTTAGGTTTGGCCTACCTTAGCTCGACTCCAAGAAGGTGGATTGTGAAGGTCGCAGCAGATGAACGGGGAAGAAAGATGAGCTTGTTGTGGTCGTTCCACAGCTCCTAGCCACCAAGAACTCCTCCACACGACCCCAGCAAGTTCTAAAACTCGTACCTAGGGTTTGGTGAAGAGTATTTAAGTAACTATGGTGTTTAGGAGTCCTACTGTAACTAGGAAAGAAGGGTTGCAGGATTGGCATGTTGGTTTCCTATTTTTGATGATTTCTTCCTCCATTAGAGAGTCTTGGCCATCAAGCAACTTCCATGGATGGGTAGGCACAAATTTGGGTTGCTAAAAGTGTATGATTGCATCCCAATTAAACCTAATTACCCCTTTCTAATTTCAGCCTATTTAGAGTTACGAATTTCCATGCATTTTCTAACTTTATTGATTTTTGGGTCATAAGTGGTCCATTGGCCCAATTAAGATATTGGGTCATTAATATATAATGTTGGAAGTCTCTCCAACACCTTTTTTTATTTTTGGTTGCGTCGTATTTCCGTGTTAACGATTTTCTGACTTGTTTCCTAATTCGGATAATTGGTCACCATGTGATGTTCACTTGGTGAAATCGGATTTTTCGTCATACGAATTCCTTTGTGGAACATTAGGAATAATGTGTGGGGTTAATTATAATTTTATGGATTTTCCGATGTGTTTTAGCACATACGATAATGATACGTATGTTTTAAATACTTGATATTATGGAAATTATTTATTTCCATTTATTTGAATTTTTATATAATTAAATTTCCGGGGTGCTACACAACCCATGCCTTAGAAACATCCTGGCAATGAATGACATCACCACCATGCATCAACTCTAAGCGGGCCCGGTTTATCCAGACTCAGATCAAAGATTCTCCCATCCATTCTATGTTCGAACCCGAGAAGTCCCGGTTCTAGAGAAAAGCTCAAAGGCCAGTCATTGAAGGAGTCCAAGTGAACGAGCAAAGTGAGCGCGTTTAACCTGCCAGCCAGAACCAAAACAGCCAACCATACACTGCCTAGGGTCAAAACCCACCAATCCTTCACAAGGGCAACAACAACGCCAATACAAACAGGTGCCGCCTCATGACTCTCAACAAAGGCGTCCCATGGGCCCAAGAAGAACTCACTACCCACCATCCCGGAGACACTCTCCGACATATTCTTGGCCTTGCTCTCCACAGAAGCCATTAGTGATGACCAAAACTCTCTCCATATAAATTAATTCATTTATTTATATATTAATTTTGATGATTAACAAAACATTACTAATGAATTATTTGAGCCTTGAAGACAGGAAATAAAAGTAAAAGAAAGTTCAAAACAATCAGGTAAGATTCTCACTTCATAATCTTTCATACTTCATAACGACTTCTATTAATAATCAGAACGATTCCTTTATAAATTCATATCGATTTTTAATAGAGTCATCATAACGATTTCATAAGTTATCGTAACGACTTGCTCGTCATAACGACTTCATAAGTCATCGTAACGACTCCTTTAGAACTCGTAACGACTTGCTCGTCATAACGACTTCATAAGTCATCGTAACGACTTGCTCGTCATAACGACTTCATAAGTTATCGTAACGACTTCTTTAGAACTCGTAACGACTTGCTCGTCATAACGACTTCATAAGTTATCGTAACGACTTCTTTAGAACTCGTAACGACTTGCTCATCATAACGACTTCATAAGTTATCGTAACGACTTCTTTAGAACTCGTAACGACTTGCTCATCATAACGACTTCATAAGTCATCGTAACGACTCCTTTAGAACTCGTAACGACTTGCTCGTCATAACGACTTCATAAGTCATCATAACGACTTGCTCGTCATAATGATTCTTTAGAACTCGTAACGACTTGCTCGTCATAACGACTTCATAAGTCATCGTAACGATTCCTTTTGAACTCATAAACGACTTACATTTCATAACGATTTGTTAAGTGTTTCTTATCGATTTCTTCAGAATCACAACGATTTGCATCTTAAAAGCGTTGAATAGTCAAAGTCCACGTAGACATCTCTCTGACAACTTTCATTTATGAGATCTGATCATATCTCTGCATGCATGCAGACCATATCGTGCCTACTCTGATAACGTCCTTTAAACTTAAGCTATTTGGCATTACTATTTCCATGTTTATTACTGATAACGTTGACTGACATCAGAGACAGCTTAGCTGTCTGCTATTTGAGTTTGACATTTGTGCAGACCTCTGAACCAGATTCATAGTACAACGTTAAACCAACGGATATTTCTGAAGATATATCTCTTTGCGTGCTCAAGTGATCAAAAGACTGTTGACTGGAAGCTTCCAAGACTCCAGATGTCATTCAGTCTAACGACTACTCAAAAGAGAGACAACGGACACTTCAACGTCTTTGTTTTTCAAATTGAAGATATAAATTCAAGACAGAAGAACAGAAGAAGAACAACAATCGGGTATTCAAGCATTCAAGTTCTTCAAAAGAAAGTCCAGAGCCAAGAACCGTCCTTCCGCTTAGCCTTTGCCATTTTGCTCTCCACTAGTTTGTGAAAATCTTGAGAGAGCCTGTATAGTTCTGAGAGTGTGCCTTGTTTAAAATCTCTTTGCTCTCAGTTCTAGTTGCTTCAGATCCTTGCTTATCAAAAGCTTGATCTAGGGGCTTGAAAGTCATTCATTCTTCTCTGTGTTGTTCCTTCGGGTGTGAAGGAAGACCTGGTGGTATCCAGGGTGTTGTTCCCTTCGGGTGTGAAGGAAGACCTGGTGGTATCCAGGGTGTTGTTTCCTTCGAGCGTGAAGGAAGACCAGCTGAGCTGGGTGTTGTAGTGTCCTTAGAGGGACTGTACCCTAGTTAGTGAAATCCTGAGTTGTTGCTCAGGGACTGGACGTAGGACTCCTAAGGAGAGGAGGTCCGAACCAGGATAATCCTTGCGTTGTGTGACTGTCTTCTTTGTGTGATTGTTATTTAAACTAACTGTCACTAACCTATTTCAAAGAACGTTTGTGTGATTGTTTTGAGTTACAGGTATCTTCTAGATAAATTTTTAAAGACCCATTCACCCCCCCTTTGGGCTCTTCAACTGGGCAACAAGTGGTATCAGAGCGAGTCTCTTCGACAAAGAAAGGATCCAACGATCTGAAGAGTAAAGATCCATGGCAGCCCAAGGTAACTTTGAAGGTCAGTCTGTCAACCGACCCCCTCTCTTCGATGGTGAAGATTATCCTTACTGGAAGACCAGAATGGAATACTTTCTACAAGGGCACGACTATCAAATTTGGTCCATAGTAGAAGAAGGTGATCTGTTAGTCACAAATGAGAAAGCACAATGGACAGATGATGACAGGAAGAAGATTTCCCTAAATTGCAAAGCAAAGAGCATCCTATGCTGTGCTCTAAGTAAGAAGGAATTCAACAGAGTTTCAGCCTGCAAATCCTCAATGGAAATGTGGGAAAGCTCAGGATTACTTATGAAGGCACAGACAAAGTAAAAGAAACAAGAATCGATATTCTTGTCACTCAATATGAAAGATTTCAGATGCAATCAAGTGAGTCCATAACTCAAATGTTCAGCCGGTTCACTGACATCACAAATGGACTGACTAGCCTGGGGAAAGTCTATGAGATGGGAGATATGGTAAGAAAGATACTCAGATCCTAACCGTCCTCATGGATTCCAAAAGTCACAGCAATAGAAAAAGCTAATGACCTGAAGAGAATGTCTGTAGAAAAGCTCATTGGGTCCCTCATGGCCCATGAGATCAATATGGAAAGGCTAGGAGAGTCCTCTAGCAGAAAGAAGCACTCCAATGCCTTAAAAGCTGAAGAAGATTCACCAGAAGCAAGTTCAGCTGAAAGCGAAAGTGATGCAGACAACGAGAATGAGGAAGCTATGCTATCTAGAAAATTGCAGCGAATTTTGGCTAAAAAGAAGAAGTTCCAATCTGGTGGAAGGCACTTCAAAAGGAACAAGGACTTCAAGAAGCCAGATGGAAAAGAAATAAAGAAAGGAGAACCCATCTGCTATGAATGCAAGAAGCCAGGACACATCAAAGTTGATTGTCCAAAATTCAAGAAGTCGGAATTCAGAAAGAAAGACAGCTCCAAGAAGTTTAGAAGATACAAAAAGAAAGCAATGGCAGCAGCATGGGAAAACAGTAGCGACTCAGACAGTGAGTCAAGCTCATGCAGTGATGAAGAAAAAGCCAACTTGGCCTTCATGGAAAATACTGAAGATAAGGTAACTTCTGACTCCTCTTTTGATTCCTGTAATGATTCAGATTCTGATAATTTAGAAAGTGTCTTTAATGAACCTATGATAAATATAAAGAAGTATCCAAATTACTTAAAGTCAGTAAGAAAAATGTAATCTGTTTAGAAAACACTAATTCAGATCTAAAAACAGAAAATGAAGAATTAGAAAATAAATAACTAAACTTAAAAGAAGAAATAAGTTGTTATGTGAAGACCTAAAAGCTAAGAATGAACAAATAACAAAATTGGAAAAGCAAGAAAGCACGGATGTAAGGAAAGAAATTAAAAACCTAAATGAAGAAAATAATAAACTATCAAGCACACTAGAGAAATTTACTAATGGTAAAAACTCTCTAATACTAAAAGGTGCTAGAAGAGCAGGTAAGAAGAAAAATGGGTTAGGATATACACCCAGATAATGAAGAAACCATAATTTACCCTAAAACATATCCAACACCAAAATTTATACCTGAACAAGATATAGCATACAAAGCTGACTTCAAATATGTAGAAAAAGTGACTAAGTTATCCTGCTGTAGTCATTGCAATAAGTTAGGACACTTATAACCACATGTCCAACAAGACATAAGAAATGGATTCTAAAAGGTAAAATTAATGATACTAACCAATCAGGACCAAAAGAATTTGGGTACCTAAAGCTTGATGTTTTTATTTCAGGTTAACTTTCGAGCATCCAAATGGTATTTAGATAGTGGGTGCTCAAGACACATGTCAGGAAACCAGAAGTTATTCTCTCATCTCCAAGCTGAAGAAGGAACAGTTACTTATGGAGATAATGGGAAAGGAACCGTGATAGGCAGTGGCTCTGTGAATAACAAAGGAAAGACAGTCATAGAAGATGTGCTATTAGTCAAAGGATTGAAGCACAATCTCATCAGCATTAGCCAGCTGTGCGACAGAGGCCATCAGATCAAGTTTCAAGAGTCAAAGTGCAGCATACTGAAAAATGGAACAGTCGTCTTTGAAGCTAATAGAGAAAAGAATTTGTATGTGCTCTATCTTGAAGAACTCAAGGTTCAAAATGTTTGCCTGGCAGCAAATAAAGATAAATCCACAGAATTATGGCACAGACGACTTGGTCACTGCAGCATAGATGGCATGTGAAAGTTGCTAAAGAAGAATCTTGTGGAAGGTCTACCTAAGGTTAGTACAAAATTGGATGGTGTATGTAAACCTTGTGCTAAGGGAAAGCACACCAAAGGCTCCTTCAAGTCAAAGACGGTGGTGACCACCTCAAAACTCTTGGAGCTCCTTCATATGGATCTATTTGGGCCAATGAGGACTACCAGTCTTGGAGGAAAGAATTTCGGATTTGTCATAGTTGATGACTACTCAAGATTCACATGGGTATCTTTCCTAGAACATAAAGATGACACTTTTGAAAGTTTCGTCAGCTTCAGTAAGAAAGTCAGAAAGATCAGAAGTTCAGCATTGTGTCTATCAGATCAGATCATGGTGGTGAATTTCAAAATGAAAAGTTTGCTAGATTTTGTGATGATCAGGGATTGAGCATAATTTCTCAGCACCAAGGACACCTCAACAAAATGGCATTGCTGAGAGGAAGAATAGAACCCTATTGGATATGGCAAGAACTATGCTCTCAGAATATGATCTGCCAAGATACTTTGGGTGAAGCAGTCAATACAGCAAGCTACATATCAACCGAGTAATGATCAGGCCAATCTGAAGAAGACTGCATATGAACTATTCAAAGGGAAGAAGCCAAAGATCAGCCACTTCAGGACTTTTGGATGTCCTTGCTTCATTCACATAATGGAAAAAGGGACATTGGTAAGTTGGATGCCAAATCAGATGAAGGCATCTTTATGGGGTACACCTCTAAACCCAAAGGCTATAGAGTATTAACAAACGTACTTTATTGATTGAACAGTCTGTACATATTATTTGATGAAAACTAACCCTTCCTTGAGAAAGGAAGTAGATAGTGACAATGATGATGCAGATGAACTATCCAAGAAATTAAAAGATACATCAATTGAGAATAAGGATGATCACCTCTGGAAGAATTGCAACAAGAAGAAGTTACTCATGAAAACCTTCCAAAGGAAAGGAAATACAGAAAGATCACCCACTTGAGAATATTATGGTGATCCATCCATAGGGGTAAGAACAAGAGGTAATGTTATCCTTATGATTACCTAGCTTTGTTCTCAAATAGAGCCTAGGACAGTCAATGAAGCTCTCTCTGATGAATCTTGGATAGTAGCCATGCAAGATGAATTAAATCAATTCAAGAGAAACCAAGTATGGTCACTTGTTCCTAGACAATCAGACCATCCAGTCATTGGCACCAAAGGGTGTTCAGAAATAAACTGGATGAAACTGGTGCAATCTTAAGAAACAAGGCCAGATTGGTAGCTCAAGGCTATTCTCAAGAGGAGGCATAGATTTCGATGAAACCTATGCACCTGTAGCTAGACTTGAGGCCATTAGAATATTACTTGCATATGCATCTGCTTTGAACTTGACACTATTTCAAATGGATGTAAATCCGCCTTTTAAATGGATTTATAAAAGAGGAGTTTATGTGGAGCAACCTCCGGATTTTGATGACACAGAATTTCCTATCATGTTTTCAAACTTCACAAGGCATTATATGGTTTAAAGCAAGCACCTAGAGCCTGGTATGAAAGGCTTAGTTCTTTTCTTTTAAATCATGGGTTCAGTAGAGGTCAAGTAGATAGTACACTTTTTATAAAGTCAAAAGTCAAACACATCTTATTAGTTCAAATCTATGTAGATGATATCATTTTTGATTCTACTGACGAATCTCTTTGCAAGTATTTGAAAAATTAATGCAGGGAGAATTTGAAATGAGCATGAGGGAGACTCAACTATTTCATTGGTCTACAAATCAAACAAGGAAAGGAAGGAACTCACATCTGTCAAGCAAAGTACACAAAAGAACTCTTGAAGAAATTTGGATTCGAAAATACAAGCCACTGTCAACACCAATGAGTACATTAACAAGAATGGACAGTGACAAGGATGGTAAGAAAGTAGATCAAAAGATACAGAGGTATGATAGGTTCACTCCTTTCTTTAACAGCTAGTAGACCTGATATTATTTAGTGTATGCATGTGTGCTAGATATCAGGCAGATCCTAAGAATCACATTTAATTCTGTGAAAAGAATATTTAGATATTTAGCAAGATCTCATGACTTAGGTCTATGGTATCCAAAACATTGTGAAATTAGCCTAGTAGGGTACTCTGATGCTGACTATGCTGGATGCAAATTAGATAGAAAAAGCACCAGTGGTGGTTGTCAATTTCTTGCAGGATGTTTAATATCTTGGTCTTCAAAGAAACAAAATTCAGTAGCACTATCTACTGCTGAAGCTGAGTACGTAGCTGCTGGAAATTGCTGTACACAACTTTTATGGATAAAACAACAACTTGAAGACTTCGGTTAAATATCAAATCAATCCCTTTGCTGTGTGACAACAGTGCCATTATCTCACCAAGAATCCAGTTCAGCACTCAAGGACCAAACATATGAGGTTAGATATCATTTTATTCGGTGATCATGTTGCAAATGGAATATTGAAATATCATTTATTGATACAAATGGCCAATTAGCAGACATTTTCACAAAAGCCTTACCTGAAGAGAGATTTACATCTTAGAAGGAATTAGGCATGTGCAATTTGTGATAAAAGTTTGCTTACAAATGCCACATAAATTTCAGAATTAAAGTAATTTTTCCCTCCATGGCGATGAGCAAAAGAAATTCAAATTATATTGTTGTAACCGCTCTCTCATTGAAGTCGATTTAAACAGTCAAAACCTTTTGTCGTTTTCCACCGCCTTTTGGTGCCTCACTTTCCACATCGCATTAATTTATTCATAAAATCAATGACAGAACGATTCGTATCTCTTCCTCTACCTTTTTCTTCTTTTCATCCTGTCGCATGAGCCGATGCCCTAAGCGACTCTTACCTCCATCCTCTGCAAGTTTGAAGCTCTTTTCTTCCTCTCGCGAAATTTCTTGAGGGTTCCTTCTCCTCTCCTTCCTTCACAACCCTTCAGAACTTTTCCCACCTGAATCCATGGCTGCACCTGCTATCGCCGGCAGTTTGGGTGGCTACAGCGCCGAATTTCTCACTCCTGAGCAGCAGGATCGTTTCACCTTTGTGAAGACAAAGCTCTGCGGCAACAAAGAAGTCGATATCGCTAATCTAAGGAAAAGTGGAATGAGCAGCGTAGTAGATTTGATCAATCAGATGCAGTGGACAGAAATTACCACCTTTTCAGAGGTTAGTTATCCAGACTTGGTAAAAGCCTTCTTCGTGTGCATGAGAACAGAGGAAGATGGGTCTCTAGTTTCTTCTGTAAAGGGAACCATGATTAGGATAGACCCTGAGTTGCTGAAGATGTTGTTTAATGTAAAGTCTTCCGGATTTAGTGGGGTTCACACCGTGGACGCCCAAGTGAAAGTTTGGGAATTATCGGGCCAGGATTCAAGCTGAGGGAGGGACGGCAAGCTCGACATAAAATCAATTATCTGCTTTCAACCGCCTCCTCATTTTATCTGTCAAATCTAGTTCCCAGAAGTGCAACTTTTTCATCTTGCATAGGCCGACTCAGACATGATTACTGGGCCATTCAGAATAAGGAGATAAATATGGCCGCAGTAGGATGGAAAGAATGAAATTTGCCAGAGATCAGATCTGGGACACCAAGAGTAAGTTAAATGTGTCCCTGCCATATGCCCACCTACTTACCAAGATCTTCAAACACTTCGGGTTGATCTTTCTGGGGCTGTTGTAGAGAAATGGGCCAAGCAATCAGGTCCAGGAACCTGAAGAAGAGTGGCTTCTCTGTGGAAAGTGGTGTCTGGTTCAAGGCTTCAGTTGCTGAGGGCGAAGCCATCATTGACACTGTCAATGCAACACCTCATTGTCCGGAAGAATTCGCCAGAATGCCAGTGGAATCAATTTCAGCTCCAGCAGTTGGAGCAGCAGAATTTTCAGACCCCCATTGCAGAAGTTTAGTATGAAAGAACATCAGAAGCAGGAAAGAGCGTCTGTAGAAGCTCAGGATTCCAGAAGAATCAGTTCAAAGTTTTTCAGAAGGGAGAATTGGGATATTCTCCCAGAGGACATTATTCCAGTTGAGGACCCACTACCCTCAACGTAGTTGCATCTATTCTGGCAGACATCATTGATTCAATTCTTTCATTTCAAGTGCTCCAGAAACTAGTGGCAGAGTTGCAGAAGAGACTGTGGCATCCGGCCACAGTGATGAACCAATGGAAGATGTTCAAGTCGAGGTAGAGCACCCAGCTGCCCAAGGTGACTGTGATGGAAGGACTCCCATTCAGGGGGAGCAAGTATCAAATGAAGAAGATGCTCCTATGAGGGGGAGCTATCAAAAGAAGGTTCAGCAGACCAACTCCAGTTGTTGATGGTCGGAGGTAAGGGGTACAGATTCTCAAAACTGGATGATAGAGAAGAGAGATTGCAAGCTCTTCTAGCTCAGAAAATGATCAACCTCCTCCAGCACAAGAAGGCAAGAAGAAAGGAAAAAAGTTGCCTCTGAAGTTCTGATACACCAGAGGCAGGTCAAGCAGAAAATTGTCACCAGTTGAAATGAGATGAGCGCTAGCAAGAATTGTCATAGCAATTGATCACTTAAGGCATGAATGTGAAGGTGAGCTCTCATGTAGCTCTCAGTCAGATCGCAATCAGCAAATGTCATCAGAATTGAGGGAAGAGCAAGCTCTCCTAGGCGGTGAACAGAATGCTACCTCGCAATCAGCTCCTCATAAAACACTGTCAGCAAAGCATCTCAGATTGCAGAAGAAGCCCCCTCCAGGCCAGACTGCAGGCAAATCGCAGCGTCAATCAGCAGCAGAAGCTATGAAGTTCAATCAGATGGGCACCATGAAGAGCATGATCTCTGAATCTTAAAGCAGTGGAGCTCCAGATCCTTCTCCTCCAGCAGCAGCGCACAGCAGAAAGAAACAACAGCAGCAGCACAGCAGAACACAGCAGCAGCAGCAGCGGCTGAAGTGCCAGGGCCATCAGGGCCATTGGAGGAATCAGGTCAATCAGGGCCAGAAGTGTTGGATTCTGTGCAATCTTTGCCTGAAGAAGTGATCTCAGATCCTTTGCCCCCTGCTCCCATTTCCACCCACACTCCTTCCTCCATCTCCACCCACAACCTCCACTGCTCCACCTGCTACACCTCCCTTCAAAAGACCTAGATCCAGACCTATTTTCCCACACCTTTTCCTTCTCTAATACTTCATCTTCCCCTGCTTCCTCCACTTCTCATCTTCCTTCCTGCTAGCTTAGAGGCTCCTCCAGCATCCTCAGCTGGAGCATCATCCTCTTCTGATCCTTCTTCAGTACCAGCAGTAGGCATTTCTACCACTGATGATTTCCTTCACCCTTCTGCACCTCCCTCCTTTATTACTATTATTCCTAGGAGTGCTCAACTCAACTCTCCTATCTTACACAAATTAAGGATGAGTTTGAAGAAGCTATCCTTAGGTCTGTGCTAAAGGTAGGAGACCACATTTCCAAGACAGACTCTCCAGTACTGTCTCCAAGAAAAGAAAACTCAACTCCTCCGTCATTCCACTCTACCCTCTTTGTGGTTTTCTCTTACAGTGACCAACAAGCTCACATCACTATACAAAGAGTATCTACAAAAGGTTGTCTTTGCCACCTTGTCAACCTCCCTTTCTCAACCTCACTGACCACCTTGAAGTCATTCTTCCTTACACTCCTCTTCAAAAACCGAAAAAATCCAAAATCTTTTCCTCTGCCCACTCCAAGACTGAGGAGCAATGGGCTAGATCTTAAAAAGATCTTTACAATCGTTTCCTTCAGGCTAAGGCAGCCAGATTTCCTCCCAGGGATCACTCCTTGACCTTTCTGAATGGTTCAAATTTCATCACCAGAGCACCTGGGCTCCTTTTATCCAGAAAGAAATCAAGATGATCAGGCACTTTCAGATGTTCAATAACTACCGGTATCTCAACCGATTACTGAAGTTCAGGTAAGCCAATTCAAGCGAGCCATCAAGGTCCTATCCAGCTCTGGGCACTCTGAAGAAGTGAGAGTGGATTTTGCCACACTCCTTTTGCTTGAAGAGATCCTTTTGCCTCAGATTCACTTCCTGATCATGGAATCTTCTGTTGGGTCCCTTATCTTTGAGTGTTTTGCAAGGGTCATGGGCAGAATCAAAATTCAGAAAACTCTCCAAGTTGGTTTTCTAGATTTCTTTTCCGGGAATATCACAGAGGGTTTGTGTCATCTGAAGTTCTTGCTCCCATCCTCTCAGAATGTGAACGGCTAAACTCCTCAGAATGGTCTGAATTGTATTCCTTATCTGCTCAGCAATTAGCTCATCTTAATGCTGCTCAGGCCAGGGAAGGAAAAGCCTGTTTCTCCTGCCACCTTTTTGGACATGAACTCCATCCATCTTGTACTTGATCCCTACAATCTATGGGCTGAAAGATATAAGGTGTTGTAGCTCTACGCCAAGTTCTCAAGGAGAGAACAGATTTTCTACCCTGTTACCATGGATCAACCTTGCCTGTGCAAGCTTTGGAAAAACCTCCTTCATCCGGAGCTCCATGGATGCTGATGAGTTGCCCACTTTCTCTCCAAGCAACGCAGCATCTACCTGTCTCGGATGGCTTCTACCATGGGACCAAATTTCTTTATCTCTGATGGGGCTTTTAGACAATTTTTTGCTAGGCAGGAAGAGCAGGCCTGGGAAGCCATTTCTCATTTTGCCTCTCTTCTCTCTCCTGCATATTATTTGCCTGTACCTCCTCAAGCTTAATAAAAAGATTGTGTTCCTTCTCCTCATTGTCTCCTATTCTTTGTCTCCGTCCTATTTCTTTTTGCTTAATGACAAAAAGGGGGAGAAAATACTTACACTTATCTGAAATATCTTTGAAACATATTTTCAGTACTTCTATTTTGCTTACAGTTAAGTAGTGTTGAATAATTGATTAAGTTTTGTCATCATCAAAAAGGGGGAGATTGATGACCAAAACTCTCTCCATATAAATTAATTCATTTATTTATATTAATTTTGATGATTAACAAAACATTACTAATGAATATTTTGAGCCTTGAAGATAGGAAATAAAGTAAAAGAAAGTTCAAGACAATCAGGTAAGATTCTCACTTCATATTCTTTCATACTTCATAACGACTTCTATCAATAATCAGAACGATTCCTTTATAAATCATATCGATTTTTAATAGAGTCATCATAACGATTTCATAAGTTATCGTAACGACTTGCTCGTCATAACGACTTCATAAGTCATCGTAACGACTCCTTTAGAAGTAACGACTTGCTCGTCATAACGACTTCATAAGTCATCGTAACGACTTGCTCGTCATAACGACTTCATAGTTATCGTAACGACTTCTTTAGAACTCGTAACGACTTGCTCGTCATAACGACTTCATAAGTTATCGTAACGACTTCTTTAGAACTCGTAACGACTTCCTCGTCATAACGACTTCATAAGTCATCGTAACGACTCCTTTAGAACTCGTACGACTTGCTCGTCATAACGACTTCATAAGTCATCGTAACGACTTGCTCGTCATAACGACTTCTTTAGAACTCGTAACGACTGGCTCGTCATAACGACTTCATAAGTCATCGTAAGATTCCTTTGAACTCCTAAACGACTTACATTTCATAACGATTTGTTAAGTGTTTCTTATCGATTTCTTCGATCACAACGATTTGCATTAAAAGCGTTGAATAGTCAAAGTCCACGTAGACATCTCTCTGACAACTTTCATTTATGAGATCTGATCATATCTCTGCATGCATGCAGACCATATCGTGCCTACTCTGATAACGTCCTTTAAACTTAGCTATTTGTCATTACTATTCCATGTTTATTACTGATAACGTTGACTGACATCAGAGACAGCTTAGCTGTCTGCTATTTGAGTTTGACATTGTGCAGACCTCTGAACCAGATTTATAGTACAACGTTAAACCAACGGATATTTTGAAGATGTATCTCTTTGCGTGCTCAAGTGATCAAAAGACTGTTGACTGGAAGCTTCCAAGACTCCAGATGTCATTCAGTCTAACGACTACTCAAAAGAGAGACAACGAACACTTCAACGTCTTTGTTTTTCAAATGAAGATATAAATTCAAGACAGAAGAACAGAAGAAGAACAACAATCGGGCATTCAAGCATTCAAGTTCTTCAAAAGAAAGTCCAGAGCCAAGAACCGTCCTTCCGCTTAGCCTTTGCCATTTTGCTCTCCACTAGTTTGTGAAAATCTTGAGAGAGCCTGTATAGTTCTGAGAGTGTGCCTTGTTTAAAATCTCTTTGCTCTCAGTTCTAGTTGCTTCAGATCCTTGCTTATCAAAAGCTTGATCTAGGGGCTTGAAAGTCATTCATTCTTCTCTATGTTGTTCCCTTCGGGTGTAGGAAGACCTGGTGGTATCCAGGGTGTTGTTCCCTTCGGGTGTGAAGGA
>CM024758.1:108003108-108087727 GCA_014218235.1 Colocasia esculenta
CGCTACTCTGTTGTATATTCGCGTGTATCTCAGCTGTATGTATCGTTGGGTAAATGTCCCACTGTGAGGACTCTCGCTATACCGACGTGGGTTGGTATAACCGTACCGGTATAATGAGCTCCGTAGAACTGCACGTCGTGACCACCACATGGCTGGCAACACTGACAGAGCGAACCCTACCTGGACAAGAGACACTAGCTACGGAAAACGCTACCACTAGTCAACTGGTCAGGTGCGTCCACTGATGTCTTATCCTCGACCTTGTCCCAAACCCCTCCACGTCTTGACAGAGTGGGGCAGGAACACGAGTAACACAACAGTAACCGCGTAGTCTGGCCGGTCTACGGTCCCACGCCTGACCTCTCTAAGTGTTTTCGGGGCCACAAAGAGCGAGGCAGTGAGAAAAGGACTGAGTGGCCTGCGCCGGGAAGAACTCCAAACGACCTCGGCATCTTAGACCAACCAAGAGAGCTCTGCAAACGACTCAACGCCGCTGTCCTAACCACCGTTTTCCCCTCCACTCCAGAGTCTGCGACTCGAGCAAGCCCGCCGCCCAGAGTACTCCCTCAACAGGCACGCGGGGATGGCGGTCCCAGGCAATGGTAACAACCTCTCTCATGGGACAAGCCCTCAAGTGCCGAGCACTGAGTGAACGACTAGTGTAGGACCGTACTAGGAACTAGCACTGGTGCCACGGGTACAGAAAAGGGCCAGAAACGGTGAAGAATCCACGAGAAACAAAACTACCTAAGACTTACCTGTCTCTACTGTTGTCGCGACACATCGGGTCATCGCGACACTCTCGCGATGCCTAAGCAGGCCACGACCATGTCGCAACGCCGTCAGCCATCGCGATGCTATCGCGACTGCCATGCCCGTCGTCACAGCCAAAGCTGTCGCGGTCGGCGCATGCATCGTGACACCATCGCGACCCACAGGTCGGTCGCGTTCTCAGCCGAGGGGCATCCCGGTATAGTCCTCCCAAGGACCGCCCCAAAATCGATACAAACATACCGTAAGGGGGAGGGGAGCATGCTAAACATGTAGGAAAGCCTTTAAATCATACAAGCCACCCTTAAACCCCATAAAATAAGGATTACAAGGAAATCTACGCTCGATGGAAACCTCACTCACCACGAGCATGATTCTCACACCCCACAACCCTAAACCATAGAGAAACAACGAATCTCTAAAGGAAGGGGAACATGCTTAGAACGAGAGGAGAAGAGGGTCCCTACCTCCAAGAGTAGAGCCGACCCGTTGGGGCCTTCATGTCGGAATGGCCACCTCCTCCTCGCTCCAAGCACCATGAGCACATCGCCTACACCAAGGGGACGTCACCTCCTCGCCCAAACCTCCCAAGAACCACCAGAGAACAAGTAGCTCGGAGGGGGAGAAAAAGGGCGAAGAAGAAGAAAGGAAGGGGAGAAGGAGGAAAGGGCGCCGGCCTCGCTTTTGAATCGATGGGCCCCAAGACGCGACCGGTCGGGCCGGCGTGACACTAACCATGTCGCTACGCCCTAGGGCGTCGCGACCACCTGCCCCAGCGCGACCCCAAAAGCGGTCAAATCTGGAAGACCGGGAAAACCAGAACGCGACGGCATGTCAAGTCGCGTCAACATTGTACGCACCTGACACCCGACAAAGCCGTTCTGACAGAAAGAACAGTGGTCAGATCATTCATAAAAGTAGTCTCATCACCTTCAAATGCCGCGACAAGAATGCGACACCCACCCCCGTCGCGACCATGTCGTGACGGCCAGGTGTGCCGCGACCAAAAGCCTGTCGCGACAGGCTCCCCTGGCACGACCATGTCGCGACTAGGGAGTCCGTCGCGACCTTGAGGACAGGGCCAAGGGCCCAAGAGGCCCGGGTCTTACAGAAACAAGTGTAAATTGACGGAAACAATCACACAAATGCACGAGAAATTTTATCTGGTTCGGCCCTTCCCACATGGAAGTCATATGTCCAGTCCCCAAACAAGCTCTTGAGATTTCACTAACTGCCAAGAGAACTTGCCCTTCTCTCAACCTAAGAGTATTACAACCCACTTGCTTCCAAGCAAGTCTTCCCTTAACCAGGAAGATACAAATATACAATAGGTCTTCCCTTCACAAGAGGGGCACTACAGGAAACAAACCTCATGTGGGTTATCAAGAACACAAATGATAAAGACAGGTGTGTCTGCTCAAAAGGATGAGCAAACACAAAGAATTCAGAAAGAGATACAAATAAGAATTTTCAGCTCTAACTCTTTCTGAACCTAACAGGGTGGACTGAAGAATAGATCTAAGATTACAAATGCCACCCAACAGAAAAAAGACTCCTAAGAACTTGAGAGCTTGGAAGATTGAAGATTGAGGCAGCTCTCTCTTTCTTTGAGTTCAGTAGAAGGCTTTTTCAGAGACTTTTGCTTGCAAAGTAGATGGGAGTTGTTTTTTTTTTTTTGCTGTCTCTCTATCTGAGTTGATTCTCTTGTTCAAAACTCCAGCTGCTATATATGCTTCAGAGGCCTTCAGTTTTCGTTTGAAACAATTCGTTAGAGAAGTAGCCATTTGAGAAGTAGCTGTTGATCCTTTGGATTGAGACTTTGTTATACAACAGTCCTTCAGCTTTTGGATTTCTAATGTCTTCAGGCTAAACTTGTAGCATCAGTCTTCATTAATTGTTCTGTAAAACTCCATGCTGAAGACTGAGAGCAAGGCATGCTTCATAAATGTTCTGCAACAAAGGACAAGACAAGAGAAAAGATACCTCCATACTTTCGGAGGTAGGTGAGACAGAAATATATGTAAAGTATAAGAACCTCGGATGGACAGACAGACAGACAGTTGCATCTAGAAGGTATGGTGAGGTTTTGATAGTGGTAGGTGAACTCCTAACAGATACTCCATGCAGCCTATACTTACCATCGCATTTACTTCAAGACAACTGTCAAAGGAGAGAAGAACTGAACTTCTGATAAAAAGCAAGAGACCAATTTGTATAAGTATTTCGAATCTATACAAAGATATTTTTATGTGGTCATTTTGAGTATAATTTATCCTGCCTAACAGAATATTTAAATGATGGTAAAAAGAAAGAACATTATTCTGTAGGATATGCAAGTGTTAATCATTATGTAAAGGATCCCATAGGGATAACAACCATATTGAATTACATATAATCAAGATTGCATGGATTTTATGAACTGACAAATTCAGACAGAAATTATTGTTAAGTACACAGAAGTTGATAGTACACTTCGACTTTCCCAAAGTCAGAGTCAGAAATAAGAGATATAAGATGAACTTCGACTTTACAGAAGTCGCAGTGAGACTGATCACAAAATTCGACTTTTGGAAGTCAGAGTGATATCAAACAGTCATACTTCGACTTCTGGGTAGTCGGAGTGCAAACAATAATAGACTTCGACTTTTAAAGAGTTGGACTATAATACAGAGACTTCGACTTTTCTGGAGTCGGAGTCCACAGTCGGAGTTAGTATGATACATAGTATACGCTGTGGACTTAGAGAATTTTCGTGAGTGTTGATCTATAGTATTATACAGGTCATGTTACTTGTGGTATATTTCAATGAATTTATTTGTAGAGAAAGTCTTAAAAGGTTTTGTCATAGCAAAAATATAATATTAAAAAGAGATAGTTGTTCAACAGATTTTCTAAATGATAGTTGCTCAACATTGACGGCAACACCTTTATCGTCAAGTTTCTGAGTTAACGGCAATCAATCATGTCGTTAACTACCCTTGACGGAAATGACCTTGCCGTTAAGTTCTTCAGTTTTTTTTTTTCAGAAATGTGTTTTAGCATGTGTGATGTGATCTTTTGGAGATTTTGAATGTATGAGTGGATTTTAGAAAAAAATTTCCTTGTCATGTACGTATGGTAGACTGAATCATGAATTTTTTATATTTTTCTAATCTAATGTATAATTTTTAGAAATTTCTGTCATGAGTAAATAAGCATGCCATATTAAGTTTAATCCAGAAAAAATTAAGTATGTTGTGCATCATTGTCTTAGAATTTTTCTTGGACTTAGGGTTCTTGTGAACATGTTTTTAGATAGATACATTCGTCAGTTTCCTGTTAACCATGTTTTAGCAAATCATCTTGTTAATTGACTAAAATCTATTTTAAATGTTAAAAAAAGATATACTATTTCAAAAATTATTTAAATTTGATATATTATATGATCCCTATATATGATCTGTGGTTAAAATTTGAGCATGTTTTGATATCAGTAACCACTTTTCCTAGTTATAAGTCTTTAATGATCATGTTAAGCATGATTAGTTAAAAATAATATTTTTCTCATGATTGGCACCATGATTAGGCTCTGTTAAGTATGTAATAGTACTGTCAAACATGAATAATCATCTATGAAACCTGAAGTGTTTGTTTGAGTCATAAGCATGTGAATAAACCATTAGATGTATGAGAATTATGTGCTAAATATGTGATTAATGTGATTAATGAGATTAAGTGGTTAATGTGTCGATATTGACACTGCTACCATAGAAGGCTATGGAGCCGTACTGTAGAAAAGTTCCAGTGAGAAGGCTCAATGTGTATGTGATATCATGTGGGCATCAAGATGAAATACTGGAGGTGGACAAGTACCACTGGTTAGGGTGGAGAGTACTTCTCCTAGGTCTGTGTAGTTATCAAGATTTGTCACTGTATTTCCTAAGTGACGGGTATGTGATATGTGTGTGATAGTGTCCTTCTTTATGGTCGGACTATGTGTCACGACAAAAGGATGTGTAAAGATGTGGAATTAAGTGTGAATATGCTATGTGATCATGTGAAAATGATGTGTTAACGTGCTCCAATGTGTAAGAATGTGAAACCATGTGAATAAGTTATGTTTATATTAAAATAGCAAGCAAAAGGTGAGAATTTGGGGCATATGAGTATATTGAATGTGATAGATATCATGCTAGTATCTCTAGTAGATATGTGATTAATTTCATGATTAGAATATTTGGAAATGTGTCATAATATGAGTTATGTTAGATACCATGAGCTTTATGAAACCCATATGTAGTTAATATGTTATAGACTTGTTCATATAGTACTTGCTAATGGTTACATGAATTATGTGATAATTTGCTTAATGAGTTATACTTGTGTAGAATGTATGTGGTAAGTGTTTGGATGTGACCAATAGGTTGTTTGCTGAGTCTTTTGTGAAGACTCATCCTTGCTTAAATATATAGGTGAGACAAGTATTCCGGAGATAGAGGAGGAGATAGCAAGGAGCGACTCTGAGTGTGAGGAGTAGTCGAGACTTGAGAGCTATTCTTATAGCGTGTACTTTTCTTATATTGTGATATGGACTTATGGACTTGATTATTTGTGGACTTGGTATATTTATTTTGCTACTATATAGACTGTGGAATGTGTGTGGTGATGATGGATTAAGAATTACTTATATTTTCATTGTTCTTTCATTTGTTATTTGTGTACATCTCTAGCTACTGTGTTGTATTGGGTATATGTCCCACTGTGACGGCACGCTTTATATCGATGTGGATTGGTATAATCGTATCGATATAAAGGGGGTCGTTATAGACAACAACACAGAGTAAACGACGATCGATATTGACGTTCACATAGGATTCGAGGTGAGTCAATATTGAGTCAAACAACTCTTAATGAGTTATTGACCAACGCGGGAATGGATCAAATTGCGCGTCTACAACTAAGGTAACATAGAGCAATGAAAATTCTAGAACACATCGAAATAAGTGTGTGAGATAGATAGATCTTATTACAACATGGGACAAACACTAACAATAGTCATTGCATAAGAGTGACAAACGTACATGGTAATTGGTAAGAGTTAGAAATGCATGTAGCAATGGCTTTTAAAGATATTATACTTGGACAATGTTAAGCACCACATATTATGTCATTTAGTTTGCAAGCTAATATTCGTATCTCATCAGTTAAAAACTTAAGTTCGATGCTCAGAACACTGAATTTAAGTTCAACATTCTGCAACCATGTATGAAAATGAGTAGCAAAACATGCTACACTTTAACATTAAATCTAACTTTATCTTAGTCATCACATGCTTGTGATAATAAGGGAGATAGAGGATCCCAGAGAGATCGACCTATCATGGAGTTTGTAGATATGTTGTCCTGTTCAAGAGGCCTACTCAAGCGCCATCTCTTCCATCATGTTCCCATAGCTCAGAGGGTTGAAGATTGGCATGCTGGTGCACTTGCACGGGAGGATCCTGTGGCCATGTCCGGCCGGCTGGTAGCCACAGCTCTGAATCTTGCGAGCAATAACCATCAAGTTGATGACCTCATCGGCAAGGTGGTGCACAGCCATCACCTCGAAGTACGAGAGGCTACATGGGTTGACAACAAGGTATAGGAAAGCATGTGCCTCGTGGGCACCCCTCATCATGAACACCACCCTAGGGGCCATGTACTTAGCCTCCAACACCGGCCTTCTTCTCTGTGTCCATCGCCACAAGGGTGGCTAGGAACACCACTGTCGTAGTCCTAGAGGGCATGGGTCACTTCCCTGATGCCCTCCATGTGGAAGAACATCCACCCCGATGGTAGCACCACCATGTGTCCCCTGCACAGACCTTCTCTACTCCACCCTTGTTGGCCAACCCCTGCACCATCGAACCCCCCACCCTCCCTCACCCAATACGTACACACAAACACACACATTGTGAAACCACACCTCTAAGACTGCAATCGGGTTGGATTTGGAACCAGAAACATAGATTCGATAAAAAAATATAGTTCTGATTCTGATTCCGATAAAATCAGAATGGTTAATTCTGATTTCGTTCCAATTCCGATAACATTACCGAAACCGAAATTTTGATAAGCTAAGGTGCTTACTATGATTTTACCTTTTGAGTTTATAGATAATTATCGGATAATCAATACCGATTCTGATTCCGACTATTTTTTTAATTCTGATTCCGATAAATTATCGGAATATCCGATGCCGATTCCGAAAAACTATCGATATCAATTTTTAATTCTAAAACTGATAATTTTATCAGAATCGGGTCGAAATATCAATATATCGAGTTCCGTTTGCAGCCCTACCTACCCCACTTCCCATCGGAGCGATCCCCCCACCCACGCACACACAAGCACACATTGTAGAGAATGAGAGAGAGAGAGAGAGAGAAGGTGAGAGAAGAGGGGAAATGGTTGTACTATACCAATGGTAGAGGGGCGACTAGAGGCAGCCAGAGGCGATGGTGGGTGCGATGATCACAAGAGGCATTGGGGGGAGGAGAGTTTTGATCATGGGAGAGGACATAAAATAGGGGATTTGGCATGTGGCGGGGGGGGGGGGGGGGGGGGGGAGGGGGAATATAAGTCACTGACTATTTTAGTCGTTGATATATGTTTGATCTATATTATGTTATAATATATATTCAATTACATTATATACATATAATTATATTTAACTATATATATTTATATAAATGTCCTTATATATTTAAATATAATATCTATATTTTTGTAGTATTATTATGTAAATAAAATTGTATATAATTATTACATATTTAAATATACTTATCTATATATTTGACTATGCCTATTGATGTAAATATAATTGCTTATATATAATAAAATATATTCAATTATATTCTATATATTTAGTCATATGTAACTATATCCATTTATTCTATATAAACATATTCATATATATGAATATATACTTAACTACATTACGAGTAAACATGTTTTATCCATTTATTATTCATATAATTATATTCAATTATATTAGGATCAATCAAAATAACTACATTTATTCAATCCATTTATATCATATAAAATATTTATATATTTAAATAAATAAAATTTACACTTAAACTACAATTATATATGGGCACATTAATTAGATAGAGCACAAGATCATATGGTTGTATCAACTGCAAATGTAATAATCAACATTTTCAATCACCAGTTGAAAAATATCAAATGGCTCAAATCAACTATGTGTGCACCAATTGATGCAATCGATCAGTCACATCTTATCCATTAATTTGATCAATATCAAATCAGCCAACTTTTATATCCAAAGATGGGACAATATTCAATTAGCATATGAGAGATATAACAATTGATCAACTGTGTATATGAATTGAATGAAATAATATTCGATCAATCACATAAACACCTTAATCTGATAAAGATTGGATTGTCTGATCTATTGCCCAGCTAGCAAGCCCAGAGGGGGGTGAATGGGATTCTTAAAATTTTGATCACTTTTAAAACTTGTTCAGTAAAAAATCACACAACACACTTCGATGATGTTAATGTTAGTACAAAGAGGATAGCAAACACAAGGCAATCAAACACACGACACACGGAATTTATCCTGGTTCGTACCTCCTCTTCACAGGAGTCCTACGTCCAGTCCCTGAGCAACAACTCACGATTTCACTACCCAAGGGTACAATCCCCCTCAAGGACACTTACACACCCAGCCATAGCTGGTCTTCTCTTCACAAACCGAAGAGGAATTACAACACCCTAGATCCCACCAGGTCTTTTTTACATGAAGGGAAACAAACACCCTGGAACCCACCAGGTCTTCCTTCAACACGAAGGGAAAGAACACAGGAATGTAATCAAGAGATGATATGCCCCTAGATCAAGCTTAAGGACCAACGCTCAATCTGAAGCAATGACTGAGAGGGTAAGTTCTACGATGAGGAACACTCTCAATTTACAGAAGCTCTCAAGACTAACATAATAAATGCAGAGAGCTAAGAGCTAGACAATCAAAGGAGTGAGGCTTCGCTCTTTCAGATGCTCCCAGAAAAGCTTGTAAAAGATTGTCGTGAAGGGAGTTTTCTTTCTGGAGTTTCAGTCTTCTATATATGACTTCCTTTTGAAATTTGAACGTTGAAGTGTCCAATATCTCTAAGCTTTTGTTTATGTTAGACTGCATGTCACTGTAGAGCTTCTTGTTCAACACTCTTTAGCTTTCCATGCACGCAACAAGAGAGAGGATCTTCTTTGATGTTCGTTATCTTTCATATTATCCAACGTTGTATTGAGGTGCGCTGTCAGAGACCTGCACGCATTAAATGCTAAAACAGTAGACAGCTAGGCTGTCTCTTGTTGTCAGTTAACATTAGAATGATTTTATATCAAAATAGAAGTTCCATTTTGTTCTTCTAAGAAGATGTTTACAGTATAAGCATGGAAATAGAAGATATCGATTGCATGCAGTGCAGTGATATGATCAGTCATAATAAATGCATGGATGTGAGAGAAAAGCGAGGGAAGACTTTGACTTTTCAAACTATCTGAGAATAGGTTTGAATATAAAGTCGTTATAAACCATGAAATCGATATGATCATGACTTATGAAATCGATGTAAAGATGAGTCGTTGTTCATGTGAATCGTTATACGTTCATAAACAAGTTGATGTACACACAAATCATTATGCATTAATAACCGAATCGTTGTAGAGACAAATCGTTATGATACTATCAACAAATCGTTATGAGCAAATCGTTGTTTCACTTATCGAGTCGATATAGTGAACAAGTCGTTGTTTAATAATCGAATCGTTACTGCGACCAAGTCGTTGTGTAACTTAATGAATCGTATGAAACTTAAGACGTCAAATTGTGAAACCGAAATCATGTGAGAGCAAATCGTTGTTCTCACTTATCAAATCGATACGATGATCAAATCGTTGTGATCTCTTAGCGAATCGTTATGAGAGGCAAATCATTGCGATCTCTTAGCGAATCATTATGAGAGGTAAATCGTTGCGATCTCTTAGCGAATCGTTATGAGAGGAAAATCGTTGCGATCTCTTAGCGAAACGTTATGAGATAGACTTCAATAGAATAGCGATGACTTATGAAATGTTATATAACAAAAATCGATGTGAATGAGGAAATCGTTATGATTCTAGGAAATCGTTATAACAACTAGAGAGTCGATGTGTACTTAGAAAATTATATGCTTTGGACTGTAAATGCTGGTATGAAGAATACTTACCAGATTAGGTGTTTTCTTTGTTAGATTTCCTGTGCTCAAATCTTATAGAAGATATGTTAGAAATGCACATTGACTTAGTTTTGTTAATCACCAAAATAGATATTTAATTAATTTAAATTACATGGGGAAAATCTGATCATCAATCTCCCCCTTTTTGGTGATGACAAAACATAGCAACAATGAAAGATGTTCTGAAATAAATCTAAATAAGTTGCAAAGTAAAATATAAGAGATGTGAAATAAAATATAAGAGATGGATTTCAGAAATACTATATTTCTCCCCCTTTTTGTCATTAAGCAAAAGGAATCATTCGGAGACAAAGAAGAAAGATAAAAGAGAGAGAAGAGCAAAGAACTTTTCTATTTATCTTGAGGGGTTACATTAAGGTAGAAAGCAAGAGATAGAAGGGAGGCATGCCGCTGAATAATGCGCAAAGCCTTGCATTCCTGCTCCTCAAAAAAGGTCTGAAAAACCCCAAAAGCAATAGAGTAAGATGACCCCATGTCTGGAAGCATCCTCTTGATGTGGAGTTGGCTGATCTTCTAGAAATTAGCATATTCATCTTTGCCAAGAGATTCTTTGAAGGAGAAGAAAGATCCAAAGTTGGCAAACCGAAGAAATTGGTTGATCTTGACAGGGTAGTGAATCTGATGCTGCAGAAGATCTTTCTTCAAGGCCAAAAATAGCTTGTACTGCTTGACCCATTGAAGGTAAGGGTTCTGAACTAAATTGATAGAATTCAGGTCCAAGAAGGCTTTAGCTATGAGAGTAGGCTTGCCGGCCTTAAACAAGGAGCTGTTCAAGGCTTCCACCTGAAGGGCTGACTGGTTGTAGTGCTTTTCCCAGTCCGTGGGAGAAAGCCTTTCACATTCTGATAGCAGAGGGGCAAGAACTTCAGAGGAGATATGGCCTAGATGAAATTCTCTAAAGATAAATCTTTGGAAGGAGGGAAGTCGACCCTGTTGAGCTGAGATCCTTCCCATGACATGAGCGAATCTCTCAAAAATGACAGGACCAACTGAGGAGTCCATGACCAAGGAGTGCAGCTTAGGAAGAAACACAGTGTCTGGAATTTGCAGGGTGGCGAAATCCACTTTGAAAGAGCAATTGACTGGATTTTTTTTTTAACGAAGCAACGGCTCCTGTAACTGACCCAACTGTACTTCAGGTAACTTGTGAAGATACCGATAATCATTGAATAACTGGAAGTACCTGATGAGCTTCACTTCCTTTTGAATAAAAGGTGCCCAGATGGTTTTATGATGAATGACAAACCACTCAGAGAGAGTGAGTGGAAAGTCCCTGGGTACCGAGCTGACTTTTCAAGAATATATTTTCTGTAGAGAGCCGAGTGCCCTTTAGCCCACTGATCTTCAGATTTGCATTCAGCCATTTGAAGATTTTGGATTGATCAGCTTTTGAGAAGTGGTTGTAGGGAAGGACAACATTGAGGTGATCGGTTAGATTTAAAAGGGAACACAAAAATGGTGGCAAGGATACATTTTTGGAGATATTTACAATAGAGTGGTTTCCTTCGATTTTCAATAGTGAGAGAAAACCAAAGAGGGGGAAATTTAGGTTCGGTGGGAAGAGCAAGAGTAGTGGAGAGTTTCCTCTTTTTAGAGACAGGACTACAAGAGTCAGTCCTGTGGACATGAGAGGCAACTGCCAGAACTGAACAGATGGTGGTGATTTCCAATTCATCCTCAAATTTATTTAGAAATGGACCTTCGAGTTGAGGACCTTCAGGTATAAAGGTGACAAAGGAAGGAGGAGTAGGAGGATGGAGAAATGATTGATGGGTAGAAGAAGGTGTGATGGACGGTCCATCTAAAGAAGGACCAGAGGAAGAGGAGGCTCCAGCTGATGATGAGGCTGGAGGGTCTTCAGGAATAGGAGGAGGTGGTGGAATGGATGTAGAGGTGGCAGGAGAAGGAGAGGATTAAGAAGGAAATGGAGTTGGGGAAGAAAAGGTGCGAGGCAGGGGTTGTTTGAAGGTGATAGGTGCTGGAGGTGCTGTGGAGGAAGATGGTGGTGAAGGAGGGGCTGGAGTTGCAAGAGGAGAAGGATCAGGGGCATCTGGAGAGACAAATGGCTCTTCCACTCTTGGAATCTCACCCTCGGAGACCACTGGCCCTGTTGGCCCAGAAACATCCTCTATTGGCCCTGACGGCCCAGACTTCACAGCTTCAACCTGGTCTTGCATTGCAGTTGCTGCCTTGTCAACACCCTGTGGCCCGAATGGCCCTGCTAGCTCTTCTGAAATTTGCCCTGATGGCCCAACATCTTGTTGCCTGGCCTCAGAAGGCCCAGAACTTTGGACTGGTACTGCAGGAGAAGGAGCAGGAGGGGCATTTGATGACTGCGCCCTGACCAAATCTTCAAGTGCGGTTATAGATTCCTTGATACTTATGAGCTCACTTCGCACCCATCTCACTGCATTTCTCACCATTCCCATTTCCTTAGCTGAAGTACTCTGACTTATGAAAATTGACTGAATGTCTGATTGCACAGAGCACAGAATCTTTCCTTGCTCATCCAGTCTTTTGATAACAGGCTTCATATTTATCTTCAGCTTCTTCTTCCTCTGATGTGGCCGCCAGGTAAGGAGAGGAGTTCCCTGAGCCACTTCTTTTCCCTTTACTTTTCTTGCCCTTTTAACGGGCTCCACAGAGTCATCACTGTCATCCGAGGCACTTTCCACAATGTCTTCTCTAAACTCATCAACATTGGGGACATTGGTTGTGTGCTCCCCCTGAGAAGCTACTTGTTCTTCAACAACTTGCACTACTCGAATAGGAGTGGTTGCTCCTTGCACAGCTTCAATCACAATCTCATGCTCCCCTGAATGGGAGCATCCTCCATCACCACATCTGCAGTGTGGCTTGATGTCATAACTTCTTCTTCAAGAGCAACCTCTGGCACACTTTGAGTGCTTGGAATGGAGTCTAGCACTCTTCTGAGGACTGACCCTACCACAGTAGTTGGAGGGGCATTCACTTGCATTTGCTCGATAGGTTCAAGGTGCTCAGGAGGAATATCCTCTATTCTGCTGCCTGCTGCTTCTTCTGCTGGTGCTGCTGCTGGTGCTTCTGCCCTGGTATCTGTTTGTTCAATTGCCTCTTCCTGAACTGCTGTGGCTGCTACTTCTCCTGAACAACTGGTGCATGATCCTGCTGATCCTGAATGCTTGGCACTGCTGCCCTGGCAACTTCTTGTTCAATTGGAGCATCTGGTACTGTTGCTGCTGGAACTGCTGGAATTTCCTCTTCCTGGACTTCTTGGGCTTTGCCAATGATGGCCTCACCTCAGCCACTGAGGTCTTAGTCCATAAACCTCCAACCAATGAGAATCCACTTTTCTTCAAGTTTTAACTGTGGATTGCTTGCCCCATCTTTTCTGACACTACTCCAGATAAATTGACTCCAAAATGTTGAAATACTCTGGTTAGCAGGTGGGCATAAGGTAGAGAAACATTCAATTTGATTTCTTATCCCAGACTTGAGCATGAGCAAACTTCATTCACTCCAAAATAACCTCTGCCATGTTTATATCCTGGTTCTGGATAGCCCAGAACATCATATCTGAATCTGCCTTTGTACAAGTGAGAAAGTAGCACTTCCGGGGACCAGAATCTGACAAACTATAAAGTGCAAGAGGCGGTTGAAGGCGTTCATCTGGTTAATGTCCAACTTCCCATCCTTAGGCTTAAACTTGGGACCAATAATCCCTAACCCCTTCGCCTGAATGTCCACAGTGTGAACCCCACTATGACCGGTGGTGCAAACTCCAAATAGAGACTCCAAAAGAGCATATGTGATTCTAATCTGGGTTCCTTTGATAGATGATGTCAATGACCCGTCTTCCTCAGTCTTCAGGCAAACATAGAAAGCTTTGACGAGATCTGGGTAACTTACCTCTAATAGAGTTGCTAACTTTGTCCATTTCATCCTTTCCATTGCTGCAATAACACTGCCCATTCCATTCTTCTGCAAATCTGCGACATCCACTGCCTTGTTTCCACATAGCTTGATCTTCATGGAGGTAAATCTTTCTTGCTACTATGCAGTGAGAAACTCAGCTCCGTAGCCCCCGACGCTGCCAGAAACACCAGAATAGGCCATGGAATTGAATGGGGAAAGTTTCTGGATGATTGGAAGGAGAAGTGAAGCAGAAACCCTCAAGAAATTTCTCGCGGGAAGGAGTTGGAAGCTTGAAATCTCAGAGAGTCGATGCCGGAGTCGATAGGGTATCGCCTCAGGCAAATAGAAGGAGATGAAGGCGGGATGTGAATCGTTGCACACCGATTTGGGTATATAAATTAAAGATAAAGAGACTTTTCGAAAATGGAGGCGACATGATGGCAGAAAATGACAAACTGACTAGTTCGAGACAAATAAATCCTTATAAAATAACGAACGGCAAGGATATTAACAAACAAGCAATATTTGTGGAATTTTGCTTAAATTCGAGGAGGAAAAATGATTGATATTCTGAAAATTAATATTTCAATTTATACAGATAATTCTTTCACAATTTACACATGCCTAATTCCCTTCTAAGAGAAGTAAATCTCTCTCAAGTAAGGCCTTTGTGAAGATATCTGCTAACTGATTATTAGTATCAATGAAAGAAATATCTATGTTACCATTACCTACATGATCACGAATAAAATGATATCTAACCTCAATGTGCTTAGTCCTTGAATGTTGTACTAGATTCTTGGTTAGATTTATTGCACTGGTGTTGTCGCAATAGGGGAATTGTCTTGATCTGAAGTCCATAATCCTCAAGTGTTGCTTAATCCATAGGAGTTGTGTACAACAACTTCCAGCAGCTACGTACTCAGCTTCTGCTGTAGATAATGCCACTAATTTTTTTTTCTTTGAGGACCACGAGATCAGACATCCTGCAAGAAATTGACAACCACCACTGGTGCTCTTTCTATCTACCTTGCATCCAGCGTAGTCAGCATCAGAATAACCTACTAAGTTGATTTCACATGACTTTGGATACCATAAACCTAAATCATGGGTTTTAGCTAAATATCTAAAAATTCTTTTGACACTAATTAAATGAGATTCTTTAGGGTCTGCCTGATACCTAGCACACATACATACGCTGAATAGTATATCAGGTCTACTGGCAGTTAAGTAAAGTAAGGATCCTATCATACCTCTGTAAATCTTTTGGTCTACATTCTTACCTTCCTTGTCACTGTCTAACCTTGTTGATGTGCTCATTGGCGTGACAGTGGCTTGGCACTGTCGAATCCGACTTCTTTAGCAATTCTTTGGTGTACTTGGCTTGACAGATGTGGGTGCCTTCCTTTCCTTGCTTGATTTGCAATCCAAGGAAGTAGTTAAGCTCCCCCATCATGCTCATTTCAAATTCTCCCTGCATTAGCTTCTCAAAATACTTGCAAAGAGATTCATCAGTAGATCCAAATATTATATCATCAACATATATTTAAACAAGTAGCACATTTTGAGTTTAGACTTAATGAATAATGTGCTATCTACTTTTCCTCTAATAAAACCATGATTTAATAGAAATGTACTTAATTGTTCATACCATGCTCTAGGTGCTTGTTTTAAACCATATAAAGCTTTATGCAATCTAAATACATGATCCGAAAAATCCATGTCATCAAAACTAGGCGGTTGTTCCACATACACTTCTTCTTTTATAAAGCAATTTAAAAATGTTGATTTCACATCCATTTGAAAGAGTTTTAAATTTAATGCAGATGCATAAGCAAGTAAAATTCTAATAGCCTCAAGTCTAGCTACTGGTGCATAGGTTTCATCGAAATCTATGCCTTCCTCTTGGGAATAGCCTTGAGCTACCAGTCTGGCCTTGTTTCTTATGATCACACCAGCTTCATCCATTTGTTCCTGAACACCCACTTGGTGCCAATCACTAATGATCTGATGGTCTAGGAACAAGTGACCACACATGGTTTCTCTTGAACTGATTCAGTTCATCTTGCATGGCTAAAATCCAAGATTCATCAGTAAGAGCTTCATTGACTGTCTTAGGCTCTATTTGTGAGACAAAAGCTAGATAGTCACAAGGAATTACATTACCTCTGGTTCTTACCCCAACTGACGGATCACCAATGATGTTTCTAGCGGGTGATCTTTCTTATATCTCCATTCCTTTGGAAGATTTTCATATGAGATGTCCTTTTGTTGCAGGTCTTCCAGAGGTGGATCTTCCTTATCCTCAATTGATGTGTTCTTTAGCTTCTTGGATAAATCATATGTATCATCAACATCACTGTCTACTTCCTTTCTCAAGGAAGGGTTAGTTTCATCAAAGATAATATGCACTGATTGCTCAATTAATAGGGTTCGTTTATTAAACACTCTATAACTTTTGGGTTTAGAAGCATACCTCATGAATATACCTTCATCTGATTTGGAGTCTAGCTTACCAATGTCTCTTTTGCCATTGTTGTAGATGAAGCATGGACATCCAAATGTCCTGAAGTGGCTGATCTTCGGCTTCTTTTGCTTGTACAACTCATACGAAGTCTTCTTCAGAATCGGCCTGATCATCACCCGGTTGATTATATAACATGTGTGTTGACTGCTTCAGCCAAAAATACCTTGGCAAATCATATTCTGATAGCATCGTCCTTGCCATGTCCAATAGGGTTCTATTCTTCCTCTCAGCACTCCATTTTGCTGTGGTGTCCTGGCGCTGAGAAGTTGTGCTCTATTCCTTGATCATCACAAAACTTGGCAAATCTTTCATTTTGGAATTCTCTCCATGATCTGATCGAATGCTGATAATGCTATACTTCTTATCTTTCTGAACTTTTTACTGAAGCTTACAAAACTTTCAAATGTATCATCTTTGTGCTCCAAGAAGGATACCCATGAGAATCTGGAGTAATCATCTACTATAACAAATCCAAAATTCTTTCCTCCAAGACTGGTGGTCCTCATTGGCCCAAATAAATCCATATGAAGAAGTTCTAAGGGTTTAGAGGTTGTTACCACAGTCTTTGATTTGAAGGATGACTTGGTGTGCTTTCCTTTTGCACAAGGCCCACAAACATTATCCACTCTTGTGCTGATTTTAGGTAGACCTTCCACAAGTTTCTCTTGATCAGCTTTCTCATGCCATCCAGACTGCAGTGGCCCAATCTTCTGTGCCACAGATCAGTTGACTGCTCTTTGCTTGCGGCCAGACAGATATCCTGATCTTTTAGTTCTTCTAGGTAGAGTACGTACAGGTTTCTTCATAATTGCTCCACTTTGGACTCTCTTGAAATCTGATTTGATGTCCTTTGTCGCACAGCTGGCTGATACTGATAAGGTTGTGCTTCAGTCCTTTGACGCATAGTACTTCTTCAATAACTATTTGCCTTTGCTGCCTACTGATCCACTGCCAATTACAGTTCCTTTTCCATTGTCTCCATAGGTGACTGTACCTTCTTCAGCTTCTAAATGGGAAAATAGCTTCCTGTTCCCTGACATGTGCCTTGAGCAACCGCTGTCTAAATACCATTTGGATGCTCGAAGGTTTCCCTGCATAAAAACATTAAGCTTTAGGTACCCAAGTTCTTTTGGGTTCTGGTTGGTTAGTGTCATCAATTTTTCTTTTAATTATCCATATTTTATTTAGTTGGACATGATACTTTAATATGTCCTAACTTGTTGCAATGACTACAGCAAGATATCTTAGTTGCCTTTTCAGTCGGAATGTATTTGAAGTTTACCTTGTATGTTGTGTCTTGTTCAGGTACAAATTTAGGTGTAGGATATATTTTAGGATTTTAGTTTCTTTAGTTTATTCATCGGGGGGAGTATAACCTAATCCATGTTTCTTTTTACCTGACCGTCTAGCACCTTTCAATATTAATGTTGTTTTGCCATTAGTAAATTTTTCTAGTGTACTTGATAATTTTTCATTTTCTGTGGTTAACGTGTTGACTTCTTGTTTTAAATTATTTACAGTTTCTTGATTTTCCAAATTTGCTAATTGTTCATTTTTATTTTTCAAGTCGTCACACAGTAATTCATTTCTCCTTTTTAGTTCATTAATGTTTTTTCATTTGCTCATTTTCAGATTTTAAATCTGAATTAGTATTTTCTAGGCATGCGAGATTTTTCTTACTGGCTCTTAGTGATTTACATACTTCTTTATATTTATTGTACAATTCATTAAAAGCTTCTTCCAAATTATCAGAATCTGATTCATTACAAGAAGAAAAAGATGAGTCTGATGTTACCTTGTCTTCGACGTTGGCCATGAATGCCAGGTTGGCTTCTTCTTCTTCTTCACTTGAGCTCGACTCACTGTCAGAGTCGCTGTTGTTATCCCATGCTGCTGCCATGGCTTTCTTTTTGTATCTTCTAGGTTTTCTTGAACTGTCCTTCTTTCTGAACTCAGATTTCTTGAGCTTCGGACACTCTGCCTTGATGTGTCCAGGCTTCTTGCATTCATAACAATTGGCTCATTTTTCTTTGTATCTTTGACTTCAGACCTTTTGAAGTCTTTCCCTTTCTTGAAGTATCTTCTTCCGGACTGATACTTCTTTTTCTTGGCTAATATTGTTGTAGTCTTCTGGACAGCATTGCTTCTTCATCTTCGCTGCTGTTCATGCTTTCTTGGCTGTATGAGCCTTCTTCTGATTCGTCTTCTTCTGCTTGAGTGCGTTGGAATGCTTTTTCTTCTAGAAGATTCTCCCAATCTTTCCATATTGATCTCATGAGCCATGAGTGACCCAATGAGTTTCTCTAGTGACATTCTCTTCAAGTCATTTGCCTCTTCTATTGCTGTCACTTTTGGAGTCCAAGAGGATGGTAGGGATCTAAGGATTTTCCTTACCATGTCTCCCATCTCATAGCTTTTTCCTAATCCAGCTAACCCGTTGGTGATGTCTGTAAATCTACTGAACATCTGTGTAATGGTTTCTCCCGACTGCATCTGGAACCTCTCGTACTGTGTCACAGAATATCTATTCTGGTTTCCTTTACTTTGTCAGTACCTTCGTATGTGATTCTTAGCTTCTCCCACATCTCCATTGCTGATTTGCAGGCTGAAACTCTATTAAATTCTTTCTTGCTAAGTGCACAGCATAATATGCTCTTAGCTTTGCAGTTGAGAGAAATCTTCTTTCTATCATCTTCTGTCCAGTTGTCTCTGTTGTTTAGAACGACTAGATCGCCTTCTTCTACTATGGACCATATTGAAATCGAATCCTTGTAGGAAGTACTCCATTCTTGTTTTCCAGTATGTATAATCTTCACCATCGAACAGTGGTGGCCTGTTTACTGACTGACCTTCGAAGTGACTTTGGGCTGCCATTTGATCTTTTCTCTTCAGATCGTTGGATCTTCTTCTTTGTCGAAGAGACTAGCTCTGATACCACTTGTTGCCCAGCTAGCAAGCCCAGAGGGGGGTGAATGGGATTCTTAAATTTTGATCACTTTAAAACCTGTTCAGAAAAACAATCACACAACACACTTCGATGACTGTTAATGGTACAAAGAGGATAGCAAACACAAGGCAATCAAACACAGACCACGAAATTTATCCTGGTTCGGACCTCCTCTCCACAGGAGTCCTACGTCCAGTCCCTGAGCAACAACTCAGGATTTCACTACCCAAGGGTACAGTCCCCCTCAAGGACACTTACACACCCAGCCGCAGCTGGTCTTCTCTTCACAACCCAAAGAGGAATTACAACACCCTGGATCCCACCAGGTCTTCCTTCTACACGAAGGGAAACAAACACTCTGGAACCCACCAGGTCTTCCTTCAACACGAAGGGAAAGAACACATGAATGTATTCAAGAGATGATACGCCCCTAGATCAAGCTTAAGGACCAACGCTCGATTTGAAGCAATGACTGAGAGAGAAAGTTCTACGATGAGGAACACTCTCAGTTTACAGAAGCTCTCAAGACTAACACAATGAATGCAGAGAGCTAAGAGCTAGACAATCAAAGGAGTGAGGCTTCGCTCTTCAGATGCTCGCAGAAAAGCTTGTAAAAGATTGTCGGGAAGGATGTTTCTTCTGGAGCTTCAGTCTTCTATATATGATTTCCATTTGAAATTTGAACGTTGAAGTGTCTGTTATCTCTAAGCTTTTGTTTACGTTAGACTGCATGTCACTGTAGAGCTTCTTGTTCAACAGTCTTTAGCTTTCCATGCACGCAACAAGAGAGAGGATCTTCTTTGATGTCCGTTATCTTTCATATTATCCAACGTTGTATTGAGGTGCATGTCAGAGACCTGCACGCATTAAATGCTAAAACAGTAGACAGCTAGGCTGTCTCTTGTTGTCAGTCAACGTTAGAATGATTTTATATCAAAATAGAATTCCATTCTGTTCTTCTAAAAGATGTTTACAGTATAAGCATGGAAATAGAAGATATCGATTGCATGCAGTGCAGTGATATGATCAGTCATAATAAATGCATGGATGTGAGAGAAAAGCGAGGGAAGACTTTGACTTTTCAAACTATCTGAGAATAGGTTTGAATATCAAGTCGTTATAAACCATGAAATCGATATGATATGACTTATGAAATCGATGTAAAGATGAGTCGTTGTTCATGTGAATCGTTATACGTTCATAAACAAGTCGATGTACACACAAATCGTTATGCATTAATAACCGAATCGTTGTAGAGACAAATCGTTATGATACTATCAACAAATCGTTATGAGCAAATCGTTGTTTCACTTATCGAGTCGATATAGTGAACAAGTTGTTGTTAATGTATCGAATCGTTACTGCGACCAAGTCATGTGTAACTTAATGAATGTTACGAAACTTAACGAGTCGTTGTAAAACCGAAATCGTTGTGAGAGCAAATCGTTGTTCTCACTTATCAAATCGATGCGATGACCAAATAGTTGTGATCTCTTAGCGAATCATTATGAGAGGCAAATCGTTGCGATCTCTTAGTGAATCGTTATGAGAGGCAAATCATTGCGATCTCTTAGCGAATCGTTATGAGAGGAAAATCGTTGCGATCTCTTAGCGAATCGTTATGAGATAGACTTCAATAGAATAGCGATGACTATGAAATCGTTATAGAACTAAAAAATGTGATGTGAATGAGGAAATCGTTATGATTCTAAGGAAATCGTTATAACAACTAGAGAGTCGATGTGTACTTATAAAATATATGCTTTGGACTGTAAATGCTGGTATGAAGAATACTTACCGGATAGGTTGTTTTTCTTTGTTAGATTTCCTTGCTCAAATCTTATAGAAGATATGTTAGAAATACACATTGACTTAGTTTTGTTAATCATCAAAATATATATTTAATTAATTTAAATATATGGGGAAAATCTGATCATCATGATCAACCATGTAGGAATCAGTTGTACTCAATTAACACATACATATCAAATTGTACTCTGATTTGATCAACCATCCACTAATTGATGCATTTGATTACTTACACAAGAACACGTTAGAAGCCTTTGCTTATATGATTGTTAATGTATCTCTCTTTGATTTGTTCTATGTATGTAGAGGGGTATGCAACTAACAATAATATTTATAACTTATCTAAATAAAAAATTAAATAGATAAACATGTTATCCACATATATGAGACATATATTTAAAAAAAATCAACATATGTCAGTGTCAGTATGTCAACGAGCTCCAAGCAACCACGGACATAGAGTGGCTGCAATTAACTACTAACATATGTTTAGTACATGTTAGTGATGTATGCATCCATCGATATATGTTGCATATATGTCAGCGGCTTCTCACAACTGCTAACATATATTGCACATGCATCAACGACTTTGTCAACTGTTGACATATGCATATTTTGTTGTAGTGCTCTCTCTCTCTCTCTCTCTCTACTGCGATGGGGGGAGGGAAGAATATCTATGAAAGAATATTTTATAAAGGAGTCTTTTACAAATATTAAAGGTTATTTTAAATTTTTTTTTGCTAAAGATATCCCACCCCGACTGTTCGTCAAAGGAACATCATATTTCTGTCATGGCCAATTATGGAGAGGTCTCTCAAGATATCTTTAATATGTAAGATGGGTATATATGTAAGTACAAATGTAAGACATATTATTATATAATTAAATTTCTAACAAGGATATATATGCAGAAATATTTTTATAAGAGTTTTTTTTTAAACACTTTTTGTTTGCAAATAATGAGAGTTATTTCAGATCTTTCATATTGAGGATGTCGTTCCGTTGATGTCCATCAAAAATATGTAGCACTTCCCTCACAGCTAATTATGGTAAAGTCTCTAAGAATATTTTTAATACAGAGCAGGGATATATATATAAATATAAATATAAGATAAATTTTCACACAATTAAACTTCTAACAAAGGTATATATGTAAAAGCCCCAATGTTTCTTGCGCATTTTTTAGGGCATCCCTTCGGATCATCCTTTGCTAAGGTCTCCATCAGAAGAGTTGGTTGCCCTTGATAGAGACGGACTCAGAAATTTTGTTTAGTGAGGTCATTCAAATTATTTTTTATTATTTATATAATTTTTATATTATATATAATATAAATAAATAAATTTAAAATTTTATTTAAAATAAAATTTTTTAATAAAATAAATTTTTAGAACTAGACACCGTCGATTTTAGTGAGATCACCCCAATGTAAAAATCTCTCAAACTTACAATTTAAATGACTATTTCTTAAAAAAAAATTCTAACAAAATCGCGTGACCCCACATGTGCTGCGTCGGTCTATGACCCTGGAGTCTCCATGCAAGCTCATGCCTGGATGCAGACATTAAATCCGACAACGACGGGTGCTCCAACCGGATGCCCGCCCTTGGTGGTAGCCGCGGTCCACCATCCTGTGAGCTTAGGTGAACAGTAACGCGAAAAGCTTAGGTAGAAAGAAAGTTGTTCCCAGTTGAATCCAAACGTGGTTGACGGTATTTTACATTATCCATTATTGCAGGAACAAAAACTTTTAGGGTTTTAAACATTTATTTTTATAATTGTTGTAATTAATTATAGTTAATAAACTTGTTTTCTAGAAGCATGGCTTTTAAGTTAATAATGAAAGTTACATAATATGCCTGCATCTAACTTCTAAAGAATATCAAATATGTTGGACTCGTGACTAAGTAATCGAATTATTCAGATTAAGAACTAATTGTAAAAGATTTTAGTTGGCTAAAAGTTAAAAGAAAACCACGGACTTTTGATGGGGTAACTTCATGGCTTTTTTCTCTGCATAAGCATTGAATTCCAAGTGGGTTAGAATAATAAGAATCCCATAATTTTGATCGAACGGCACTGGTCATCCTCCAGTCCCAGTACAAAAGTCTTGTCTTAATTGTGTTGGAACTAGGATATTTAGTTCTCCATCGATTTTTGAGTTAAATTTTTTATTATTTATGATCTTAGATCTGTAAATTTCAATACTGTAATTTGGTGATGTATCAAGATGATAATAAAATATGAGCCTAAGTCAACTCCATCTTTGACATGAGGGGAGTGTGGAAACTTAATTAATTAGTCACATCAATTTCTGGGCCGCAATTTTGTGATATCAACACTTAACCCCTTGGGCCCGCTTTGGTAACCGGGGTACCCCAGGGTACCCCGGGGTACCCCCCTGCCCCGCTTTCGGGCGCGGGGAGGCTCTGCCCGGGGTACCCGGGGTACCCCGCTTATCCCGGGGTACCCCCCACCCCACCTGTTGAGGTGGGGTGGAGGGGGTTAATTTTTTTAAAAAAAAAAAAATCTAAAAAAAATATCATAAAATTTTAAATATTTTGTTGTTATATATTTTATATTTTATTTATTTTTTTAATTTTTTACATGAAAATAAATGAAGTCAAAATTATTAGTTGACTAAAAAAAGAGGTAACATAACTCCATTTTCCAAAGTAAAATCACTCTTACCCTGGGTACCCCCACCCTGGGTAAAGTGCTCTACCCTTCAACCAAAGCGGGCCTTGGGCGTATCTTCTTTTAACACTTGGGTTGCACATGCCTCTCATCACGGCTAACCCAGACTGACCGGTGGAACTTTTGACCCCGAAAACAAGTTCTAGAAGAGCTCGGCGATTCAAAGATGAACCCCTGCGGTCTCTAGGAGCCAAGAAGCCAACACCAGTTCCTGACGGATTTCCTCCAGACCCTTTCCAACTTTGCACCCTCTTCTGCATGCAAATCCGATGAGATTTGAATATGGCCGTATATATAATATATATATGGGTTATTAATTTCTACAACTGTCCTCTTTACGGGTTTATTTTACAAAGTAATTTCTTTCTTATTTTTATAAGTTTCTTACACCAACATACTCTCAGATACGCCTTTGCAGTTTTCTAAAATTATATTCTGTCCATTTGAGATGCTGAGAATAAATTTCTGCTCCTCGTCTACAAGGTCAGTCCATAAATAAAATTACCCTCGTAAAAGAATTTTTTTTCGACGTGCAATCCGCCCAATGAAGTTATTGGAAGGAGCGCGTTAAATTAAGATGGTAATTCTACAAATAAGTCTACAAGAGAGGTATTTTTCACAAATAGCCCTTCAAATTATTTAGGAAACTTCCTTGAAAGTTCTCACTTTTATGCTGTGCACGAGTTGCACGGCGACGAAGCAGCAGAGTCCCGACAAGTTGTTGGTCGTCTGGCGGCCCAAAAGCTTGGACTTGCAGGTATCCTCTGACCGGACCAGCTGTTCACCTACTATACACATTTATCAAGAAAAGCATGAGATAAGCGGTTTTATTCACACCGTCTCACTGGCATATTATAAATTACTAGTTCTATACCCATGCCATGTACGGAAAGTTGTTAAATATAATATTTAATATATATTTATATAATAATAATATTTTTAAAAAATATTTTAGTAATATTTTGTTTACATAATTTTTTAGAAATGATGTAACAATAAAATAGAACAATTTATCTAAGAACGTCATAAGGTACATACATACTATATATATATATAGTGTTAAAGTATACATGATTTCGGCAATATGTATGATGGATAATTTTAAGTTGAACTTTGTATCTGAAAATATTAGAAAATAAAATCTTAAAAAATATAGAACTTTGTAATAAATAATGACATAATGCCAAAATATAAGCAATATTTTGGGACAACAAATCTTACGAAGATAGAGTAATTTTCACACCAGAATTTGTCACTATCTGCTTTAAATTTTCTTCTGTATTTGTTACATGAATTATAAAATTAATTGTATTCGATTTCAATCTTCACGATTTTTTATATTAATATTTAAATGTGAGGAATTTAAATCTATACTTAATCTACGTATGATCACATTATTCACGTGAAAATTAACAGCTTATTTTTTTAGTTGATTTCATTATCCTATATATTCTGCAAGAAAACTTATTTTCTGTTATGATGTGACTGACCAGAATCTGCGGGATAGAGCCAGAGGTAATCCAATAAGAGACAACAAAATAGTTGTAGACGGAATGTAGACTTATTACGGAAGAGCATATATTTCTAAACAGTTGTACCGAAAATGTAAAGAGTACTTGTATATTACTGCTCAAACAACGCAAACATATAATATAGGGAACAAAGGGAAATCAATTAGTAGAACTGTATGATCAGCCCAGCTCCCTCAGCAGCTCCACCGTCTTCTTCTTGCAGATGTCGTCACCGTGGAAGACCTCGGATCCCTCTCTGTGGTGGTCGATGATGCAGTTCTCATCAGAATCTACGGCACGCAGGGTATGTACTACATAGTAGCTAGCAGCAGTAGCAGTGACGGCACGCAGAGACCTGGACGCGGGCGCCGCCGTCCACCTCCACCTTCTCGTTGCCCCGGAACTTCCACCGGAGGCGCTTCACATGGATCACCCTCTTCCCATCCAAGCCCACCACCATCTTGGCCTCCTACTCGCCGGCGCCGGCGCCGCCCAGGTCGATCGAGATCTCCCGCTTCTTCCCGCCCAGCTTCGTGCGGGTGGTGTACGGCCGGCCAGCGACGGGGAGGATGACGTGCTCCTGCCTCGAGATCTGGATCGGGTTCCCCGGGCCCCCCTTCTTGGTGGCGTGGCCGGGAAGGGGTTGCGCGCCTTGGTCTTCTTGTAGGCCTCCAGCTCCATGTCCCCCACGACAAGGAACATCTACCCGTCGACAGCGACAGCAACGAAGAACCCGCCACAAGGATCGGAGCCTGCTCCCGGCAGAAACCGCGCGCGACTGAGGTCCCACGCGAAGTTGACCACCCGGTGATGGTAGTGGTGGTGGTGGCCGCCGCCATGGTTGGACTGCGACTCCTTGAGCTGGAACCGCCGCGACCCCCGCCGCTTCCAAAAGAGCCACGACCAGAGTCGAAAGCGGAAGGAGGCGTCGGCACAGTCGGTGGAGGCGGCGCCCGACACGGAGGCAGCATCGCTGGCGGAGGCGGCGCCGTGGGAAGGGGAGGGGAGCCGCTGTCGTCACCGACGGCAAGGAGGGAAGTCGGAGGTCATCCGACTCTCTCTCTCTCTCTCTCCTCTCTCTCTCTCTCTCTCTCTCTCTCTCTCTCTCTCTCGCCATGGCAGCAGCACTGGCTCGTCCCCCAGGGGCTTCCAAAGCCCTCACCTACAGGTCCGATCGGCAAGATGGAGGCGGAGGAGCCCCATAGCCGGCAGCTCCATCCGTCGCCCAGCGACGACACCTGCTGCCACGCGGGGAGAATTAACGAAGTTGTTATTATTTTTTTTGCAAGTAGATCGAAGATTTATTATATATTGAGGAGAAATTAACGTAGATGTTATTATATTTTATGCAAGTAGATCGAGCCAAGACAGATTTACGTACAAAATCTAAGCATGAGCGAACAAACAGGATTAATTGCTACAAATAGGATTATACATAAATAGTAGTTTTGCTAATTAGATTTTGAAGAATTTTTGGACAATCCATGTTTGTATAATCATGCCATATTTTGTTAATATTTTTACCTTAAATTTTAAAAATTTTTGGCTCTGTACAAACATGCCAAATTTTGGAGACAAATTTTTGGCAGTATAATGTAACGCGGAAGGAAAGAGATAGAATAGTAATATTTTTGAAGGGGAAGAAAGAGAATAGAATAGTAAATGTAACGCAGGAAGAAAGAAAGAGAGTATTAAATGTTACACATCGCAGGGAGGAAGAGAGATTTTACCACGTGTACTGTTAAGACTGAGTTTATTAGAATAGTATAGATATCAAAACATTTGATTAGTTTCATATATATATATATATATATATATATATATATTTGCACGCATTGTACTTTTTCAAGAGTTGTTCTACAACTGAATCCTTTTAAGAAGGGCACCTAGCCTACCTTCAATTGGCTCCAACCAAAAAGGGGCAAGAACTACTGGTCATCCTGCCCAGCTTATACTGGAAAACTAGCAACATCATACCCAAATCTGTTTTCCTGCTTTAAGGTGGGGGTGGGGGTGGGGGTGGGGGTGTGAAGTCCATCCGTATGAGCTGATGATATATCATGGGAGTTAATTACATGTGGACCCACCATCTCTATGGCCTTCGCAAACAACTAATAACTTGATCAAACTGCTCATGCAATGCATATGGTCATCTCCTTTACAGCATGTTTGTGATGTGTTTCTCTCTCTTTTCTTTTCTTCTTTTTTTTTTTTTGTGGTTGGAAAGTCCAAACACTTTGGCAAGCAATTGTACCTTCTTTGTTTGCATGTTAGGTTCACCAAGCTAAAGATCGTGGGGCACCTAACCTTATATTTAAAAGGCAGCGTGGTAGAACCGTCTTCTCTTGTTTACATAATGCAACATAAATAAGAGTAGACTAGTATGGATAGACACTGTTGGAGTTCTGTACAATATATGCAAGGAGTAGTTGAATAGTTAGGCTCTCCAATATCTATTTCGGAATTTTGACTTCCGATCTAAAAAATATTTTCAAAATTAATTTTAAGTCCACCGTTTAAAATTTTAATATTTAATTTTAAATCTGTGAAGTGTTAAATTTTTTTATTTTTTTTATTATCTCCCCCCATTCCCCCCCCCCCCCCCCCCAAATCTTATTCTATCCTTGGCTTGACCACGAACCAAACCCCCACCCCACCCACCCTGGCCCGTGACCAATTTAGCCCAGCCCAACCTAGTCCAAAAACTGTCGGCCTACATTCTCCCAGCCCATGCAAGCCCGTCTCTCAACCCAGACCGAGCCCGTCTCTCAGCCTGTTTGATCAAACAGTACCAACACACATAATTAAAAGGGCTCTTTAATTTGCGCACTTATCCACCTGAAAGAATCATAATAATTTTCTGGAAAAGTTACAGTCGTGTGAAACAAGGTTTTGTTCAGCAAACTGCAAGACTGTGCGATCAAGTCCTGACAATTTAATTGCAGTATGAGTCGTAACAGAGCCAGTTTATTTACTTTGAGCCATATTTTTGCATGTCAGTACGAGAAATAATACCTGGTAAAATGCATATGTGCATTATAGAGATCAAGGACATTTTTTTTTAAATAAGAGCTTGACGTCGAGGCCTTCTCCTCATGCATGATCATGAGACTTTCCATTCCGGATTAAAAGAAACGCGCCGAACAAAACAGATGGAGGATTAATTAATGAAGCGTGTTGTTACCGGGGAATGAGGGGGAAGCGCCGGACAAACCCACCCCGCGCCCGACGGGCCAACCCGTCCAAGCCCGGCTAGAAGCGGGCCTAAATTTTGGGCCATTTTATGGGCTCGGGTTGATTATTTGAGCTATGGGCGGGCCTTTTGACCAATTAACCCAGCAGGATTCCGGGCTAGCCCGGCCCGTTCACACCCCTAGAAAGAAGTAATAGATAGTGCTCCACGAGAAACATCACTAGATGATATAGGGATGGGAGTGTTGGTGTTAAAATATCACTAGATTAATATTACACATACATATTATATAATTATACATGATAAATATATGGTTGTTTGTATAGATGTTTTTTTTATCTTGGCATATGTAATTAGTATATGATATGTGTTTTCATTTTTTTATTTTATTCTATTTATGAGTATAGTATTAAATTATGTATGAAATGAATGTGTTCATTTATTACAATTTAACTATATTATTAGGACTATTTACTCAACAAATTTGAAGGGCATTTGAGATATTTTACACCTCAAATCATCCCATTCTAACGGTGGTTATCTATTTTGGACTGAAAATTAGGAGTTTCACTATTGATGGATTTAAAATTAAATTTGACCGATCCGATCAATGGACTGAAAATTAAATAGAGACTTTGAAGTTAGACTGGATGTTGATTCCACCTATCTATTTTAAATCCTAAGTTCAAATACTCACTGCTATATTAATCTAAAAAGAAAACACAGTTCTTGCAGTCCTTACTACCTGGAATGGTTTGTGGGCTGATGGAACACTCTCACAAGTAGTTGAAATTTGATCCACAACAAGGGCTTGCTACAGTCTCATACAGTGTGATTACTTTATAAGATACTTGACTTGGTAGGACCTTAGGACTTGGGAGGGATGATCTGTTCATAGGATGCACCTTTTTTTTTTATTGTTAAACATTTTAAGAGTACGACTATAGTATTTTAAAATATTGCAATTCCTCTAGTTTGAAGGATATTAGGTGCTAAAACTATTTGGCATTCTTTACATTATGCTCATTCATTAGGTCCCTAATCATTTGACTCTACATTTTTTGGTGATTAAAAGTCAAATTATAGGTATTCCATCAAAATCAATGTTCGGAAAATGAGACAAAATGATACCTCCATGCCAAACTAGACAATGAAATTGTATTATGAATGTGAAGGCTTGCCAATGACAGAATACTTTTGTTTCCTTGTCCCGGTTATCGAAAATTTGGCGACACGCTAACACAATTTTTTTTTTTTCTTCAAACCCAAGTAAACAAGAAAAACGTGAGGGGCCTGGATCGTTGAGCTGGAACACTCGCGGCAACAGGGACATGTCGAGGGGCCATATCCGAAGCTATGCATACATGGTTGCTCCATACCCCACCCAGAGTTTTTGTCTTGATTCCTCCGGCAAGCAAAGTATAGGAAACTTGTTTAAGAATGCATATGGGAAAATATTTTCATCGATTAATTTGGCAAAGTGGAAACATGAACCATCTTCGACGAGTTGGCCAGTTCCCGTGGCTCAGCTCCATTGTGTTGGGAAAAGAATTGATGCAAATTCTCCTGAACCCTTGAGATACGTTCCTTTCAGAAGTGATTATAAGGGAAGGCGATTAGGAGAAAAGCTCATCATACATTGCAACGATCTCACTGGAGTCGTTTTTACCGATTGCGATGCGGTTCGATGTAAGACTGAATCAAACTAAACAATATGGCAGAATTTGGCGTTTCCCCACCTTACAGTCTAAGATAAGACTTTCTTGATGGATTAGAATTTGCCAGAATCGTATCATATCGTTTCATTTGATAACGGACTGATCCTTATACAATATTGTCCTTTTTTTCTTTCTTCTCCTCTCAGTGCCTAAATTTTGATGATGACTTTTATATCTTCTAACATGGTATCAACAGGTGGTTTCATTCTCCCGATGTTATTCTATTAAAATTCACATGACTTTTACACCAACACATGTGGAGGCGTGTAAAAGTTGTCCATATATATTGGCCGTTACTTTGATAATGGACTTGTTTTAATATAATATTCCCCTTGTCCCCTCAATGCCCAGATGTTAGAGATGAAGTTTATATTTCCAATAGAATTCAAGTCCTGTTGTGAGGTAACAGGCAAGATGCATGCTGTCGTGATTTCCACCAAAGCCACAAGAGTATCACTGGATTGGGCAAAAGAGATAATCAGCAAGTAGCACTTGAGAAAGACAACATGCACAAGTGAGGGACCAAGGTTTACGCCATGATCAACACAGGGTCTACAGTGCTCATTGGAATGAGTCGAATGACTTTTAAGCAGAGGCTGGAGAACTGGTAGGGAGAGCATGCTAAGGAAATACTTTGAAGGCTAAAAGCTTAGTCGACTCTTTCTGTCAATCGTGTAAGAAATTCACAATTGATTTCTTAAGGAAATTCAAGAGGCCTGGATTTCATATTATCTCCAATATTCATGATCAGATCACACCAATGAAATATATAGATTTGACAAGTCAAAACAGGATCTTGCCCTTTAGCCAACATGGGCAAGCCTGCAATCTGACACTGTTCTTGAAATAACAGTTTAAATTTTGACAAACAAAGTTGGCTAGAAGAATTCCAGAAAAAAATACGAAAGGATAATTACATGTGCAAATATCTTGGACATGGATTGCCATCACTAGAAGAGTCGTGCACTGATGTTTCCGAGCCAAAAATTGAATGCACACAAGTTTGCAGCCATGTCTCGGGCAATCCGTTACATTCCCATATAAAAAGTTTGGTAGCTTCTGAGTTTGTTGTAAAACAAATATCACCGGCATCTGGTTCATCTGTCCATCAGCATGCTTTAAAAATGACTTCCTTTTTTGAAAGGCTAAACATTACATCTTGAAAGCATAAAAAACCCAACAAATTCTATCAACAGAAGGGAAACATAAAAAGCCATTCTTTTGCTCCTTCTTAACTCAACTTCTACTGTTGACTCCTCGATTAAACTTCTACTTACGCATTAATGCATTTGCATTTTATTTATCATCGTCTTTTCATTGTTCTTTATGTCACTAAGTTATCCGCATTTCTTTGTGTCAGGAGACTAAATAACAGCACCTAGGAATTTGGTATATCCATTAAGTAGTTTCCCTCTCCAACATGCGGTGGCCCAGATGGTGTATCGCTCTTTAAATTGGAAGTTGGTATCGGCCTGGCTGTCAACCAGGAAATGTCCAATACTTCGAGACACGAGACTCCAAACTGACCCCATATTGATGAATAAGGAGGATCATAATGATGGCAGAAGATACTTACATTAGTCATACAATGTTTTGGCAAATTGAACCCTCGACATTTTGTCCTTGCTCTTTGACACTTTCTCCTCAAACTTCTCTGTGTTAGACATTGCTCTCTCTACTGCTTTCTGCTTCCTAAGATTCTTTGCTCTCCTTATTGTCACTCCTTTCTTTATCTTCCTGAAAGGGGCAAGAAAAGGTGAAATGAACATCTTCCATTAGCCTTGTTTGAAGAATTGAGCATGCAATACTAGCAGCATCAGATTACAAAAGAACACCTTTAGAAATTTAATTTGTTCACAATACCTTAATTGAGACAAAGGTGCAAAAACAGCACAACAAGCTTCTCTGCTCTCTTGTTTTCATTAAATGGAAATGCAGAGAAAATGATTTAAGAACCAAAGCAAGACAAATGCCAAGTGATTGAGTAACTCAACTCCTACGCCAGTAGAACGTAAACCCTGTTTTCCCTGGATAGTATTCCCAGAACATTCAAAGCAAAGCGACTTCGAAGCTTTTGTCACAATGAAAGAGAACTCTCAGAAATAGTTTTGTGGTATCTTAGCCCTCAGGTCTGTTCACCAGAAAAGGAGATACCAGTTTCTTTCTCTTTAGAACTGACATTAATATTTGAGATTCCTGGCTTTACTTTGTAGATTCTAAATGTGCACAGATGGTTATTGAGATTCCAACTCAGTCCCTCCTTTGACCTATAAAATGACAGTGGAGTCTGGGTTACCAAACAAAACTAATCTGCTAGCATAAACTCCCTTTTTAAGGTGCAAACTTCTGTTTTTATTAACCATGGCTTCACCAAGCAGTCTCAATTGTCTTATTAATGTTTTGCAATCCCACTCTTCTTTCAGCATACCACCAACAAGCGATCACACACCGGAAGAATTTGCTCATGTACAATAAAAGTAAAGCAACACAAAGACGTTCCATGGAGAAGCAAAGCTGTCCCAATCCTTACAAGCTAAAGCAGAGTCCAAACTTTCATTTATATCACAGAAGTTCGAACGAATAGAAGAAATCAATAAAGGTCTGGAATTACCGACCTGCTGACAGTGCCAAGAGTCGGGTTGGCGACCTTCACTTCGGACATGTCCATTGCTGCAATCCAGGCAAGGAAAATTACCAACCACATCAGAGGGAAAACCTTGCAGATGGAGGAAGAGAACCGTACAAATCTATCAAAGGTGAAACTGGGAAGCAGGAAGCTGATGTGTGTCCCAACTCACGTTGAGGTACGTCAAGTTGGGTCTCCTGGCAGATGTCCATGGACAACGCGCCGCGTTTCTTGTTCTTGTTCCTGTTCTTCGCCATGGCTGTCCAAGCACGCGCGCAGATCGAAAAAGAGACGGAGAGGCCCGAGTGGGGATTAGGGTTTTCCTGCTGATATGGTCGAGGAAGTCCTTCAATGGGCCGGTGGCTTCTGCAGAGTGCAGACCACATGGAGACCTATGGAAAGGCCCATCGGAAATTATGTGAGTATTGAACGGCCCCTCTTAAATACTTAGAAAAAGAGTACCAACATTGGCCTTAATGTGAGTCATCTGATTGAATGGTCGCGAGAAAACCACTTACACGGATGTTGGTAGGTGGTACCTGGCAGCCGCGGGCAACACTGGTGATAATTGGCGGCTGCGATCAGTAGTGGACGACGATGATCAATAGCAACCAAAGGCGGTCGATAGCGACTAGTGATAGTATTGGACTCTAAATTTTAAAATATATAAATGTAGATTTTAAAATATAATTTTAGACAATAAAATATTACATTTAGAATTTAAAAATATTAACTAGACTTTTAATAATAATTTCAACTCTAAAATATTATAAAAAGTATATACAAATATTAATTAGATTTTTAATAATAATTTAAACTACGAATATAAATTTTGGACTTCAAAATATAAACATTGACTTCAAACTACAAATTTAGACTCTAAAATAGTGACTTTAGATTCCACTGTCAATCGCTATCACTTGACACCGATCGTCGAGTACAGTGTACTACTGTTGGTCGCCACTACCCATCGATATTGTCTGCTGCTCCCTTTATGTAATTGCTCATGTGGTTGCTTGCATGGCGCCACACTGACATGCCATTCTACTCAAACCTGCTTCTTGTGTTTGAACAAGTGCTTCACATGGCAGTTATCCTATCCTACATGATAAGAAGTGGATCTAGGACAAATCTATGCCAAAAAAATACTCTCTTTGCACTTGGTAAGTTTATCTTGAAAAGCTCATCACCCTTGACAGTCTGCAGAAGAAGAGTTTTTTACTTGCCAAATGGTGTGTTCTCTGCAAGTTCTGTGGGGAAGATCCTAATCACCTATTCTTTTCTTGTAGCTACTCTAGCTAGATTTGGAAATAAATCCTCCTGATATTTAATCTTAACAAAGAACCTAAAGACTCACTCCAACAAAAATTTGGTGTCATGCAGCAAGCTATTCCTCATAATGGCCCTATCCTCACTCTTGTTAGGTTGCTGCTTAGAGTCTTCATATAGAGAATTTGGAAGGAAAGATGTGTTAGGGTTTTCGAGGGGAAACACTCCTGTGCCATGCAACTTCTTCTCCAAATCTTGAATGACTCTAGATTATGCATGAAAACTAAACCCCTAACTAAATCTCTTTTTAGAAGGGAGGCTAGTTACAATCTTATCTAAGTTTATGATTTGTATGAAAAGTGAACCACATTTCTCACAAAGTCAACCCAAAGCTACATGATGCTCTTCATATGTTTGGAATGCATGTTAGCTTACTTTTAGTCTTATCACTCTGATGTTGATGTCACATAGATCTTATTTTTTTGCTCTTCACTATTATGGAATATATTGCCACCTTACCTATCAGGTTAGAATTTTTATGAATCTTTGACGGGAGAAATACAATGACTGCATCATTGATATGTGATCAATACTTGAGACATTTTTTGGTTGGCTAAAAGATACACAACCACAATCTAATTTGAGTATGTCTTCTGTAAACAATTGACCAAGCTTATTGAATCTTTTGCAGATGTTCTTTTAAAGGGATACGGTCATGACACAACAATCTTTGATTTTAATGTAATTCTTTAATATCTAATGCTAATTTGGCCATGGCTTGTGTGGTCATGCCACCCTATCTCTACACTTCTCATAGGCAAGTGGCTCAGGTATATCTGAGTACTGTCTAATCATATACTTTTGTACAGTATAAAATACGTGTTTACTTACCAAAAAAAAAAGTCCTTCTCATTGATGAATATTATTGCCGATAAAAAAAAAACAGTTTCGATGAATGTAAAATTGTATTTTCTTTGGTTTTGAGTTCATAACTATTTCTTTCGCAGGCTTAATGCAGATTCTCCGATTCTACTCGAGTCTTTAGTTGAATAGGCAAAAAGATTGTAAGTACCGTGTATCGGCCCCCCACAACTAAAGCCAAAAGGATTTCTACCAATGAATCTGTTCCATCTTCCTGATTACACTTCATGGACCAAGTTGATGGTTCAGTTTCAGCTTTGAACCAAGTTGAGTTGTGAATTTTATAACTTCGTTCAATTTTTTGATATTTTTTTTTGTCTTAATCTTACTTTTAAAATACATAGACATCAGTAAACTCAAATGTAGTAGAGAAACATTCCAATTTGAACCTAATAATCATTTCGGATTGAATGTCCAATTTGATTTTAATCCTCCAAACCGAACCGAATTGTAAACACAGGCCGGTAGATTGATCAATGACCAACATAGACTAACTGATTAGTTCAACTGTGTTAAGCACCAATGAAATTGCTTTTATGTTTGGACCAGTTTGGTTCGATACATTAAGGACTTCGTTAAGAGTTAGTGGAGCATAGTTCCCACTTGAAACAATCATGGTGTTGATACCACAATCCAAGGTCCATCTACTTGCGGTTTGCAAAAGATCTAGCCCTGGTCCCTGCTCTTAGTTTGGTACTCCTGGTGGACTACCTTCTTCCCATATGTGTGGTAGAGTGACCTCCTTGGATGGAGACCTAACTCCATTGTGAGATGTGGTAACCAAGACGGCCCCCAAAACCCAAGAAGAAAGGATGGGGACTGAGGGCATGCTTCAATGCATCTGAGCAGACCATGTCTATGAAGTCATCACAGATCTTGGCCTACCTGGTTTCAATCAGTGAAACTTGAAGCTGGAGCTGAAAGTTTTCAGTTCCTCCTACTACTCTTTCAGCAACCTCATCTTCTCTCAAGAACCACACATCGAACCTCCTCAGTTTGTCGCACATCAGAAGGCAGATATCTGGAGCTATAACGTGGCCTTACCATTACATTGGATAACAATACAAGTTTACAGCATTAACAAGTCTCCGGGCATGGAGACATGTTAGTCCATGTCCTCTGGAATCTAACAGCTACACGGGATAATTTACAACAAGAAGCCTCCCCTCATGTTCTACCAGATGTTCACAAATCAATAGCAGCAGCGGGTGGTGCAAGATGACAGGAGTCTAAGACCCCGGTGCGAACTTGGTGGCGTAGACCCAGGCGTTGTTGGCGACGGGGTCGGCGAGGTGGTCGAGCAGGTTCTCCAAGGGGCCCTTGCCGGTGACGATGGCCTGGACGAAGAAGCCGAACATGGAGAACATGGCGAGGCGGCCATTCTTGATCTCCTTGACCTTGAGCTCGGCGAAGGTGACGGGGTCGTCGGCGAGGCCGAGCGGGTCGAAGTACTGGCCGCCGGGGTAGAGGTCGTTGCCGTCGCCGACGCCGGGGAGGCCGTTGATGCGGTAGCCCTCGACGAGGCCCATGAGGACGACCTGGAATCCCAGCACGGCGAGGATGCTCTGGGCGTGCACCAGGTTGGGGTTGCCGAGGTAGTCGAGGCCGCCGTCGGAGAAGATCTGGGCGCCGGCCTTGAACCACACGGGCTCCTTGAAGTCGACGCGCACCCACTTCTCGAGCACCTCCGGCGTGATGCAGCCCAGCGCGCCGAGCATCGCCCACCGGCCGTGGATGACCTGAAAGACCAAGTAATCCTCCTCTCTTCAACATGCACTTCACATATAACCTGAAAGACCAAGTAGTTCCCTTCTGGGTAGTTAAGAACTCACCTCAAGAGCCCTGTTGCGGGCAAAGGCCTCGGGGTCCGCCGACAGCCCGGCTGTGTCCCACCCGTAGTCCCCGGGGAACTCTCCGGTGAGGTAGGACGGCGTCTGGGCCGAGAAGGGGCCTAGATACTTCACTCTGTCGGGGCCGTACCACAGCTCGTTGCCCTGCTTATCCATCGACAACAACGCTCACATTCACATCCATGAACACAATGGGCAAGCAAAGGGCTTCAGAGATAGAGGTGGGTAGAGCTCACCATGGTGTACTTGCCGTTGCCCACGGGGACGACATCTCTGAGGGGGTTGGCGGCGGCGCCCCTGGTCTGGCCGAGGAAGGGGGAAGGCCGCACGGTGGAGCTGGCAGAGGCTACTGTCAGTGTCGCCGCCATCGCTGTATGCTCAGTACTCCTCGATTCCTTCTCTGCCGGGCTGCGGCCGCTGTTGTGGTGGGTGCGTTCGTCTTTGTGGGTTCGGGTGCTTCCGGTGGTGGTGGTGGTGGTGGGAGGAAGCGAAGCAAATGTATTGCTGGAGAACAGGGGGTGGGGTCTACAGCGGAGGGGAAAGCACGCGGTCAGGATTGCCTGGCTGGAGGCGTCGACCAATGGTGTCGCAGCAATGGATTTTTGTGGATCCCAACTCACATCTTCTCCATCGGCTCTCTATCCTCTGGAGATTGTCTGTGTCAGACCCTGGGAGTTGGACTTGGATCGGGTTTGTTGACGGTCCGATCCGGTCCGGTCCAGCCCACATTTTGTGGTATTGGGCTGTTCGGGTTCTATGAACTCAGGGTTTGGACTGGGGAGTGACCCGGGCCAGCTTGGGTTTAGCGGTGTCATGGGCCAATCGGCCATAGTGTACGCTTGGCAGAGATCGTCTGTGTCGGTTGTTCTTGTATGCCACTGGGTTCGCCCAGTTTCTTTTACGAAGAAAATGCCCAATCGCGTCAAAGTATAGGTTTGGTATAGATAAGTTTGCAAAAATAACCCTCTTACATGCATAATTGTCGAATTATCATCTTTAGATATGTATTAATATTAATACTCTGCTGCGTGAAAATGGGTGCAAGTTACCCTTGTGGTTAGTTGCCGTCTAGAACTAAGAAATATGTCGTATGTCCGGGATACTCGTCGGTCAGAGCATTTTATATTAAACTTGTGATATTTACGTGTGTCAATTTTCTCGTAAAAATAATGAGTAGAGAAGGGAGGACCCGGGTTGCTAATTGAATCCGAGTTCCAAGAAAAAACATAAACGGAGGCGATCCGGATTGGATCGGTGGATCGGCAGGTCCAAATAATTTTTTTATGGAAAAAACTACTATAAATAGCTAAAAAATCAGAAAAAATTAAAAAATTGAAAAAGAGTCTAGGAAGCAAAAATGAAGAACAAGAAAGGCCAAAAAAAAATCTATGAGCCCCCTCTTTCTCCCATTTAATGGGCCTCCCCTCTTCTCACTTGCTAATAAATGCACCACCTCGATCCTCTTTTTTTTTTCCCCCATGCCCCCTTCCTTCTATCAGAATTGAGAAAAGGGGGAAGGGGCCTTTAAAAGAGGGAAAATAGGGGGAGAAATATGAAATATTTTTAAATTGAAGAGTGTGATCGCCTCAGGATCTATCGCCTCGGGATCAGTAGATCTAGAGCGATTCGGGTTGAGTCAGCTCAATTTTGGCAAATCTGATCGGAAGTCCTCCAATCTAGGGTCTACCTCCTAGAATCATATTGCTTATTGGGCAATCTCGATCATTAGCAGATTTAGCTATCCATACATCAAATAAAGCATTGCTTGACATTTTAGTTAGATCATAAAGTGAATCATAATAGATTTGTGAATGGTAGTCTTAACAAGTATGCAAAGAAGAAAATTGTGAAAAAATTTACTGAAGAGACTAAGCTAGGATATTCCCTTCAAATTTTGGAAAATTGATTCAATTTTTTTTTAAATACACCAACAAGAACCATAGGCTTTGAATGCTCAAAAGAAAGAACTTATGATTTTTTTGTATTTTTTTTTGGGATAGGATGGTGTGGAGAGATAGTGCTAGCCTAACCCTCATATGATCCATCATGATCAGAAAATAGGGGTAGTGCCCGGTGGCCATCCCACTATGTAGCAACAACTCATGAAGATTGGGGGACAAGGGCCCAGCCCACGAAGGTCCATTCCTCTTGGCCCTTCAAGCGACCAGCATCCAACCCAACCCAAAAAAGGCTGAAGTAGCCCCATGGCCCATTGTTCCCAAATGGCCTCATTCTCTCCAAGGTTGAGTCCTTGGCCCCTTGAGCCACAATAAAGCTCTGCACTTCGACATCAATGGCACAACCATACTCGCAGCTAGGCACGCCCCTACGATGACATGATAAGGACTACAGTCAACTACCCCGTGGAGACAGCCACTCCACCTATATGCCCTCTCTCTCCCTCCTGAGACTAGCAACAATAATATGGTTCCGACCATGCCTTGCAAGTAGAGTGAGACATCACTTCATCCCTCACTTGAAGCCATACCGACACTACAAGAAAAAGTGAGATTAGTGATGAAATATTTATGGTGGAAGTTATCCATTGCAAATCAGTCGTTAATCTGCAACAATTTTGTGATGGACAAAATTCTGTCACAAATTTGACGATTTATGACGAGTTTAATTCCACTACAAATCTATCCCAAATTAGTGATAGATTGGTGACAAATTCATTTTCACTGCTAATATATCATTAGATCAACTACAGAGTTTTCCCAGTGGAATCTTTTACTGCTAATCCATCGCTCGCTAATTAGCAATGGATTAGTGGTAAAAAATTCTATCTATAATTGATGAACCTCTCATCTCCAATTATTTCTAGATTTTGATGATAACAAAAAACTCTGAAAAATGTACTTATTTAATATTTTCTTAAGTCTGTCAATAGGGGCAAAAAGTTCATTTTATTGCTTTAAAGACTCCTAGTGTAAGTATACTGAAAACTCATACAATTCATAAAACTATTTAAATCCATACCAATTACTGTTCAATGTTCATATCGATTATAGAAAAAATATTATTCCGATTAGAAAACAAAGTTCGTATGTGATGTTTAATCTTTATTCCAATTTCATATCAATTCATGTTTAATATTTATTCCGATTACTTAACATTATTTCGATTACTCTGGTGTTGTTTTGATTACTGACTAAGTGAATGTTTCGATTAGTCAAGACATCGTATTCCAATTGATGACTAAATGAATGTTCTGATTAGTCAAGACATTGTATTTCGATTACTGACTAAATGAATGTTCTAATTATTTAGGACATTGTATTTCGATTACTAAACAAAGGTTCAATATCATTTCGATTGGTGTTATAAACATTTTGATTACTAAAAAAAGGTTCAATATCATTTGGATTTGTGTTATAAATCTTCCGATTACTGAACACAAAGTTAATATCCTTCCAATTAGTGATAGTTAGACATCGATTACTGAATATATCTTTCAGTTGCTTCTAAATATATTGATTAGTGAACAACATGATCAATATTTGTAGTCTATATCGATTATTGAAATGTTATATATACTCTCCCACCGATTGGTAAACAAATCATTCCACATTTCTTAACTACTCAGATTATTTATCTTCTACTCATATTCCTCACAACAATTAATGTTACATCTGCTCAAAAATTGTCTCATCATATTAAAATTAATTTTAATGCACATGATGACCTACATATTTCAAATCTCTATCTACTTCTTTGACATTTTATTTTCGGCGCACTTAAAATCTCAATTTCTGTTTTCTTAAAGTGCGACTATTTGAAATACAATAGTTTTTAAGAGATTTGCTTAGACTGTATCCTACCTTTTGCATGCTATGTACTTTCTATCTTTTCTTGATAGGTAAAAAAGGACTACCTTGTATGATAACTCTATTAGCCGAAAATGCAGACAATAGGCAGATGAGGTATGGGCTGACTGATGTGCTTTCTCTCTCTCTCTCTCTCTCTCTATATCTATCTATCTATCTATCTATCTATCTATCACTACATTTATTGTATGAAGGTTTACGATACTCACACAGACACAAAGTTGGACCTACTATCGACGACCTTGAAAACATGCACAACCTGAATGACTATCTTCCATGAGTCTATAAAAGGAGAGGTCTACGAATACATGAACATGACTTTTCACTTTGAATCCTCGTGGATCTGCTAAGTGCTCAAGCAAAAACCTTTGAAGTTTCCAGTCTTCTAGATCTCTCTTTCACATTCCTTTTGAATCATCTTCTTGAGAGAGAGAGAGAGAGAGATGGCAGTGTATCTGAGTGTTCTTTATTGTAATCTTTATTTTTCTCAGACCATTAGTCTCGGATCAAGCAACCCATTGCCTGTCACGTTCTAGCAAAATTTCCATTTACCGAATATGACAGATATTAAACACGACAAGTAACATAAGGTTTGCTCATAACCACTAGATTTGCGGAAATTATTACATGATACTCCTCATTGTAGTCTACATGAGGAACAGGCAAAAGCACAATGTATCCTTATTACATTTATGCTTTTATACAAAGAAAACAAAAGATGACTGCACTTCTAGGCATAAGGTGGTCCTCTCAGCACTCAAGTTCCTTTAGGCAACACCTTCATCTTGTTCACCTGAAAATAGTGAATTGAATGAGCTAACTAGCCCAGTAGGATTCTACTCCTTTAATCAAAAGGATTCAGATGCATATTCACAGAGCAAGAACAAGTAAAGCTTGCTAGCACTGAGTGTTCAAGATAATGAACAAATGAGACAATTTGATAACACGTAGTGAACAAGAACAATTTAGAAGCAAGAACAATCAAAATCAATAATTCAGAATAACTCTTTGAATTCAGGAAACACATTTCCACACACAAGCATGATGTGATGACAAATCAGTCACGAGTTGATGTATGCCACATCCACGATGTCTTATCATTCCCGCGCGGCCACTACAAATTCAGGTGCTCTCCCCAGACTAACCAGCCCTTATTTGCCAGGCATATTCTTAAATGAGTCCAAGACTTAAATTTGTCATCATAGCACATTCATCCTTGTAATGGATCAGGACATACAAGGATTCACTCAGGTTCACACTAAAAAACTAAGGAACTCTGTTCCTTCACTGATTACAAGAAGTGATGGTCTCACAAGGTCAATTATGTTCAGAAATTTTGGAGATGATCATGACAAGAGAAAAGAAACTTGATGAGTTTTAGTAGAGGTTTAGGTGGTAGAAACATCTAAGAAAGAGTAGGCATTTGGTTAGAACATTGGGTATAGTTGTAACGCCCCTCTTAGACCCAGTACAGTTACACCAACTCACATTGGATCTAGTAGAGGTATTACAGTGGAACGAATCCAACAATTACAATACAGGTTGAAATATACACAAATACTATTCAATTCCAATGATGATTAACAGACCATGGAATTAAACACTTGTAATCAGCATTTTATTCAAAAGCAAATCTAATGCATAAAAGATAACAATAGTCCAAAGTTTATCACAATCCAAAGATCAGATGCATAAAAGAAATTACATAAGATTCTCACATACAATTTCACTCAAAAACTCTCTATATCAACTAAGTCTCCACGTCCTCCCGCTCTGAGTCAGTCTGCACTAACTCCTCCGTATCCTGTGGCTCTCCTGAAATGTTAAGCAAGTATGAGTCTACAAGACCCAGCAAATCACATGGAAGACAGTTCAAGATATTAACAGTATACTAATTTTAAAACATGGTAGAGCATTAGCATTCCATTCATTGATATCATATACTTTCCTTACTATAATTCTAAGGTTCATTGACAATCATTCATTTCATAGTGATTCTAACTATTAAGGAAATAAAACCGTTTCTCATGAAGCATGGAATTACTTATTCATGGAATCTATTCTTTTACATAACAATTTTCATGTAGTAATATTAAACATCAACATGTAATATGAATTTCTTGAACAAGTTCACATGTAGGAGTGTAAGCATATAACATGTAGTATGTAGCATGTAGAACAAATAGACATGTAACTTGTAGCATGTACAGTATGTAGCATGTAGAACAAATAGACATGTAACTTGTAGCATGTAACATAGTCATTTTCATATAGTTGCCAAGACATAGCCCACACTAAATTAGAGATCAGTAGTCATTTATCATTCACTTATCACCTAGGCAATGCGGTGATGAAGTCATGGTATTTGCGCAAAACCGGGGAAAGTCCTTCCCACCTTGACCAGTAGAACAAGTCTACCTCCAGGATTTTAATCCGTTGCCCACGGATTCATTTCTTTACATGTAGGTGAACCATTACCATAGGGGCATCTATGGTGTAGTTCCTTGTAGGAATCTCTAAGATAGCAATGTCTTATTGGCATCATTTTATAATGCATACACTAACGTATATAATAGATAATGACATTTCATTCTTGCATTTTCATGTATTTTTATTCAATTCTATTGTAATTCTTGAATGCCAGAATTTCTATAATAAACAGAACGTGCACATGTCTGAAAATTCTGAAATTTTAACAGAAATTCGAAATCAGTAATTTCAATACACATGTCAATTTTCATAATTTTCTGATTCCTGCAACTATTTTTCATGAAATTAACTCTATTAAATCAACTAACTAACATGGTTTAATATTGAGAAAAACTCATAATTTTCACATGAAATAGACATATCATATCTATTGCAGTAATCTAAACATCAATCAACATGCTTTCTTTTACATCATTGCACTTATCTTACAATTTAAACCTTCATCATTGTCATAATGATGCATGTTCATCAATTTACATATATAGTTATATGTAAAACCTGCACATTACAGAAATAGACAGTCCATACTATTAACATACTCTATATTACATGGCTGAAACGCATACATTCATAAATTATACATTTACAACCAATTCACTCAGATTTCTGGAAATATACAGTTCTGCTAAACTTGACGTCAATGGTACGACGTTTATATAGTAGACGTCCACACACGTTGCCGTTAAGTAATTATAGGCGGCGGCACATACGCCGTTAACACAGACCGACGGCGGCACATAGCGCCGTTTACATATAAAAAGGACAGAAATACTTATATATTTCGGGATGAACTAAACGGCAGTCGATATTGCCGTTTACATAATATAGGCGGCAATACCCTTGACGTCGAGTTCTAAAACACAGAAAACACAGAAACCTGCATGAAATGACAACGTTTCTAACCCTTCCCGTAGGTTGTTTACATGCTTTAAAAATACGGAAAAATGTTAAATACTTAGTATATCATATCCTAAACTAAATCCCCCATGTAACTTGCCTCAATCCCTCCTAATGGAGTGTCGAATCCGAGCTCGAAGAAGCCCGTCTCGCCAGGGAGACAGTTCTTTCCTCCGTCTTCAAGCAGTCCGAAACCTCCTCCGATGAAGTTCCTCCGCCTGGATGAGCTTTTGGGCACGTAGTCCTATGATTCTCCTCGGTGTAGATGCCTTCAATCCGCACGAACAAGCACCAGATCGCTCTGCAAGTCCCTTCCTCGGCCCTCTTTCTCTCTTCCAGAACCAAGGCAAAAACCCCCTTTCTTTCTGCGAGATCTGGTCTTATAAAGACCTCTCTAGCAAAGGCCAAACCCCCTGACCCTCGGATCTAAACGCCTCGGATCAGCTCATTAAAGCCTTCCCGAAACGGCCGTTTTCCTTGATCCGGAACGGAAAGCTCAAAAACAGGCAAGTCGACTTAACGTCAATATAGGTTGTCGCTTATCCCAGATATAAACGTCCATCGTTGATGTCGTTTATATTCTTGCCCATAATTAAATAATTCAGAAAATATTAAACGTCAATACCTATCGTCGTTAATATCCTATAAACGGCATGCGATGTTGCCGCTTACAAGCTTCAACGTCCAATGATCTTGACGCCTAGTTCTACACAGAACAGAAATCAATTTATGCAGAAATAAACACACAGAATACACATGACAGAATATATTCAAGAAATTCTAGGGTACTACATCCTCTCTCCCTTAAAATAATCTTCGTCCTCGAAGATAGAGTTAAGTTACTCACCGAACAAGGACGGATAAAGCTTCTTCATTCTTTCTTCAAGCTCCCACGTTGCCTCTTCACGTGAGAAGTTCCTCCATAGAACCTTCACAATGGAATGGACTTTGATCTTAATTCTTGCACCTTCCTGTCCAGAATCTCCACAGGTTGCTCAGCATAAGACAAATCTGACTGCAACTGAATCGGCTCATAACCGATCATATGGGCGGATCTCTAACATACTGCCTCAACATGGAACATGAAATACTGGATGCACCGCTGCTAAAGATGGTGGCAAAGCTAACTGGTATGCCACATTCCCGATCTTCTTCAGAATTTCAAAGGGTCCAATGAATCTCGGATTCAGCTTACCCCTTTTTCCGAATCTTACTACACCTCTGGTTGGCGAAACCTTAAGGAAAACATGGTCTCCAACCTCGAATGCCAAATCCTTTCTTCTTGCATCTGCATAACTCTTTTGACGATCCTGAGCCGCTTTTATTCTCTGCACAATCATCTGAATCTTTGCTGAAGTTTCTTGCACTACTTCAGGTCCAACCAGATGTCGATCTCCTGACTCCTCCCAACACAATGGGGATCTACAGGGTCTTCCGTACAAAGCTTCAAAAGGTGCCATACCTATGCTCGAATGGAAACTGTTATTATAAGCAAATTCCACAAGAGATAGATGGCGCTCCCAATCCCCTTTCCATTCTAAAACACAAGCTCGAAGCATATCTTCCAACGTCTGAATAGTCCTCTCGGACTGTCCATCCGTTTGCGGATGAAATGCCGAACTCAACTTCAACTGACTGCCAAAAGCCTGCTGCAAACTCTGCCAAAACCTGGAAGTGAATCTCGGATCACGATCTGAGATAATCGACTTCGGAATCCCATGCAGCTTCACAATATTATCAATGTACAGCCTGGCCAAGCTCTCAACAGACTGCTTCTTCTTCATGGCAAGGAAATGAGCACTCTTCGAAAATCTATCAACGATCACCCAAATGGAATCATTTCCTCTAGCCGATCTAGGCAATCCGGATACAAAGTCCATGGTCACTTGCTCCCACTTCCACTGAGGGATATCTAGCCTCTGCATCAAACCTGAAGGTCGCTGACGTTCTGCCTTCACCTGCTGACAAACCAGACACTTCGCCACAACATCAGCTACATCTCGCTTCATGCCAGACCACCAGAAAGAACGCTTCAGATCCTTATACATCTTCCCACTGCCTGGATGAATAGAGAACTGGGATCTATGAGCCTCCTCTAAAATTTCCTTTCTCAGATCAACATTATTAGGGACACAAACCCTAAAATTCAACCGAATTACATCATCTTCATCTCTGGTAACTCCACTCTTCCAACCAACTCCTGCAACAACGGATCATCTTTCTGCAACGCAATGACCCGATCAAGAATAGATGATCTCAAAGACAACTGTGCCATGAACGATTTACACAATTGAGGTTCTAGGACAGCTAAAGAACTTGAGACGTCATCTAGCATCTTCCAGTCTTGCCTCATCATCTGTCTTTTCCTGCTCAACGCATCTGCCACTACATTGGCCTTCCCTGGATGGTAAGACAGATCAAAATCATAGTCTTTCATGAATTCTATCCACCTCCGCTGCCTCAGATTCAACTCCTTCTGCGAGAACAGGTATTTGAGACTCTTGTGGTCTGAGAAGAGCTCAAATCTAACTCCATATAGATAGTGCCTCCAAATTTTCAAAGCATAGACCACAGCTGCTAACTCCAAATCATGGGTCGGGTAGTTGCGCTCATGCTCCTTAAGTTGCCTAGAAGCATACGCCACAACTCGACCATCCTGCATCAGAACACAACCAAGCCCAATCTTCGAAGCATCTGTGTAGATAGAGAAAGAATCTACATCATTGGGCAAAACAAGCACTGGCTGAGGTCAAACGAGCCTTTAATTCCTGGAACGCCCTTTCACAAGCCTCTGACCACTCAAACTTGACTCCTTTCCTTGTCAACCTCGTCAAAGTCGCCGCAATAGATGAAAATCCTTCGATGAATCTCCTATAGTAGCCAGCCAAACCGAGAAAACTCCTGATGTCAGCTGAAGATCTCGGTGTTTCCCAATCAAGAACAGCTTCCACCTTAGCTGGATCTACAGACACGCCTTCTCCAGATATAACATGACCCAAGAAATGGACTTCTTTCATCCAGAAGTTGCACTTGCTGAATTTAGCATACAGCTTATGCTCCCTCAGGATACTCAACACAATCTTCAGATGCTCTCTATGAGACTCTTCATCGGGCGAATAAATCAACACATCATCAATGAAGACTACCACAAAAGAATCCAGATACTGCCGAAAAACTCTATTCATCAAATCCATGAAAACTGCTGGAGCATTTGTCAAACCAAAGGGTAAGACAAGGAACTCATAATGGCCATATCTTGTCCTAAAAGCCGTCTTAGCAGAATCTTCCGGCTTAATTCGGAGTTGATGATAGCCAGAACGCAGATCAATCTTAGAGAATACAGAAGCTCCTCGCAACTGATCAAACAAGTCATCAATACGAGGTAAAGGGTACTTGTTTTTAACAGTTACCTGGTTAAGCTTACGGTAATCTATGCACAACCTCATCGATCCATCCTTCTCTTCACAAAAAGAACAGGTGCTCCCCAAGGCGAAACGCTCGGCCTGATGAAGCCTTATCAAGTAATTCCTGCAGCTGCTTCCTCAATTCTGCCAATTCCGCTGGCGCCATGCGATAAGGTGCAATGGAAATAGGTGCTGTGCCAGGTACGAGCTCAATGCCAAACTCTAACTCCCTTGCAGGTGGCAAACCCAACAAATCTTCAGGAAAGACGTCGCTGAAATCTTTAACCACCTCAATATTCTCGACAGAAAGAGCCTTCTTCGAATCCTCGGTCACAACCACACTAGCCAGAAAACCAGAACAACCCTTGCTCAACATCCGAGATGCCTTCAAAGCCGAAATCACAAACTTACCCGACATGATCTTGGGTAAAGGGTGAACAAACTCCTCCTTTCCAGGAATCCGAAAAACAATGAGCTTCCGCCGACAATCCATCAGAGCATAATGCTCCTCGAGCCAATCAAAGCCCAAGATAGCATCATAATCCTTCATCTTCAGCACATAGAATCTACCAGGCAAAACTTGCTCCTCAATGCACACAGAAATCGACGAAAAACATTGCTCGGTCAAGATAGTTCCTGCTGGAGTATGAACAGACAAGGGAACCTCCAACTTTTCCGGAACTAGACCATTCTCCTTAGTCAAGACCTTGGCAAATCTCTCGGAAACAAAACTATGCGTAGCACCGGTATCAAATAAGACTCTAGCATGCATTCCCATAATTAGAATTGTACCTTCAGTGACGTGCTCTGCCAACTCTGCCTCGTCTCTAGCCAAGGCGAACACTCGAGCCGGAGCCCTCGGTCTCCCTGCTGCTCTCGGTGCCGGTCTCGCTGCTGCTGGTGCTGCTGCCGCTGCAGTCTGCTGCGCCATCTTCGGACAATCTCTGATCTTGTGGTTCTTGTCACCACATCTCAAGCATCTCCCGGTAGTCACCCAACACACCTCGCCTCCATGACGCTTCCCACTGGGTACACAATGGCTTCTCTACAATCATACCTCTGCCTGGAGTCGGTGCCGCTGCTCTCGCTGGAACCACTGCTCTCTGCTGAAAAACTGGGGTCTTCTTCTTGTTATCCTGCCGCTGGAAAGCTGATGCTGGCCTCTTCAAAGAAGCTCTCTTCTCTTCAAGGTAAACTTCCATCTCCGCCTCCTGCATGCAAGCTGCTGACAAGGCTTCCTCCATGGAACGATGTCCTAATGCCACTAGCCTCGTCCTCAGGGACGGCTTCAACCCCATGATAAATTTCTTTACCTTCCTCCGCTCATCTGCCACAATGTGAGGCGCATACTTGGACAGCTCCGCAAATCTTGCCTCATACTCAAGTACACTCATTGACCCCTGGGTCAATGTCAAAAACTCCTGCTCCATGCGGTCCTGCACGTGCTCTGGAATATACTTCGCCTTGAACAAACGGACGAATTCAGTCCATGCAACCTCCATAACACCATCTTCAAACTGTGTGCGCAGTACAGAGGACCACCACACATCGGCACGCTCTCTGCAGCATAAAGTAGCTAAGGACACTCTCTCCTCTTCCGCACAACGAAGAGCACGAAAGATCTTCTCCGTCTCTCTAAGCCAACTCTCCGCAAGAATGGGATCACTCTCCCCCTTAAAGAAAGGCGGGGTCATCCTCCGAAATCTTTCCATCATAGGCACTCCTCCAAAAACTGCATCCTGAGCAGGTGCCCGAGCCTGAACCTGCGCCTGCAATGCCGCTGTAGTCTGAGCCTGAGTCTGCATCGCATGCACCAATCCTTGCATCAATGCTCCGTAGTCTACAGGTGGTGTGGGGGTGGCAAAGGTACACCAGTCTGGTCCTGAGCCTGTGATCACCCGCTGACTCATCACCTCGAGCCGGGCCAGCTCCTCTACGTCCACGAGACGCCATAGTCTGCAAAATAAACACCCTATTTAATAACCTATCATTCTACATAACTTGGACTATTTCTTTATGCAGTCTTGAATATGAATACAATACTGATAATTTATTTATGTACATGTTCAACCTGGATCGCTCTGATACCAATCTCTGTAACGCCCCTCTTAGACCCAGTACAGTTACACCAACTCACATTGGATCTAGTAGAGGTATTACAGTGGAACGAATCCAACAATTACAATACAGGTTGAAATATACACAAATAACTATTCAATTCTGATGATTAATAGACCATGGAATTAAACACTTGTAATCAGCATTTTATTCAAAAGCAAATCTAATGCATAAAAGATAACAATAGTCCAAAGTTTATCACAATCCAAAGATCAGATGCATAAAAGAAATTACATAAGATTCTCACATACAAATTTCACTCAAAAACTCTCTATATCAACTAAGTCTCCACGTCCTCCCGCTCTGAGTCAGTCTGCACTAACTCCTCCGTATCCTGTGGCTCTCCTGAAATGTTAAGCAAGTATGAGTCTACAAGACCCAGCAAATCACATGGAAGACAGTTCAAGATATTAACAGTATACTAATTTTAAAACATGGTAGAGCATTAGCATTCCATTCATTGATATCATATACTTTCCTTACTATAATTCTAAGGTTCATTGACAATCATTCATTTCATAGTGATTCTAACTATTAAGAAATAAAACCGTTTCTCATGAAGCATGGAATTACTTATTCATGGAATCTATTCTTTTACATAACAATTTTCATGTAGTAATATAAACATCAACATGTAATATGAATTTCTTTGAACAAGTTCACATGTAGGAGTGTAAGCATATAACATGTAGTATGTAGCATGTAGAACAAATAGACATGTAACTTGTAGCATGTAACATGTAGTATGTAGCATGTAGAACAAATAGACATGTAACTTGTAGCATGTAACATGTAGTCATTTTCATATAGTTGCCAAGACATAGCCCACACTAAATTAGAGATCAGTAGTCATTTATCATTCACTTATCACCTAGGCAATGCGGTGATGAAGTCATGGTATTTGCGCAAAACCGGGGAAAGTCCTTCCCACCTTGACCAGTAGAACAAGTCTACCTCCAGGATTTTAATCCGTTGCCCACGGATTCATTTCTTTACATGTAGGTGAACCATTACCATAGGGGCATCTATGGTGTAGTTCCTTGTAGGAATCTCTAAGATAGCAATGTCTTATGCATCATTTTATAATGCAACACTACGTATTAATAATATGACATTTCATTCTTGCATTCGTATTTTTTATTCAATTCTATGTGTAATATAATGCTCAGAATTTCATAACAGAACGTGCACATGTCTGAAAATTCTGAAATTTTAACAGAAATTCGAAATCAGTAATTTCAATACACATGTCAATTTTCATAATTTTCTGATTCCTGCAACTATTTTTCATGAAATTAACTCTATTAAATCAACTAACTAACATGGTTTAATATTGAGAAAAACTCATAATTTTCACATGAATAGACATATCATATCTATTGCAGTAATCTAAACATCAACAACATGCTTTCTTTTACATCATTGCACTTATCTTATACAATTTAAACCTTCATCATTGTCATGTAATGATGCATGTTCATCAATTTATACATATATAGTTATATGTAAAACCTGCACATTACAGAAATAGACAGTCCATACTATTAACATACTCTATATTACATGGCTGAAACGCATACATTCATAAATTATACATTTACAACCAATTCACTCAGATTTCTGGAAATATACAGTTCTGCTAAACTTGACGTCAATGGTACGACGTTTTATAGTAGACGTCCACACACGTTGCCGTTAAGTAATTATAGGCGGCGGCACATACGCCGTTAACACAGACCGACGGCGGCACATAGCGCCGTTTACATATAAAAAGGACAGAAATACTTATATATTTCGGGATGAACTAAACGGCAGTCGATATTGCCGTTTACATAATATAGGCGGCAATACCCTTGACGTCGAGTTCTAAAACACAGAAAACACAGAAACCTGCATGAAATGACAACGTTTCTAACCCTTCCCGTAGGTTGTTTACATGCTTTAAAAATACGGAAAAATGTTAAATACTTAGTATATCATATCCTAAACTAAATCCCCCATGTAACTTGCCTCAATCCCTCCTAATGGAGTGTCGAATCCGAGCTCGAAGAAGCCCGTCTCGCCAGGGAGACAGTTCTTTCCTCCGTCTTCAAGCAGTCCGAAACCTCCTCCGATGAAGTTCCTCCGCCTGGATGAGCTTTTGGGCACGTAGTCCTATGATTCTCCTCGGTGTAGATGCCTTCAATCCGCACGAACAAGCACCAGATCGCTCTGCAAGTCCCTTCCTCGGCCCTCTTTCTCTCTTCCAGAACCAAGGCAAAAACCCCCTTTCTTTCTGCGAGATCTGGTCTTATAAAGACCTCTCTAGCAAAGGCCAAACCAACCCTGACCCTCGGATCTAAACGCCTCGGATCAGCTCATTAAAGCCTTCCCGAAACGGCCGTTTTCCTTGATCCGGAACGGAAAGCTCAAAAACAGGCAAGTCGACTTAACGTCAATATAGGTTGTCGCTTATCCCAGATATAAACGTCCATCGTTGATGTCGTTTATATTCTTGCCCATAATTAAATAATTCAGAAAATATTAAACGTCAATACCTATCGTCGTTAATATCCTATAAACGGCATGCGATGTTGCCGCTTACAAGCTTCAACGTCCAATGATCTTGACGCCTAGTTCTACACAGAACAGAAATCAATTTATGCAGAAATAACACACAATGAACAGAATATATTCAAAGAAATTCTAGGGTACTACAATAGTTCGGGTCAAGAAATGGTTCAAGGTAGGTGCCAAAAAAAAAAAACTGGAACTGACAGTGGTTGTCGACAACCAGAGGGGTGGTTGTCGACAACCAAGGCTTTCCTAGAGGCTGGTTTCTCAGTCTGACAGTGGGCTGTCGACAACCAAAGAGGTGGTTGTCGACAACCAAAGCTTTCCCAGTCTCAGCCTGACAGTGGTTGTCGACAACCAGAGGGGTGGTTGTCGACAACCATGCCTGGTTACATTTTCTGGGCTCTGGACAAAGGGCCCTGTCGACAGGCATATGCAGAGCTGTCGACAGGTGCTATGTAGGCTTCCAAAAGTTGATTAAATCCAACTAGAAATTGTACTACCAAGATTTTCTATCATTCCTAACATGATTAAGACTTTATCCAAGTATGATCTTAGCCTCAAACATGAAGCTAACATGACAAGAAAGCAAAAGAATGGACATGGAATGTGATTCACATGAATGGTTAACATGATTTTGGAGTTGCACAAGTTGTGATGGAAGAAAGATTTGTATTGACTCCCATGGCCAAACACTAAATCTTAAATGATGAAAAGCTTAATTCTTACCATGGGACTAATTTCCAAAACTGGAAATCAACAAATTCTTGGTAAAGGATCCCTTCAAACTACTTGAACTATATTGAAATGTAGGAAGAAGAAAACAAGAGCAGAAGGAAAATCCTACAACCACACAACTAAACAAGACTAAGGGATGTTTCATGGTTTTCAAAAGAGAATTCACAGTGTATAGCAAGTAAGCAGGTGATCATGACCTCTTTAACAAGGTGGGGGTCAAGTATTAGAAAAGAGAAGAGATAGGAAGAGAATCCTACCTACTGAGTAGTGGAAATTTCTCTTCACTATGGAAATCCACAGAACCAAAGGAAGGAATAGAAAGCTTGTATGTCTGAGAGTCTTAACAGATGCACTGTGCACTTGAGGAATGAGGGCTCTTTGTAGACTAAGTAGCAACAACACCCAGCAACCTCCAGCACTAGCTCGGGAAGGAACAAAGGTGTAGGAAAAATAATGGCTTCAGCTACTCCCAGCTATAGAGCCTTCAACGCACAACAACAACACAACAGGAGGGAGGAGAAGTGTTCGGAAAGATGGTTATGAGGCATAGCGAGGTATTTTTATACCCCAAGGGTGTTCCCATGCACCACGACACGATATCCCCCAAGGTGTCGCAGTAAAAACCATTTGGTTTTTACTGTTGACACATTAACCATGCAACTCTCTAGTTAAAACACCTCAGGTGAGCTCGTGTTAAGGTTTCCTTCAAGTGTGCTGGCCATCCATGGCTTCACACGTAAGCACCAGAAATTCCAAGAAAAATCTAGCCGTAATTGCACCATAATTCGACTGGTCCAATTGTCCCCATTTTTATATATTCAAATGATGTCCGTGTACATTAGGATTTTAACCATAAGCTAATGTAATCGTTTTACAAATTATGGTGATTTTTATTTAATTTTTAGATTTTATTTTACACTGGGTGCTAAATTACCAAGAAAATAGTCGTGTCGACTTATCCTTGAAATCCGCACGTTGAAAAATTCGGATAATTACATTTCTGATTTCTCCACAATTTTCTGGGAATTATGGTGTTCTTGGATTTTTATTTCGTTGTCATTTTCCGGTGTCGCCCTGTGGGAGCGCGTACCTCTGTGTACGACACTGGGGTAACATACGTTACTATTAATTAGTCCCAAAATCTAATTATCTCAATTTAATGACAATCCTAATGTATATTAACCACATTATTCATATTTTTCTAGCACTTTAAATTTGAGGCGTTACAACTCTCCCCCACTAAAGGAAATTTGGTCCTCCAAATTTAATAACACAAGGAGATGGTTACTAACCTGCAAACAAGTCCGGATACTTGATCTTGATGGCATCTTCCAGTTCCCATGTTGCTTCTTCTTGACCACGCTTACTCCATTGAATCTTCAGTAAAGGAACTTCTTTGTTTTGTAGTTGCTTGATTTTTCGATCAAGAATCTGTATAGGTTTTTCCTCGTATGCTAATTTTTTTTGTATCTCTAGATCTTGATATCCAATGATGTGTTCTGGGTCATAAACATATTTTCTCAACATTGACACGTGAAAAATATCATGTACATTAGATAATTGTGGTGGTAGTGCCAATTGATACGTCACTTCTCCAATTCTTTTCAATACTTCGAATGGTCCAATGTACCTTGGACTCAACTTTCCTTTGATTCAAATCTTCTAATTCCGCGTCGAGGAGATACTTTAAGGAATACATGTTCTCCTTGGTGGAACTCCAATTCTCTTCTTCGACGATCAGCATAGCTTTTCTGTCAGTCTTGGGCAGCTTTCATTCTGTCTTGCACTAATTTAATAATTTCTGTGGTTTCTTGAATCATTTCAGGTTCAAGAATATGTGATTCTTTTAGTTCCACCAAACACAATGGTGATCTACATTGCCGACCATATAAAGCTTCAAATGATGCCATTTGAATACTAGACTGGTAACTATTATTATAGGCAAACTCCATAATTACTAAATGAGTGTTCCAGTCATTTCCAAACTCCACATTACAAGCACGACACATATCTTCAACAACTTGGTTTACCCGTTTTGTTTGTCCGTCAGTCTGAGGATGAAATGTTGTGCTAAACTTTAATTTAGTCCCCAATGCATCTTGCAGTTCTTTCCAGAAATGTGAGGTAAATCTTGCATCCCTATCTGATACTATATCCTTCGGAATTCCATGTAATCGAACAATTTCTTTCATATACAATGCTGCTAAGACACTCATAGACCATTTTGTCTTGATTGCTAAGAAATGAGCTGATTAGTAAGTCGGTCAATGATTACCCATATGGCATCAAATCCACCTTGTGTCCTAGGTAATCCCACGATAAAATCCATACCAATACTGTCCCATTTACACTCTGGCACTTCGAGTGGTTTTAATTTTCCGGCCGGATTTTGATGCTCGGCTTTAACTTTTTGACATGTCAGGCATCTTGCTATGAAGTCTACAATGTCTTTCTTCATATTGCACCACCAGAAATGCTTCTTCAAATCTTGATACATCTTAACCGCTCCAGGATGAATGGTGTAATGTGACCGGTGAGCTTCTTCTAAAATTTGCTTTTTGATCTCGGGATTATCCGGCACACACAACCTGTCTTGGAATCGAAGATTCCCATGAATATCTTCATTAAAATCAGGTTTTAAAATTAACTTCCCCCGGATCTCTGCCAATATAGGATCATTATCCTGTTGTTCTCCAATTTGTTTTATCAAATCTGATTGAACTATCAAGTTATCAATCATAATTTTTCCTTCCTGTGATTCAACCTTCAAGCTTAATGTGGAGAATTCTTCTAACAATTTCCATTCCTTTACTTGTAATTGAAACATCTTAGCTATAGGATTTCTGCTAAGTGCATCTGCCACAGTATTTTCTTTCCCTGGATGGTATTCAATTTTGAAATGATAATCTTTAGTATATTCCATCCATCTTCTTTGTCTCATATTCAATTCTTTCTGTGAAAACAAATACTTAAGGCTCTTATGATCGGAGTACACTATAAATTGATTGTCATATAGATAGTGCCTCCATAGCTTGAGTGCAAAAACTATTGCGGCTAATTCCAAATCATGTACTGGGTAATTTTTATCATGGGTCTTCAATTGCCTCGATGCATAAGCAATGACTCTTCTATCTTGCATCAATACACATCCTAGTCCAATACTTGAAGCGTCGGTATAAACCTCAAATAATTTACCCTCTACCGGCAAAGCTAGAATTGATGCCGATGACAGACATTCCTTTAATAACTGAAATGCTTGCTCGCAATTCTAACTCCATACAAATGTAGTTCCTTTTCTAGTCAATTGTGTGAGAGGTGAGGCAATTCTAGAGAAATCTGGACAAATCGCGGTAGTAACTAGCCATACCCAGAAAACCTCTAACCTCAGTGAGGTTCTTTGGTGGTTCCCATTTTTGTATGGTCTCAATCTTCAAAGAGTCCACAGACAATCATTCTTTTGAAATAATGTGTCCCAAAAACATCACTTGCTTCATCCAAAATTCACATTTACTAAATTTTGCATATAGTTTGTGATCTCGTAATAGTTGCAAAGTAATCTGTAAATGTGTCTCATGTTCTTCTATGCTCTTAGAATAAATCAGTATGTCATCAATAAACACAACCACAAATTGATCCAAATAAGGTCTGAATACGTCATTCATTAGACGCATAAAAGCAGCAGGTGCATTAGTTAATCCAACGGCATCACTACAAATTCATAGTGTCCATATCTTGTTCGAAAAGTTGTTTTGTGAATGTCCTGCGCTTGAATTCTGAGTTGATGATATCCTGATCTTAAATCAATCTAGGAGAAACATTGAGCTCCAGACAATTGATCAAATAGATCGTCAATTCTTGGAAGTGGGTATTTATTCTTTATGGTCAACTGGTTTAGCTAACGATAATCTATGCACAGTCGCATAGATCCATCCTTCTTTTTAACAAATAACACCAGAGCACCCCAAGGTGAAGTGCTTGGTCTAATAAACCCTTTTTCTATCAATTCCATCAACTGTCTTTTCAGTTCTTTTAATTCTTCCATCGACATTCTGTAAGGTGTTCTTGACACTGGTGTAGCTCCTGGTACTAATTCAATCGAGAAATTCACCTCTCTATTAGGTGGTATGCCAGGTAACTCTTCAGGGAAAACATCAAGAAATTCCCTTACTACTGGAATATCTTCCAATCCCGCAATGTTCTGATTTAATAGGGTCACAGAAGCCAAATACCCTTGACAACCCTTCTGTACTAGCTTACAAGCCTTAACTGCTGAATTATTGGTATTCTTCTAATGTGGGGTTTATAAAAAGTTATAGAATAATTTTCCTTTCCTGGGAATGTGACCCGCCTTAATTGGCAATCTAAATTGACATGATATTTAGATAACCAATCCATCCCGAGGATTACATCATAATCCCACATTTCCAAACATATCAAATCACCATATAAGTTGTGTCCTCCAAATAGAATCTGACTATCAAGGTAATACTCTCTAAGCTTTTTACCCTCACTCAAAGGAGTTGCCACTTCCAATTGTGTAGACAATAGGACTGGTTGTACTTTCAAAGATTTAGCAAAATTATAACTAATAAAGGAGTGCGTAGCTCCTGAATCAAACAATACATGTGCAGGCTTTGAGTTTATTATTAGTGTACCTTCAATCTGTCCGCCTTCCTGCGGGGATTCATGCTCTACCTCTTGAATAGCTTGTATTCTCCCTTGCTTTGGTTGCCTTACTTGGGGATTTGGTTTGGCTGGCACATTTTTGATCATCGAACACTCTGAAATTCGATGCTGAGTACTTCCACACTTGAGACATGCTCCCAATCTACGCCAACAATTTTCCGCCTTATGTCCACTAATGTGACAGTGTTTGCACACATCCTTGCTTCCACTTGGAGCCTTCTCTGTCTTCTTTCCTGATTGCTGAACTTTCGGGGTATTTCCCGACTCAAACTTTCTCTTTCGATCCGAAGATCCTTCTCCCGACCTTCCTTTAATTTTATCCACCATATCATTTGCAACTTCTAAGGCCAAAGCTCTTTTGACCATATCCGAATACGTAGTAATCAAATGTGAAGTTAACTGCATAATATAGATAGGATGTAGTCATTCATGAACCTCTTGGCTTTTAACTTATCGTGGCTATGAGGTGTGGAGCATACTTGGACAATCGAGCAAATTGGGCCTCATATTCGGACACTGACATTCTTAGTTGTTTCAGATTAGCAAACTCATTTGCTTTCTTTTCTTGGACTAGCTCAGAGAAATATTGGTCATTGAATAGCTCTATAAATTCATCCCAACTAATTTGGGTCAGATCCTCCAAAGTAGATATTACGGTTTCCCACCACGCTCTAGTGTCCCGTTCCAACTGAAAAGTCACCAACCGGATCTTCTCTTCCTTGGTGCATTTAATCACTCCAAATATCCTTTCAATGTCCTTTAGCCAATTTTCGGCCTCATCCGGGTTTGTACTTTCTACAAATCTTGGAGGATATAAACTTCGGAAATCCCTGAATAGACTTGTCCCATTATGGCTGTTATTCCTGGCTATAGTCCTCATCACTCGGGTCAAGTCATGCATCGAACTTTCCATTTTCCTCCAATTGGCGTCACTTCCTTCCATGACAAAATTATGAAAATATCTGAAACATTCAATAGGACATACATTAATTCCACAATCCATCCAAACTTGCATTTATCACATACACATTTCAAATCCATCTAACACACCATTTCCATTCATCAACTAAATATTTACATCAAAACATGCTATCACAAACCAGTAACCAAGTTACTGCAGTCCTCTCATTCCAACTTCCCCATTTTACAAACATACTTCATTAACCTCTCACTTCCCATATGCATGGGAGTTCATATATACAACTAATATTTACACAAAAAGAGAGGTTACAAAAAGATGAAGGGTCTAAGTCCATTCCTAGTTTTGAGTGAGATCTATAACGGTTTCCATTGGCAGTGCTTGCTGTTCTACTCCAGTACCATAGTACAATTCTCTTGCTGCATCCGTCAATGTCTCCCAATATCCTTCAAACTGATGAAGCAACATATCATGCCCCAACTTCAAACTATCCAAACAATTCATGACTTGAGTCATGACATCCAATGACGCACGTGGATTACCAGCAAGGAATGCATCCGCGGTCAAGTTAAGTACTTCTTCCTTAATTTGTATGTGGGCTTCTCGTTGGGCTTGAGCATACAATTCTATATCTTGACGTAGCATTTCCATGGCAGCAACCAACCTTTCTAGGCCATTCATGTCCATTCTGAAATAATTAACAGATTAAGCATTTACATGATTACAAAAATCATGCTAACTAATCCCATGTTTCTACCCCAACTCACTGGTTATCCCTAGGTTTATCGAACTAAAGCTCTGATACCAATTTAATCTGTCACGTTCTAGCAAAATTTCCATTTACCGAATATGACAGATATTAAACATGACAAGTAACATAAGGTTTGCTCATAACCACTAGATTTGCGGAAATTATTACATGATACTCCTCATTGTAGTCTACATGAGGAACAGACAAAAGCACATTGTATTCTTATTACATTTAGGCTTTTATACAAAGAAAACAAAAGATGACTGCACTTCTAGGCATAAGGTGGTCCTCTCAGCACTCAAGTTCCCTTAGGCAACACCTTCATCTTGTTCACCTGAAAATAGTGAATTGAATGAGCTAACTAGCCCAGTAGGATTCCACTCCTTTAAATCAAAAGGATTCAGATGCATATTCACAAAGCAAGAACAAGTAAAGCTTGCTAGCACTAAGTGTTCAAGATAATGAATAAATGAGACAATTTGATAACACGTAATGAACAAGAACAGTTTAGAAGCAAGATCAATCAAAATCAATAATTCAGAATAACTCTTTGAATTTAGGAAACACATTTTCACACACACAAGCATGATGTGATGACAAATCAGTCACGAGTTAATGTATGCCAACATCCACGATGTCCTTATCGTTCCCGCGCGGCCACTAACGAATTCGGGTGCTCTCCCCAGGACTGAACCAGCCCTTATTTGCCAGGCATAATTCTTAAATGAGTCCAAGACTCACAATTTGTCATCATATCACATTCATCCTTGTAATGGATCAAGGACATACAAGGATTCACTCAAGGTTCACACTCAAAAACTAAGGAACTCTGTTCATTCACTGATTACAAGAAGTGATGGTCTTACATGGTCAATTATGTTCAAAATTTTGGAGATGATTCATGACAAAGAGAAAAGAAACTTGATGAGTTTTTAGTAGAGGTTTAGGTGGTAGAAACATCTAAGAAAGAGTAGGCATTTGGTTAAAACAATTGGGTATAGTTCGGGTCAAGAAATGGTTCAAGGTAGGTGCCAAAAAAAAAATCTGGAACTGACAGTGGTTGTCAACAACCAGAGGGGTGGTTGTCGACAACCAAGGCTTTCCCAGAGGCTGGTTTCTAAGTCTGATAGTGGGCTGTCGACAACCAAAGAGGTGGTAGTCGACAACCAAAGCTTTCCTAGTCTCAGCCTGACAGTGGTTGTCGACAACCAGAGGGGTGGTTGTCGACAACCATGCCTGGTTACATTTTCTGGGCTTTGGACAAAGGGCCCTGTCGACAGGCATATGCAGAGCTGTCGACAGGTGCTATGTAGGCTTCCAAAAATTGATTAAATCCAACTAGAAATTGTACTACCAAGCTTTTCTATCATTCCTAACATGATTAAGACTTTATCCATGTATGATCTTAGCCTCAAACATGAAGCTAACATGACAAGAAAGCAAAAGAATGGACACGGAATGTGATTCACAAGAATGGTTAACATGATTTTGGAGTTGCACAAGTTATGATGGATGAAAGATTTGTATTGACTCCCATGGCTAAACACTAAACCTTAAATGATGAAAAGCTTAATTCTTACCATGGGACTAATTTCCAAAACTGGAAATCAACAAATTCTTGGTAAAGGATCCCTTCAAACTACTTGAACTATATTGAAATGTAGGAAGAAGAAAACAAGAGCAGAAGGAAAATCCTACAACCACACAACTAAACAAGACTAAGGGATGGTTTCATGGTTTTCAAAAGAGAATTCACAGTCTATAGCAAGTAAGCAGGTGATCATGACCTCTTTAACAAAGGTGGGGGTCAAGTATTTAGAAAAGAGAAGAGATAGGAAGAGAATCCTACCTTACTGAGTAGTGGAAATTTCTCTTCACTATGGAAATCCACAAAACCAAAGGAAGGAATAGAAAGCTTGTATGTCTGAGAGTCTTAACAGATGCACTGTGCACTTGAGGAATGAGGGCTCTTTGTAGACTAAGTAGCAGCAACACCCAGCAACCTCCAGCACTAGCTCGGGAAGGAACAAAGGTGTTGGAAAAATAATGGCTTCAGCTACTCCCAGCTATAGAGCCTTGAACGCACAACAGCAACACAACAGGAGGGAGGAGAAGTGTTCGGAAAGATGGTTATGAGGCATAGCGAGGTATTTTTATACCCCAAGGGTGTTCCCATGCACCACGACACAATATCCCCCAAGTTGTCGCAGTAAAAACTTGACACGTTAACCATGCAACTCTCTGGTTAAAACACCTCAGGTGAGCACGTGTTAAGGTTTCCTTCAAGTGTGCTGGCCATCCCATGGCTTCACACGTAAGCACCAGAAATTCCAAGAAAAATCTAGCCGTAATTGCACCATAATTCGACTGGTCCAATTGTCCCCATTTTTATATATTCAAACAATGTCCGTTTACATTAGGATTTGAACCATAAGCTAATGTAATCGTTTTACAAATTATGGTGATTTTTATTTAATTTTTAGATTTTATTTTACACTGGGTACTAAATTACCCAGAAAATAGTCGTGTCGACTTATCCTTGAAATCCGCACGTCGAAAAATTCGAATAATTACATTTCTGATTTCTCCACATTTTTCTGGGAATTATGGTGTTCTCGAATTTTTATTTCGTTGTCATTTTCCGGTGTCGCCCTGTGGGAGCTCGCACCTCTGTGTACGACACTGGGGTAACATACGTTACTACTAATTAGTCCCAAAATCTAATTATCTCAATTTAATGACAATCCTAATGTATATTAACCACATTATTCATATTTTTCTAGCACTTTAAATTTTTGGGGCGTTACAACTCTCCCCCACTAAAAGAAATTTGGTCCTCCAAATTTAATAACACAAGGAGATGGTTACTAACCTGCAAACAAGTCCGGATACTTGATCTTGATGGCATCTTCCAGTTCCCATGTTGCTTCTTCTTGACCACGCTTACTCCATTGAATCTTCAGTAAAGGAACTTCTTTGTTTTGTAGTTGCTTGATTTTTCGATCAAGAATCTGTATAGGTTTTTCCTCGTATGCTAAATTTTCTTGTATCTCCAGATCTTGATATCCAATGATGTGTTCTGGGTCATAAACATATTTTCTCAACATTGACACGTGAAAAATATCATGTACATTAGATAATTGTGGTGGTAGTGCCAATTAATACGTCACTTCTCCAATTCTTTTCAATACTTCGAATGGTCCAATGTACCTTGGACTCAACTTTCCTTTGATTCCAAATCTTTTAATTCCGCGTCGAGGAGATACTTTAAGGAATACATGTTCTCCTTGCTAGAACTCCAATTCTCTTCTTCGACGATCAACATAGCTTTTCTGTCAGTCTTGGGCAGCTTTCATTCTGTCTTGCACTAATTTAATAATTTCTGTGGTTTCTTGAATCATTTTAGGTCCAAGAATATGTGATTCTTTTAGTTCCACTCAACACAATGGTGATCTACATTGCCGACCATATAAAGCTTCAAATGGTGCCATTTGAATAGTAGACTGGTAACTATTATTATAGACAAACTCCATAATTGCTAAATGAGTGTTCCAGTCATTTCCAAACTCCAATATACAAGCACGGCACATATCTTCAACAACTTGTTTACCCGTTCTATTTGTCTGTCAGTCTGAGGATGAAATGTTGTGCTAAACTTTAATTTAGTCCCCAATGCATCTTGCAGTTCTTTCCAGAAATGTGAGGTAAATCTTGCATCCCTATCTGATACTATATCCTTCGGAATTCCATGTAATCGAACAATTTCTTTCATATACAATGCTGCTAAGACACTCATAGTGTAAGGCCCTCGAATTTTGTTGCATTATTTTATTTCGTGTAAATAATTCATGTTTGTGTATGCATAGATGTACATATCTACGTATATATTAACTAGTTATACTTATGTGTGCATGTGTATAATTAGTTGTAAATAATGTATGAATTGCATGGTGGTAGTGTGTACATAATAATACATATGTATGGCATGTACATAGGTATAAGTTAAGCATGGTTTCTGCATGTTTTGAGTTCTGGCCGAAGGACCCAATTGCCGTCCACATGGATGGACGTCCATGCTGAGTCAGCGTCCACCTCGATGGACGCCAATACTGTAGCACCCCGGAAATTTTAATTACATAAAAATTCAAAATAAATGGAAATAAATAATTTCCATAATATCATAGTATTTTAACATACGTATCATTATCGTATGTGTCAAAACACATAAGAAAATTCTGTAAAAATTATAAGTCAACCCCAAACATTGTTACTAAATGTTTCACAAAGAAATTTGTGCCAAGAAAAATCGTATTAGCCAAGTTTAAAGTGTTTCACGACTTATTATCGTAATTCATGAATAAGTCGAAAAATCATTATCATACGTACTTGGATGAGTCGGAAAATTAAATAAAAATCATAAACGGACTTCAAATAATATCCTCTAATGACCTATCAATAATTTGGGTCAATAAAATCATTTGGGCTAGGTTTAAGAGTTAAGGTGACCGATTATCCAAATTAGGAAACAAGTCGGAAAACTGTTAACACAGAAATACAACGCAATCAAAAAGTTAAATAAAAGTGTGGGAGGGACTCCCAACATTATATATTAATGACCCAATATCATAATTGGGTCAATGGACATCATTTGGCCCAATAATGAAAGAAAACTAGAAAATGCAGGGAAATTCGTAACTTAATTAGGCTGAAATTAGGAAGAGGCAATTTGAGTTGGATTGGGATGCAATCATGCATTCTTGGCAACCCAAATTCGTGCCTAACTATGGGGGGAGGTTTCCTAAAGCCTCACACACTCTAAGGGAGGAAGAAATCCTCAAAAATAGGAAACTAACCTGTCAAAACCACAACTGGGCTTTCCTAGTCATAGTAGGACTCCTAAAACACCATGGTTGCTTAAATACTCTTCACCAAACCCTAGGAATGAGTTTTAGAACTTGCTGGGGTCGTGGGGAGAAGTTCTTGGTGGCTGGGGAGAAGGAGATCATCCACACTAAGCCGTTCTTCTTCCCTGTTGTGTCTGCTGCGATCTGCACAGACCATCTTCTTGAAGTCGACCAAAGGTGACTCAAACCTAAACCAAATCTTACAAGACTTATACCCTTTGAAAGAGGGTCAAGGCTACATTCTAACCCAAGTGGAACGCCCAAATTCCATGTAGTATATACGGAGTGGTAAGCGTTCTCCTCCAAGTGGTCTGAACTTGGGTTTTCTGGAAAAGGGAGACTTCTTCAAACCATAAGGTAGGTTTTATCATGCCAAACTTTAATATATCCTATACCAATGTGTTGAGCATCAAGTTAACTTTCGTTTCCCACTGGTTTCATCGAATTCTAATGAGTATATTTTGAGTTATAAGTGTTTTTCCAAAGTCGCGCACTGTTAGGGTTTTTCCCATTCTTCTTATTATGAACGCGATGCAAGACCAAATTAGACTAGACTTTCTTCACGAAAGTTTTTCTACTTGAAGTCACAATCATCTTTTATGTTGGACGTTTTCTCCAAAAGTCCTTGGTTAGAGAGTTACAGGCGTGGGAAGAGAGTCACTGCATGATAATGGGATTTCGGGCTACACTTGACTTTCTGTTCTTCATATGCTTTCTCGTGATTCGAGACCGAATTAGATCAAACCCTCAACATCAAAGTTCTTCTAATAGTTGTCCTCATCATCTTTTGTGTTGAATGTTTTGTCTAAGTGTCATTCGTTAGAGAGTTATAAGAGGTGGAAGTGAATCGCTGCATGAGACGTGTTTTCTGGTTACACCTGACCATGTGTTTTGTTCTGGAAGGGCCACTAGTGTCGACACTACTTGAGGTAGTGTCGACACACTGTCCCAACACAGCCCAGAAGGAGTTCTGGGAAAGTCACTAGTGTCGACACTGCCTGAACTAGTGTCGACACACTGTCCTAGCACAGCCCAGAAGGTGTTCTGGGAAGGTCTCTAGTGTCGACACTACCTGATCTAGTGTTGACACTACCTGACCAGTTTTGTCCAAAAGGTGTTCTGGAAGGCTACTAGTGTCGACACTACTTGGGCTAGTGTCGACACACTGTCCCAGATTGCCCAGAAGGTGTTCTGGGAGTTGTCTCTAGTGTCGACACTACCAGATGTTGTGTCGACACTACTTGACCAGTTTTTCATGTTTTTGCTTTGTGTTTGAAGCATGGTGTCGACACCAGCACGGGTTGTGTCGACACTACCTTTGCAAAATATTGCATGTCTTGGGTCTGTTCATTGCATAATGTCTATTTAATGGCTTAAAAGTGTTTAACCCATTGAAAAATCCTTAATTACATGAATATTATTCTAATTGCTTTCTTAATGATATGATCATACATGAAACTTGTGATTTACTCTTGTTACCATTCTAGCTTGCTTTAAATGATAAATTTTATCTTAAAATCTTGTAAACCCATATGTAGTTAAATGCATTGTTCACTGCATGCCATCATGTTAAGTATTTTTCTGAGAGTTTGAGACCGACGGATTGTGAATTTACACATGTGCATCTCTACACACTTATACATCAAGGGCATGCACTTCCTTCTCTTCTTGTTCTCGTGAGTGTGAATTGCCATCTAGACTAAAGCCATTAACGTAAAGATTGAACTAAATTGTAAATCTTATCATTCAGCTGCCGATTTATCTCTTGACTATTGTCCTCATGGAATCATGTTCAATTTATTTATTTCTTCTCATCATCATCATGAACATGACATTACACATGCTTACTTATTGAAACTCTCATTGGCCATTATTAATGACTGTGGGTATCTACATTTAAAATTTTACATGAGATGGCTGACAAGGCACGGAGTGTGTCCAAGGGCTCCAGTCTAGCCCCAATGACGGAGAGTCATAAATATACTGTTAACCATGGGGTATAATGATTACTGGCGTTGCATCTGCACTGGGAGTACTTTCTTGCTTGTTGAATGCTAGATACATAACCACATACACGTGTCCTGGTGTACATTCTTGATGGATCTTTTCTTGGTGTACATTGGTGTCTACGTGTCTGATTAGTGTTACTTGATCGTGCTTGTGCAATTTTGCTTGCTTGCTTGCGTGATATGGCCATCCTACATTTATTGCAACTAGTGATATCTTGCTTTCTTGAAAAACTATTGACATCAAGTGAAATCTTGCGTGCTTGTGCAAAGTGATCAATTGCTAGTTCTTTCTTGACATTTTGTTCAAAAATCTTATTCTATCTTGTTCACTCTATCTAGCTTGTTTATATATCATGTTTTAATGAGTTTTGTTCGTAGTTGCATATCATTCATCGTACTTGCCTAGTTCTAAAATGTTAATTACTTACATCATTGCCCGCACATTGAGATATAAATCCTACTGGGCTAGTTTGCTCATTCCCTACCTTTTCCCAATCTTGGTGACTATGAAGTTCAGGAGGAAGAGCAAGTTGAGGATGGGAATGCATCCGAGTGATGAGCATCCCAATTATGAGTCTAGTTATCGTAGTTTATTTTGAGAGTTAGAACATGTAGTAGGAAGTGAGGGGTGAATGTACTTTCCTTTTATTTGAGTCTCAGTCTTGTACTAGTTTCAAATTTTTATAAGTTGAGTTGAAATTGAATACAATTTTTATTGAGTTCAACATTTGGGCCCTATTATGATGTTGTGTTGATACACATTTTGTGCTTGCTAGCTAGAGGCTTATTTGCCGACTGTCCATGTCTCGGAATATCAACTCGAATTCTGCGAATTAACATCCGCTGCGTAATTCTCGGGACGTGACAAATACTTAAGCCAATGTCCATGGATGTGGATGTTAAGATCTCTGACCTGCATGCGTTGCAGACCCCGAAACTCTGGGGGCAAGCAAGCCCAGCCATTGGGGAGATGTCCCCAACGGCTAATAGGCTTTCACATCACCTCTCTGGGGTTCCCCAAACCCCTTTGCTATAAACCACACCCCCTTCTACACCAGACAACCTCTCTTGACCTCTTTCAAGAGATAGAGAAAACCCTAGCTCGGAACTGCATAAAGACTGAACTTTGGAGGCTTCAATCCGGCGATTCAAGGCTTCATCCGGCGACCTACTGCATCAGGAGGGTAGCTGGAACATCGGGGAAGACTTCCCCAACCGTGGTTTAGCTTCTACACCAACCTAGAACCCGGAGGAGAGCATTTGTGGAGGCTTCTTGGGACTGCCCAAGGAGAGCTTCACCACCATCTTAATCCCTTTGGAGACTTGTTTAAAGGCAAGTAACCCTCACATTTCATCCATGTAGATGTCTAGTAGGGTTTTTTTACTTTTACAGATTTTAGATCGAGTCCTGGATCCCCATTCTTCTTGTATTTGGAGCTCGGGTCTGTATTTCCGCACAGACCTGAACTTGACGGCTAGATCCCTTGCCGTCTAGTTCTTGATTAACGGCCAACAATGTTGCCGTTGAGCTCCATTAACAGCCAGACTATGCCGTTAAGATCGTCAGGACAGAACAGTGAGCTGTTCTCTCCTTCTATATGATAATTTTTCGAGTTCTCGCATGAGGATATATGGTAACCGTACTATGATATGTATTATGAATGGTGGTATGTGTGGTGAGGTCCTTACAATTTCTGAAATTGGTATGAAGGGTGTCATTTATGAAAAAATGCATGTATGATAAAAATCCTAGATCATGTTAGTTTCTGTTTGTGCAACTCGTGAGGAATTTGGGTGCCCTAAATTTTATGAACCATGTGTGTAGGGGTCAGTCTGTGCCCTGCAATTTCTGAAATTTCTCCATGCTCGTATGAATTACTGTAAATTTCTGCTCTGAAAATAGAAAACATGCGTAGGGTTTGTGAAATTTCCAGTAAGTTGTGTGTTGTGTAATAAATCCGGGGGAAATTCTTGTGATAAGGTATATGTTGGGTTCAGGGTTGAGGTCTGTTGAATCTGCTATTCATGTTGTGTTCGGTGTGGAATTGAATTATGGATAATATGAGGCTGAATGTTTCAAATTCTGAAAATATATGTTAGCTCTGAAAAATCTGGAAAATTTCATGTAAGATTATAAACCTGAAATGAGTATGTGGTTAATTTTCATGCTAGTCTGATGATTGCAAAGTGTGTTATGAAAATTTTATGTGAAAAATGTGATAAATGCATGTTATCATGAATATGACTTAATGATGTGTTTTTCCAACCTGATTAACGCAAGTTAGTGAATGTTAATCCCTGTTATCAGTAGCATCATGCTAGGAAAAATAGAGCCATGTGTGTGAGAGAGAGAATGAAAAGGTATGAGGATGTCTTGTGTAAATGTGTACTAAAATTGGTATGAGTAATGTGTAAGACTGTGCCAAGTGTGACACTGCTTCCATAGAGGGCCGTGGAACCGTATCATGGAAAAGTCCCCAGGAGAAGGTTCAATATGTTAAATCCTATGGGCATTAGGATGAAATCCTGGAGGTGGACAAGTACCACTGGTTAGGGTGGAGACTTGTTCTCCCGGTCTGCGCAGTTCAAGAGTCGTCACTGAATTGCCTAGGTGGCGTCTATGTGTATGTGATGTGTATGTGTCCTTCTAATGGTGGTTTGGACTATGTGTCACGACACTAAAGTGTGAAAAATGTGAATGTGTACATGTGTAAGTCCTGTAATGTGAACATGTGTAAATGTTCAATGTGTAAAAAGTGATCTATGTGAATGAGGAAATTGTGCAAACATGTGAAACTAATGTGTTAGATGATGAAATGGTGTTCCATGATATGTTAATGTTAAACTCGTGTCATAACAGCAACCTAATTGTAGTCATGAAAATGTTTTACATGTGTACAAATGCATAGAACCATGGTAGTAGCATTTCTTGCTTATGTGTAAACGTTTCCATGTTTAAGCGCCACCATGACATAGTTAATTGAGATTGTAGCTCTCATGTGATTGGTTGTGAGTTTCTAATTCATGTCAAAATAGCAAGCTAAAAGTGTATAAAACGACAATGTGCATGTGCAAGAATGTGTAGAAATCATGATAGGAAGGTCTCCTTTCATGTATGTAAGCACACCATGTTTAGTTGCTCTCATGTTTTGCTTAATCGGAGGTAAAACCTTTATGTGATGGAATAAGTAGAAAGCATGTGATAGGACGTTTTATTTTGGAAAATCTGAAATCATGAACCTTGTGTTTAATTTGGTAGAATTACCATGATAGGTTGTCTCTTATTGATGTCAAGCATGCTACATGTTTTGTCTTGTGACTTGGGATGAAAACCTGCTATGATATATGCATGTATGATATGTGTGGTGTTATTTGCTGAGTCTTTTAGACTCATTACTTGCTTCGGCGTACAGGTTTAGTTGGTGACGCTACACCGTTAGAGGAGGCAGTGGAGAGCGACTCCGAGCGTGGAGACTAGCTCTCTGGAGTTCACTTGTGACATTTTGTGATTTCATAGTATGTATTGTAAGGCAGTGTATTAGAATTATCATGTAATCATGGACAAACTATGTATTTTATTTTGGCACTTCTTTTATGTGAATTATGTGGACTTTAGATCTTTAAATTGTTACATGAATCATGTATGTTAAATGTGGATGATGAGATGAATGAAAGACATGGTTCTTTTACTTCCGCTACTCTGTATTTATATTTGTGTATATCTCAATCGTATGTAAGTGTTGGGTAAATGTCCCGCTGTGACATCGTTCACTATGCCGACGTGGGTTGGTATAACCATACCGGTATAATGAGGGTTGTCGCAGAGATTTGGTATCAGAGCGACCGATTGAGATTATACATAAATATACATGCATCATCATCTTCATTACATGCTAAGTCTACATAGGAATGTCCACATGTGTAGAATTGATTAATAATGAATGGAAAAATAGATAAGAAAATAGTTACGACATAAATTAACGTAGCTCTAATGGTGGCTGAAATTTATCGCAGCCATGGCTTTGAGAGGTAGGCGTGGCGGAGCGCCGGCCCGTGAGGACGAGCCGAGACGTGAGGAGTGGGCAGAGCAGTAGGCCCCGGCACCGCAGGGTCCTGTACTTCCCCCACCGCCTCTTGTGGATTATGGAGTGTTCATGCAAGGTCTTGTGCAAGCCATGCAGACGCAGGCTCACACTCAGGCTGCATTCCAAGCCCAGTTGGAGGCTCAGGTTAGCATAATTAATTCAAGTGTAGTCTGTTTTATTTAATTGTTTGATGTTATGTTGAATGTGTATTATTGTTGTTGGATGTAGTAGGCTCAAGTTCCAGCTCAGGACCATGGTGGACCTTCCATCATGGAAAGATTCAAAGAATGCTGCCACCCTCTTTAAGGGGGAGAGTGATCCATTACTAGCTGAGAGTTGGATGATGGAGATTGAAAAGATCTTTCGAGCTATTAGGTGCGCGGATGAGGATAAGGTTACTTTAGCCACCTATATGCTTCAGGTATGTGTTAGTTTTGTATGTTCTATTAACTTAGATTTGTTTAGATGGTGCTTATGAACGGTGTACTGCAGGAAAGAGCTGATGTGTGGTGGGCTTCATTACTACGTACACAGTTTGAAGACGGCGCGGTTGATGTTGCTTGGGACGAGTTCGTGAGGCTCTTTCGGGCCAAGTTCGTCCCCGAGTATATTCAAGATCAGATGGAGCAGGAGTTCCTCTCTTTGACTCAGGGCTCCATGACCGTGCTAGAGTGTGAGGCAAGGTTTGCAGAACTATCTAAGTATGCACCTCATATCGTGACAGATGAGCGCAGGAAAGCAATGAAGTTAGTGATGGGACTTAAGCCATCACTGAGGACGAGGCTAGTGGCGTTCGATCATCGCACATTGGATGAGGCACTTAGTGCTGCTTGCAGACAGGAGGGTGAGATGGAGCAATACCTTGAAGAGAAGAAGGTTTCGCAGAAGAGGCCTGCAGCTACGTTCCAGCGGCAGGACAAGAAGAAAGCAGTGTACCAGACACAGCAGCGATCAGTAGCAGTCAGCAATGCTCAGGTACCCTCTGTACGTTCCCCTGGTCTGAAGAAAGAGTGTCCCCACTGTGGGAAGACACATGGTGGTTCCGAGTGTTGGATGATTATGGGAAAGTGCTTGAAGTGCGGAAGTAGCGACCACAAGATCAAGGATTGTCTGAGACTTCATCAGGGAGTCCAGTGCGGAGCACCAGCCCTAGCAGCGGTAGCGGCAGCAGCGCCAGCTACAAGAAGACCAGGAAGGCCTCGAGCCCCATCTCGAGTTTTTGCTTTAGCGGGCGAGGACGCCGAGCAGGCGGAGTATGTCACCGAAGGTACGGTTTTACTTCTAGGTGTGCACGCTCAGGTTTTGTTTGATACGGGTGCTACTCACTTGTTCATTTCCGAGCGGTTCGCTAGGAAGTTAGCCCTAGAGTCAGACATAGAGTCTGAGGATTTAGAGGTCCCTTTGTCTGTGCACACCCCTGCGGGTACGGTATCGACTAGGAAGTGCATTCCGTCGTTACCTATGTGCATTGAGGATAGAATCCTAGAAGGGTGTTTCTTCTTGCTAAAGATGAAGGACTTTGATGCTATTCTTGGTCTGGATTGGTTAGAGGAGCACTATGTGTTAGTAGATTGTCGTGGGAAGAGGATTGTTTTCCGCATTCCTGGTGAGGACAAGTTCTCTCATCCCTTGCCAAGGAACTTGGCGGGAAAGTTAGTCATCTCTGCCATGAAGGCGATGCGCATGGTAAACAAGGGTTGTGACGCTTTTCTTGCCAGCGTGGTATTAGTACCAGAGGCTGATGAGTCACCTACTCTTGCAGAGATTGAGGTAGTGCAGGATTTTCCAGACGTCTTTCCTGATGATTTGTCTAGATTGCCACCGGATAGAGAGATAGAGTTCACCATAGAGTTCCTTCCGGGCACCTCTCCTATCTCGAAGGCTCCATATCGGAAGGCACCTGCGGAGTTAGCCAACTTGAGGAGGCAGTTGCAAGAGTTGAAAGATAAGGGATTATTCGCCCTAGTGTTTCCCCTTGGGGCGCACCTGTATTATTTGTCAAGAAGAAAGACGGGTCACTTAGGTTATGCATTGACTACAGAAAGCTGAACCAAGTGTCTGTGAAGAACAGGTATCCCTTACCTCGTATTGATGATTTGTTTGACCAGTTGCAAGATGCATCAATCTTTTCTAAGATTGATTTGCGATCTGGTTATCATCAGTTGAGGATTCGGAGTGAGAATGTGTCCAAGATGGCATTCAGATCCCGTTATGGACATTATGAGTTTTTGGTTCTTCCTTTCAGATTGACCAACGCCCCTGCAGCGTTCATGGATCTCATGAACAGAGTGTTTAGTCCGTATCTAGATAGCTTTGTTGTGGTGTTTATTGATGATGTGCTGGTCTACTCTTCGGATGAGGCCACACACCGTCAGCATTTGAGGGTAGTATTAGAGGTCCTCCGTGAGCACAAGCTGTATGCTAAGTTCAGCAAGTGCGATTTCTGGTTGCGCGAGGTTCATTTCCTCGGGCATGTTATCTCTGGTGCTGGTGTTGTAGTTGATCCAGCAAAGGTCCATGCAGTTATTGATTGGGAGACTCCCAAGACCCCTTCGGAGATTTGTAGTTTTCTGGTTTGGCTGGTTACTATCGGCGATTCATTGAGGGATTTTCATCCATCGCCGCCCCATTGACTCAGCTCACCAGAAAGGGAGTGAAGTTTGTCTGATCCGAGAAGTGTGAGAGTAGTTTTCAATTGTTGAAGACTAAGCTCACGTCAGCTCTGGTGTTAGTCTTGCCGAGCGGTGTAGAGCGTTTTGCTATCTACACGGATGCGTCTCGGATTAGCTTAGGCTGTGTGCTAATACAGTAAGGAAGGGTAGTGGCTTATGCTTCTCGTCAGTTGAAGGAGCATGAGAAGAACTATCCGACTCATGATTTGGAGCTCGCAGGAGTGGTTCATGCACTAAAGATCTGGAGGCACTATCTTTATGGTGTCAGATTTGAGGTGTTTACCGACCACAAGAGCTTGAAGTATCTTTTCTCCCAAAAGGAATTAAACCTGAGGCAGAGAAGATGGATTGAGTTCTTGAAGGACTATGACTTCGACCTTCAGTATCACCCTGGGAAGGCGAATGTCATAATGAATGCTCTGAGTAGAAAGAGGCCATCTCTCCAGCGGGACTGGAAGATGTTGGAGGATGCGGCTTGCGCTTTGACTGAGTTAGAGCCATAGCTATGCCAGGCTTTTGTAGCTCAGTTATCTCTTAGGTCCTCGGTTTGGATGAGGTGATCGAGCAACAGAAAGCCGACCCTAGACTCTTAGAGTTAGTGGGCAAGGCAGGCATTGCTCGTGATGAGGACGGTGTGATTAGATTCCATCACCGTGTTTGTGTCCCTGATTTGGTAGATCCATCTCATATGATCAGTCATGAGATCCATCTCATATGATCAGTCATGAGCCAGTGGAGATTCAGCCAGATTTGTCGTATGTGGAGCAACTAGTAGCTATTCTTGAGGAAGGTTCAACATCTCCGGAACAAGGGTATTGCGTCGGTGAATGTTCTATGGCGGAACTTCTCGCGAGAGGAGGCTACTGGGAGCTTGAGGATGCGATGAAGAAGAAGTATCCCCGTTTGTTTGAGTAGTTTTTTTTAACTTCGAGGACAAAGTTTCTTTAGGGGGAGAGGGTGTAGGCCCTCGAATTTGCTGCATTATTTTATTTCGTGTAAATAATTCATGTTTGTGTATGCATAGATGTACATATCTACGTATGTATTAACTAGTTATACTTATGTGTGCATGTGTATAATTAGTTGTAAATAATGTATGAATTGCATGGTGGTAGTGTGTACATAATATTACATATGTATGGCATGTACATAGGTATAAGTTAAGCATGGTTTCTGCATGTTTTGAGTTCTGGCTGAAGGACCCAATTGCCGTCCACATGGATGGACGTCCATGCTGAGTAAGCGTCCACCTTGATGGACGCCATACTTAAGCCAACGTCCATGGATGTGGACGTTAAGATCTCTGACCTGCATGTGTTGCAGACCCGAAACTCCGGGGGCAGGTAAGCCCATCCATTGGGGAGATGTCCCAACGGCTAACAGGCTTTCACATCACCTCTCCGGGGTTCCCTAAACCCTTTTCTATAAACCACACCCCCTTCTACACCAGACAACCTCTCTTGACCTCTTTCAAGAGATAGAGAAAACCCTAGCTCGGAACTGCATAAAGACTGAACTTTGGAGGCTTCAATCCGGCGATTCAAGGCTTCATCCGGCGACCTACTGCATCAAGAGGGTAGCTGGAACATCGGGGAAGACTTCCCCAACCGCAGTTTAGCTTCTACACCAACCTAGAACCGGAGGAGAGCATTTGTGGAGGCTTCTTGGGACTGCCCAAGGAGAGCTTCACCACCATCTTAATCCCTTGGAGACTTGTTTAAAGGCAAGTAACCCTCACATTTCATCCATGTAGATGTCTAGTAGGGTTTTGTTATTTTTACAGATTTTAGATCGAGTCCTGGATCCCCCATTCTTCTTGTATTTGGAGCTCGGGTTTGTATTCTGCACAGACCTGAACTTGACGGCAAGATCCTTGCCGTCAAGTTCTTCATTAACGGCCAACGATGTTGCCGTTGAGCTCCATTAACAGCCAGACGATGCCGTTAAGATCGTCAGGACAGAACACTGAGCTGTTCTCTCCTTCTATATGATAATTTTTCAAGGTTCTCACATGAGGATATATGGTAACCGTACTATGATATGTATTATGAATGGTGGTATGTGTGGTGAGGTCCTTACAATTTCTGAAATTGGTATGAAGGGTGTCATTTATGAAAAAATGCATATGATAAAAATCCTAGATCATGTTAGTTCTGTTTGTGCAACTCGTGAGGAATTTGGGTGCCCTAAATTTTATGAACCATGTGTGTAGGGGTCAGTCTGTGCCCTACAATTCTGAAATTTCTCCATGCTCGTATGAATACTGTAAATTTCTGCTCTGAAAATAGAAAATATGCGTAGGGTTTGTGAAATTTCCAGTAAATGTGTGTTGTGTAATAAATCCGGGGGAAATTCCTGTGATAAGGTATATGTTGGGCTCAGGGTTGAGGTCTGTTGAATCTGCTATTCATGTTGTGTTCGGTGTGGAATTGAATTATGGATAATATGAGGCTGAATGTTTCAATTTCTGAAATATATGTTAACTCTGAAAAATCCGGAAAATTTCATGTAAGATTATAAACCTGAAATGAGTATGTGGTTAAATTTTCATGCTATTCTGATGACTGAAAAGTGTGTTATGAAAATTTCATGTGAAAAATGTGATAAATGCATGTTATCATGAATATGACTTAATGATGTGTTTACAACCTGATTTAAGCAAGTTAGTGAATGTTAATCCCTGTTATCAGTAGTATCATGCTAGAAAAAATAGAGCCATGTGTGTGAGAGAGAGAATGAAAAGGTATGAGAATGTCTTGTGTAAATGTGTACTAAAATCGGTATGTGTAATGTGTAAGACTGTGCCATGTGACACTGCTTCCATAGAGGGCCGTGGAACCGTATCATGGAAAAGTCCCCATGAGAAGGTTCAATATGTTAAATCCTATGGGCATTAGGATGAAATCCTGGAGGTGGACAAGTACCACTGGTTAGGGTGGAGACTTGTTCTCCGATCTACGCAGTCCAAGAGTCGTCACTGAATTGCCTAGGTGGCGTCTATGTGTATGTGATGTGTATGTGTCCTTCTAATGGTGGTTTGGACTATGTGTCACGGCACTAAAGTGTGAAAAATGTGAATGTGTACATGTGTAAGTCGTGTAATGTGAACATGTGTAAATGTGCAATGTGTAAAAAGTGAACTATGTGAATGAGGAAATTGTGCAAACATGTGAAACTAATGTGTTAGATGATGAAATGGTGTTCCATGATATGTTAATGTTAAACTCGTGTCATAACAGCAACCTAATTGTAGTCATGAAAATGTTTTACATGTGTACAAATACGTACAACCCATGCTAGTTGCATTTCTTGCTTATGTGTAAACGTATCTATGTTTAAGCGCCACCATGACATAGTTAATTGAGATTGTAGCTCTCATGTGATTGGTTGTGAGTTTCTAATTCATGTCAAAACAGCAAGCTAAAAGTGTATAAAAGGACAATGTGCATGTGCAAGAATATGTAGAAATCATGATAGGAAGGTCTCCTTTCATGTATGTAAGCACACCATGTTGGGTTGCTCTCATGTTTTGCTTAATCGGAGGTAAAACCTTTATGTGATGGAATAAGTAGAAAGCATGTGATATGACGTTTTATTTTGGAAAATCTGAAATCATGAACCATGTGTTTAATTGGTAGAATTACCATGATAGGCTGTCTCTTATTGATGTCAAGCATGCTATGTTTTGTCTTGTGACTTGGGATGAAAACCTGCTATGATATATGCATGTATGATATGTGTGGTGTTATTTGCTGAGTCTTTTAGACTCATTACTTGCTTCGGCATACAGGTTAGTTGTGACGCTACACCGTTAGAGGAGGCAGTGAAGAGCGACTCCGAGAGTGGAGACTAGCTCTTGAGTTCACTTGTGACATTTTGTGATTTCATAGTATGTATTGTAAGGCAGTGTATTAGAATTATCATGTAATCATGGACAAACTATGTATTTATTTTAGCACTTCTTTTATGTGGATTATGTGGACTTAGATCTTTAAATTGTTACATGAATCATGTATGTTAAATGTGGATGATGAGATGAATGAAAGACATGGTTCTTTTACTTCCGCTACTCTGTATTTATATTGTGTATATCTCAATCGTATGTAAGTGTTGGGTAAATGTCCCGCTGTGACATCGTTCACTATGCCGACGTGGGTTGGTATAACCGTACCGGTATAATGAGGGTCATCACACACAGGCCATTTTGTCTTGATTGCTAAGAAATGAGCTGAGTTAGTAAGTCGGTCAATGATTACCCATATGGCATCAAATCCACCTCGTGTCCTAGGTAATCCCACGATAAATCCATACAAATACTGTCCCATTTCCACTCTGGCACTTTGAGTGGTTTTAATTTTCTGGCCGATTTTTGATGTTCGGCTTTAACTTTTTGACATGTCAGGCATCTTGCTATGAAGTCTACAATGTCTTTCTTCATATTGCACCACCAGAAATGCTTCTTCAAATCTTGATACATCTTAACCGCTCTAGGATGAATGGTGTAACGTGACCGATGAGCTTCTTCTAAAATTTGCTTTTTGATCTCGGGATTATCCGGCACACACAACCTGTCTTGGAATCGAAGATTCACATGAATATCTTCATTAAAATCAGGTTTTAAAATTAACTTCCCCCGGATCTCTGCCAATATAGGATCATTATCCTATTGTCTCCAATTTGTTTTATCAAATCTAATTGAACTATCAAGTTATCAATCATAATTTTTCCTTCCTGTGATTCAACCTTCAAGCTTAATGTGGAGAATTCTTCTAACAATTTCCATTCCTTTACTTGTAATTGAAACATCTTAGCTATAGGATTTCTGCTAAGTGCATCTGCCACAGTATTTTCCTTTCCCTGGATGGTATTCAATTTTGAAATGATAATCTTTAATATATTCCATCCTTCTTCTTTGTCTCATATTCAATTCTTTCTGTGAAAACAAATACCTAAGACTCTTATGATTAGAGTACACTATAAATTGATTGTCATTTAGATAGTGCCTCCTTAGCTTGAGTGCAAAAACTACTGCAGCTAATTCCAAATCATGTACTGGGTAATTTTCTCATAGGTCTTCAATTTCCTCGATGCATAAGCAATGACTCTTCTATCTTGCATCAATACACATCCTAGTCCAATACTTGAAGCATCGGTATAAACCTCAAATAATTTACCCTCTAGGGCAAAGCTAGAATTAGTGCCGATGACAGACATTCCTTTAATAACTGAAATGCTTGCTCGAAATTCTAACTCTATACAAATGTAGTCCTTTTCTAGTCAATTGTGTGAGAGGCGAGGCAATTCTAGAGAAATTCTGGACAAATCACGGTAGTAACTAGCCATACCCAGAAAACCTCTAACCTCAGTGAGGTTCTTTAGTGGTTCCCATTTTGTATGGTCTCAATCTTCGAAGAGTCCACAGACAATCCTTCTTTGAAATAATGTGTCCAAAAAACATCATTTGCTTCATCCAAAATTCACATTTACTAAATTTTGCATATAGTTTGTGATCTCGTAATAGTTGCAAAGTAATCCATAAATGTGTCTCATGTTCTTCTATGCTCTTAGATAAATCAGTATGTCATCAATAAACACAACCACAAATTGATCCAAATAAGGTCTGAATACGTCATTCATTAGACACATAAAGCAGCAGGTGCATTAGTTAATCCAAACGACATCACTACAAATTCGTAGTGTCCATATCTTGTTCGGAAAGCTGTTTTGTGAATGTCCTGCTCTTGAATTCTGAGTGTTGATGATATCCTGATCTTAAATCAATCTTGGAGAAACATTGAGCTCCAGACAATTGATCAAATAGATCGTCAATTCTTGGACGTGGGTATTTATTCTTTATGGTCAACTGGTTTAGCTAACGATAATCTATGCACAGTCGCATAGATCCATCCTTCCTTTAACAAATAACACCAGAGCTCCCGGTTTTTTCGCTTGTGGGTATGATGGTTAGTAATTGTTGGTTTTTAGTTTATTCAATGGTCAGCAGGCGGGTTACTTCAAGTCTTCAAGGGGTATCCGTCAAGGTGATCCTTTGGCGCGGGCCTTGTTTATCATCATGGAGGAGGCTTTAAGTCGAGGTCTGCGCGCCCTTCAATCTTCTGGGGCCCTTCATCCCTACAGAGGCCCTTGTGGTTGCATCCAGATCTCTCACCTCCTATATGCCGATGATACACTTGTGTTTATGAATGGCCAAGCCAACAATATTAATAAATTCCTTGCTTTCTTGAAGGCATATGAGGACTCTTCTGGGCAAAAGGTGAATGCTTCCAAAAGTAGCTTTATTATTTCTCCTAAGGCTTCTGCCGCTACAGGTACTCGCATTAAAGCTTTAACAGGCTTTCGCAAGGAGGAGGGGGTTCTTAAGTACCTTGGGGTTCCGATCACTCATGGCCGTTCTTTAGTCTCCCATTATAAGCACATCATTGATAAGGTCAACACTTCGCTGGCTTCCTGGAAGTCTAAGCTTTTATCTCAGGCAGGTCGTTGTTCTCATAACTCAGTCTGTGCTCTATTCGTATATATGTTGCTTCTACTACTTGTTTGCCTAAGTCTATCATCCAGCTTATTGAGTGCTCCTGTGCATCCTTTTTTGGAATGGTGGTGATGAACATAGAAGATGTCACTGGATTGCTTGGGACCGAATATCTAAACCAAAACAAGAAGGAGGTTTGGGAGTAAGAAGTATGTGGCATGTTCAGATTTCCCTCATGGCTAGGCTGATCTGGAATGCAATTCAAGGCCAAACCTTATGGTATACATATGCCAGAAGCAGATTTATGAATTCTAAATCCAATGAAGTTGTCAAGGTGTTTCCTACAGGGATTCCTAAGGAAGTGTTTAATGTTGCTCACTCCCTCATTTTGCAGAACAGTAGGTGGATTTTGGGTGATGGCAAGAATATCGATATTCTAAGGATGTGGGCTGGCAACTGTCTGCTTATCTCCCTTATTCCAGCCCCTGCACATTACTCTTTTACTGCTGTTCATGAAGTAGCGGCCAGCACTAATCACCCCCTGAGGAACCATGCAGTGATTGGATGATTAATGGAAAAGGTAGATATCCTTGATGCCCCTGACAAGTGTGTTTGGATGAGTAATGCTGATGGGATCTCCTCTACCAAGTCCGCCTTCCAAGCTTTCAGGCCGTGTAGAATTCACAGGCCTTCCTTACTTAAAGTCTGGAATCATATGTTCCATCCTAGAGCCTCTTGTTTGCTTGGAGAATTTTACATCGTGCGGTTCCCCTGATGATAGAATTTCAGATTGTGGTGTAATCTTGTTTCCTCCTGCTCCTGCTGTTCCTCCCTTCTACTGAAGATTTAGACCATCTCTTTCTTAAGGGGGATCTTGCAGTCGCACTTTGGGACTAGGCCCTCCCGCTCCTCCATGGTCAGGTTATTGGCTCGCATATAACGTCCACCTTATGGAATATCATATCTGTTGTCAACAACCGGAGTGCCACGGGGTTCATTTCCACATATGTTGTGCTTCTTGTTTTATGGGAGATCTGGAAGTATAGATGTGCTAAGAGGTTGATTCTACTCATAAGTCGGTGGGGAAGATCATAACAGACATCAGATATGCTGTGAATGTGGTTATTCAAGGCGTTAGGTTTAAACAAGAATGTGCTACTGATTCCATTGTTATTCTGAGGTCCTTTGGTTTTAAACCTACAGTTAAACTAAAGGCTCCTAAGATTGTCAGGTGGATCCCTCCAACTCATGGTGTTTGTCTCAATGTGGATGGTGCTTGCAAGAGGAACCCGGGCCCTGTGGCGGGGGGGGGGGGGGGGGGTTGTTTTCGAAATCAAGCTGGGGAGGTCCTTCTGAGTTTTGCTTTTTACTATGGCTATGGTGATAGTTTGCTTGCTGAAGTTCGCGCTCTTACTGATGGCCTGAGATTGCTGCGCTGCATAGCCTCCAAGTTACTGCTGTGTACTCTGATTCTCTTGTTTTAGTCCAGTCGTTTATTCATGATAAATGTCCTTCTTGGAAGTGTTCTTGGTGGCGGAGTCTGGCTCGGTCCTTATTGCAGCAGATGCACCTGTGCGTCATCCACTCTTTCAGGAGAGACAATAGAGTAGCTGACGCCTTGGCTTCCCATGCCTGTATCACTCAAGAGAGATCGATTTTTCATCTTCTTCTTTCCCTACTAGGTAAAGGTCCAGTTGCTCTAGATAAATCTAGACTTCCTTCTGTTAGATACTTTGACTTCTATTTTTCAGGGGTATGCCCCGTTGGTACTTATATGTTATTCCAGATATATAAATTTAAGCGCAGGTCAAGGCTAGGGGAGTGAGAACGTTATCCCCTGCTGGGGGATAGCGCACTTAGCTAGCTCTTCGTCCCTATGTCCCATTTGATTAAAGAAAAAAAAAAAACACCGGAGCTCCCAAGGTGAAGTGCTTGGTCTAATAAACCCTTTTTCTATCAATTCCAACAACTGTCTTTTCAATTCTTTAATTCTTCCATCACATTCTATAAGGTGTTCTTGACACTGGGTAGCTCCTGGTACTAATTCAATCGAGAAATTCACCTCTCTATTAGGTGGTATGCCAGGTAACTCTTCAGGGAAAACATCAAAAATTCCCTTACTACTAGAATATCTTCCAATCCCGCAATGTTTGATTTAATAGGGTCACAGAAGCCAGATACCCTTGACAACCTTCTGTACTAGCTTACAAGCCTTAACTGCTGAAATTATTGGTATTCTTCTAATGGGGTTATCAAAAGTTATAGAATAATTTCCTTTCCTAGGAATGTGACCTGCCTTAATTGGCAATCTAAATTGACATGATATTTAGATAACCAATCCATCCCGAGGATTACATCATAATCCCACATTTCCAAACATATCAAATCACCATATAAGTTGTGTCCTTCAAATAGAATCTGACTATCAGGGTAATACTCTCTAAGCTTTTTACCCTCACTCAAAGGAGTTGCCACTTCCAATTGTGTAGACAATAGGACTGGTTGTACTTTCAAAGATTTAGCAAAATTATAACTAATAAAGGAGTGCGTAGCTCCTGAATCAAACAATACATGTGCAGGCTTTAAGTTTATTATTAGTGTACTTCAATCAGTCCCCTTCCTATGGGGATTCAGGCTCTACCTCTTGAATAGCTTGTATTCTCCTTGCTTGGTTGCCTTACTTGGGGATTTGGTTTGGCTAGCGCATTTTTGATCATCGAACACTCTGAAATTCGATGTTGAGTACTTCCACACTTGGGACATGCTCCCAATCTACGCCAACAATTTTCCACCTTATGTCCACTAATGTGACAGTGTTTGCACACATCCTTGCTTCCACTTGGAGCCTTCTCTGTCTTCTTTCCAGATTGCTGAACTTTCGGGGTATTTCCCGACTCAAACTTTCTCTTCCGATCCGAAGATCCTTCTCCCGACCTTCCTTTAATTTTATCCACCATATCATTTGCAGCTTCCAAAGCCAAAGCTCTTTTGACCATATCCGAATACGTAGTAATCAAATGTGAAGTTAACTGCATAATATAGATAGGATGTAGTCCATTCATGAACCTCTTGGCTTTTAACTTATCCGTGGCTATGAGGTGTGGAGCATACTTGGATAATCGAGCAAATTGGGCCTCATATTCGGACACTGACATTCTTAGTTGTTTCAGATTAGCAAACTCATTTGCTTTTTTTCCTGGACTACCTCAGAGAAATATTGGTCATTGAATAACTCTACAAATTCATCCCAACTAATTTGGGTCGGATCCTCCAAAGTAGATATTACGGTTTCCCACCACGCTCTAGCGTCCCGTTCCAACTGAAAAGTCACCAACCGGATCTTCTCTTCCTTAGTGCATTTAATCACTCCAAATATCCTTTCAATGTCCTTTAGCCAATTTTCGGCCTCATCCGGGTTTGTACTTTCTGCAAATCTTGAAGGATCTAAACATCGGAAATCCCTGAATAGACTTGTCCCATTATGGCTATTATTCCTGGCTACAGTCCTCATCACTCGGGTCAAGTCATGCATCGAACTTTCCATTTTCCCCAATTGGTCTCACTTCCTTCCATGACAAAATTATGAAAATATCTGAAACATTCAATAGGACATACATTATTCCACAATCCATCCAAATGCATTTATCACATACACATTTCAAATCCATCTAACACACCATTTCCATTAATCAACCAAATATTTACATCAAAACATGCTATCACAAACCAATAACCAAGTTACTGCAGTCCTCTCATTCCAACTTCCCCATTTTACAAACATACTTCATTAACCTCTCACTTCCCATATGCATGGGAGTTCATATACAACTAATATTTACACAAAAGGAGATGTTACAAAAAGATGAAGGGTCTAAGTCTATTCCTCGTTTTGAGTCAGATCTATAACAGTTTCCATTAGCAGTGCTTGCTGTTCTACTCCGGTACCATAGTACAATTCTCTTGCTGCATCCATCAATGTCTCCCAATATCCTTCAAACTGATGAAGCAACATATCATGCCCCAACTTCAAACTATCCAAATGATTCATGACTTGAGTCATGACATCCAATGACGCACGTGGATTACCAGCAAGGAATGCACCGTGGTCAAGTTAAGTACTTCTTCCTTATTTGTACGTGGGCTTCTCGTTGGGCTTGAGCATACATTCTATATCTTGACGTAGCATTTCCATGGTAGCAACCAACCTTTCTTGGGCATTCATGTCCATTCTGAAATAATTAACAGATTAAGCATTTACATGATTACAAAATCATGCTAACTAATCCCCATGTTTCTACCCCAACTCACTGGTTATCTCTAGGTTTATCGAACTAAAGCTCTGATACCAATTTAATCTGTCACGTTCTAGAAAAATTTCCATTTACTGAATATGACAGATATTAAACACGACAAGTAACATAAGGTTTGCTCATAACCCCTAGATTGCGGGGAATTATTACATGATACTCCTCATTGTAGTCTACATGAGGAACATGCAAAAGCATACTGTATCCTTATTACATTTATGCTTTTATACAAAGAAAACAAAAGATGACTGTACTTCTAGGCATAAGGTGGTCCTCTCAGCACTCAAGTTCCTTAGGCAACACCTTCATCTTGTTCACCTGAAAATAGTGAATTGAATGAGCTAACTAGCCCAGTAGGATTCCACTCCTTTAAATCAAAAGGACTCAGATGCATATTCACAAAGCAAGAACAAGTAAAGCTTGCTAGCACTGAGTGTTCAAGATAATGAACAAATGAGGCAATTTGATAACACGTAATGAACAAGAACAATTTAGAAGCAAGATCAATCAAAATCAATAATTCAGAATAACTCTTGAATTCAGGAAACACATTTCACATACACAAGCATGATGTGATGACAAATCAGTCACGAGTTGATGTATGCCAACATCCACGATGTCCTTATCGTTCCCGCGCGGCCACTAACAAATTCATGCTCTCCCCCGGACTGAACCCGCCCTATTTGCCAGGCATAATTCTTAAATGAGTCCAAGACTCAAATTTGTCATCATAGCACATTCATCCTTGTAATGGA
>CM024758.1:108087827-108140308 GCA_014218235.1 Colocasia esculenta
CTCGTTCGTGGGAGGCGGAGTCGGATCAGGCACATTATTAGGTTAACAGGTCTGGACGACGAGGGCCGCTACAGATATAAATGTTCAGCAATCGATATGAGATGATTGATTGGTCAAGGAAACAACATAAATGGTCGAAGTGAAGCTTGACTGGTCAAAATATATCGTAATCGGTCAAAGTGGAACTTCGGATGACGAAGTGGAACTTCGTATAAAACAGATCAAAACACTGTCAGTCGAAGTGAAGCTTCGTATATGACTTCGGATATGATGAAGTTTAACTTCGTATATAACGAAGTGAACTTCGACTGTTCACGACTAAAAACTTGCATGATGAAATGCCAGCTTCAGATATGACGAAGTGGACTTCGGATATGACAAAACTAGCTTCGTATATGAAGAAGTAAGTTTCGAATAAATATGATAAAAGCATGCATGATGAAGTTGAAGTTTCAAATATGACGGAGTTACAGGCGATGTAAAATATAATAATTATGTTAGAAACTGATATTGAATATATTAATGATATTTATGATAATCATGAGTTTTGTTATCACCAAAATAAAATGATAAAATATAAGAGTGGTTCAACATTATGAGGGTTTTGACAACGAGACTCTTGTTGCTATTGAGACGTGTGTGTGTGTGTGTGTGCCTCTATATGTCACTACAAGAAAATGCGCATTTAGAGACTGAAATTTTCAGTCTCTATTCGGTCACTAATCGGTCACTAAAAGACTCAGAGACCGATAGTGACCGAATTCGCGGTGAAGAATTTCTGGTCACAAATCTGTGACTGAAGGGTTCGGTCACTGTGGTCCCTATTTAGGGACCGAATAGTGACCGATATCAATCGGTCACTGATAGTGACCGATTTCGTTCGGTCACTGTTCGATCCCTATTTTAGGGACCGAATAGTGACCGATTTCAATCAGTCACTGATAGTGACCGAAAAATTAGGTCAATATTCAGTCCCTAACGTAGGGACGGAACAGTGACCGAACGAAATCGGTCACTGACAGTGACCGAAAATTTTGGTCACTGTTCAGTCCCTAATTTAGGGACTGAACAGTGCCCGAATTTTTTCGGTCACAATCAGTAACCAAAGAAATTCGGTCACTATTCGGTCCCTAAAATAGGGACGAACAATGACCGAACGAAATCAGTCACTATCAGTGACCGATTGATATCGGTCACTATTCGGTCCCTAAAATAGGGACCGAACAGTGACCGATTAAAATCAGTCACTATTCGGTCCTTATTTTAGGGACCAAATAGTGACCAAATTTCTTTGGTTACTAATCGGTCTCTATTTTTTTAATATTTTTTTAAACTATATACATTTTTAGGAAAATAACCTGTGTAAAATAAATAACAATGTCCACAATAATAATTGTCCACAAGAAAAGTCTACAACACAACAACAATAAAACATCCACAACACAACAATAAAAAAAATGTCCACAATAATAATAAAATATCGACAACAATAATAAAATGTCCACAACATCACAATAATAAAATTGTCCACAACAATAATAAAATGTCCACAAAATAAAAATATCAAAATGTCTACAACACAACAATAATAAAAATATCCACAACACAACAATAATAAAATGTCCACAACATATAAAATATCGACAACAATAATAAAATGTCCACAACATCATAATAATAAAATGTCCACAACAATAATTAAAATGTCCACAACATCACAATAATAAAATGCCAACAACAATAAAAAAAATGTCTACACAATAATAATAATGTAATGAAAATCATGAATCCTCGTCCTCGTGTGTCATCCTCGTGCTCGTCTCCTCCCACGCCGCCCGATGAAGGAACTCTAATACATATATAACAATAATAAGTTAAAATTAAATACTATTATAAGCAATAACTTATTTTAGAAGCATAAATTAAATACTATTATAAGTAATAAATTATTAATTATATATTTTTATTCACTCACTTTCGGTCAATATTTTCGTCACACTATATATTTTGGTCACACTATATATTCACTCACTTTCGGTCAACATTATGGGTGTAAGGGGGAAATATCGCAATGACGCATAAGATATATCCTTTCCCCTAGAATTGGCCCCTCTTTTAGGTTTAAACCTATCATGATGGCAAACTGAACATGATACTTTATCTGCATCCTCTTTGTCATATAGCATACAATGATTAGGACATGCATCTATTTTCACATATCCAAGTCCTAAATCATTGACCATCTTCTTGGCACGATAAAAATTTGGAGGCAACTTCTCATCTGGAGGTAACATGCTCTTGATGATGAGGAGGAGACGATCAAAGCAATTCTCACTTATATGAAATTCAGATTTCAAGTTCAGCAACTGTGACACTGCTGACAACCGAGTGTGTTTTTGACAACCATCCCACAATGGCTCATCAACATACTTAAGTAACTGATAGAATCTTTCAGCTCCTTGTTCGGCACGTCTTCAGCATATACAGGATCCTCATGTACACTGAATGTCAGACCAGCAGCATATATAACCATATCCACGTACGTACTTGTGCCTTCAACATTACTAGGCTCGTACGACCAGAGCTCCTCACCATCACATGTCCAATTCATATAACGTTCAACAAACCCTTTTCTGTATAAATGGCGTTGAACCTCCATGGTGAATTCCACTTTAAATTTTTACAAATCATACAAGGACATCAGATGCCACCTTCGCTGTCTACTGCTGCATTTGAATTCCCCAGCAAACTGAATGAAATTCTCACTCCAACCCTAACTTCACAGACACCACATGATCAACTATTCTATCTACGATACATCCATGAACGGTCTGAAGCCATTTCTTTCTCTGCGCCCAACCATTATTAACAGACAAATAACTTAAAATTCAAACTCACACATCCTTCAACGCAACCGAAATGAATAGGAATGATTTATTATTTAGATTATCACTTTTACCCATCTGTGAATATTTGATCGCATTCAGATGACCATTACTATGTGTTTGTATAATTTGCTGAAAATTCGGCAGCATCTCTCCACACCTCTCCGATATACCAAAAATATTTATTGATTAAGATATTTTCTTAAACACTTACTAATAAGTGGTTAAGAAAATATTTTAAATCAATAAAGGTATATCAGAGAGGAGTGAGTAGACGCACCCGAAATTTTCAACAAATAATACAAGCACATAGTAAATGACCACCTAACTGCGATCAAACATTCACAGACTGTCCAAAACAGGACATTCAAGACTTTGAGTTAGATATACGTTCTCATCTTTGAAAATAAGATTCGTGCACATCAATCCCAAAGTCTTGAACGAGAGGTTCATGACACGGGCTTAACACGCTCTCCTGAAGTGGTGTGCAGTGTTAAAAACAAAATAAAAACAAGTGCTTAACATGTAAATGAATTGCTTTAAAGTAAGAAGTGCAATACATATAAACAAGTGCAATAAACCACATAAATATGGAAAGAAAATAAAAACAATATCATATATATAACAAGTGCAATAATAAACCAAATTCACACATACATGTAAATGAATTGCATTAAAGTAAGAAGTGCAATACATATAAATTGTGAACTCAAGCTTTCGTGCAGCTGTCAGTGCAAGTGCAAAGGCTTTCAAGGATAAGCATTTCCTCACAGATCCTGGTGCGGCTGAAGTTGGAGTCACCGATGATCTTCGTCATCTTCTTCCAATCAAGAAAGTGGTTTTAGAGGTTACCAGGTTCTAAGAGAAAAAGAGGTTATGTTTATGTAGATATTTGACAGTATCCTTCTGGAGAGGGGAATGAGGTCAAGATTACATATGGACTTCTGCTTTAAGGCCGCAATAAGAAAAGAATGTAATAGGACAGTGAAAAAAAAATCGGGACAGTGAACAGAGTGTGTGACAAAAGAAAGGGAAAAAAAGTAGAACAAAAGATTGGGTTGTTTCTGGTTAATGGAGGGATGGTAGAGCAAAGGAGAAGGCGCAGAGAAGGGAGTGGGGGTGGAATGGTTATTTACTACATTAATTAGTGCTGGAGAATATAAACTCTGTCAGCAGGTTAGTATATGACTGTCCTGGAATTTAATGAGAATCTGACTACAGCAATGGGCTACTAGCAGGTTTCTAAAGGTTGTTGCCATCTCCTCCCCCAGGCCTTCTGTCTCATTGTTTCGCATATGATATACAAATGTGATATTCCTGATTCTTATATGTTTTAACCCTGTTGGATATCAATACCTTTTTAAAAAGGGAGGAATTGTTATGTTCCTCCTGGGTAGGTACCAACATTAATTTAAGCTTCTAAAATTAATGTAACTATTTCATTAAAGCTTCTAAAACTGAAGAGTGTGTGAGAGAGTTAAGACAATGTAACTATTTGATTAAAGCTTCTAAAACAAAGCAGGGTCAATTTGACGTTGACATGTTCATGGTTGCTGAGCCAGGATGCTATAATCAGTGTCAGAAGAAATCTCAAAGTGGAAGTTTTTATGGTTTGAAGCTAAAACCTTCGTATCTTTGCATGGATTCATCATTGATTCTTCTACTGTAACCTCTACAGGCTCCAATCTAAATCTAACTGGCCTAGTTAAATATTGAATGTTTTGGTGCAAAAATAAGCAAGGACATGTGCCACTACCTAGTACATGAAACTTATGGCAGACACCTTCAAATGGTTAAGGGCACAGTCTCATATGTAATGATACTGTTGAGGAGGTGCTATTCCTCATTGGTGGATAAATCTGTTGGCTAGATGCCCAGCCCCAACCTGGTAAATCTATACATCACTTAACTCACATTGAAATCTATAGATAGGAAAATGAAGCTGGATGGCTGGATTGTCTTCCTTCCTCATATGTAAGCCTCAACCTAAGCTTCATGTCCAACTTAAAAAAAAAAAAAAAAGTTTCATGTCCACATATTCATTCCCACCTGACAGACTCTGTTGTTTTCTAGCTTCCAATTAACTAGTGAAAAGAATTTAATCTTAGTTTCAACATAGAAGAAGATTTGAACTGACCATATACATGGAACTAATTAATGTTCCATAGTTGCCTTCTAGTTTCCGGAACACCTATTAATGTTCCATACTTATAATAGAAAAACATTCATCCAATGTTTGCATCCTGCATTAAAATACATTCACACATCCTACAAAAAATATATTCACGCATCCACACATAATATAAAAGGTGAGCCACCACCCAGGCTCGCTGGATTAAATAAAAATGAGCCACTACCAGGCTTGCTGGATTAAATAAAAATGAGCCACCACCTAGGCTCGCTGGATTAAATAGAGATGAGCCACCACCCAGGCTCGCTGGATCTTACCTGAACAAAGAGCGTCCAAAGATGAAAGCAACTAAGTCGATTTTCGCACGTGTTCCAAACAAAACCTGTCATCATATTTTACAAAAAATGTATATTAATAAAAAGATGGGTAAGCCAACACAATTTATTAAATAATAACACAACATTCCAAGTACTAAGAAATCTCCTTCATGCACACATGTAGGGGCATGCAGACAGAGAAGAAAATAATTTAACATTGTAAATTTGTGTGATTAGGAGAAATGATGCTTTAACATTGTGATTAGGATTGATGTTTAACAAATTAGTTCCATTATCTCCATGTAAGTAGGTAGATCTGAAAATTCCTTTGGTCAATTGATGATTGTCTCACCTATGTTTTTGAGGTATGAATGCTAAATATTTTATATATTGACAGAAACATCTAGAGAGTTCTCAACTTCTAAATGGGTGAAATTATGAAGGTGATGGTATGTCTATTAAGCTACTAGCATACAGAGGGGCAATGTCTTTCGATGGCTCCATCATTTTTGGAAATGGGATGCATCATTTAAAATGGGTCCAACACATTGATCAGGCCATGATACATGTATAAGAGTGACATTACTGTATAAAGAGTAGGATTAAAATAACAGCACTATCATTCATGTATGACATCCAATAACCCATATAGATTATGAATGGCATTTTAATCAAGCAGCAAAATTGTTGCTTCCAGAAAAAAAAAATCCATCCATCAAACACAATACTATATAGGGAGGAAGCCTGAAGAAAGAGCCTAATTACAAAATCTGTAAATTTCTAAAATACATACAAATATCACAAACAATCTCTAAATACTCATACAAATAGCATAGAATGAAATAGAACTTACATTTAAATTATATGTCTCACATTTAAATTGCATGTCCAAGTTCTCTTAAAATCCAAAGATAACAGTCAAAATACTTTGAAAATACTTGTCAACTTCTTCATTCTCCATATACTGATTTTGAGACAACCCTTTAAACAGATAACATTGGCCCTTCCACTCAAATTTCATAGTCATATTTTTGACATTAAAAATAATGTCACCCAATAGCTGTAACCAGGTAGCACCCAATACCACATCAATTCCTCCTAACGGCAGAACCAAAAAATCAAGTGTGAAAGCAACATCAGGTAACTGCAAATGCACACTAAGACATACTCCTTCCGAGGATAACTGAGCTCCAGAGGCTATCTGCACAGAATGTTTGCCAGATTGTGTAACCATTAAACCTAACTGCTTAGCCACCCCTGGGTCCATAAAACAATGTGTGCTGCCAGTATCTATCAACACCGATACAGATAGCCCACTATCTGACCCACCAAGCGCATGGTACCTGGAGAGGCTAAGCCATTGACAGTTTGTGAAGAAATAGAAGGCATAATGTCAGGAGTTGCCTCAAAACCACACCTAGCTCATCAGGATTACTGGGTCCACACCTAGCTCATCAGGATTTACTGGATCAGGTTCTATTTGAATAAGAAAAGTTTATGAGCCTTACACACATGGCCAGATGACCACTTATCATCACAGTTATAGCAGAGGCCTTTGGAATTTTGCTCTTGCAGTTGTTGTGGGGTAAGTCTCCTGATCTGAGTACCAAAAGACATTGGGAGTAGGTAACAAGGGTGGCATAGATGAAGAAGAGCTATTTATTCCTGTGAGACAAAATTTTTGTTTCTTGAATGAAAGCTAACTGCATAGCCTGTAGCAAGGTCTTTGGCATAAAGGAGTAGACCTCACAAGAGAGTTCATCACGTAGCCCTAACATAGGTACCCAGAAGATGTTCTTCAGGAATCCCAGAAAACTTATTACACAGTTTCTCAAATTGATGTTGATACTCTAGAACTGACCCTATTTGCTTCAATTTACTCAACATACCATGGGATTCTAAGAAAGAAACAGAACCAAATCTCGATTCAAGAGCATCCAGAAATTCTGACCAAGATAAAGAACTCTGAGAAGCAGTAAAGTGCCAAACCATTCTAAAGCTTCACCCTCCAGATAGCACGATGCTTGCAAAAGTTTTTGCCCCTCAGGAACTTGATTAAAAGCAAAATATCGAGTGGCCTTAAATTTCCACTCAGTAGGATCCGTAGATCCATCATACTATGGAAACTCATGAAATTTAGGGCGAAATGAACTCACATAATCAGAAGGGTCATCAACAATCTGAATGCTAGAGTCATTCTGGCACTTCTCAGATTCCAAGGTATTCAGCTGATGGACCACATTACTGACCTCTGTCTGATGGAACTGACCTGTTCTTGTAGCGCCAACTGGAATTCTTGAAGCATGACGCGGATGGAATCAGAATTCTCTGACGCTATGGCCGGAAGATTAGTGCTGGGGACGGGCTCAGACACCAATTTGTTATGACTCCGCCAATAGATGTGATCTAGTTCTCCCAAGCATAGCTTGGAAGAACTTGCCCCAGTAGTGATATCCGTCTTAGATGGAAGATTTCGGAAGAATTTGAGAAAGGAAGAGCAGAAGAAGGAGATTGATATGCGCAAGAGGAAAAGACTGAGAACAGTAGAGAAGTGTTTGCCAAATGCTTGGCCTTAACAGGTCTTCTCATCAACTATTTATAGGTCCAACATGTACAACTCGGAGCTAAACCACATTAACCTGGTTAGTCTCCGTAGCAGTAACAGATCTAATAGATCAAGTAAAGAACAACTCACTATGTTCCTAAAATATAGGATTTGTACAAACTGCCAACTAACAGAAAGACAAACCTGTCTAACAACCAAAGCTCCAGCTCACTTTCTAGCTGAGCTCGTATCACAGAGACAGAGGGAGGGAGGGCCGGAGGGGGAGAGCAGCTGCGCAGGTGGGAGGGATGAGAGGGAGACAGAAAGAGGGAGGGAGGGAGGGAGGGCCGGAGGGGGAGACTGCAGCTGCGCAGGTGGGGGGGGGGATGAGAGGGAGATAGAGATGGAGGGAGGGAAGGCCGGAGGGGGGGGGATGAGAGGGAGATAGAGATAGAGGGAGGGAGGGTCAGAGGGGGATGCCTAGACGAGAGGGAGGGCCAGAAGGGGGGGAGCGCAGGTGGGGGAATGAGAGAGGAGGGAGGGCCAGAGGACACTTACAGAGGGAGGGAGGGAGGGCCGGAGTTGCCGGAGCTTCCACGCAGAGGAGTCGCCGCCGCCGCGTCTGCAAGTGTCCGAGGTAGGTCAGCAGGGTGCCAGGTCACCGTGACACCGCAAGGTTGGTCGCCGCTCACCGGGAGGCCTTCTCTCAGTTCTCTGTAGATAGCAAGGTCGCCGCCTCGCCAGGAGGTCGTTGTGGCCGCCGGCCGCCGATGGAGATGACGAGGGGTCCGAGGGGAGGAGGCAGGAGGGGTCCGACTGCTTGGGAGTTGGGATGCGATTTGGGGGAGACAGGTGAGAGGGAGGTCTCCAGGTCGGGTAGGGTTTTGAAGATGTGTAATTATATGTTAGGTATGGGCCATTAGATGTAAGATCCAATGGTCATAATTAATTTAGTTTCAGATCGGATCTTAAACGGAGCGGATCTTTTATTTCCGCGTCCGCTCCATTTAATATTCGGATATCCGTATCCGAATCCACTCCGTCGGATATGTGTTAAACGAATACGGATATGCTTAATCGAATATGGATTCAGATCGGATCCAGATATTATCGGGATCTGTTTATAGCCCTAAGTGTGAGTGGGTGCGCGCGCTCGTAAGGGTCCTCTGTGGATTTCGATAGATAAAACAACAAACGATTAAAGTGTGATCAGTTCGTTGTGTGTGTGTGTGTGTGGACCTGAGAACTTAGACCATTAAATTATTAATTATTTAAAATTTTGAGAAAGGTCTATATTTCCTCCATATCTCTAATGGGAAGAAGAAAAGAGCTTTTTATTTTATTGTTTTAGATATATATATAATGATTAATTAACTAATTAATTAATTATATAATTAGATATTTATATATATTTAAATATTATTAGATATATATGACTAAATATATACCATACTTGAATATATCTATAACATACATAAAATAATATTTACATATATTAGAATATATATTTATATATGTTTATTAGTATAAATGTTACATTTAATATACGACGGAGTGGGTGTTGTAATGTGTGTATTAAGTATTTATAATAGTTGTTGACCTAAGTTAGAAAAATACAATACCAAATTTAAGTATATATTTTTAAATATCAATAAATAATTATCAATTTTTGATAATATCTCTTAGATGGATGAAATATATTGAGCATATTTTAAGTTTAAATTACTACTAATATAGTTAATTTTTTATTTCTATAGTATTTTAATTTATTGAAATATAAACGTACATGTTTAAAAGTAAATAAAAATATGCCACATGCAAGTGCATGTGCCGATAATATTGATTTGGTATCATGATATTACCAACGTCTGACAACATCGAAGATAAACTTTTGGAGATGGGAAGCAGAGGTGCATCTAGATTGGATAGATACTCAAACTGCATGAAAAGTGGTGACGTCGCAGTGCGCATAGAAGGAAAACTTCGTACCACAATGGAGAGCTAGACCGCTTGGTCGGTTCTTATCGCCAAAAAATGGAACATCTTGAACCATGTGTAGCAAATATGTCACTATGAGGATGTTAGACATGTATTGTCAAGTAAATATGCCACACCAGACCATTCACACTCCCATGTGGGCATAAGTACTTTTGGGTGCTCCTCCCAGGACCAGGTCAGGGCCCTTTTATTGGCTCATTCTAGCATTGTAAATTCATGAGAGATCTAGAGATTCCAAGTTCTAGACATTACAAGTGAATTTTCAAGAACATGAGACAAGAAAATCGAGTAAGAACTAATACATGAATACATTATAAATCACTTTTTAGAAGAAGGAGTAGCTTAATAATATTTCAAGTAAATCTGGAATTAATTAGTATATCATAGTTCATGTAAAAGTTATTTCAAGAAAGAACTCTAATTAACAGGGTGTTCGACCTGGAACATGGGTGTGTCGACCTAAGTCACTGGAAACAGGAGTTAGGTTGACTTGAATACATGGTGTGTCAACCTGAATAGAAGAGAGTGTTGACACTCTGAAGGATAGTGTCAACTCTCTGGAAGATATAGGTCGATACTATGGAGGGATAGGTCGACACTATAAGGGATAAATAGGTCAACACTACTGGATAGATAGTGTTGACACTACTGGACAGATAGGTCAACACTAGTGGACAGATAGTATTGACACTACTGGACAGATAGGTCAACACTACTACTGTTAGATAGTGTTGACACTACTGGACATAGTGTTGACACTACGTACCACTATTTCCAGAACACAGTCAGAAGAAAAGAAGAAGAAGAATCATTCACAAGAACACTTGCCGAAGACATGAGTATTAGCTAAAACACGTACACAAGAGACCAAAAGTATACCTAATGATCTTTATGGCACGCAAATCAAGGGGTAATTATGATAGATACTCATATTCAAGATCCTAACCAAAGATGGAGACATGAAGGAAAGGAGATATAGAAATCCTACATGATGATCACACAATTCCAGAAATCATATAGTAGCCTTTATAAATGAAACTTCAGATGGAACATTTGTTTTTGATTTATATTAACTGAAGTTCTTGACTTATAACTAGATTAAGGATCAAGAAAAAAAAATATTATCTTAAAGGTAATGTGAAGGTATCTACCTTACACCTTATTTCCTTCTTATTTATTTTCATAAAACCAAGTTATCCCTTTTCCTTCTGCGAAAACTCCTCCCTTCCTGGCATTTCTTCCTCTCCCAATGCTTCCACCGCCAACCCCTTTCTATGTACTCTTATATATGTATATATATATGCTTGCACATGCATATAAGCACTTCCACACTCTCCCACGTAGCTATCTCATCATTACCTCCACTTCCTTCTAACACCTCACACACTCCCATGTGACACTAACAAGCACACACTTACACGTATATATGTGTCATGCAGGAAGTTTATCCCTTTCTTTGACATTATTTTATCATTTCTTTTAATACACACACATATATATATTTATACTAATAAATATATACACTTTTACACGTACCTACCACTACCTACACATGTTCACATTTAGATGCAGGTTAAATCTTACGTAAACAAGTTACGTAACTAGATTACTATTCATTTAGGTCTCTTTGGAACCTTAATTTAATATGTAAATGACATCCAAATAAAATAAAACTTCAACCACTGTCTAATTACAACGTGGTAAGTTTATGGTAATTTTTATTTAATTTTTTCCTGAATAAATATTTATCAAGTACAAATTGTCCGAAAAGTAGATAAATCATATTTACCTCATTAACCGTGCATCAAAAATTCTCAATATCCACATTTTTTCTATCAACATATTTTTTTGATAATTATGGTAATTTCAAACTAAATTTCGTTACCAAAATCCAGTGACACCTTGTCGGTGTATATATGTCCGAAAATGGTACCGACATGAAACAATGTAAATCTTTAAGTGATTTTCTGGTGCAAGTATGCTAGGCTTATAGCTTCATACTTGGTATTAATTTGAGGCGTCACAAAATCGGTCACAAAATTTTCTCCAATCTTTGAGAATTTGTGACTGAAATAAAATCAGTCACCATTCGGTCCCTAAAATAGAGACTAATTTATTTCAGCCACTATTCGGTCCCTATTTAGGGAGCGAATTATGACTGAATTTAATCGGTCTCAAAATATAGAGACCGAAAATTTCGGTCACTATTCAGTCACAAAATAGTGACCGAATTTAATCAGTCCCAAACATAGAGACCGACAAATTTCGGTCAAATTCCAGTCACTATTCGGTCACAAAATAGTGACCGAATAGTGACTGAAATTATCGGTCCAAAAACATAGAGACCGAAAATTTTGGTCACTATTCGGTCCCTATTTTTGGGACCGAATAGTGACCGAATCTAATCGGTCCCAAAATATAGAGACCGAAAATGTCGGTCACTATTCGGTCCCAATTTTGGACCGAATTGTGATCAAATCTAATCGGTCCCAAAATATAGAGACCGAAAATTTCGGTCACTATTCGGTCACAAAATAGTGACCGAATAGTTAATGATTCTGAATCGGTCTCTAAAACTTTTATTTAGCGACTGATTAATTTTAGTCACAATTCGGTCACTATTTTGTGATCGAATAGTGACCAAATTTTCGGTCTCTATATCGGTCTCTATAAGTGTTTTTTCTTGTAGTAGTGGTTGCACTCCGTATCTCCGGCCAAGTTCAGAGTAGTGTGTTGCCACCTTACGTGTGTGAGGGGTGGACATAGGCGCACAATCCTTGTGTGGCCGAGCCACCTAAACAACTGTGTATTATGGTGTGTTTCTTTTTCTTCTACCTCCTTCTACGCACGTTGTTGGATTATGGTAACGCTCTGGTGCGATCATTCTATTTTGGCATATCGAATTAGTAGGAAATTTTATTTGGAAGTAAACCAATTCACCCCTCCCCTCTTGGTTGTTCATTTCACAAGTTCACTTCATTGCCAAAACTACCATTAAAAGGCCAGTATAGTCAGTCAGTACTCAATCACCTAGGCAAGATAGTGACGAGTGTTGGTTATTGCTCAAAACTCGAAGAAGCTCTCTTCACCCTAACTAGTGAACAGTGCAAGAGCTGAACACCTCTAGGATTTCAAACCCAGTTGCCCTCGAGGCCAATACATAGTAGATAGTGTGGACTTTTCCGTAGGGACATTTCTATGGTATGGTTCCAGTAAACCCACTATGATGGCAGTGTCCTTTGGCATTTCATAACAATTATGCAACATACATAACCATACTTATTATACATGTAAGTACAACACAAAAATATAAATCATACAGTTTCATATTAATAGTAAACTAAGTTTCACTAACTAAAAACCATGCTACTAATTATTGTAATTACATAGATTAACTTAATTTAACACATAATGCTTAACTAACTCATGACAGTGCAGAAATATCTAAAGTACTCAGAAAAATATGGAAACTTGACAAAACGTAAATCTCAAATAGTAGACTAAACCATAAAAATTCCATAATTTTATGATGAAAGTACAAATTACTATGATTTATAAACTACTATTACACACATATATATATCCTGAAAAATACTAATTAAGAAAAAATTTCTCAATATGAACCACATGTAGTCTAACTTACAGGAATAATTGTATAAAATATAATCATTTAACTCCACAAGATTAAGGCACACAAGATTTATTTTTATTTCCTAACAATTTCCCATCACTTTTCCTTATAAAGAAAATTATAAAATGAACCTCCAGTAATCTGAAAATCAACTGTATATTTTATGAAGATCTAGTAGCATTTAAATGACCTAAATCACATGCAAAGATTATCCACATGCACATCTTACCCTTAAGCACACAAATACATATAAACAAACATAGTGCAAAATTCTGGAAGGGAGAATTTAGCAGCAATATCAATTGCTGCTAACACAGAATAGGTGACATAGTATAGTACCGTCAAGATTAACTTGATGTCATAGTTCCATGTCGTCAAGAGATCTTGGCGGCAATATACATTGCCGTCAAGTTTAGAAGAAGTAAAAAAACAGAACTAACTCGGGGAATCAAATCCACAATTCTCATGTTTTAATGCATGCAAAAATCTACGAAAAACACACTATACAAACTAAGACCACAGATTTAAACCCCCAGTCTACTTGCTTGGAAATGCTCTACACACGATGAATAAATTTGACGAGGTAAACCAAGTCCTAGATGCACTCTTCATGAGACCACCTCCATGAACAATCTTCTAGTCGTTTCCCTTGTATAGAAGAGTCTTTTGATGTCGAAGAAGCAAAGCCCCCTCCTAGAACTGCACGAACAAGGTCGGGGATAATGGATCTGCTCCTCCAAAATCTCTTTCTCCTCTTGGGAAGAACTCACAAATAGCTAAAAGATCTTAACTACGGGTTAAACCACCTATTTATAGGGACTAATCAATGCTACAAGGTAGGAGACCTATTAGGAACACGGTTCTAAGGGTACCAATCGGACTAGAACCCCCAAAGCTTATCATCTAAGGAGTCTTAAAGGGGAATGGAAGAAGATCTAGATGACAAGACTCACTGTCGTCAAGACGGGGTAAACGACATAGTCGATTGCCACTAAGGATGGCTTGGCGGCACTCGATGCTGCCGTCAAGAGCATATTGATGGCACTGCCGTCAATTTCCTCCGACCAGAAAAAACATCAAAACATGGGTTTATAAATACATAAAATTAGAAAACACCAAGTATAACATGCACAACAAAAAATCAAAGTGTTGAGCCTTACATTACTTCTTTTAGAAAAGTCAAAAAGTGACAATAGGTATATGCATGACATGTATCAGATTAAATAATTCTCATCCAAATATTTATACATAAAAGACACTTTTCATAAGTTACACATGCACATTTAATGCGTGTCAAGTTGTAAACAGAAGCACATATATATATAGACGACATAAACAAGTATTCTAGATTGTAGTCATGTCAAGAAAGATGAATAAAGTATTTTGAGTGATTCCTAAATAACTGATTATTTGATGAAGTGAAGGAAAGAATAATCGATTAATTTAGATAACCGATTCTGGAGAGGCTAATGCAGATAACCGATTAATTCGAGTTCGAAAGATGCCTCTATAACTCCAGCTATTGGAATAATGATTCATTTGATAATTGGAAAAATAATTTATTTAATAATCAGAATGACATTTGTTTAGTAATCGGAAAGCTAATTGATAGAAGTTATATAAATATATGCATCAGTTTAAGTTATTACACTTATCAATTTTAGTTATTACCAAAACATATGGATAAATATAGGAGTTGTTCAACATGACCTCATTATGAATGCCAATGGTCATGATAGTGTTCTCCTTGTTCGGGGTCGTTGGAGCTGAGGAGGGGTATCAATAGGTCGTTGGAGCTGAGTAGTGGGGACCAGCTCTCGCAGTTCAATGCCAACGGCAACTACTCCAGCAAGTTCCTCCGGGATGTCGTAGTGAACTTCCAAGTCATGTCTGCCATTGAGTGCCCCTAGCGGGAGCCTCTCCTCTAAAAGCCAGAGGTGTCGTCGTGGTCGAGAGAGAGAGAGAGAGAGAGAGAGAGAGAGAGAGAGAGAGAGAGAGAGAGAGAGAGAGAGAGAGAGAGAGAGAGAGAGAGAGAGAGAGAGAGAGAGAGAGAGAGAGAGAGAGAGTTTAGGGTTATTTTAGTCATATTATATTTTTTAACAGTTCCATTATTTGATAGCAAAGTATTCTTTTGATTCTCAAAGCCAAGTAACCCTAGGGATACAACCAGTGGCTTTTTTTAAATTTGAGGGATATATATTCTAATAGCTGGATTTTAGATTTTATATCACTGAATATGGAAGATTGTAGGGGTATATAAATAAGTTTCTTAAATTTGTGTAAGTTCGAGTAAATTTGTATAAGTTGCACCATATTTATGTAAGCTGCACAAATTTGTATAAGTTACAACATATTTATGTAACTTAGTGGAATTGACGATGCCCTCTTTAGTAAACTATCTTTACATGAAAAATAAAAAAAGTAAATATGCTATTTTATTAAAATATTACTATATATGTTACTTACCATTGTCGTTATCTTATCTCTGGCTACTTCTCATCCATTTAATCTGTTTAATTAAAGAGATATTTATTACCCTCGTGGAGGGAAAAAAGTTGATATGAATTGTTTGAGAAGTAATTTTATTTGTTGGAGAGAGAGAGAGAGAGAGAAGAGTTTTATGAGGCATTCAATAATAAAATTATCTATTAAACAATCTGCATAGATAACAATAAACATTTCTCAACTATGAAGAGTTAAAGTAACTCATGTAAGAAAATGAGAATTTTATTCCCTTTTAGTTTTTAAAAATAACATATACTAAAAGTAATAATTTTAAACATATATTTATAAATTTGATTTTTCAACATAAATATGTGGTCCATCTCTCTCTCTCCTCTTCACTTTTTTTTTCTATCTCCCACCTCCACCCCGATCTCCCTCTTCTCTTCCTCTATCTCTAATGATTCTAGAAGGGGAAACCCTCCACCACCCCCCACCTCTCTCTCTCTCTCTCTCTATCTCTCTCTCTCAAGCAAAGGGCTGGATGATGGGTTGGGGTGCAGTCGGGGAGTGGGGCTGGGGATGTGGTTGGGGTTGTGCTAGCTGGGGCACTGCGACTTGGGGGCGTGCTACCTTCCTACGTCGTGTGTAGGGCTGTCAATGGATACTTGAAATCTGATATTTTAAAATATTTTCATAATTTTTATAGAATTCGAATCTCTGATAAAATAGGTCTAATGGTTTATAAGATTTCGAATCGAGTTTCTGAATCTTATAGGATGTGGAACCAGAAACAAGAATTTCTGAATCTGTAAACCCAATTCCGAATCCGATTCATTCAACTGGAGAAGTAATTGCATCTACCCTTAGGTATTTGATGTCAACCATAAACATGGTAGTGTTGTCACGCCCCGACATTTAGCAGCGGAATAAATACCGGGGGACGTGAATGATACAAACAGGCGTATCACAGTTGAGTAACGCAGAGTCACAATTGAATATAATAACACATTTGAGGCTATATTATGATCACCCAAAAGTATACTTTATTTCATTCCATTCAACTAGATCCAACCTTACATAAGAAAGAACCAACTAAAGGTCCATTATTCAAATAAAACTTCCAGAAAAGTTAACTATTACATAGACTACTAAATTGTCTATTTCTAAACTATCATCGACTCATATGGAGGGTGCTCATCACTCTGCCCTGCCCCATCAGACCCACTGGTTCTTCATCACTTCCTAAAAAAGGGTAGGATGATAGGGTGAGCGAACTAGCTCAGTAGGATTTACATCTCAATATGGTGCGGGCACTAGTATACATGATTAACATTTTAAAAGGCAAGATATGAACATGATGACAATGCATGCAATACTAACAGATCGAATAGTAAAGTAGAACGGATATCATTTCAGATTAAAAGTTGAGATGCATATATACAGTGGACAAATATTTCAAGAATAGAATCGCATCAAAAGAGATTGGCCATATTCAGATAGATATCATGCGTTCACATGATCAGACGTATCATATCAAATCATATCATATCAGATCACATCAGACTTATCATATCAAACAAAGGCACATTCACACAAATCTTGCATATCGTATCAGTGCCATGCCACGCACCACAAGTCCATACTCCCGCGGTTAAAAAGTACGTTGGGGTGCTCCTCCCCAGGACCAGACAGGGCCCATATTGCACAGGCATTGGTTCAAATTTGGACCGGAGTCCCACGTTGTGCTGATCAAACAGATTCATATTATGGCCACAGAGTTTCAATCAAGCTCGCAGTAAAGGAAACATGATCATTCGTAGAGTCAAGGTATGACAAATAGCTCAAGAGAACAGGCAGGATAATGACATATCTTATGTTTCATAATTCATTAATGTCTTGACATGAGGATGTTTCAAAAGACAGATCATATACAGAACATGTGCTCTCAATTTCCCAAGAAGGTGTGCCTATTCGTGCAAATATGTAAGTGACGAGTTACGGATCTTTCATATCATGTATGCAATTGACAAATGATTATTTGAACACCGAAAAACATAAAACTATTGAAACTCATTTGCAATTATGACATTAACTCCACTAGCAAGTCCATACTAACATGTATTCATCCCCACATTCATATCATATTCTTATCTTATCAATTGACAATAAGCAAGATCACAAGATAATCCAATGGACATAAGATCAATCACACCATTACACATTAGAATCGTAATCATATCATTACTATTTTTCAATGGGTTGATTTATTTTAGGTCCATGCATACCCTATAACATCGTCCACATGCTAGTAGACATCATGAAATGATCAGACCCAAATTATGTATTTTTTTTGTAAGGGTAGTGACGACACACCCCTTACTGGTGTCGACACAATGCTTCAAAACAAGACAAAATAATGTAAAACTGGTCAGTAGTGTCGACACTAGTTCAGGTAGTGTCGACACTAGAGACAGCTCCCAGAAAACCTTCTGGCCAATCTAGGACGGTGTGTCGACACTAGCTCAAGTAGTGTCAACCCTAGAGGCCTTCCCAGAACACCTTTTGGGCCATTTTGGGACAGTGTGTCGACACTAGATCAGGTAGTGTCGATACTAGTGGTCCTCCCAGAAAAAAAACATAAGTCAGGTGTAACCAGAAAACATGTCTCATGCAGCGATTCACTTTCCACTCTTGTAACTCTCTAAGGAATGACATTTAGATAAAACATTCAACACGAAAGATGATCGTGACTTCGAGTAGAATAACTTTCATGATGAAAGTTTAGTCAAATTCAGTCTCGAATCACGTTCCTAATAAGAAGAACAGGAAAAGCCCTAATGTGCACGACTTAGGGAACACTACGAATACGCAATGTATACTCCATGAAATTGAGTCAAACTAAGTGCAAATAAACCTAGACTCAAAGATCTACATGATGGTGTTGGTTTCTTTAATCTTGGCCCGAGAACACCTACCTTTGAATGCTAAGACTCTCTGCAGATTTCTGGGTTGATGCAGAGCGAGGTTGAGGAAGACCTCGATTCTCCCCAGCCGTTCTCCACTTCCCCAGCGCTCCAAACTTGCTACTCTCGACCCCAACTTGTTCCTAACCTTCCCCAAAGTTTAGGGACGAGTTCTATAGTTTTAGGGTGTAGTTAAGAGTCCTAACGGGACTAGGAAAGGGGCTACGAGTTCTGTTTCCCACTTTCATAAAATCTGGGATTCTCTTACCCAAAGAGGTAGCAAAGGTTAGGAAACCACCAATTGGGGTTGGGTTCGGTTTTGGCTTACCTTGCATGACTAATTACCTTAATTTTAACCCTAACTTGCCCTCTCCAATTATGGCATAATTACATACATGAATTTCTGGGAAATTCCTGTCCTAATTTATTTATATCCTTGGGCCAAATGTGCTCTATTGGCCCAATCTTGTTAATGGGTCATTATACATGGTGTTGGAAGTCTCTCTAATATGTTTTTTAATTTATCCTCCTTTATTTCCAAAATTTTTAAATCACTAAATTTTCGGGGTGTTACATCCTCCCCCACTTAAAAAATTTGGTCCCCAAATTTACACGTAATGGTGTAGTTCGTACCTGAGAATAGTTCTGGGTGGTTTTTCTTCATTCTTTCCTCTGTTTCCCAGGTAGCATTGGTAACTCCCCTCGACTCCATTGGACCTTCACCATAGTATGGTACGATTCCTCAGTCGTTGAATCTTCCGATCCAACAGTTTGATCGCTTCTCTTCATAAGTCAGGTCCTCCTGAATCTCCAAGTCTTCATGGTTGATTACATGGTCGGCATTGAATAATACTTCCTCAGCATGGATATGTGGAACACATTATGCACGTTCGCCAGTTGTGGAGGTAGTGCAAGTCTATACGCCACCTGACCAATCCTTTCCAAATTTCAAATGGCCCTATAAATCTGGGACTCAACTTTCCTTTGATCCCAAATCTTTGAATTCCCCTTGAAGGTGAGACCTTCAAGAAAACATGTTCGCCAACCTGAAATTCTAGTTCTCTCCTTCTCTTGTCTGCATAACTCTTCTGCCTGGATTGTGCTATCTTCAGACGTTCCCTGACAATCTAAACCTTTCTGACAGTCACCTCAACTAAGTCGGGTCCAACCCATTGGTTCTCCCCAACCTCTTCCCAAAAAGGGGTGATCTGCAACTCCTGCCATATAAGGCTTCAAATGGAGCCATCTTGATACTTGCCTGATAGCTGTTGTTATATGCAAACTCCATCAGGTACAACTGATCATCCCATCGCCCTCTAAAATCTAGCACCAGAGCACGAACATATCTTCCACAATTTGATTGGTCCTTTCGGTTTACCCATCAGTCTGAGGATGGAAGGCAGTACTAAAATTTAGTTTAGTACCCATGCTGCCTGCAATCCCTTCCAGAAGTGTGAAGTAATCTAGGGTCCTGATCCGATATTATGCTAGTTGGAACCCCATGCAATCTGACTACTCCTTAACATATAGTGCAGCCATACATCCACAGACCAGTACTCTTAATCGAAAGAAATGAGCCGACTTAGTCAATCGATCCACTACTACCAAATTGCATCCATACCCCCTCTAGTCTGGGCAATCCCATGATAAAGTCCATGCCGATACTATCCCACTTCCATTCCGGGATTTCTAGTGGTAGCAGTCCACCAGCTGTACGGAAATGCTCGCCCTTGACTTTCATGCATGTTAAACAGTACGATACATGATCGGCCACATCCCTCTTCATGTTTGGCCACCAGTACGACCTTTTCAAGTCTTGGTACATCTTTGTTGCTCCAGGATGAATCGTATACTTGGACTGGTGAGCTTCATTTATAATCTCTTCTTGAGCCTCCATGATCAGGGACACATGTTCTACCTCGGAAGAGTAATCTTCCCTCACCTGATAGTGTGAAGTCAAGTCTTTGTTCTAGCTTTTCCTGATCTCAACTAAGAATGGATCCTCTCCCTATTTCTCTAGATTTCGGTCAGTAGATCGGATTGTCTGGAGATTGGAGATCAGTACCCTTCTTTCCCATGTCTAAGTTCAAGCTTGCAATTGCTCAGAACTTCCATTCACCCAGCATCATACTAGCTAGCATAGCTCCTGGTTGTCTACTTAGAGCGTCTGCCCTACATTGGCTTTCCCAGAGTGATACTGAATGGAAAAGTCAAAGTCCTTAAGGTACTCTACCACCTTTTTGTCTCAAGTTAAGCTCCTTTTGTGAGAACAAGTATTTCAAATCTTGTGTTAGAAAAGACTTTAAATTGCTCACCATAGATATAATGCCTCCAAATCTTCAAGCGAATACTACAGCTGCTAACTCCAGGTCGTGAACCGGGTAGTTCACTTCGTGGATCTTCAACTGTCTTGAGGCATATGCTATTACCTTCCCTTGTTGCATTAAGACGCATCCCATACCTGTTCCAGAAGCATCTGAATAAATTTCAAATCCTCCCTCTTCAGTGGGTAAGGTGAGGACAGGAGCAGTAGTCAGACACTTCTTCAAGTTGTTAAAACTCTCTTCACATTCATCGGTCCACACAAAAGGCTTTCCTTCCAGGTCAGCTTGGTTAATGGCACTGCAATCTTTGAGAATCCTTTATAACCTTCGATAATATCCTGCCAATCCTATAAGCTCCTGATCTCTGTGACGCTTGTCGGTCTTTCCCATTAAGCACAGCCTCAAACCTTTGATGGATCAACATGATACCATCCTTGGTACTACATGTCCTAAAAGGATACCTCCTCAAGCCAAATTCACATTTGCTTATCTGGATATAATTTATTCTTCCTTAAAATCTGTAATGAGATCCTCAAATGCTCCTCATGCTCTTCCTTGTCTTGAATAGATCAATATATCATCGATGAATACCACCACAAATTTATCAAGATATTGGCGATAAATGCTATTCATCAACTGCATGAAAACTGCAGGGGCATTTGTTAGTCCGAAAGGCATAACAATAAATTCATAATGCCCATACTGCTTCAGAGGCTGTCTTGTGATATCCTCTCCTTTGATCCTCAATTGATGATACCGGATCTGAGATCTATTTTAGAGAAGTATCTAGCTCTAGATAATTGGTCAAACAACTCATCAATCCTTGGCAGAGGGTATTTGTTCTTGATGGTTAACTGATTTAGTTGTCTGTAATCTATACATAGCCTCATCGACCCATCTTTCTTCTTGACGAAGAGGACAGGTGCACCCCATGGCGACGTACTCGGTCGGATGAAACCCTTCTCTAACAGTTCATCAGTTGCTCTTTTAATTCCTTCAGTTCTGCGGGGGACATTCTATATGGTGCCCTAGAACTGGTGCTGCTCCAGGGCCAACTCGATGGTAAATCGACCGCTCGCTCAGGAGGAATTCCTGGCAAATCTTTGGGAAAAACATCAGCGTATTCGCTGACAAGATGGATGTCCTCAACTTTGACCTCCTTCTTTGTGATGACAACAGCAGCAAGAAAGGCCATACAACCTTTCCTCATCATCCTTTTGGCTTGTAGTGCGAAATAAGTGACAATCTCATGCGGTTTCTATCCCCTGTGAACACTAGTTTTGGGTAATGGCTAAAGGTTACCCGACTTCTCCTGCAGTTGATACTAGCCCCATGTTCAAACAACCAGTCTGCTCCCAGTATCACATCATACCCCTCATATCCATACATATTAATTTGCTGGTAGGTTTTGAGTTTCGTCAACACTTCACTAGAGGGTATATGGTTTGTAAGATTGGTGCCAGGACCAATCGGGGTTGACACAACTATTCGGATTTCATTGGGATGGGTTTCACAGGTAGGGTATCAACAAATGTTTGAGATATAAGGAATGCGTAGCTCCCGTATCGAAGAGAACATATGCGGGTCGGGAAAGAATAGTGAGTGTACCTTCCACGATACCTCCTTTTTCAGCAGCTTCCGGTTCCTGGATAGCTTGCAATCGCCTTGCCTCTTCTGTCCATTTCTGACGCTTGTCCTGAGGAGCTTGTTCTTTCAGTATTGGGCAGTCCGAGATCCTATGGTCACGACTACCACAGCGCAGGCATCTCCCTTGCGCACTCTAGCATTGTTCAGACCGGTGACTAGCTTGTCACAGTGTTTGCACCTTTCTCCCGTTGCCACCACTATCTGCTTACCTAACTCCTTTGGCTTTTATCAGCTGGTTCATTTACTCCGCCACTGGGCCTTTTCTTCCAATGGTCGGCTGATACCTTCCTGTAGAAGACACTTGCTCCCTTTTCGCGGATCTTCCCATAATTCTTTCAGCAGTCTCCATGGCATCTTCCAGTAACTGAGCCTTCTTTACCATGTCAGCATAGGTTTGAATGTCCATTGGCTCCAGTTGAGTGATGAACTGGGGCCTCAAGCCATTCAGAAAGCGTTTGCCTTCATCCTTTCTGTCCCAATTAAGTGAACAGCATATCGGGACAGACGAGAGAATTGAGCCTCATACTCAGCCACATTGAGTCCTCTCTGCTTCAAAGCCGCAAATTCGGCTACTTTCCGTTCTTGGACCCTCTCAGAAAAGTACTTGGTGTTGAATTGCTCAATGAACTGAGCCCATGTTAGTTGTTGGCCATTTAATGTTGCTTCTACCGATTCGCACCATGCCCTGACATCCTTTTCCAATTGGAAAGTCGCAAGTAGTACTTTGTTCTGGTCTGTGCATTGCATGACCCTGAATATCCTTTCAATTTCCTTAACCCAGTGTTCAGCAACATCTGGGTCAGTACTCCCCTTCAAACCTAGGCGGATCCATATTTCGAAAATTCCGATGGAGATCACCGGCTCTGCGGTTACCTCCACCCTGGGTGGCTTGTAGGATAGCCTGAGTCAAGTTCTGTATTGTTCGTTGCATGTCCCTAGCCTGGGCACGTTCAGCGGCCATTAAGGTAATAAGTACCTTCAAGATAATAATATGAGTCAGTCATCTAAATATCACATGTGACTTCTATTCCCATGGCTCTACCCAAGCTCACATCAGGTACGACAGATTTTGACTCGTGTAATCTAGTTTCATTCTATGTTCTTATTCCCTTGACCCTAAAGTTTAAGGCTCTGATACCAACTGTCACGCCCCGACATTTAGCAGCGAATAAATACCGGGGACGTGAACGATACAAACAGCGTATCACAGTTGAGTAACGCAGAGTCACAATTGAATATAATAACACATTTGAGGCTATATTATGATCACCCAAAAGTATACTTTATTTCATTCCATTCAACTAGATACAACCTTACATAAGAAAGAACCAACTAAAGGCCATATTCAAATAAAACTTCCAGAAAAGTTAACTATTACATAGACTACTCAATTGTCTATTTCTAAACTATCATTGACTCATATGGAGGTGCTCATCACTCTTGCCCTGCCCCATCGGACTCCACTGGTTCTTCATCACTTCCTGAAAAAGGTAGGATGATAGGGTGAGCGAACTAGCTCAGTAGGATTTACATCTCAATATGGTGCGGGCACTAGTATACATGATTAACATTTAAAAGGCAAGATATGAACATGATGACAATGCATGCAATACTAACAGATCGAATAGCAAAGTAGAACGGATATCATTTCAGATCAAAAGTCGAGATGCATATATACAGTGGACAGATATTTCAAGAATAGAATTGCATCAAAGAGATTGGCCATATTCACAGATATCATGCATTCACATGATCAGACGTATCATATCAATCATATCATATCAGATCACATCAGACTTATCATATCAAACAAAGGCACATTCACACAAATCTTGCATATCGTATCAGTGCCATGCCACGCACCACAAGTCCATACTCCCGCGGTTAAAAAGTACATTGGGGTGCTCCTCCCCAGGACCAGACAGGGCCCCTATTGCACAGCATTGGTTCAAATTTGGACCGGAGTCCACGTTGTGCCGAACAAACAGATTCATATTATGGCCACAGAGTTTCAATAACAAGCTCTCAGTAAAAGAAACATGATCATTCATAGAGTCAAGGTATGACAAATAGCTCAAGAGAACAAGGCGGATAACGACTATCTTATGTTTCATAATTCATTAATGTCTTGACATGAGGATGTTTCAAAAGACAGATCATATACAGAACATGTGCTCTCATTTCTCAAGAAGGGTGCCTATTCGTGCAAATATGTAAGTGACGAGTTACGGATCTTTCCTATCATGTATGCAATTGACAAATGATTATTTGAACACCGGAAAACATAAAACTATTGAAACTCATATGCAAATTATGACATTAACTCCACTAGCAAGTCCATACTAACATGTATTCATCCCCACATTCATATCATATTCTTATCTTATCAATTGACAATAAGCAAGATCACAAGATAATCCAATGGACATAAGATCAATCACAATTACACATTAGAATCGTATCATATCATTATTACTATTTTCAATGGGTTGATTTATTTTAGGTCCATGCATACCTATAACATCATGCACATGCTAGTAGACATCATGAAATGATCAGACCCAAATTATGTAATTTTTTTGTAAGGGTAGTGTCGACACACCCCTTACTGGTGTCGACACAATGCTTCAAACACAAGACAAAAAATGTAAAACGGTCAAGTAGTGTTGACACTAGTTCAGGTAGTGTCGACACAGTGCTTCAAATACAAGGCAAAAAGGTCAAGTAGTGTCGACACTAGTTCAGGTAGTGTCGACACTAGAGACAACTCCCAGAAAACTTTCTGGCCAATCTGGACAGTGTGTCGACACTAGCTCAAGTAGTGTCGACACTAGAGGCCTTCCCAGAACACTTTTTGGGCTATTTTGGGACAGTGTGTCGACACTAGATCAGGTAGTGTCGACACTAGTGGTCCTCCCAGAAAAAAAACATAAGTCAGGTGTAACCAGAAAACATGTCTCATGCAGTGATTCACTTTCCACTCTTGTAACTCTCTAATGAATGACATTTAGACAAAACATTCAACATGAAAGATGATTGTGCTTCGAGTAGAAGAACTTTCATGAAGAAAGTTTAGTCAAATTCGGTCTCGAATCACATGCGTAATAAGAAGAATGAAAAAAACCCTAACTGTGCACGACTTAGGGAAAACTACGAATACGCAATGTATACTCCATGAAATTGAGTCAAACTAAGTGCAAATAAACCTAGACTCAAGATCTGCATGATGGTGTGGTTTATTTAATCTTGGCCCGAGAACACCTACCTTTGAACGCTAAGAACTCTCTGCAGATTTCTGGGTTGATGCAGAGCGAGGTTGAGGAAGACCACGATTCTCCCCAGCCGTTCTCCACTTCCCAGCGCTCCAAACTTGCTACTCTCGACCCCAACTTGTTGTTAAACCTTCCCCAAGAGTTTAGGGACGAGTTCTTATAGTTTTAGTGTGTAGTTAAGAGTCCTAACGGGACTAGGAAAGGGGCTACGAGTTCTGTTTCCACTTTCCAAAAATATGGGATTCTCTTACCCAAAAGAGGTAGCAAGGTTTAGGAACCACCAATTGGGCTTGGGTTCGGTTTTGGCTTACCTTGCATGACTAATTATCTTAATTTTAACCCTAACTTGCCCTCTCCAATTATGGCATAATTACATACACGAATTTCTGGGAATTTCCTGTCCTAGTTTATTTATATCCTTGGGCCAATGTGCTCTATTGGCCCAATCTTGTTAATGGGTCATTAATACATGGTGTTGGAAGTCTCTCTAATATGTTTATTTAATTTATCCTCCTTTATTTCCAAAATTTTTAAATCACTAAATTTTCGGGGTGTTACAAGTGTTATCATGACTCATGTATTTCATTTTGTAGGGCACATTGTAATGGAAAATGGAGAGAATGTGATCGGTGAATAGAGATGTGTGTTAGATTTAATATTGTATTAGTTATTATAGACTATGAGTTGTAGTTGAGACTATATAATTTATGGATTGATAAATTTATATTTTAAATAATGTGATTTTAGTTTATGGATCCTATCATTCCTATGTATTGTGGATCCATGAATTTGTGATGGTTATCCAATTGTTCTTGCAGTGTGAATTAATAGTGATGTAAGATTTTATAATTTGAGATTATAAATCTAGACATCCATATAATTTGTGCATATGAGTTGTTTATATTTATCAAATATTATTGTAATGTGGATTAATATATTTGCATTTAAAGTTATATGATTTGAATATGTCAATTTACTAATTCATATGTTGATGTCTCATAATATTTTCAAATTATTCGAATTAGATCTGATTCTGTTTCTGATTTTTTTTATAAAAGTGAAAATGTGTGGAAGCGAAACACTCATTTTTAATTCTATTTTGATATTTTTCATAGGATGAGGAAACGAAACACCTATTTTCGATTTCGAATCCGATCTTTGGCAACCCTAGTCATATGAAAGAGAAGAGGCCAAGGGTTATGCAGAGAGAGAGGAGAGAGAGAGAGAGAGAGAGGAGAGAGAGAGAGAGAGAGAGAGAGATAGAGATTATGCGTCGGCAAGGGTTTCTGTTGTAAAAATAGTGGGATAATGGCATAATGCATGGCGATTCATCAACATATAAATCAGTGCAAACCATATGGTAAATGCAATAAAGGAATGTACATAGGCACATCCCGAAAACAGAAATATACATGAGATTGGATAATATCATGGTGATTATAGTAAAATGAAAGCGCAAAAGATGACTATGGAGGCGTTCCATAATGGAACTCGCCTTAGAGAAAGTATCGCCCCCCCCTATACGGTGGGCGATGGGGTCCGACGACCTTCTCCCAGGGTACAACCCGAGACACGGAATCGGTCTCGCACAAGATCGACTCCGTAAAGTGAAAGCTATATAGAAACCAAATCCTCTTCTACGAAAAGTTAGGGGGAAACATGCACCGAACACCAGAGAGAGCATCTGACAATGACCGCGGCGGCCCGAACACTGGAGGGCGACGGTGAAGACGCACTCGGACGGGAAGGCGACGACGGAGCGTGGAGACCTCGCCGGTAAGCAGTCCGGACGGGAAGGGGCGAGAGAGAGAGATCCTCAGCATGACGAGCGGTTCCTCCACGAAGAGTCAACAGGTGTTTTCAAGTTCGGTAATCGCGATTAGGGAGACCCTAATCGCTATATGAGATGCCTCACGCCCGCACAGGCAAGACAATGGGCCGGTTCAATAAACCGGTCCAAACTGGCCCAATCTCTCCAATAAGGAGGAAAATGCAAAAATAAGAAGCAAAAAGGTACCAAGCAAGCCGGCTGGACCGCGTCATCACACGCGGCGCGCCCGCCCAGCCCAGCCCGGCCCGGCGGCGCGCATGTGTGATATGGTCTAGCATAACTCCACCCTTGTCTATAAGACATAGTCCCATGGACATTAGGGGTTATGAAGCCCTTAACGCTTAGGGTATCCCATGTGGGACTAAAGACCCCTTACATAAGACAACATAACACAACTTTTGAGGTACCTTTTACTTTATCAAACTTTTTGTTTCTTTTCTCCCTTTCTTAAAATTGCCTCTCATATAACCACTTTTTACCCACATTCCCCCACAAACACAAGGTTTGATAATGAGGAACAAACATCAGAGGATAACCATACCATGCTTTCAGTAAAGGTACCTTTCGGGTTTGAACCTTTACCTAAGTATTCCTAATTTGACTCCCACAGAATCGAAGTGAACTAAGTCTTGAACTTGATTCTTTAGGGTGAGAGTTGTCAAAGGAAACAACATGATATAGGTTAAGATAGCAATCGTAAGGTGGCGCCTTCTGGCCATGCTCCCTTTCCTGTATCATAAGTACATTCAAGAATAACCCGATTCGTTAACTGCGGCCTCACAGTAGTACTTATTTAGGTGGGCTTCTCCAAGGATGCACTGCTAACATCCTACCTTACCAGGCTTGAACCCATTAAGAGTATACAACTCATCCTAACCTTGCAGTTATAGGCACTAGCTTTAGGATTCAGGGGAGGAACTCAGATATGAGATATCTAATGATCTGAGTGCCTACCAGCTCTCTCAATCAGCTTGTTATTACCACATGAACCTCTTTGTAGGATCTCTACTCAGATAGGTTGGGTTGCTACTGAAGGAGAACATTTTATGGTTTCAGTCCCATCCCCATCCTAAATTTCTGGACTTAAATTTTATTCAGTCCCTTAGTCAGAGGATCAGCTGTATTGTCCTTGGTACCAACAATCCACAGCTATCACTCCCTGAGACACTAACTCCCTTACAGATTTCAATCTGAGTTGGATGTGTCTCCTCTTTTCTGATTATACTTTGAACTTTTGATCTAGGCAATTTTAGTCATATTATCACATGCACATAGATCGCAGGTATAGGCTTACTCATCAAGGGAAGTTCAGAAAGAAGACCCCTGATCCATTCAGCCTTCATACCAGTGGTGTCCAAAGCACACAACTCAGCCTCAAAAGTAGACTGAGACAAGATGGTTTGCTTAGTCGACCTCCAGGCGACAACACCACCTCCCAGGTAAAGACATACCCTGTGACACCATTGCTCCATGAGTTTTCAGCTATCCAGCTTGCATCACTATATCCTTCAAGGACAGCAGGGAATTTCCCAAATGCAAGCCTAGAGTCATAGTACCTTTCAGGTACCTCAGCGCTCTATCTAAGCCTTTCCAGTGAGTATGGTCAGGACAGCTAGTGTATCTACTGAGTTTAGACACTGCATATGAAATGTCAGGTCTAGTACAGTTTGCAAGATACATTAAGCTTTCTATTACTTGGGAATACCGCAATTGAGACACAGGAATCCCATTCTTATTCTTGCAGAAAACTCTAGAAGGATCATAGGGTGTAGAGACAGCTTTGCAATTCTGATAGCCAAATTTCTCTAACACTTTCTCAATATAATGAGACTGAGAAATAGCTATCCCTTCAGCTGATCTGGTCCAACTTTAGTCCCAGACTTACACTAGCTTCACCCATCCTTCATCTTAAAGTTTCTACTCAAGAATGATTTAGTCTCAAGTATCATTCCCAAATTGTTTCCGAACAACAAATATCATCTACATAGACATAGGACAACACAATCATCACCATCTACCTTGTAGTAAACACACTTATCAGACTCATTGACTTTAAGCCAAATGACATGATAGTCATGTCAAATTTTTCATGCTATTGCTTAGGGCTTGTTTCAATCCATATAAGGATTTAACAAGTCTACAAACTTTGTTCCCACTACCAGGTGCTGTAAACCCTTCAGGCTGATCCATATATCTCTCTTCATCAAGATCACCATTAAGGAAGGCAGTCTTAACATCCATTTGATGGATGGTCAGATCATATATGGAAGCCAAAGCAATCAGTACCCTAATTGTGGTAATCCTGGTTACAGGGGAATAGGTATCAAAATAGTCTATCCCCTCCATCTGTTTGAACCCCTTAGCAACTACCTAGCTTTAAACTTGTCAATGGTTCCATCGGATTTAGCTTCTTCTTAAAGACCCATTTGCATCCAATGGTCTTAGAACCAGGAGGAGGGTCGACTCCTCCCAAGTGCCATTAGCGATTATGGAATCCATTTCGCTCTTTATGGCTTCCTTCCAATGCCGTGCCTCAGGAGAGGCCAGGCATCCTTGAAGGTAGGAGGATCACCCTCGATTTGGAAAGCAATAAAATCACTTCCAAAATCCTTGGCATCTTTTGTCTTTTACTCCTTCTAGGCTACTTCCTCTTTCTGACTATCAGAATCAGATGAGAGTTGGATGCACTTGCCCCCACATTTGTCATCCTTTCCACATGATCTGGAATGGATGAAGATGTGAATGGCCTAGCCTCAGAAGACACAGATTGAGGTAAACCAGTCTTCATGGGAAACACATTCTCAAAGAATGTAGCATCACGAAACACTCAACTATGGTGTTAACATCTATGCCAGGAATCTCAGACTTAATCACTAAAAACTTGTATGCATAGCTGTTTTCAGCATAGCCTAGAAAGACCGTGTCAACTATTTTAGGTCCCAGCTTTTTCCTTTTGTGTTCAGGGACAAGTGCCTTAGCTAGGCACCCCCACACTTTAAGGTATTTCAAGCTAGACTTTTTATTTCTCCAAAGTTCATATGGACTACTATCTTTATGTTTCAGGGGAACATAATTCAAATATGGCAAGCCGTATTCAATGCTTCCCCCCACATATAGTTAGGTAGTCCTGAACTCTGCAGGAGAGAGTTGACCATGTCTATGATACACAATTCTTTTTTCGTTCAGCTATCCCATTAGACTGTGGTGAATAGGGGGCAATTGTCTCATGAACAATGCCATTATCTTGGCAATATTCACTAAACTGGTTGGAGGTATATTCTCCACCCCTATCAGACCTCAACCTCTTAAGCACTCGACCTGTTTGTGTTTCTGCTTCTTTCTTAAAGATGATAAACTTCTGTAAGTCTCATCCTTAGACTTAAGCAAATACACATAACAGTATCTACTATAGTCATCTATAAAGGTAATGAAACTATTTTTCTATGATCCCTAGTCAATATGCCATTAAATTGACAGATATCAGAATGCATAAGATCCAGAATTTCTGAATCTCTCACTACAGACTTAAACAGCTTTTTGGGTTGTTTAGCCTGTACACAGATATCACACCTTTTAGAATTATCAATAGCATAATTGGGAATCAATTTCAGGTTCATCCTTCGTTTCAAAGAATTGAAATTAATATGTCCTAAACGTCCATGCCATAAATTAGATGATCAACGGCATTATGCCACAGAAATAGATGTAGACAACATCAACATCTAAATTTTTATTCATCACATGGTTCACATACACTTTAAACAACCCATCAGATAAATAACCTTTACCAATAAAAGTTTTCTGACACAAAATAACATCTTTATTACATTTAAAGTTCAACTCATAACCCTTTCTAACCAACCTAGAACCTGATAAGATGTTCCTCCTAACACTAGGAACATGGTGCACACTGTGAAGAGACAGCACACGTCCTGAAGTAAGCTTCAGATCCACGCGTCCAATTCCCATCACTGTAGCAGTGCTGCCATTACCCATGGTCACGGAGCAATCACTGGTGGCCTGATAAAACACAAAGTTAGCCCTGTCAGCACATAAATGTACATTGGCTCCTGTGTCTACTAACCACTCATTAGGTTCATAAATAGTAAATAGCTGAGGGTTTAGAGAAACATACGTGTCACCAGAAGAGGTTCCCACCGGTCACTACATTGACCTGAGCTGGATTTTCAGCAGTCTTATGGGTCAACTTTTCTTTCCGTTTAGGGAAATCCCCACGGAAGTGACCCTTTTGACCACACACCCAGCATTCTCCAGACTTCTTCTTCTTCTAAATTTTTCCTTTGGGTTTCATTTGTGTAGTTGAACCTGTCTTGGGTTTGCCTTTGACATCTTTGTTCTTATATTTTACCATAAGATTTGCACTAGCCTCCACAGGCATCCCTAGTTTCTCCTTTCTATGCTCCTCTTCAATGGCAATGGCTCCCATCAAGTCATCAAGAGAATAGATCCCTTTCTATGTTTGAGAGCCATTCCAAAGTGCTGCCAGGTCTTTGGAAATTTCTCATTATGCACATGACTTGAAATTTTTCAGGGAGTTTCATATCACCCTCTGCCTCTGCAAGCCGTGGATCATAAGGAAAAACTCATGTGCCTGTTCGGCTATAGATCTGTCCTCCAACATGTGAAACTTGAGGAACTTTCCGACGAATACTTTTCCAGACCTTGGTCCTCGGTATTGTATTTCCGGTCAAGTTCATCCCATTGCCTTCGAGGTTAGGAATGTAGAAGAACTATAGACATCAAACAGGACATCTGACAGTGCAGTCAGTATGCACCCATGTCCAAGTCTATCTTTCTCCTTCCATTCCTCAGCCTTTGCTGCACTTGCAGAATCGCCCTCATCACTTTAGGGGATCAGACTCTATAACGGAGATCAAACCGATCATTGTGACCAAATCTTCATCCGTTGTTGCCAACGTTTGAAGTGTTGCCCTGCAAATTTCGCAGGCATACCAGACATGTCCACTTTCGGGCTAAACGATGAGGATGAAGCCATGGTCAATACTTTCTCTAAGACTGTTGTAAAACAGTGGGATAATGGCATAATGCATGGCGATTCATCAACATATAAATCAGTGCAAACCATATGGTAAATGCAATAAAAAGGAATATGTACATAGGCGCATCCCGAAAATAGAAATATAACATAAGATTATAGGTAATAAGCATGGCGATTACAGTAAATGAAGCGCGAAGACGACTGTGGAGGTGTTCCATAATGGAACTCGCCTTAGAGAAAGTATCGCCCCCACTATACGGTGCGATGGGGTCCGGCGACCTTCTCCCAGGGTACAACCACGAACACGAATCGATCTCTCGCACAAGATTGACTCCGTAAAGCGAAGCTATATAGAAACAAATCCTCTTCTACACGAAAATTAGGGCAGGAAACATTCACCGAACACCGAGAGAGCGTCCGACAATGACCGCGGCGGCCCCGAACACCGGAGAGCGACGGTGAAGACGCACTCGGACGGAAGGCACGACGACGGAGCGCTCGACCTCGCCGTAAGTAGTCTGGACGGGAAGGGGCGAGAGAGAGATCCTCAGCACGACGAGCGGTTACTCCATGAAGAGTCAACAGGCGTTTTCAAGTTCGGTAACCGCGATTAGGGAGACCCTAATCGCTATATGAGACGCCTCACGCCTGCACAGGCAAGACAATGGCCGGTTCAATCAGGCCCAATCTCTCCAAGAAAGGAGGAAAACGTAAAAGTAAGAAGCAAAAGGTACCAAGGCAAGCGCTAGACCGCGTCATCACACGCGTGCGCCAGCCCAGCCCAGCGGCGCGCGTGTGTGATATGGTCTAGCATAACTCCACCCTTGTCTATAAGACATAGTCCCATAGACATTAGGGGTTATGAAGCCATTAACTCCTTAGGGGTATCCCATTGGGACTAAAGACCCCTCACATAAAAACAACATAACACACTTTTGGGGTACCTTTTACTTTATCAAACTTTTGTGTTTTACTTTTTCTCCCTTTCTTAAAATTGCCTCTCATATAACCACTTTTTACCCACAGTTGCAAGGTAGGAAAACAATTTCTAGGAAGATTAAGGTGATATGAAAATAGATTTAGATATAACTGGTGGTTGCCACAAACTGTTTAGATTATTTTGATAAGTCCTGGTGACGGTAAATTATCAAATTTGTTAATTTAACGAGTGTTTTAATAACATAGATAATTTATAAGAATCTTATTACTAATAAATGTCGATTCTTGAAAACTTTATCTCATCCTCTCAAATATGATAAAACTATCTATTCTGATATCTTTATCTGTCAAGTCAAAAACTTCATAAAATTGAGATATCTTTTGACAATTTATCCTGAGAGATTATCAAAGAGACCCAATATTTTTTACCATTCATCAAAGCAAAACATGTAACCTCACCCTTTGCCTTGTTCTGTCCACATACTGAAAGTGCTAGAAAAGCAAGGGTGCCGATCACTTCCAAGGGCTCCTGCAAGATCCATGTGAAGCTTTGCTACTTGGCTTTATGTGATTGTTTGAGATGCTTCTGGAAGGACATCTTGGCTTAAATGCCCAACCGTGGAAGGAACTGTTTCAACTAGGGGTATCAAATGGGATGGGCCAATTTGCCCACCTGACCTTGGGCTGGGTCCCACCCACATAAACTAGCGCAGCTCCATCTATCGGCCCAATAGGTATCAAATAGGGCAAGGCCAGACTTTCCCAACAACTAATTAAGGTGGCGTTTGATAACAATTAATTAAAAGTCTAAATTTAATTTTTTTATCTATTATCTAAATCTGTAATTTAATAAGTACTTAAAAATATTAGACTTCTATTAAGAGTTATTTGATAACCAACTTAATTGAAATCTGAATTAATAGATTGATAAGGCAAACAACGATAATATTACAAAAGAAAATAGAGCAAGGAGAAAGAAAAAATTGCAGAGAGATGCCAGTACTTGCGCAGGATCTCCACCACCACCGCCACGGATCAGAACAAGTATGCAAATAGATGAGATGTGTGTGAGAGATATAGAAATTCCAATTTTTGTCTCGAAATTAGTATGCACAAATTTGCACAGATTAATGTCCACATTCCATACGGCCTAAAATTACGAAGAAGAAAAAGAACAATGGTGGCATTCCAAATGGGAAAGGCAAACACAAAGTAGTAGAAGAAGTGCAGATCAATCAAAGTAGAAAAAAAACAAAGATAAAAAGCACAATCAAACGCAGTTCTGTGCATTCCCTATAATTTACAAAACAAATCTCCTATAAAATTTTAGAAAAAAACAACTCGTTCTTTTGTTTTTCCCCCTTTTGATCCTTAACCCCGCTTAGACATGCCTTTTTCAGATCTAAGCGGGGTTTCTCTGGAGTGTTTTTTCTTGAAATCCAATCTTGTTGTTTTTGTGCGGAGTTGTCTGTGTGGTCGCCCTCCCTGGTTTTGCTTTGAACTCCAACTTTTACATACCTGCAAAGCAAAACACAGACATACGCTAATTCGGATCTTCTTCATCTTGAAGCCGCCGACCTTGATGTTGGCCCTGGTCCCTAGCTGGATCTGCAACGGCAACTTGCTCTTCTTCTTCAGATTTGAAGCAGCTGCATTCGGCCCTAGTCTTTAGTTAGATTTGCAACGGCAACCTGCTCTTCTTCTTCTTCTTCAGATCTGAAGCGGCCGCGGAGTCCAAGCTCTGCCCAGACCTGGTCACCGCTACCTTCAGCACAATCCTGTTCTTTACCTATCGGAGGCAGCAAGGAGCTCGACAGTTCCGCATAGGGTGTCGTGTGGTGGAAGGAGGGGATCAGGGCCAACGAAGCGGGCGGCGAACAAACGACAGGGAAGCGACGAGGCGTAGGGGAAGGGAGAGAGAAGAGAGAGCCAAGAGACGATCTGAAAAATAAAAAGTGCCCGACTTTTTACTTTTTTTAAGAGAAAGTTAAGAGAGTAGACAAATTTTCAGATATCTATTAGGATTTTATCAAACAGTCTTAAAATTAATGTCTCATCAGATCAGATATTAGATAATCATTAAGTGTAATCAAACACATTTTAAGTTAGAAACTCTAAGCCCTAACATTAACTATTAGATTAACATTGAATACATTTGATATTCTTCTTGAAGATTCTTCTCTGTTGGCACATCTTCAAGTATTTTCTGCGGATATTCTTATTGCAAAAACCATCTTTTTCTACTAACTGCAGCTTGTGATATCCCTTCCCCACGATCCCTGTGCGTGTGTGAACTATAGAATATGGTTACTCACCCAAGATCTTTTAATGTGGCAAGCCAAGTATGCAAATCTATATATAATATATATATATTTTTTTTACTCATCTTGTAAATATATTTGTTACTTGTATCTAACAATGAGATTTGGCAGGAAAGATAACAAAACTCTCATTGGAGTTAAATTCTTTTTCCTCTTTTGGAAAACTTCTTTGTGGACATTTTCTTATCCTAAAATTCTATCATATTGATAAATTTTGATCGAGGAAAATCTTATTGATGAGATACGGGCTTATACATATTTTTTTAGAAGTTTTCTGATCCCAAGATTTTATCACCAGTTGATGAAGTAGGACTACTTCCGAAAACGTGAACCAACCTCACTGAGCTCGAGACTTGTTCTCAGTTGGTCAATTCAACTGTTGAAGATGGGAACTCAAAATGGTAGAAAACCCTCGCGTAAAAAAAATGGGTAGTTGCCGAGTACCAGACCTAGAGTGGCCACAGAGAAAGGGATGTGCTAGGGAGGGGGTTCCTAACAAAACCCTCCATTCAAGTCAGTCTGAGCTTGAATAATAAGAAAGGGCGGAGAGAGAGAGAGAGATGATGTGGTGATATGTGTCTAATAAAATTGACATTACCATTCACTTAATTCATTAACATAAACCCACATAATTCACAACATTTACATGACTATACGTCTCACTTCCCCCAAAAAAATCTAAAATAACACTGCATAAAAAAACAAAAAGGAAGTAAAACCTACATTACTCGTTATGCAGTGAACTAAAGATCTCCCTACATCACACCCCAACTTACTTCACATTAGAGTCAAAACTCTCTAGTCATGGTTAATGGTCAACTGCATGTGTGAAGTCTTAAGACCCAACAGGTACATCTAAACGAATACATATTTATTATATAATAATAAGCTCCACAAATTATGTGTTAATTACACTTCAACCTGAATTTAATTACATTCTAAGCATAAAATATAAATCAAGAAAATTGTAACAAGATGAATATAACTTTAACTCACGCATAATCTTTATTTTATAATTCAATATAATTGATAGATATCATATCATAGTTGGCCTGAAAATTATAAATCACAGCATATTCAAATATGATTCTTTCAAATCAAATCAAATATTTAACTAAACAGATTAAATCAATTCACAATTCAAATATTTAGGTCAATAATAATAAATAACCATATTAAATATAATTAAACATATACATATATCCGATATGCATTAATCAAAGCACAACATAAGGGGTTAGACGGACACCCAAGCACCCAGATGAATAGCAACTGAGTCTTACTCGATTGAATAAGAGCAGAGGTAAATACCCAATCATTAACTACTAGTGTTGCTTCGAAGTCCAACTCCCAAATTTCACATATAGTCGTCAATTTTTGACACAAAATGATATAGGGTAATTCATAAATCCTCTTAATTATGATGGCATTATCTATGTGCTTAATTTTATTTTTATATACATAATATATAAATCATAATTTAAATTAAACATACTTAATATCATTTGTTAAAACATGATATGTAATGTTTAATAAACTCTATATGCATATAGAGGCTTTTAAGCGTCAACCATAATAATATAGTAACTTTTATGCTCTAACAGAACCATGATAAATAGATTAACTAAAGTTTAAATTTCAAATAACCAAGTATAACCATAATACGTTTCTCGGTATGCTTAGAGCAACTATAGTTCACTAAAATAATGGACAATAATGTTTTACGTATGAAAATATTAAATCTAACCACCATCGGGCTACTGTTAACACAATACATGTAACGTAGCGCATTTTTTGGATCTTCGTAGATCTTCATTTAGTGGTTGTTCGGATCTGCGTTTATTGATTTTGGTGTGGTGCTTATGACCAATGTGGGGTCATTGAGCCTTGGTCGTGGTTTTCGGGCGTTGTGCGGGGCTTAGTCGGCCGGCAGGTTAAGCCCACAGTACCTGTTGGTTCACTGGTTGTGAACGCGACGGGGGTGTGCGTCACGTTCAGGTCACAACGGCCCTGGTGTGCGTCGCGTTCAGGTCACGATGGTTCTATTAAGTATATCGTGGTATAGGTTTTACCGGCATGTAAATGATCGACGTGGTTTGTGTGTTGCCGAGTGTGGTGGTCCGGCGCCTATTCCGGAATGTCTCTTCAGTTGGGTGCCCCAAGTTTTGTGTGAGCCAGACACGTGAGTGCTCGGGGCTTGTCCCGTTACTGTGTGTGTACCGTCGAGGTCTGTGTCATCTGTCCTGGACACCCTCACTCCTGTGTTTGAGTAGTACGTCCGGCTGAGAGAAAGATGTCTGGTGGCAGCGACTTATGTTTGTGGGTGTGCAGTTGCTTGTAGCGCGCTCGGGTTGGGGTACGGACATCAATAGACGTACCGATCCCCAACTAGTCCTGTGTTTCTAGTGCCTCACTTTAGGAAGCTCGGCCGGAGTCCCTAAGGGTGCCAGGCATGGGCTGCGGGGTGTGTGACCTGCAGGTTGTGATGTTGGTTGGTCTCCACTATTCTTGGCTTGTGGTTGAGCGGCAGTTGGACCTTTCGTCCATGATTGCGAGACTGAGAGGTATTTCTTGGTTGGGTTGTCTCGGTTGGATACTGGCATCATGAACCAGTGTTTGCCCGTTGACAAGACCAGAGGGGGATGAATGAGGTTTTAAAAATATTTGATTAGTACCTGTACTTAAAACATTCACACAAAGACTTCTTCGATGAGGTTAGTAACAGTTAGTTCAAAGCGCAATCACACAAGAAAACAGCCACACAACACAAGATTATCCTGGTTCGGACCTCCTCTCCTTAGGAGTCCTACATCCAGTCCCTAAGCAACAACTCAGGATTCCACTAACTAGGGTACAGTCCCCCTATGGACACTACAACACCCTGCTCAGCTGGTATTCCTTCACACGAAGGGAATTACACCACCCTGATACCCCACCAGGTCTTCCTTCACAACAGAAGGAACAACAACACCCTGAAAGCTCTCCAGGTCTTCCTTCAACACAAAAGGGAACAACAACAGCAAAGGTAAGCAATAAGGACCAGCTCCTAGATCAAGCTTCAACAAGCTAAGATCTGAAGCAAGCAGGACTGAGAGTAAAAGATCTAGAAACATAGAAGACTCTCAGAACTACACGAGCTCTCTCAAGATTTTCACTACAGTGTGGAGAGCAAAGAGCAACACTGAAAGGAATGAGGTTCTTGGCTCTAGAATTCTATCTGAAGATTTGAATAGCTTGTGCGTTCTTAAATCCTTGCATCTTCTGATCTTCTGTCTTGAATTTATATCTCCTTTTGAGATACAGCCGTTGAAGTAACCGTTATCTCTTGGATTGGTAGACGTTAGACTGCTTGGCATTTGGAAGCTTCAACAATCTTTTATCCAAATGAGCACGCAAAGAGATAAGGTCTTCTGGCGTCTATAGGTCCAACGTTGTATGACATAATGTCTTTAGGACCCTGCACATATTAAATGCTAGAATAGTATTGCCGAGGTCTGTGTCATCTGTCCTGACACCCTTTGTAGCACCCTTGATTTTTCAAATCCAAATAAAATAAAAACTTCTATTTTATAAATGAGAAAAAATAGATTTAAATAGATTAAATGAGAAATAAGAAAAGTAAAAAGGGAATTAAGCAGCCTAATAAGTTAAAACCTAATGAGTTGTGTAAAAGGTTTAATTACAAAATAATGGGCCTAATATAGTGGAGCCCATCATGGAATGGGATTTAATTAAGTGAAATTCGCAATGTTACATAATAGTACATTAGAAAAGGGGTGAAACAAGTATTAATGGGTCATATATATCTAAAAGAGTAGTCCTAACCTTACATAATCATTACCCACGAAATTAACCTCTCCCCCATCCAAAGAAGGAGATAACTGCAAGGGGGAAGGTGATAATTATGGAAATTCGGAGTTTAATTGAAAAGAGGATTCTTAGAATGGCTAGGACTCTATTAGCTAGCTAAGACACCCTAATCTCATCCCTACCCAAAACCAAACGTGGCTGGAGCTCTGAGGGACGAAGGAGGAGTTCTGGACGTGAGGAGCTTGGAGAAGAAACAGATTGAAGCAATGGTTTTCATCTCGTTTTCGTCTCCAATCTAGGGTTCGTCTTGGTTTCGAAAAAGATAGGCAATCTCTCAAGCTAAACTCGAGTAATAATTACCCTAGGAAGAGTTCATGATCCCGAGAAAAAGCCCTTTGGTTTCGCTCCATTTCGATCTTCCATGAGGGAGAATTAATTCTTTGAATCCCTACCAGTTCCATATACCTGACCCATCATGTCTACTCTTAAACCTCGGGCATACATGATCCCATGCCATGAGAAAATTCTCATAAATACTAAATCATGATACCTTTCAAACGCCCCTGGTTTGCCTAATTTTCGTCATGTATCCATTTCTAATAAATTCGATGAACCTTGACTGCGCCTGTTTAGGTCATCGATATGATACTTGATCACTACATGTCTAAAGCTTGTCTATTTTCAAATTAATCATGCATGTTGATAGATCTATATGTCTACTTTCGTTTAAAACTAGTTTCATGCTATTTAGACCTCTATACGATTTATTATCGAATTTTGAATAGCTATGTGTCAGGCAGGCCCCCTGGAAAAGGGCATATCCCTCTTTTCTGGGCTCGGGCCACCTCCTGAGGTCGCGACGGCAGGATACACCGCGATCTCAGAGAGGTCACGACACTGGGGTCTAACGTGTTATGAACGCGGAGGATCGACTGGTCGCGACCTGTCCCCCCCCGGTTCACTCCAGCACCCAGTTCAGCAGAACGCGACCAGACACCGCGCCGCGACATGAATGTGACAAGAATCCCTGTTGCGGCTTGACCTGATCGCGACCCGACTCTATGTCGCGACCTGAACGCGACCTAACCCTACGTCGCGACCTTAGCAAAGCTGCCCAACCCTGATTTGCTTGTATAACCTTGCTAATTGCCCCATTTAATCCCTGCTAACCCCAAATCATGCACTGTAAGACAGTAACGACCTGTTAATGAATGTTGAGTATTATTCACCTGTTTTTAATCAAATAAAAGATGCGTGCATGATCAATCTTGCTCTCATGATTATCTTACACATGCACACACTATACATGAATGATTGCCACGAAACCTTGTTAAATTGCTCAATACTATATATCTGGTAATTGAGTTAACTATTTACTTAATATTCTATTTGTTTTAATGGACTTGTCATCGTTTTAAAATCGCGTGATTCGTACATCGTTACCGCTTCCCTCGGCCTTCGAGCACTCGAGGCACGATGGACCCGTTTCTATACACTTTCTCTGACTTGGACCACCTCTCCATCGGGAATACTCTCGACTGAGCCAGGGACTCCTTGTCAAGACCTCCGTAAGTCTTCTTGGCTTTGGCGCACGTCCTTAGTCAACGACCTGGTTGTACCCCAAAACCCGTTACATCTTAGGGATCAGTACGATCCATGGCCTTAGTGTGTTCTTTCCTTATCTTTTGATCACGCCGGACCATCTAGCTTGTGTACACAGCACGACTAGTGGGCGGTGGTGACTTCTACCAGATTGTCGACCCGCAGTGGTGTGCCGTGCAACCGTTACTATCGTGTGTTTACGTTGTTTTACGGAATGTCCCTATCTCATCTACTATCTATATTCTCTCATCTGTTCACGTTCTCTCAACACTCGTCTATCTCGTCTACTATACTCTCATCTATTTATTGGTACTCTATGGCCATTCTTGTGATTGTCTAAGATAAAGAAATGACTAATGCCAGCGCAATAGGGCCCGATCAGTTCTGGGAGGAGCGCCCGAAAAGTGCCAGTACCCATGGGAGTTAAAATGATCAAGGATGTGTTACGGCATGCATCCATTGCCAGCATACTATCCAGATTATCTATGACAATCAAAGCACTATCTCTACCAGTGCAAGCGTGATCGTTACTAGTGCACCGTTGTGCAATTTACATGTTATAACGTTACATGACCATTCTATTGTCGTTCTCGTTGTACTATTTTCCCTGTGTCAGATGCTATTGTTCTCTTGTTATCATGACATGCTCTACATGACTTTACTCTCTAGTTAGCCTGCCATTAAAATAACTATTTTAAGCATGCTTGTGTTCAGGAGATATTAAGACCTACTGGGCGTTATTTGCTCATCCTGCGTATTTATTTAATGTGTTTCAGGTGAGTCGGATCATGACCACACTCACGAGGATGGGACCGATGAGGAGACTCAGGAGTGACCATTTCAGCAACCAGTGCTATCTAGTAGTAGTCTGTTAGTATAGTTATGAGTTAGTGAGTCAGATAGTTGTTATGTAATAGTTTGATTTTGAATAAAGTACTCTGAGCCCTGATTTTGGCTCTGATATGTTGATGTAATAGATAGTTCATGAAGTTGATGGAGTATTAATGAAATTTGAGTTGTTTGGGATTATTCCATTTGTGCAATGGTTTGCTATTTATTTTCTCGCTCTGTACTATCTAATAACTATAATCCCGCTCTGATATTCCATATCAGGGCGTTACACCCTCACTCCTATATTTGAGTAGTATATCCGGCTAAGGGAAAGACGACTGAGAGCAGCGACTTGTGTTTGTGGGTGTGCAGTCGCTTGTAGCGCGCTCGTGGTTGGGGTTACGAACACCAATAGACGTACTGGTCCCCAGCTAGTCCTGTGTTTCCAGTGCCTCACTTTAGGGAGCTCGGGCCGGAGTCCCTAAGGGTGCCAGGCATGGGCCTGCGGGGTGTGTGACCTGTAGGTTGTGGTGTTGGTTGGTCTCCACTGTTCTTTGGCTTGTGGTTGTAGAAGACAGTTGAACCTTTCGTCCGTGACTGCGAGACTAAGAGGTAGTTCTTGTGTTGTGTTGTCCGGTTGGATACTGGCGTCATGAACCAGTAGTTCATTCCCGTATGGTGGCGTCGTTCCTTCCGACTCGTGCTTTGACTGTGGTATAGGTTTCACTACAAGAATGCGCATTAGAGACCGACATATTCGGTCTCTATTCGGTCCCTAATCGGTCACTAAAACACTCAGTGACCGAATTCGTCGGTGATGAATTTCTAGTCACAAATCTGTGACTGACCGAATTCGATCCCTATTCAGTCACTAAATAGGGACCGAATCAGTTCGATCCCTAGGGACCGAATAGAGACTACATCTGTTCGGTCCCTAATAGTGACCGAACTAATTCGGTCCCTATTCGGTCCCTAAAATAGGGACCGAACTGGGACCGAATCATTTCGATCACTATTAGGGACCGTAGGACCGAATAGGGACTGAATCAGTTCGGTCCCTAATAGTGACCGAAATGATTCGGTCTCTATTCGGTCCCTAAAATAGGGACCGATTAGTACTGAATAGTCAGTCACTATTTAGAGACCGAATAGTGACTGATTTATATCGGTCATTAATCGGTCTCTATTTTTTAAATATTTTTTTAAAAAATATACATTTTTAGGAAAATAACTGCGTAAATAAATAACAATATCCACAACAATAAAATTATCCACAAGGAAAATGTCTACAACACAACAATAATAAAAAAATCCACAACAATAATAAAATTGTCCACAACATCACAATAATAAAATTGTCCACAACATCACAATAATAAATGTCCACAAGATAAAAATAATCAAATGTCTACACACAACATAATAAAAATATCCACAACACAAATAAAATATCCACAACATCAACATAATAAAAATATCCACAACACAACAATAATAAAATGTCCACACATCAACAATAATAAAAATATCCACACACAACAATAATAAATGTCCACAACTCAAAATAATAAATGTCCACAAAAATAATAAAATATCCACAACATCACAATAATAAAATGCCACAACAATAATAAAAATATCTACAACAATATAATAATGAAATGAAATCATGATCCTCGTCCTCGTCTTCATCCTCGTGCTCGTCTCCTCCCCCCACTCGATGAAGGAACCTACAATACATATATACCAATAATAAGTTAAAATTAAATACTATTATAAGCAATAACTTATTTTAGAAGCATAAATTAAATACTATTATAAGCATAAATTATTTAAATTTATCGATTTTTATTCACTCACTTTCGGTCAATATTTTGATCGCACTAATATTTTTGTCTCACAATCGGAGTCCGAATTGAACTCCGTCAGTTACCACAAATCACACTCATCGCCCCGACCGTGCTGGAACAAACCGAGGCCAATCGGATGAGTATTTCTAATTTTGGACCCACAAACCTAAGTTTTTCATTTTTAAACTAAACTAACTTGTTTATTGTGACTTTGAGCGTCTAGCTCAAACCGGAGTCCGAATTGAACTCCGTCAGTTTTCACAAGTCACACTCATCGCCCCGACCGTGCTGGAACAACCGGAGGCCAATCGGATGATATTTCTATATTTGGACCCACAACCTAAGTTTTTAATTTTTAACTAAACTAACTTGTTTATTGTGACTTTGAGCGTCGAGCTCAAACCGAGCGTCCGAATTGAACTCCGTCAGTTTCCACAAGTCACACTCATCGCCCCGACCGTGCTGGAACAAACCGAAGGCCAATCGGATGAGTATTTCTAATTTTGAACCCACAAACCTAAGTTTTTCATTTTTAAACTAAACTAACTTATTTATTGTGACTTTGAACGTCGAGCTCAAAGCGGGAGTCCGAATTGAACTCCGTCGGTTTCCACAAGTCACACTCATCGCCCCGACCGTGTTGGAACAAACCGGAGGCCAATCGGATGAGTATTTCTAGTTTTGGACCCACAAACCTAGCTAAGTTTTTCATTTTTTAACTAAACTAACTGTTTATTGTGACTTTGAGCGTCGAGTTCAAACCGGGAGTCCGAATTGAACTCCGTCGGTTTCCACAAGTCACACTCATCGCCCCGACCGTGCTGGAACAAACGGAGGCAAATCAGATGAGTATTTCTAATTTTGGACCCTCAAACCTAACTAAGTTTTTCATTTTTTAACTAAACTAACTTGCTTAATGTGAATTTGAGCGTCGAGTTCAAACCGGAAGTCCGAATTGAACTCGTCAGTTTCCACAAGTCACACTCATCGCCCCGACCGTGCTGGAACAAACAGAAGCCAATCGGATGAGTATTTCTAATTTTGGACCCACAAACCTAAGTTTTTCATTTTTTAACTAAACTAACTGTTTATTGTGACTTTGAGTGTCGAGCTCAAACCGGGAGTCCGAATTGAACTCCGTCGTTTCCACAAGTCACACTCATCGCCTCGACCGTGCTGGAACAAATCGGAGGCCAATCGGATGAGTATTTCTAATTTTGGACCCACAAACCTAAGTTTTTCATTTTTAAACTAAACTAACTTGTTTATTGTGACTTTGAGTGTCGAGCTCAAACCGGGAGTCCGAATTGAACTCCGTCAGTTTCCACAAGTCACACTCATCGCCCCGACCGTGCTGGAACAAACGGAGGCCAATCGGATGAGTATTTCTAATTTTGGACCCACAACATAAGTTTTTCATTTTTAAACTTAACTAACTTATTATTGTGACTTTGAACGTCGAGCTCAACCGGGAGTCCAAATTGAACTCCGTCAGTTTCCACAAGTCACACTCATCGCCCCGACCGTGCTGGAACAAACCGGAGGCCATCGGATGAGTATTTCTAATTTTGGACCCACAAACATAAGTTTTTCATTTTTAAACTAAACTAACTTGTTTATTGTGACTTTGAGCGTCGAGCTCAAACGGGAGTCCGAATTGAACTCCGTCAGTTTCCACAAGTCATACTCATCGCCCCGACCGTGCTGGAACAAACTGAAGGTCAATCGGATGAGTATTTCTAATTTTGGACCCACAAACTTAAGTTTTTCATTTTTAAACTAAACTAACTTGTTTATTGTGACTTTGAGCGTCGAGCTCAAACCGGACGTCCGAATTGAACTCCGTCAGTTTCCACAAGTCATACTCATCGCCCCGACCGTGCTGGAACAAACTGAAGGTCAATCGGATGAGTATTTCTAATTTTGGACCCACAAACTTAAGTTTTTCATTTTTAAACTAAACTAACTTGTTTATTGTGACTTTGAGCGTCGAGCTCAAACCGGACGTCCGAATTGAACTCCGTCAGTTTCCACAAGTCACACTCATCGCCCCGACCGTGCTGGAACAAACCGAAGGTCAATCGGATGAGTATTTCTAATTTTGGACCCACAAACCTAAGTTTTTCATTTTTAAACTAAACTAACTTGTTTATTGTGACTTTGAGCGTCGAGCTCAAACCAGGAGTCCGAATTAAACTCCGTCGATTTCCACAAGTCACACTCATCGCCCCGACCGTGCTGGAACAAACGGAGGCCAATCGGATGAGTATTTCTAGTTTTGAACCCACAATCCTAGCTAAGTTTTTCATTTTTTAACTAAACTAACTTGTTATTGTGACTTTGAGCGTCGAGCTCAAACGGGAGTCCGAATTGAACTTCATCGGTTTCCATAAGTCACACTCATCGCCCCGACCGTGCTGGAACAAACCGGAGGCCAATCGGATGAGTATTTCTAATTTTGGACCCACAAACCTAAATTTTTTATTTTTTAACTAAACTAACTGTTTATTGTGACTTTGAGCGTCGAGCTCAAACCGAGAGTCCGAATTGAACTCTGTCGGTTTCCACAAGTCACACTCATCGCCCCGACCGTGCTGGAACAAATCAGAGGCCACAATTTTCTTTCTTTTTCTTTGGAGGCAGGGGTGGGGTGGGAGGACAGGTCTTCATATAGGTTATTAAAGAGGGAACCCCAAAAGGGCAACGAAATTTGCTGCTTACCCTATGAAGGGTGTGCTGAACTGAATAAACATACACTGGTCACAAAAAATACCATAGCTTTTCATGGTTGTGCTGAACTTTTTCAATTTACTTATTCTACAATAACTATCATATCTACTTCATATTTTTTGCAAGTTCTCCTTTGTGCAGATGTCACAAAATAGGTGCTAAAAACATGTGCAATCAGCATTTAAACTATATAATAGACTGCTATAAAACTGTAAAGCTATAATGTTTAGGATTTTTTACAGTTTCATATGCACATTAAAACTGTAAAGTATAAAATAGCAGGAACATAAGCATAAATCAAATTAACATGCATATTAAAACCTCTAGACATTAAACTATTATTGACAGGAAACAACTTAAACTGCTTTAATATGTCAATATGTACATTAAAACCTAAGACCATAACAGGTCAGATTTTAGTACTAATTACACATTCATTACACTGTAATTCCATAAATTAAGGGGAAAAAACCTGTTAAGGCAGTGAGATAGTGGACAGAAGCTGAGTAGTAGGCTCCTTTCCCTGCACATATGGACAATGAAAGGCATGGTTAGAAAACATATATTATATGAAATTAATTAAATGTTACAGCATTACACTGAATTCTATATATGCTTATAACTGCTTATGATATCAAAGAAAAAACAACTACAACACTTTTCATGCAACCATATTCAATAGAGAAAATTTTAAGAAAGGCACATTTAATGGTCTTTCACACAGAGGCATAAGAAATTAAGACTTGGATTAGCAATATATGTAACTTACTCTTCTGATCTTGTAAGAGCTCTTATTTATCGGTTCAGTGTCATAAGTAATAGGAATCTCAACTCAGAAATTGATGTTCAAGTTCTAACATTTCTCTTCATGGCCAAGAAGGCCGTGGAAATTAATTAAGTGGAATTGAAAAAGAGCGGTGGTTGGGCCCAAGCTCATATTCTGCATATCATGTTGAAATCACAAAATCGGCAGAGTTGAGATTCACATGTTCAATTCAGAAACCAATAGACTAAATACTCAATTCAGAAACTAATAGACTAAATACTCAAATTCCAGCAGAAAGCTTTTAGAACAATTATGATTAAGGTTTTTTTTTTCCCTGTTGCAGTTGGGATCTAGGTGGTTTTTGGCAATGCCAAGAAAGCAATATTCTCCATTTTGTTTTGGAAAGGCTAGTTTCCCTGCACATCAAAACTATATTTCGATATAATAAAAAAAAATAAACAAAAAACTAAACCTCCAATCTTAAGAGAAATTAAATGAATTTTATTTTACTAATGCTTGACTCTGTTGTTTCTACAACCATTTAAACTTTACTACACTTCTTCATAATTATAATAAACTGAACAGAGACCAAAGATAGAATTTACAGAATAGCTATATTAATCTCATAAAATGAAATGTTATGCATAATTCTAAATGCCCCCTTATTGGCATCTACTAATAATAATTTTTTTTCTACAGTTTGTAGGGATTATCAAACGATTAAATAACAGATAGAGAAAAGTCTATAAAACAGATAGAGGAATGTTAATAACTGATCATCCAGGGAATTGAAAATCTGACAACTGAAAATCCTGGAAATCCAATAGATACTGTCATGTATGTTTTGTCATTCCATTAACAAATTTTAAGAAACAAATATTTAATAGATATCTTTCTAGGACGTGCCCTTTCGTACTTGTCCCAACCGGACATTGGCCTTTCTAGGACATTGGCCTTTCTGCAGATTCTCAGTTGAGGATTTTTTAGTTCTGTCGATTATAAGAAGTTCGGAAATTTTATAGTCATCCTGTGAGTGTTTAAAATAAACAAACCCCCAACAAAGTGAGAAGAGAAGGCGGCAAATGGAATGAAAATCTAGCTGGGTAGGATTCCAAAGGCCTATTTTTAATTAGAAGATTGAACACAAACTTTTACGTGGTTTGATATGAAAGTAAGATAATACTCTTGTTTCAGAATAAGACCTTTAGTCTATCAAAATTTGGAATTCATGTATATACCTAAAAAAGTTTCATGCCATTACTATATTTCTATACCATATTACAGCTAACTCAAGAAAGAAATATATGTTATAATGGGAAAAAAAATGCTAAGTTGCAGTGGATGAGCTTAATTGGTTTACAGTGGAACTGTGGAAGTAGGAATCTTTCACAAAAGGACTATCAAATTTAGATAATAAGTGTTCTATCCAGTCCATGCATTTTCTTAGACAATAATAAAGGGAAAAGATAAAGAAATAGACCAAAAAGCCAAGTTGTTGGATAGAGATATAGGCAAGAAGTGACTCATGAACACCCGGGGTAGGAATAAAACAATTTTCACTACAGAGATGAACACATTAAAAAACAAACTACCAGCTGGCACTACAGAGATAATGGTGGTTAGAGAACCGAGATAAGAAAAGGCTAATAGGAACCTCATATTTATATTCCAGGGAATTGCCACATAATAACTTATGTTTCTTTGATACCACCTGGCAAAGACAAAAGGATAAGCCCTCAAAAGAGTACTGTAATCCCCCCACCAAAGATATATTCCCCTTTGTTGATCCTGCTATGACTACCAATCTCTAGCTTAGAGGATTCAAAGATGTAGGGTAAGCTACAAAATGGAGAGGCCTAGAATTGACATTGGCAAAAGGGGCTCAGAATAATGTGGGACTATACAGCTTTTGCCAAACCCAACATATAAAATGACATGCACACCTGGAACATATTTCCAATTTGTTCTTATATGCACAATAAAATACAGTAATAACACCTTCATAATCACAATTTTCAGTTTCCTCGATTTAGCAGGAATCTGAAAAAGCAACTAAGTTATGAAGTGAAGTTTTAACTTTGGTGAAGGGATTAAAGGTCTCTAAGCTATGGCAGACAGAAGGATGGGTATACTTACATATAACTCTTATCAGGCTATTGCAAAATACATTTGGATCCCCTCCCCTTCACAGGCTTAAGCTTTTGTTTTGAGTTTTTGTTCTAAAACTGCTATTAGATTGCTGTCTTGTAGGTGTATTTCCATCCTATTGCAGTTACAAAGAGGCATTACAAACATTGAAGATCAAAGATGAAGAGACGTATATGCACAGATATAAGAAAAAGGACGAATAAGAAAAGGCAAAACTATCTGAAATTGACTTGGAGAGGGATCTGGAATGTGGGATCTGCATGGAGCTGAACAGCAAGGTTGTCTTGCCCACTTGCAACAACGTGATGTGCTTGAAGTGCTATAGAGACTGGTATGTAGGGCTCTTTTTCCTCATGTTTTAATATTTTTCTGGTTTTTATTTCTTTCTATTTAAAATTTTAAATACACTCTTCCCTTCTGTTCTGCCCACCTCGAAAGGATTTGTGGACTATAACACCATTTTGTTTGACATGATAAGGCGAGGTAATATGGTGGCCACGAAAGACATAAAATCCAGATAAACTTAGACCATCAAATCAATACCAAAGTTACCATGTCAAATGTGTTCATCATTTTCTGCTTCTCAAAAGTCCTTGACAGCTTTAACACTCAGGCGTGCATGATCTCAATCATGCCCCTTCTGTCAGGATAGTCTCAAGAGAGTGAATCATATGATCTCTGAAATTCACCGATGACCATGAAGGTTGATATGTCTTTGATCTTGAAGGAAAACAAACTTTTAACCTTTTTCTCACTGCTCACCAATCTAGTTATTCCAACTGGGATCATTTAGTCCCTCTACCAAAATACAATTTTGGCCATAACCACATTTTTTGAGATAAAATTCAGTTCCTCATTTTAGCAGGAATCTGAGAAAGCAACTAAGTTATGATGTAACGATTTAACTTTGGTGAAGGGACTAAAGGTCTGCTAAGCTATGGCAGACAGAAGGATGGGTATATATATATAGCTCTTATCAGGCTATTGCAGAATACATTTGGATCCCCTCCCCTTCACAGGCTTATAGGGTGTTTGGGAGTAATTTAAAAAAAGAAATTATTTCTATCTAAAAATGATGTTGATTTCGTTTTAATTTTAAATTTAAAATCACAAAAATTTGATGTTATGTGTTGGTAAAAATAATATAATTTTTAAATTGGTGTTAATGTGTTTGGGGCGAGAGGTTTCCGGCGGATGGGGGGAGGTGGGGGGCGCCGGCATGGGGGAGGGGGGGGGGTCCGGCGGGGGGGGGGGGGGGGGGGGGGGGGGGGGGGGGGGGCGCAGGGTGAAGCCCGGCAGGGTGGGGGTGCCGGGGGGGAGGTTTCCGGCGTGGGGAGGGGGGGGGGGTGTGCCGGCGGGGAGGGGGGTGCCGCGGGAGGGCGGGGGGGCCGCGGTGCAGGGAGGACCAGTGCGGGGAGGGGTGGGGGTGTCAGGGGGGGCGCAGGGAGGGTGTAGGGGGGGGTGCCGGTTGGGAGATGGGTGCAGGGGGGCGCAGGGGGGTGCCGGCTGGGGGGGGGGGGGTGGTTGCGGCGTCGGGAGGGGTGGGGGGTGGGGGGTGGGGGGGGCGGTTGGGGAGATGGGCACCGGCGCCGGGAGGGGTTGGGGTGGCGGGGGGTGCAGGCTGGGGGGGGTGGGGGTGTCGGGGGGGGGCAGGGGCTGGGGGGTTGCCGCCGCGGGAGGGTGGGTGTGGGGGTGGGGGGTGGGGGGGGGGGGGTGCCGGTGGGGGTGCAGGGGAGACGGAAGGAGGACGGGTGGGAGGGAGCCGGGGTTGTGTGTTTTCAAAATAAAACAGGTAAGGAGTGTGTTTGTTTTTTGGAGAGATTTACATAGAGTAGAAACTCTTTCCTCAAAAAAAAAATTACTTACCAAACACGATTGTGTGTCTGTCTTCTTTCTTTTTTAAATTTAGAAAAAAAAGAGGTAAAAAATTGTAACCAAACACCCTATTAGCTTTTGTTTTGAGTTTCTGTTCTAGAATTAATGTAACTATTTGATTAAAGCTTCTAAAACTGAAGATCCAAAGGCAAAGGCCACTATGTTCACAGACTTAAGCTTTTGTTTTGAGTTTCTGTTTATTAACATGTCTTTGGAATTCCAAATAACAAAGGCCATTGGGTGTTTTAATCACCAGTATGAACTATGAAAGTTGGTGGTTAAATCAACTGCGAAGAATCCATTATTGCTTATCCATGTTGATAGATCCTTGAATGGGAGAGATAGCTAGGATAAGGATTAAAAGCATGATTAAAGGGAGATATAGTGATAAATGAATGATACCACAGATGCCAGACTGAGAAAAAGTCAACTGAAGTTGCCACCTCTGCATTTCAGCCAATATGTTTATAGCTCTATTGAGACTTATAGTATATAGCTCTTATCAACCAATATGTTTATAATAGTAGATGACAGAAAAAGGCTAAATAGTTGGGAGACTACCTACAGAACCAATGAAGTAATAGGATGTTTAACATGCAC
>CM024758.1:108140408-108238029 GCA_014218235.1 Colocasia esculenta
TTGAATTAATTGATATTTGGAAATGTTTAGCATTAATAAACGTTTCCCAGTGTCGTACTCGGACGTACGCGCTCCCACAGGGCGACACTGAAAAACTGTAACGAAAACAAAATCTGAGAACACCATAAGTTTTATAAAAATGTGGAGATATCAGAAATGTAATTATATGAATTTTTCGACGTGCGGATTTCGAGATTAAGTCGACGCTACCATTTTTTGGGTGATTTTTCACCTACTGTAAAATAAATTCTAAAAATTGAATAAAAATCATCATAACTTGTAAAACCATTATATAGTCTATGGTTAAAATTTCAATGCAAATGGACACCATTTGGATAGGTTTTCATAGGGATCTTTGGCCAGCTGATTTAAGGGCCAATTACGGTGGCCAATTTCTGGGATTTTCTGGGATACTTACGTGTGAAGCCTTGAGGAGGCCAGCACACATTAGGATAAGGATAGAACTTGGGTTTAAACTCTTACACGTTGGGTTAAGGTGTAAGGGGGTGAAAGGATGCATGAGCTACGTGTTGGGGTAAAACCAAAGGGTTTTTACCATGACACCTCATGACCGATGTGCCTCTGCATGAGGAAGTCATGAGGCTTATAAAAGTCACTTTCCTTCCATCGTACGCACCCTTTCCACACACTTTGTTCTTGCCCTGTTCTTGTATTTCTTGCTCCTTGCTACTAGAGGTGCTGTTAGAGGAGCTACTGGAAGTGCTGTTGGGAGTTGTTGCCGTTGCACCTGCAACTACTTCCATTTCTACTCCTATTTCTTCTGTAGCTGCTTCTTCCTTGGTGTTAACTTGCTGTTGAAGTAACCGTCGTGGCTAGCAAGGCATCAACTTGGGAGGAAGTTCTTCTTCCACTGAGTTAAACACTTTCATCAAGATCAAGTGGAAGCTTTCTTGCTTAGCAAGGTAGGATTCGATTCTCTTTCCTTCTCCTCTAACTCACGTTCTTGGACATGCTTTAGAACCTACTGTTTAGATGTTCCAGCTTATGCTCTAGTGTCATAAACACCTCTAGCACTATATGTATGTCTTGTGTTGCTGTAGAAGCTACTCTTTGAGTTCACATAATCCCCGTTTGGAAAGGATCTTCTTCCAGTATCATGTGGTAGTAGATTCCCAGCTATCCATGTGTAGGATTCATCTCTCTATGGTTCATTTCGGTTTTGCATATGTCACAAGGAATTCGTAATGAACGAATAAGTGACTATACTTGCAATCCTCTGTTTTCCCTTTCTAGTCATAGCAAAATTGATCTTGTTGGGAAAGGAACAACTTGGTTCTATTTTAGAGATCGTTTCCTATCTTCTTCCTCTACCTCTGATCCTTGTTCATGTTATAAAGCCCTGAGGAAGTCTTAATCTCTTTAGAACTATATGAGAATTTCTGTTTAATTGTTAGGTATGCCAAGTTTTGATTTAGATCCATAAAACATTATGTGGTTTAGTGTCCATCATGTAGGAACCTTCCATCCAACCATTGCTATCAAGGTTTTACTACTAATACTAAACTATGTTTAGTTTCAAGCAAGTCAAGTTTGAATTGCAAACCTCCTCTGGCATCTTGTTTGTGCGGTTTATAAACCACTATGAGAACTATAATTAGACTCTTCTATTTGATATCAAACATGTCTTGGTTCATAGGTTCTATAGTTAGGGTGTATAGGATAGATTTAAAGTTCTTTCTGGAGTTCTGCTGCTACCTGTCGACAGCCAGCCAAATCTGTCGACAGGCGCATGCCTTCCAGAACTCCAGGTTCTGGACTGTGTGGATCTGTCGACAGATCCTTTGTTGCTGTCGACAGAGTACACACAGAGCCAGCAAACCTGAGCTCTGTCTGTAGCATCTGTCGACAGATCCTTCCTGGCTTTCGACAACACTTGCCCTGCCTTGGATTTCAGCACCTTTTCATGTGTGAATCCTTGATCAAAGTTCATCCTAATAGCCTACCAAGTTACCCTCTTATTTACTTTGATATTTACTGTCATTCTACTGTAAGGAATACCACTTGAGATACCTTACTCACCCTTGAAATATCCTTGAAGTTGTCAACTACGAATGGTACTCCGTTGAGTCCATTCTCCTGTATTCGGTAACTAAGTTCATATTACTTGATATCTTAAGAGTTTAAGGCTTGCATATCTTGTGAGACGTGATAAATTGAGATGATGACATTTATTGGGTCCTTGGACCCCACATGATTATTATGCCTGGCAAATAAGGGCTGGTTCAGTCCTGGGGGGAGCGCCCGAATTCGTCAGTGGCCGCACGGGGGCAAATTTGTCAGTGGCCGTGCGGGGGCGATGAGGACAGTGGATGTTGGCATGCATCAATTCGTGTTTGATTAGTCATCATATCATACTTGTGTGTGTGAAAATATGTCTGATTGTCAGTGGCCGCACGGGGGCAAATTTGTCAGTGGCCGTGCGGGGGCATTGAGGACATCGAGATGTTTGACATTGCATTAAATACTGTCTGATTATGGTCATCATGTTATCTGTCCTGTGTGAATATATATGTGAGCCAAATTATGAGATTCATTGTGAATTCTTGAGCATGTTTGTATTACAGTTCTACTGTCCCACTTTAACTGCCATGATATGATGCTTACATGTTCTTCTGTGATATCAGTCTAGTCTTTTTCCTTGATCATTATATAGCTAAATCCTTTTGATTTGAGAATTTGAATCCTACTGGGCTAGTTAGCTCATCAAATCCTATTTCTTTCAGGTATCTACGATTTTAGAAGGCAGGACATCAGGATTTGTGGGCTGAGAGACAACCTTTAAGGCATTTAAGTTTGAATTGTAAATAGAGAGTCATGTAATACCTGTAGACTGTCAATGAATAATTATTTTTATTTAGTAAAGTCCGAGCATTCTTCTGCTCAAATAGTTCAAAGTTTACTCTTGATTCCTCATGCGTTCACGTTCCGACATTTATAGTTATATTAATGACGGGACGTGACAGAGTGGTATCAGAGCATTAGTTCGATAAACCTAGGGATACCTGTGAGGATGGGTAGAAAGCCTGAGGTTAAGCTAGATAAGTATAGTTGGATATAGATTGTATTGAGTATGAATGAAAATTTAGAGGATTCCTTCTTTCTTTCATTCTTGCTTCTTATTCCTACACAAGAACTTCATGATTAAAGTGTTTACCATGTACACACACTTGAAACAACCATAGATGTGTTGCTATATTCCTTGTAATCATGCTTTAGCTAGAGTTTGTGCTATGATTCAAGTATATCATGAAACTCATCCATTAGAAGCAGAAAATGTTGTTAGGAAGTGTTGCACTTCTAGCTGTCATTTTTCCTCAGATTTCCATGCCACAATATATACCTTTTGTTCTACTTGTTTCCCTCATGGAAAGTGGTGTTTAGAACTGGAAACAAACTCTTTTGATGTTGTCAATCATGTAAAGATTCATAGGAACACTTAGTAGAATTTTCTATGGTAGTTTTTCAAGATTCCTGGAAGTTTAGATCACACCTGTCGACAGCCAGCATTTACCTGTCGACAGGTAACATGCTTCCAGAACCCAGAAATGCAGAACTGACAGTAACTGTCGACAGTCACTCCCTAGCTATCGACAGATACCCTCAGAACCAGAAAACCTTGCTCTGTCTGTGCTATCTGTCGACAGCCACTTCCTAGCTGTCGACAGACACCAGTCTGTGATGAACTGGTCCTTCTTCAGTCAGTTAGAAGAGTCAGCAGGCACTCTGTAGAACTGAAACTCATACCTTATTTACATGTAATATCTTAATAAGGAAGTACCCCCCATTTGAATCTAATAAAAATATCAAAAAATCATAACTCTTACCAATAAAAAGTCAACTTTCCCATCGAAGAAGAAAAAACAATTTTTGCGATTCCATCAAAATAGCGTCTTTCTAATTTCTCACAATTTGACCTACCTAAAAATTTCATAATTCAAGTAAACCTAGTAGAATGATAAAATTCAAGGTCCGGTGAAAAATGATAACACACACATATGACTTCTCCAAGGGAGCCCTCTCCTACTGAAGGAAAAGTCAAACCTGTTCATCCTCCCTTATTTACGTCAAAATGACTTTTGCAATGATATGTTATTATTTCCAACTTTAAATAAGAATTGGTAATGAATGGTTCACTCAATCATATAGATTTCATGACTATCCTCGTGATGTATTCTTCAGTTGACTTTCCAATTTTCTTGGATTCTCACTTATTATACCACTGAGATGAACCATTAAATCATCATTTACACTAAACCAAGACTCTTTAAATAACTCAAATGTGTGAAACACTCACACAATTGATGAATCAAAATTTCAAGATTGTTTTAAATCTCACGAACCTTATATGTAAAAGTAGGATTAAATCTATTTATCTCTACTGGAATGGATAACCAAATAGATTAGTGAAGAAAAAGAAATAGAAAAAAATATACTGGAGTAATTTCTGAAGAAATGCAAGAATATGTAAACATTTTGTACTAGAGTTTGGATTTGGTCAGATGATTCCTTAAACTCCTAATAGCATTTTCTACAGGCTAGAGTTTATTGCATTCCTCTTCTAACCGTAACATAAGGATCAATTGTCTCTATGTTGAGATTAAATCTTAAAATTTGCTTCAACTAATCAGTGGCCTGGCGAGTCAACGCACATAAACAAATTGACTAGGGTCTGTAGGAAGTTTTAGAAAAATCAACTCCATGTTTTCTAGAATTGACCTCAATCAGGTGATCGCAGTTTTGATTAACTTAATTTAAATTTATTTACTTAGCCCGCGTAAGGGAGAAAAAGCACATTGGAAAGAGGTTCAACATGCAATGGACAACCTTGCTCAGTCCTTAGAACGGGTAGTTCCCGTTGTTGATCAAGGAAAAATGAAGCTATATAAGAATATTATAGTCCAAACTCTCAGAAACAATAAGTATTACAGTGTCCATACGGAAGAAGACAGTTCTCCCCAGTAATAGAGAAATCGCTGGCAAACAAGATGAAGCGGAGCAAAGAGAACAAAAGAGTAAGAAGGCCAAAAAGCAAGCGAACATTAAGGCACAACTTAAGGAAGCTTGTGCATGTTGTCACAAATCAGGTCATGTCAAAGAGACTGTTGGCGGAAACTAGGAGCATGTTTAAGTGCGGAAGTCTAGAGCATCAGATCTCAGAATGTCCTGTACTCTCTTAGAGCAAAGACAAGAGTTCAGGAAAACTTGAAGCCATAGGGAAAAGTGACTGAAGCTATTAGAAGTAATTTCATGTATAAGTCAATAGGACTTGAGTATAGTGACAAATACTTGAGTTTAGTTGTTACAATATATCAAACTTGGTAAGTTTTGCCAATCAATGTAACTTTATAAGGCTGACTATAGAATTCTGTAATAGAAATCTTATGGGATAAATAAAATTCTTGTTGTCTATCTCCATATTCTTCACAATCATCATTCTTGTCATACTTTATTAACCTTCCTAAGAGAATATGTATTTACATAACTCTCTAAGGAATAAGGTTATTCCTTAGTGGGGAAGACTTTGAGTATGATATACCACTGCCAGTGATAAAGAACATAGTGAAGGTTGTATCTAATTGAACCCATAATCACAACATGGCTCTTTAATATCTAAATATGCTAATATTTACATCCCCATCAACTAACGATGATATGATTATATAGAGAGTGTAAACATCGTATGACATAATAATCATGACGGGATTGGTGAAACTAATCTGGATTAGATAAAGTTTCAAAGACTGAAAACTTACATTTTTGTGATCCATCCAAACTAGTCAAGGAGTTTGGAGGACCAAACTCTGTTTAGTGGGGGAGAGTTGTAACGCCCCGAATTTTTTTATTTAGTTGAGAAACTTGAAAAATAAGGTTCTTAGACTTAACAATTATTCTTAGGTTGAATTAATTGATATTTGGAAATGTTTAGCATTAATAAACGTTCCCCCCAGTGTCGTACTCGGACGTGCGCGCTCCCACAGGGCGACACTGAAAAACTGTAACGAAAACAAATCTGAGAACACCATAATTTTTAGAAAAATGTGGAGATATCAGAAATGTAATATATGAATTTTGACGTGCGGATTTCGAGATTAAGTCGACGCGACCATTTTTTGGGTGATTTTTCACCTACTGTAAAATAAATTCTAAAAATTGAATAAAAATCATCATAACTTGTAAAACCATTATATTAGTCTATGGTTAAAATTTCAATGCAACATGGACACCATTTGGATAGGTTTTCATAGGGATCTTTGGGCCAGCTGATTTAAGGGCCAATTACGGTGGCCATTTCTGGGATTTTCTGGGATACTTACGTGTGAAGCCTTGAGGAGGCCAGCACACATTAGGATAAGGATAGAACTTGGGTTTAAACTCTTACACGTTGGGGTTAAGGTTAGGGGGTGAAAGGATGCATGAGCTACGTGTTGGGGTAAAAACCAAAGGGTTTTTACCATGACACCTCATGGCCGACGTGCCTCTGCATGAGGAAGTCATGAGGCTTATAAAAGCCACTTTCCTTCCATCGTACGCACCCTTTCCACACACTTTGTTCTTGCCCTGTTCTTGCATTTCTTGCTCCTTGCTACTAGAGGTGCTGTTAGAGGAGGTACTGGAAGTGCTGTTGGGAGTTGTTGCCGTTGCACCTGCAACTACTTCCATTTCTACTCCTATTTCTTCTGTAGCTGCTTCTTCCTTGGTGTTAACTTGCTGTTGAAGTAACTGTCGTGGCTAGCAAGGCATCACTTGGGAGGAAGTTCTTCTTCCACTGAGTTAAACTCTTTCATCAAGATCAAGTGGAAGCTTTCTTGCTTAGCAAGGTAGAATTCGATTCTCTTTCCTTCTCCTCTAACTCACGTTCTTGGACATGCTTTAGAACCTACTGTTTAGATGTTCCAGCTTATGCTCTAGTGTCATGAACACCTCTAGCACTATATGTATGTCTTGTGTTGCTGTAGAAGCTACTCTTTGAGTTCACATAATCCCCGTTTGGAAAGGATCTTCTTCTAGTATCATGTGGTAGTAGGTTCCTAGCTATCCATGTGTAGGATTCATCTCTCTATGGTTCATTTCAGTTTTGCATATGTCACAAGGAATTCGTAATGAACGAATAAGTGACTATACTTGCAATCCTCTGTTTTCCCTTTCTAGTCATAGCAAAATTGATCTTGTTGGAAAGGAACAACTTGGTTCTATTTTAGAGATCGTTTCCTATCTTCTTCCTCTACCTCTGATCCTTGTTCATGTTATAAAGCCCTGAGGAAGTCTTAATCTCTTTAGAACTATATGAAATTTCTGTTTAATTGTTAGGTATGCCAAGTTTTGATTTAGATCCATAAAACATTATGTGGTTTAGTGTCCATCATGTAGGAACCTTCCATCCAACCATTGCTATCAAGGTTTTACTACTAATACTAAACTATGTTTAGTTTCAAGCAAGTCAAGTTTGAATTGCAAACCTCCTCTGGCATCTTGTTTGTTCGGTTTATAAACCACTATGAGAACTATAATTAGACTCTTCTATTTGATATCAAACATGTCTTGGTTCATAGGTTCTATAGTTAGGATGTATAGGATAGATTTAAAGTTCTTTCTGGAAGTTCTGCTGCTACCTGTCGACAGCCAGCCCAAATCTGTCGACAGGCGCATGCCTTCCAGAACTCCAGGTTTCTGGACTGTGTGGATCTGTCGACAGATCCTTTGTTGCTGTCGACAGATACACACAGAGCCAGCAAACCTGAGCTCTGTCTGTAGCCATCTGTCGACAGATCCTTCCTGCTTTCGACAACACTTGCCCTGCCTTGGATTTCAGCACCTTTTCATGTGTGAATCCTTGATCAAAGTTCATCCTAATAGCCTACCAAGTTACCCTCTTATTTACTTTGATATTTACTGTCATTCTACTGTAAGGAATACCCACTTGAGATACCTTACTCACCCTTGAATATCCTTGAAGTTGTCAACTACGAATGGTACTCCGTTGAGTCCATTCTCCTGTATTCGGTAACTAAGTTCATATACTTGATATCTTAAGAGTTTAAAGGCTTGCATATCTTGTGAGACGTGATAAATTGATGATGATGACATTTATTGGGTCCTTGGACCCCACATGATATTATGCCTGGCAAATAAGGGCTGGTTCAGTCCTGGGGGGAGCGCCCGAATTCGTCAGTGGCCGCACGGGGGCGATGAGGACAGTGGATGTTGGCATGCATCAATTCGTGTTTGATTAGTCATCATATCATACTTGTGTGTGTGAAAATATGTCTGATTGTCAGTGGCCGCACGGGGGCAAATTTGTCAGTGGCCGTGCGGGGGCATTGAGGACACCGAGATGTTTGACATTGCATTAAATACTGTCTGATTATGGTCATCATGTTATCTGTCCTGTGTGAATATATATGTGAGCCAATTATGAGATTCATTGTGAATTCCTGAGCATGTTTGTATTACAGTTCTACTGTCCCACTTTAACTGCCATGATATGATGCTTACATGTTCTTCTGTGATATCAGTCTAGTCTTTTTCCTTGATCATTATATAGCTAAATCCTTTTGATTTGAGAATTTGAATCCTACTGGGCTAGTTAGCTCATCAAATCCTATTTCTTTCAGGTATCTACGATTTTAGAAGGCAGGACATCAGGATTTGTGGGCTGAGAGACCAACCTTTAAGGCATTTAAGTTTGAATTGTAAATAGAGAGTCATGTAATACCTGTAGACTGTCAATGAATAATTATTTTTATTAGTAAAGTCCGAGCATTCTTCTGCTCAAATAGTTCAAAGTTTACTCTTGATTCCTCATACGTTCACGTTCCGACATTTATAGTTATATTAAATGACGGGATGTGACATAAACCCTCTCAGAAAAGTATTTAGTGTTGAAACTTCAATGAACTGAGCCCATATCAGTTGCTGACCATTCAGTGTCGCTTCCACCACCGACTCCCACAATGCCCTGACATCCTTTTTCAATTGGAAAGTCGCCAGCAGTACTTTGTTCTGGTCCGTGCATTGCATGACCCTAAAGATCCTTTCAATTTCTTTGACCCAATGTTCAGCAACATCCGGGTCTGTACTTCTTTCAAATCTAGGTGGATCCATACTTCAGAAATTTTGATGGAGATCACTAGCTCCGCGGTTACCTCCACCCTGGGTGGCTTGCAGGATGGCCTGAGTCAAGTTCTGTAATGTTTGTTGCATGTTTCTAGCCTGGGCACGTTCAGCAGCCATTAAGGTATTAAGTACCTTCAAGAGAGTAATTTAAGTTAGACATCTGAATATAACATATGTGACTCCTATTCCCATAGCTCTACCCAAGCTCACATTAGGTATGACAGATTTTGACTCGTGTGATCTAGTTTCATTCTATATTCCTATTCCCTTGGACCCTAAAGTTCAGGCTCTGATACCAACTGTCACGCCTCGATATTTAGCAGCGGAATAAATACCGAGGTGCGTGAACGATGCAAATAGATGTATCACAGTTGAATAGCGCAGAGTCACAATTGAATATAATAACACAGTGGAAAGTATAATATTGTCATAAAAGTACTCCTTATTCCATTCATTCAACTAATTAAAAACCTTACATCAATCGAGCCAATCAAAGGCCCATTATTCAAATAAAAATGTTTCACTATTACATCGACTACTCAAATAACTATTCCTAGACTATCAACTCCTCATATGGCGGGTGCTCATCACTCTTGTCCTACCCCATCTGACTCCTCTGGTTCCTCATCACTACCTGAAAAGGACAGGATGATAGGGATGAGCGAACTAGCTCAGTAGGATTTACATCTCAATATTGTGCAGGCACTAATATACATGATTAACATTTTAAATAGGCAGATATGCACATGAACATGATGACAATGCATGCTTTTCTAACAAGTTGAATAGCGGAATAGAACGGATGTCATATCAAATCAAATATCGAGTTGCATATACAATAGACAAGTAATTCAAGAGTAGAATCATATCAAAAGGAATTGGACATATTCATACAGATATCATGTATTCACATGAACAGACGTATCATATCAAATCTTATCATATCATATCAAATGAATGCACATTCACACAAATCTTGCGTATTCGTTGTGCTATGCCAAGCACCAAAAGTCCATACTCCCATGGTTAATAAGTACGTTGGGGTGCTCCTCCCCAGGACCAGACCGGGCCCCTATTGCACAGGCATTAGTCAAATGGACCGAAGTCCTAAGTTGTGCCGAACAAACATATTCATATTATGGCCACATAATTTCAATAATAAGCTCAATGTAATAAGAACATGATCATCATAGAGTCAAGGTGTGACAATAGCTCAAGAGAACAAATGGGCAGTATAACGACGTATCTTATGTTTCATAATTCGTTAATGTCTTGACATAAGAATAACTAATGACAGATCGTACGCGGAACATGTGCTCTCTATCTCCAGGGTACTTCATGGTACAACCAGCTCGGTCTCTATGTGGGAATCCATAGAGAACGGAGACTTACGGAGGTCTTAAGGAAAAGATTGCTAGTCTGCCAATTCGGAATGACCGGCAGAGAGCTCCAATCCCCAAGAAGGGTGTTCCTAATCATGCAAAGGTGTAAGTGACGAGTCACGAATCGTTCCTAACATGTATGCAATTGACAAATAATTAATTGAAACATCGGAAAGCATATAACTATAGAAACTATGACGTTTTGGCCGTTCGGATCGTCTTCCTATGTGTATGGAGGCCAGTGTGTGGCCAATGACGTGAGTAGCAGGTGTTTTTCCACAGGTTGTGAGGCTCTGTGGGCCGGAGATTTGGGCCCAAAGTGCTCACTGATTCACTGTCTGTGAACGCGATAGTGAGGGGCGTCGCGTTTTGAACGCGACATCCCAGGGCATCGCGTTCATGAAACCGCTGTTTTTAGTCTTCGTCTGCATGCGCGCCACGTGTTGCGCATAGGGCGAGCTTGCTGACGTCGACTTATTAAGGCGACGGACTAGTGTGTCGCGTTCAGGTCGCGACACAGTGTGACGTCGTGTTCTTAACTGTGAAGTGTTTTTATGGAACCCCTGCAGAACAGAGCTCACATGAGCTCTGCTCGGCCAGGGGGTTGTGTTGGAGGATTTCTGGGCGACTCGATTTGTTGGAACTTAGTTTGACGTGTTCTCACCGCGAGGACGCTGCGTGGAGCGGGGGAAACATCGTGTGGGCTCCGTACTTCGCCTGCTTCGTGAAGGTAGGGAGATTTCCTGTGTTTTGATCTGTGGATTGCTCGTATGTTATGAATGATGTGTTTCGAGCTTTCTAAACAGTAGATAGCATGTGTAGGAACACATTAAAGCATGTAAATGGAATGGAACCATAGATTATAGGGGTTTTGGGGGTGATCCGGATGATGGATTCTGGATTAGGGTTTGCACCTGTGAAGGAGACAAACCTGTGCGTCGCGACAATGTCGCGACAGAACGATACGTCGCGTTCATATTTTTAAGGCGACATATCGAGCTGTCGCGTTCTGAAGGTGACACTAAACCTCGTCGCGATCACAGCCGAGGTTTGTTATATGCATATGTATGCTAGTGTAATATTATCGGATTATCGTATGTGTATTGTGCGGTAATGGTAAGAGGTGCATTGGCACTCTCAGCGCTCGGGGAGCGTGTGGTGTGTGTGGTTGGCGTGGTGTTCACGTGGTTTACGTGGAGATTTCACGTGGCTTGTGCGTTGTGCACGTGGTTTCCGTGTATGTGGCGTGTAGTTTGACGCCTACCGTGGATACCTCTTCAGTTAGGAGCCCCAGGTTTTGTGTGAGCCAGGCACGTGTGTGCTCGGGGCTTGTCCCGATATTGAGTACTGTCGAGGTTTTGTCGTCTTCCTAGACACCCTCACTCTTGTGCTGAGTAGTACGTCCGCTGAGGGAAAGACGGCAGTGGGACAACGACTAGAAAGAGTTTGTTGTGTTGTCGCTTGTAGGGCGCTCGTAGTTGGGGGAGACGGACACCAGTAGACGTATTGGGCCCCAGCTTGTCCTGTTTTCTAGTGCCTCACTTTAGGGAGCTCGGGCCAGAGTCCCTAAAGGTGTCAGGCATGGGCCTGCGGGGTGTGTGACCTGCAGGTTGTGGTAGTTTAGTTGGACTCCACAGTTCTTTGTACTGGTTTAGTGGAGCGGTGGACCTTCCGTCCGTGGCTACGAGACTGAGAGGTAGTCCTGTGTTGTTTGTCCGGGTCAGTAGCTGGTGTCGCGAGCTAGTCCACGTGGCCTGAGTGAGGCGTTTTCCTACTGTAGCTCGTACACTTGTTTGGGTTTGCCGTTTATTTATCATTATTGGTTTCTGTTAAGCGGCAAGTGGTAAGTGGTATTTACAGTTTTATATCCTGCTACGTAGTTCTATGATTGTTAGTGTAATCTCCTGGTTTACTACTTGTGTTGGTTTGCTCGGTTTCTAGGGAGTTTCCCTACTGAGCCAGTGACTCGAGAGGCTCACCCCCCTACTCTTTCAGGTGAGGGAGAGCAGGAGACCTCACACCCGTCGTCTAGTTCTGAGCCGCACCGTAGCGGAGGGTCTGCATGTCACGCCCCGACGCAGAATATCGGAACGCGAGGCAGTTGCAAGAAAAGGGTATAGAGCGAATACTAGACATCAAACCATTTCACAATGAATAATGATAAAGCAAATTCATTTCATTAATACTTTCCAATGCCTAGTTACAACCACTAATATCAGAGCCAATCTATAGGGCCCGATTACATTGAAAGAAGGCAAAAGACTAAACATCAAACCTAACGACTACAACGCTAAACATAGAAATAGGACACTAGGGTACTCATGACATCACTCCAGGTCGTTCTAATCCTCTTGAGTGTATGGTTCATCCTCGGTCTCACCTGAGAACACAACGACAAATAACACAGGGTGAGCGAACATCGCCCAGTAGGACTTAAATCTCAGGCTCAAGTAGACTTTAAGTAATTAATGCATTAACAGGTGGAGTAACTAATGATAGAGCGAGAGAGTCAAGTAAAAATATATAGCAGGACAGTACGTGAATGAAATAGCAAGACTTTCCAAGAATAGCACAAGTGTCGGGAATAGCACAATAATAGCAAGATAGCACAATGTCAAGTATAGCAAGATGGCCATGGTACAAATAGCACGATGAGTATAGCATAGCACAACGAGTATAGCATAGCACTTTGTTGTCAATGGACAACGAGAGAACATAACACTTTTGATTGTCATTTAGATAGTCACGATAGACAGCACTTGAGTGTAATGCCAAACACTCTGATCATTTAACTCCCATGGCACTAGCACTTTCGGGCGCACATCTCAGGACCAGATCGGACCCTTTATATATTGCCAGGCATTAGTTATATTGTTTATCTTTAGACAATCAGTCAATGGCCAATATAGAGTACCAAGAAGTAGATGAGAGCACTAGATGAATAGACGAGATAGTAGAGTGAACGTGAATAGATGAGCGAGTAGAGTATAGATGAGAGAGTTAGTGGACCTTGCACATGAAACGTCGAGTAACGAGCGATAGTAACAATTGCACAACACGCGCACAAGGTGTTGGCAGTCAGGTGGAACTCACGACCCTACCACTGGCCATGTTAAGCACAGGTCCAGAGGTCTGGCGTGATTCAAGATGAGAGTGAACTTCTAATAGCCGTTTAGATCAAATAGATCCCTAAAGGGTATCATAGGTGTTAGGGTACAACCGGCTCGTCGACCATGTGGGAATTCATGGACAGAGGAGACTTACGAAGGCCTTGAACAACGACTTACTAGTCCGACAGATGGAGTATCCGACGGAGAGTTCGTCCAAATCAAGAAAGAGTGTATATAGAAACAAGTGTTCGACGTTCTAAGGAATTCTAGACAGTGGAGCGTCGATATCGGTATTCCCAAAACATCGCGAGAAACGATAGACAAGTAGAGGGTAATTTAATTACATAAATTACTAGATGTATTATGAAATAGTTTCATGCCAAATTACGCCATAATTGGATGGTTCAATGTGTGTGTAAGTGTCATGAAATTGTAGATAGAAGAGATCATGTGCATGTATTTTAATCATACATAAATGTTCAATTTATAACAGGTGTTATTTTCTGTATGTATGACTGTTAAACAAGAGTACACACTGTAGAAAATCAAGCATTGTTGAGACAAGGGGTTTTTGCAAAAAGAACCCCAGATCGCGACGTACCCCGATGAGGGTCGCGACGGGGTCAACTGAGATAGCGACATGGTCTGGTACAGGTCGCGACAGGCTTATCGGTTCGGGCAGGCAGATCGCGACGGTATTGTATGAGGATCGCGACGGCCTAGTCAGAAGATCGCGACGACAGGTTCTGTCGCGATCAGATCGCGACAGAGTGCTCTGTCGCGACGATCCTTGTGAATGCGGCCTATCGGGCCGTCGCGTTCCCAGGGTATGCGCCCAGTCCGAACAGGGAAAGGACATTACATTGGATTGCGGGCCAGAACTTACCCTATTTGACACAAGGTGATTCAGAAATTCACAACTAATTGTATAGACAACGAAAAATCGTGAAACCAGTTGCAAAACGACCTAGACATGCATGGGTACTTACAATAAATAGGAATTGGAAAACAATCAGGGTTTAGACATGTTTTAAACACGGGTATTCATGATGAACATGAAACAGTACATAGTTGAGATCAACGATTAAATTCGCAAGATAGGATGAATCAAATTTAGGGCTTTTAGGGGCAAAAGATGCCTAACATGCATCAGTTCCTACAGTAAAAATCTCGTGGCATGGGGTTGAGTATACAAGGAGATCAAGAATTAAGAAGAGGGTTCGGGGTCATGTAAGTTGCAGAACTTGAAAAATCAAAAACGAAAGATATGCTCGATGAAAAATTATGAAACCAAAGGGCTTTTGTTTCTGATAGACGAGACATCCTACAGAAAAAGTTTCATGGTTTATGCTTGTGAGAATGCCTACCTTTGATCATTTTCTTCTTCTAGGGTTAAGACTTGAAGAACTCGAGGAAGAAGCTTTGATGGATCTTCCTCTCCATGATTTCTCCCCCTCTTGGCCTCTCCTCCTGGTCCAGGAACCTCTTGGCATGAGCTAGGGTCGGCCATGAGGGTTTAAGAGAAGTATTTAAGCTTCTCCATATTCCCTTTCCTAGTTTAAGTCTAACTTCTATTAAATTCCGAATTTCCTATTTTTCTCTCCCATTTTTAAGCAAGAGATCTACTATTTGGGTTGGGAGAGAGGGGATTTCGTGGCCAACCCATTAGGGTAGGTTTAGGAATCCCAATCCAACTCAAACTTCTATTTTTAATGCATTAAATACCTCTTTTCTATTTTAGTAATATTCTAGTTACGAATATTTGGGTATTTCTCTATTATTCCTCTTTTTAAAATCTCTATTTTAGCCCACTAATTTCTAATGGGTCAATATAGCAAAGCCTATTACTCTTTTCTTTAAATGGGTTTTATTTAATTCTCTCTTATTTGATTTCCTAGTTGTTTTAATACATCTTTCTTTTATTTGATTTTCTAATTAAATAATATAACTATTTAAATTTTATTTTCAAAAATTTAGGGTTGCTACACTGCACCACCGGCAGTGTAATTTACTTTTCTGTTGTACACCTCGAGGTATGCCCCAGGTTGTTGTTGTAGTTTGGTTACAGTTGTGCTATGGCTATGTACATTTCCAATAATTATTTGTGAGATTGGCAAATCTTATATATATTTGAGTTGGTTCCTTTATATTCCTACGGACTAGTAGTTTGATATCCCTTGCGAGGCTTCGGCCCAGTCGTGGGAGGCGGACTCGTGTTAGGCACGTTATTGGGTTAACGGGTCTGAACAACGAGGGCCGTCACAGAAACTCATATGCAAATCATGATAGAAACTTAACTAACAAGTCCATACTAACATGTATTCATCCCCACATTCATATCATATTCTTACCATATCAAATTGACAATAAGTGAGATCACAAGATAATAATCAAATGAACATAAGGTCAATCACAATTACACATTAGAATCATATTCATATCTTTACCGTTTTTCAATGGGTTGATTGCTTTTAGGTCCATGCATACTATATAACACCATGCACATGCTGATAGACCAAGAAAACTAACAAGCAAACTGACTAGCTAAAAAGTACAGTCTCAGGTCGGTCTGTGATTCGCGTCCTACACAGTGGACATTTTTCCAAAACACAGTGTACAGGTAAACAGGCTAACCACACAGGAAACGGAATCGCGTCGGCCTACATGGCCGCATTTTAATGAATCGCGTTGGGTCATCCCGATGCGTTAATGAATAATCATTAAATAAAAAAACGATGGGTGGGAAACCTGCCTGAATCGCATCGGGGATCCCGTCGCGGTTCAGACCGGGCACAGACTCCTACGCGACGCGAAGTCTCACGCGGCCGTTGACCGGTCAGCGTGAGAATCGCGTCGTACCTCGTGGACGCCTTTTACTGGATAGCGTCGGACAAGGCCGACGTGATACCAGGCACTGGAATCGCGTCGCCTGGTCCGGACGCGATTCCTAGCTTAACTCGAAAACGCAGGAAAACCAACCGATCCTCTTGCCATACTTATATCTCTCTATCTAGTGATATTTAGACAAAACGTCCAACATGAAAGATGACTAGGACAATAGTAGAAGAACTTTGTTGTTGGGCGTTTGATCTAATTCGGTCTCGAATCTCATGAAAAATATGAAAAACGTAGAAACCATGTGCAACCTGAAAACGTAGTATCATGCAGCGGCTCTCTTATCACACTTGTAACTCTCTAACTAATGACTTTTAGACAAAATGTTCAACACAAAACATGATGAGGACTACTAGTAGCATAACTTTCATGATGGGAGTTTAGTCTCATTCGGTCTCTAATTGTGTGCATAATAAGAAGAACGTAAAAAGTCCTAACTGTGCACGACTTAGGGAAAACGACTAATACTCAATGTATACTCTATAAAAATTAGGCAAATCAAGTGCAAATGAACCTAGACTCGAAGCTCTACAATATGGTATTGGTTTTCTTTAATCTTGGCTCGAGAACACCTACCTTTGAATGCTAAGAACTCCCTGCAGGTTTCTGGGTCGATGCAGAGCGAGGTTGAGGAATACCACGTTTTCCCCAGCCGTTCTCCTCTCTTCCAGAGCCCCAAGCTTGCTGCTCATGACCCCAACTTGTTACCAAACCTTCCATAAACGTTTTGTGACGAGTTCTTATAGATTTAGGATTCAATTGCATGTCCTAATGGGACTAGGAAAGGGGCCTACGGGTTTAGCATGACACCTTCCAAATTTTGAGATTCTCTCACCCAAAGGAGGTAGCTACACCATGGGAAGGTGTCATGCATGGTTGGCCACGATTTGGCTTGCCATGCTTGGCTAATGACACACTTTTAAACCCTAATTTACCCTTCCTAAATACCTCTTATTACATGCACGAATTTTTTGGCATTTCTTGTTCCAATTTTTATCCTTGGGCCAAATGTGCTCCATTGGCCCAATCTTGTTAATGGATCATTAATACATGATGTTGGAAGTCTCTCCAACATGTTTATTTAATTTATGGTCAGGTTATTTTCCCGCGTTAACAATTTTCCGACTTAGTTTCTAAATTCGGATAATTAGCCACGTGTGACGTACATTATGTCAATCGGATTTTTCGTTGTACGAATTTCTCTGTGGGTCATGAGGGAGTATTAGTTAGAGTTGAACTATAGTTTTTATGAAATTTTCTAATAGGTTTTTGTATGTATGATAATGGCACGTACATTTTTGCTATTTCACTAATATTAAATTTATCGTTTTCAATTTATTTCTAATTTTTTAATTACCGAATTTTCGGGGTGTTACAGTATTTTTCTGTAGGTTTTTTGTTGGTCTGGTGACTGTGTTCAAAGTCTAAACCTGTAAGATGTGCACCACTAGCTTTTGAACCCTCTATGGGCACCTATGGGTGTGAAGAATTTAGATTTTTGAATGTCTCATTTTGATCTAGTTGCGGCCTAGCCAGGAGCCTCCTCATTGGCTTGAGTCCAGACAAGGGGAATAAGACTTAAAGTAGTGGCAGAATCCACTTATTGCGGACACATAGTTAGAATTTAGGATTTAAGATTTAAGATTTAAGATTAGGGCACAGATTTTGTAAGTGTGGAGACTTGCGAGATCCTAATTAGCCTTTGGTTCATCTCACCTATGAGAAGTTCAAAGTTCTCTTTAAGGTGGAAAGGTGGGATAGGTTGGAGAAGGGGGTCAGTGGATCCATTGATCAATCTTTTGGACCTATGTAAGAGAGAAAACACAATGAATTTTGAATTAAGGATCATAAATATTAATTTTAGACTAAAAAATATCTTTAAAATTAAAAGAATTATCAATTATTGAATTTTTAATAGTGACTGTGGGCTGAAAATTAATGACTTTGGGTAAAAAATAGATACTCTTGGGATCAAAAGTTACTGTTGTCCGCCGCCCTTGGTCGCGGCCTGCCAGCTCCGCATATGTGGGCTGCATTGCCAAAGAGAAAACACAGCGAGTTCATTTGTTTTCTCCGACGATACCAACTCGTCCAACCCGCCGAGTCCAGAAAGCTCCCCGAACTCGAAGCCGTACGAACCTTTCTTAAAACGGCAAAAGGACGCAGACGTAGATCACCACAAAGATCCCTTGCGTCCCCAGACGAAAACCCTAATAAAACCCTAGCCAGCCGCGAACGCCTTTGATCTCCCCTTTCCCTCCCACGCCACCATAAGAATGGAAATTCCCTTCCGACGATTCCCTCGTCGAATCCACCCACTCCGCGGCCCTGCGAGCACCCCCGGCCATGGTGGGCAGCTGGGCCACCTTCGCCGCCTCCTTCACTGAGGACGACCTCCTCCTCCTGCCCTCCCCCGAGTTCGACGACGACGACCCCTCCTCCTACCTCCTCTACCCCCCTGGGTTCGGCCCGGTCGCGGACTGGCCCGTCGACGGAGGTAATCTCCCCATGCTCTCCTGTGACTCTGCGGCTGCGGACCCATGTGGGTCCGGCCGGAAAGGTGCTGACGTGGTGGTTAATGGGGGACGGGACGGAGCCGCCGTGAATGGGTCCGGTGCGTCGGAGTTGCTGGGGCTCTCGGAGGCTCTGTCGGGGAAAGTTAGCTTGATGGAAGGCTGTGCTTCTGGTTGTGGGGGAAAGGACGGGGTGGTGGAGTATATGGTGATTGGGAGTTTGGATGGCAGCGTTAATGGAGAAGGCGACGTCGACGTGTCCAGAACCTCTGGTGCCGCTGGCGGACCTGTTCTGCGCCTGGAAATTTCGGAGGAGGACGGCGATGGAGGGGGAAAGGATCCCCCTCCTGTTGTGAAAACTGAGGTTAAGGTGGAAGATATTGAAGAAATCAACCTGGAGAATGGCGGGTCATCATCATCGTCTTCTTCGAGTAGCGAAGAAAGTAGTGAAGAAGAAGAAGATGATAGCGATGAAGATGAGGACGACGACGACGGCAGATATGGCGGTAAAAGGGAGAGGATGGATGAGGTTGTAGACTTCGAAGAAGGAGAAATTAGGGATCTCGATGCTGAGGAGTTGGCTGTGAGCGGCGACGACGATGAGGATGGCGGCGTAAAAGGACCCTTCAGATCAAAAAATGAACTTGAGGTTAGTGGAATCAGGTTTCAGAGCAATCATGCGTGCTCTTTGATTCTTCGCGTTCTTGATTGAGTTGCCATGCTTTCATGGTTATTTTTATTTATCGATGTTTACCCTATTTTCCATCATTTAGGTGTAGAGCGACAATCCAAATTTAATTTTGCTAAAGAAATTTGTTTAGAGTTCAAATGCTTTCTGGTCTGTCTAATTTTACATCGATGTTTGCAGCTGTTTGTTGTGCCCGAGCACTGGATGGTGGATACTAACATCAAGAAATTCTGTTTCAGGTTCTCCCACCAGTTCCTCCTGTGAATGCTAGCTTAGAACCACATCATCAGACATTACCTGTGGGAATCATTTCATCGGTAAGCGGTTGTTATGATTAAAGTTACTCTCTTTGCCTTTTGCATTCAACTTCACAGATGTCAGCTGTAGCTATGGAACCGAATTTCATGGTACCTTTCTTGGTAATGGATGTATCAGTTCCTGCTTCAGTTTTTGAAAGCACGCAGAAACAAATGCATAATGTTTTAGAATCAGAACTCCGACTTCACATAGCAGAAGAATTCCTTGTTAAATCTGACGGTTAAGGAACTGTTAGCAGACAGTTTCTATGCTATTTAATAACAGAGTAGCCATCCTCACACGTATATGTGTGTATTTACATATATGCCTATATGTGTGTGTATATGTTTATATCCATGTGTCTGTGCGTAGGTGAAATTTGAATTTATCAACAACATGCTGTTGAAATATGATTTTGAACTCAGGTAATCTTTTTCGATTTTCATGTTCTTCTCTTGACTCTTGTCAATGATCGTACATGTTAATATTTTATTCCTAGATCAGGGAAAAGAATGGTAGTAACTATCGCTTGCTAAAGTGATGGTTTAATTTGTCACTTTGCTTATTTTTCAATTAATAGCCTTTTTCCTTTACTTGACATCATCATCATGATCTGTATCATGACACAGGTTCTCTTTACCTTGCTATTCTGCAGATAGTAGGCACCAAAGTCATTATTGATGGTATAAATAAGCACAACCCCTTGAATGAGGGTTCAATTCTCTGGGTAACAGATACCAGATCTCCACTTGGTCTAGTAGATGAAATATTTGGCCCTGTAAAGAACCCTTATTATGTTGTTAGGTTCAATTATGAGAAGGAGATTCCTGTTGGAATTGGTGAAGGTACTGCTGTCTCTTTTGTTATGGAGTTTGCCAACTACATCCTCAATGATCCAGCACTATACAAGAGAGGATATGATGCATCTGGCGAGAATGATGAAGAGGTAGGTGATGAGATGGAGTTCTCGGATGATGAGAAGGAAGCTGAATACAGGCGATCTCTACGACAGGCCAAGAGGGGAACAGACAACAGGAGACAAAGAGATCAAGAATCAAATGGCAAGAAGAAGATTCAATTTGATAAGAGGAAATTTCAGACAAAAAATACTGGTTTTGAGAAGAGGAAGGATATGCAGACTGTTCTTCACAATAAAGTGGCACCTATCAGCCAACCAACGAATATTACAATACAGCTCCAACCCACACTTCATCAACCTTTGACACCCGGTGGCTTCTCACTTGTTGGCCAACCGCCAAATGTTCGAAGTCAGATAAAATCAACACCGCAGCGACCTTTTAGTTCAGGCCAGGTCCAAGCACCAGCTCAGCCATCTCACTTTCCAGGTCAGGTGCAAGCACCAGCTCAAACACCTCGTGTTCCAGAGCAGGTGCAAGTACCATCTCAGCCATCTTGTGCTCCTGGTCAGATACTACCACCGCCTCAGCCACCTTCCATTTTAGGCCGACTCCAAGGGCCACCTCAGCAACACTGTGTTCCAGGTCAGCTTCAAGCATTGCCAACATCACTTCAGCAACCTTGCATCCCTGGTCAGCTTCGAGGACCAGCTTCACCTTATGTTCTAGGCCCTCTTCAAGCACCCACTCTGTCACCTTGTGTTCCAGGGCTCCAAGCACCATGTCAACCTAGTAATGTTGGCGGTGGTGATCTCACTTCCTTCGTAGCTGGACATTCATGTCTTAGTGCGCCTCCTGCAGTACCTGCAATTCCATATGGGGGACAACTTGGTGCTCCATTTGGTTTAGCACAACAGAATTTGCTAATGCCTCAATCCAACGCTCTTTGGGCAACTCAGCAGTTCATTACAGGCTTATCTGGCATGTTTCAGAACAATGGAATGCCACCCCAGCAGCAGGACCTTCATCTCTTTCATCAGAATCAAAATCAACTTTTCCCAGGCTTTAATACCGGAATGCCATTGCCGCATCATCTTATTCCAAATCAGGAGATACCTCCCAATATGATGTCCTGGCAAGGTAGCTTGCCAAATCCATCGGTTGGTCCAAGGTCCTTGGAGTCCACGACTCAGGATGGCATTGGCCAAACACCATCAGGGTATACCAATACTGGCGAGCAAGGAGGTTTTGCCTTACCTAATCGTAATCAAGGTCGTGGACAGTCTGACACAAGAATAGCCCAAGGGGACATCCATACTTCCATGAGGTTTAATGTAGGCAACTCTCCTCGTGGCCGAAAACCTTATGGTCGTGGCGGGCGGGCGAGAAGGTGATGGTTTTCTTTTTGTTGTCCCTGAGGACGACTCGTATAAAGCAATTTTGTTATCCTGAGGCGACCAGGTGCGTCAGTTCCTGGTTAATGTTATGATGGGATATATTAGGATGGAGGAGCTACCATGCTGTGTTTTAATTGGTACATGACACCAACCGCTTGCTTTCAATAGGATGAAGTTGCTGAACCATGTAACCAGTGCGCAACATGCAAAAGTTAAGTGCACAAGTGTGCAGCATCCACAAGTGTGCTTGTGGGGAAAAAGAGAGGGGCCAAGTAGAATACCAGAGACGCCTCAATTTGGCCTAACTTGAGCAAGGGCCATTTGTAGCTGCTACTTGTGTTTCCTGATGCATACACGTTTCCTTGTTTTATATGACTTGCTTTCATAACATGCTGCCATTTACCCTTACGTCTACAAGGAATCTTTTTTTCCCTCTTTTCTTGTTTGAAAACCATGTGATGTTTTACAGCATATTGACTTTGCAAGTCTAGGATTGAATTGATCGATCGAAGGGAGAGAGTTGATAAGCATTTGATGCAAAGAATATGATCTCTGTGGTGGCCATTTCTAGCCACCTAAGCCCACGAGGCTTATCATGGCTTATCGTCATCCTACGGACGGCGCGGCCCTTCGACAGGGCGACATGTCTTAGGGAGGAGGTTGAAGATCTCGAACGCGATCTCTGCTCTTGAGCGCCCCCAGGATCCTAGGGGCAGTCTCCAGACACTCCTCGTCCTGTTCGGTTCAGACACTGTCTACCGAACAGGCCCTGCAGGAATCGTGTCATGGACCCGTTGGCATAAGCAGCGCTCGAGTACCAGGCACCGAGCAGTGGGTCCGGCTACCGAACAGTAGGTCTAGCTTATCGAACAGGCAACTTGTTCGGTACCTTTCGCCCAGGAGAATTCAAGCAGTCCTTCGTCTTATCGCGACGGTTACAACGACTATAACGCACGCACCCCACGATCAAGTGGTGCGTTAACTACCAAGCCCCTCAACGGCGCCGTAACTCATAATTTTCCGCCATGGGTGCTAACGGGTGCGCCCTTTTCGGCGTCATTAGGGGACGTTCCGTCCCACTCCTTCTGTACCTTCACCTATAAAAGGCTCAGGTAAACTCCATGCAAAGGTAATGCAACCTTGAACACTCACACTCGCCCTTGCGTGATTCACACACGAGAACCCCCTTTCCTTCAAGCCTCTCCAGTCCCATACTGACTTAGGCATCAGAGGGTTCTCCCCGGTTGAAAGTCGGGCCTCCCTGATTCTGTTCTGGTCTTGCAGGCTTCCGTCCGCACCGGCGATCATCTTTCCATCTTCTTCAGTGGAGGCCCGTTTGGCTCAAGCCCAAATTGGAAAACACCACCACAGTTTGACGCCGTCTGTGGGAACGACTTCAGCCATGGCTCGCGGACGTTCCTCGTACTAGAACATCGGTAGTCGGACGATGAGGTCTTGACAGTCGCGCGCGGACTCTCGCGAGTGAGCCCCCCCTGTCGACGTCGTCATCGCCCCCGTCGGAGCTGTCGGAGCTGTCGGCGGGGGCCCTGTCGTCGCCGTACCTGCAACCGCCCAGGAAGTGGCGGAACTTCGAGGGCAAATGCAGCACCTAGCGGGGGTCTGCCAGGGCCTTTAGGCCCAGTTAGCCAGGCAACCGGCCCTGGTGATTCCCCCGCTGCTGGAGCAGTAGGCGGAGTCGTCTCGTCGACAGTGTCGCGCCCCTCCAGCGCCACAGGAGCAACATGCAGAATCGCCCCGCCAGTCACGCAGGGCACCTTCGGCGCGTTGAACACCAGAGCGGCAAGATAATTCACCTCGCCGTTCCGTGGTGGTCCCTATTGGATTATGGGGTCCAGTAACTCCCTTAGGGATTCGCTGTTACTACATGCTGGCCCGGGATCGGGTGTGTGTAGTCGCATCGGGTCTGACAACCCATCCCGCCGCAGGGACTAACCGCCCTGTGCGAAGCCCCTCATGTCCGCCCGCCGCTTAGTGTGGAGTTCTGCGCTGCCATAAAAGAAATACGGTCCGCCTTCACTACCAGCTCGAGCTTTTGGTGCAACGGTAGGGGCTTGATCCTAAAACTGGTATCAGAGCGAGGTTGCGGGTTCGAATCCCCCGGGTGTCGCTGGGGGGGAGTTTGTTGGATTATGGGGTCCAGCAACTCCCTTAGGGATTCGCTGTTACTACATGCTGGTCCGGGATCGGGTGTGTGTAGTCGCATCGGGTCTGACAACCCATCCCGCCGCAGGGACTAACCGCCCTGTGCGAAGCCCCTCATGTCCGCCCGCCGCTTAGTGTGGAGTTCTGCGCTGCCATAAAGGAAATACGGTCCGCCTTCACTATCAGCTCGAGCTTTTAGTGCAACGGTAGGGGTTGATCCTAAAACAGAGGATATAGGATCTCAGGCATTGCCGTTACGCCAAAACTCGAGTTGTTGTGTAAGGATACCATCCTTCTTTAACCCACCACAGGGTACAGTCCCCCTACTGGACAACTCAGCAACACCCGCAGGCAGGTCCACACCCGGACCTAGGCATGACTTGGCCAACCGGCCTCCGCCACACCCTCATTCTCAGGTCGCCCCAAAGTGAGACGCTGGCGCGCGCACCTGCCTCGCAGCATGCCGCCCAACAGTCCCGCCTGCCCCGCGCTCTGTTGTTGGAGCCAACTCACACAGGTCCCGGCGAGAGGAATCTGTCCACTCCGACCAGGAGTTGGCCAGACGCCTCCGTCGCGTCGTCGACCTTGAGCGTCGCGTGGACGCGATGGTCCAGCGGGCAGAGGGCAAGGCTCCGGTGGATGAAGATTTGGACTTCCGCTCCCCGTTCACGGTGGAGATCCTGGAAGCTCGGGTCTCCCCCAAGCTACCTCTGCCCACCATTGCGCCCTACGATGGCACCACTGATCCTGCAGATCACATCCATGGCTTTGAGTCGCATATGGTGTTCCACGAAGCATCAGACGCGGCCAAATGCCGGGCCTTTCCGGCCACCCTGAAGGAGACCGCGAGGGCATGGTTCGAAGCCCTCCTAGCGGGCTCCATTTCTTCATTCCAACAGTTGAAGAAGTCATTTCGGGACAACTTCCTCGGTGGAAGGTCTCAGCCGTGCACAGCTGCGTCTCTTTTGTCTGTTCGGCAGAAGAAAGGCAAAGCGCTTTGGGACTACGTTAAAAGGTTCCAGACCGAAGCGCTCCGCATCCCCCACCTCGACGTCCCCTTGGCCACCAGTGCCCTTATCCAGGGCACTCGTGATGGCTTCCTCCAGAGGATGTTGGGGGTGCAGCAACCCTCGCCGAGCTGCTCTCCACCGCCCAGCGTCATGCCGCGTGCGAGGAGAGCCTAGCAGCCGGCCGAGCAGAGCAGGGAGAGCAATCGGAGAAGAAGAGGCCTTCTGATAACGGTTCCGACCGTGATCGGAAGAAAGGCCGTCGCAACGGGGATTCACCGCGCCGACCACGCCCCTTCACCGACTACACTCCCCTAACTGTGGCCCCCGAACAGATCCTGGCTGAAATCTGAGACGAGCCGTACGTTCGGTGGCCACCGAGGATGCGCTCTGACCCCCGCAGGCGCAATCAGGACAAGTACTGTCGCTTTCACCGCGACCACGGCCACGACACCTCCGTGTGCCGCCAGCTCAAGGACGAGATCGAGTCTTTGATTAAACGCGGCTATCTTGGGCAGTATGTGCGCCGCAATAAAGACCGCCAAAGGCGTCGAGAGCGGACTCCCGAGCAGCCGATCAACAACGAGCCCAATGGGCAAGAGATCAACGTGATCGCGGGAGGCTTCGGCGCGGGCGGAGAAAGCAATCAAAGCCGGCGCGACTATGCTCGGCGGGTGCACGTGGTGGACAGGCCCCCAGTGCCTCGCCCAGGTCCCTATCCCCCCAATCCCTCACGTGCACGATCCGAGGAGGCTATAACCTTCTCGGACGAAGATCTTGTAGGAGTCTCCACTCCACACACTGATGCGCTGGTCGTTTCGGCCACCATCAATAACTGTACCGTGCGCCGGATTCTTGTGGATAATGGAAGTGCCCCGGATGTGTTAGCTTATGATTGCTTCCTGCTTATGGGTCTAAAAACCGACTAGCTCACCCCGGTAGAATCGCCTCTGTTCGGCTTCTCGGGGGTTTCGGTTCAACCCATGGGACGAGCACGCCTCCCAATTACTCTTGGGACGGCTCCGAAGAGCGTGACCAAGATGGTGGATTTCTTGATTATTCGAAGCATGCCCGGCTACAACGCCATCCTCGGCAGGGGCCTGATCGGTCGAATTAAGGTTGTTCCTTCATCCCTTCATCAGAAGATGAAGTTTCCCACTCCGTGTGGGATTGGCGAGGTGCTAGGCAGTCAGCGCGAGTCTCGACGGTGCTATGTCCTCTCCTTGAGAGACAAACAGCCCCTCACAGCACCAGTAATTACTGCCCCACCTGCCGGTCAACCTTCCACCAGTAGAGGCACACCTGCCGAAGACCTGCTTCCTGTTCGGGTGGACGACGACCCCGAACACGTCCTCTATATTGGCACACTACTGCCGGAAGCCGAACAGCAGCGCTACAAGGCCTTCTTGCTAGCCAATTCAGACGTGTTCGCGTGGTCGGACGAAGAACTGCCCGGCATACCCCCAGAGGTGATGGTGCATCGCCTTCGCCTGGACCCGAAGGTGCCTCCGGTCTAGCAAAGAAGGCGACCCGTCAACCGTGAACGGCAGGCCGTGATCCAAGATCACGTGGTCAAAAGCCGAGCTATTGGGCTCCTCCGGGAAGCCCAATACCCAAGGTGGATCTCCAATGTGGTCCTCGTGCGCAAAGCCAACGGCAAATGACGCGTGTGCGTGGACTACAAAGATCTCAATAAAGTCACGCCCAAGGACAACTTCCCTCTGCCGCGCATCGACCAGCTGGTGGACGCCACGTCCGGTCACGAGCTTCTCAGCTTTTTGGACGCGTATTCTGGTTATCACAGAGCATGCATCCTCCGAACCAAGACGCCACCACATTCGTCACCGACCTGGGCTTGTACTGTTTCACTAGGATGCCCTTTGGTCTGAAGAACGCTGGCGCGACGTATCAACGTCTGGTCAACAAGATGTTCGAGCGGCAGATTGGGCGAAACATAGAGGTATACGTCGATGACATGCTGGTCAAGACGCTCCGAGCGCCGACCACATCTCTGACCTCGAAGAGACCTTCGCAACTCTGCGAAATAATATGAAGCTCACCCAGCCAAGTGTGTGTTTGGAGTTCGCTCGGGTAAGTTCCTCGGCTTCCTCGTCTCAAACAGAGGAATAGATGTCAACCCTGAGAAAATCCAAGTCATACTTGAGATGGGCAGTCCCAAGACAGTGCGCGACGTCCAACGCCTCACCGGACGTCTCGCAGCACTTAACCGGTTCATGTCCCGAGCAGCGGAGAGGAGCTTCAACTTCTTCAAATTGCTGCGAGGTCTCAAAGGCTCCTCACAGCAAGGGGGGCATGTATAGTGGACGAGGATTGCGAAGCTGCCTTCACCGAGCTGAAGGTATATCTGGAAGCCCCACTATTCTCTCGAAACCTGTGCTCGGTGAACCTTGTTCGTGTACCTTTCGGTCACCGAACACTCCATCAGCGCAGTGTTGATCAGAGAAGAGGCGATGGCACAGCATCCAGTCTACTACATCAGCAGGGTCCTTCAGGAGGTTGAAAGAAGGTACCCTCGAGCAGAGAAGCTCGCCCTGGCACTGGTTACGGCCGCACGGAAGCTTAGGCCCTACTTCCAAGCCCACTAAATTACGGTCCTTACCGACCAGCCATTGAGGCTTATCCTTCAGCGGCCAGAGGCTTCCGGCATGCTTATCAAATGGGCCATCGAGCTTGGAGAGTTCGACATCAGCTACCGTCCAAGGACGGCCATCAAGGCGCAAGCGTTGGCGAAGGCATATCTGGAAGCCCCACCTATTCTCTCGAAACATGTGCTCGGTGAACCCTTGTTCGTGTACCTTTCGGTCACCGAACACTCCATCACCGCAGTGTGATCAGAGAAGAGGCGAACACAGCATCCAGTCTACTATATCAGCAGGGTCCTTCAGGAGGTTGAAAGAAGGTACCCTCGAGCAGAGAAGCTCGTCCTGACACTGGTTACGGCCGCACGGAAGCTTAGGCCCTACTTCCAAGCCCACTAAATTACGGTCCTTACCGACCAACCATTGAGGCTTATCCTTCAGCGGCCAGAGGCTTCCGGCATGCTTATCAAATGGGCCATCGAGCTTGGAGAGTTCGACATCAGCTACCGTCCAAGGACGGCCATCAAGGTGCAAGCGTTGGCGGATTTCATTGCGGAATGCACCCTTCCGGCCGAGCAGGACCCTCCATTGGCTGACGAGCCCCCATGAGAGCTCTACGTGGACGGATCCTCTTGTGTCACAGGGAGCGGAGCAGGCTTGGTTCTCACCTCCCCAGAAGGTTTAGAGTTCCAGTACGCCCTGAGGTTCCGCTTCTCCGCCTCCAACAACGTGGCTGAATATGAGGCACTGCTGTCTGGAATCCGAATGGCTAGGCACCTTGGAGCACTTCGGCTACGGGTCTTCAGTGACTCGCAATTGGTCACCAGCCAGGTGAGTGGACACTTCGAAGCAAGGGAGCCCCGCATGGCACAATATCTCCAGCAGGTGAAAAGCTGGGCAGAGGGTCTCCTCTACTTTGAAGTCATACATGTCCCACGGGAGCAGAACACGCGAGCTGATGCACTTGCCAAGCTGGCATCTTCAGGTGACATTGCCCCTTCTCGCTCCATATTCATAGAAGAGCTCGCCTCGCCGAGCATTGAGGTAGATGTAGCCGCCATTGAGGCTGGCCCTCCAGCTCCAAGCTGGATGGACCCCCTCATGGTGTAACGACCCTCCTTATACCGGTACGGTTACACCAACCCACATCGGTATAATGAACGCCGCTACAGTGGGACATTTACCCAACAATTGTACAATTTGGTTGAAACATACACAAAAAAAAATATATATATATATATATATATATCACATGACAGCGGAAATAAATAACTGGAAAGTAACTCTTATTCCATCATCATCATTTATACACAGTCTATATAGAAAATGGAAAGTAAATATTTCATAACTGAGAAATTTCAATTATTACATTGTCCACATAAGAATACGCAAAGTCTTTTATTACATACTATGAAAGAAGAAAGTACAATGTCGAATCCAAGCCAAAAGTCTCCTACTCCCGCTCCGAGTCGCTCCTAACGATCTCTCGGAAGAAGTAGAAATGTCTGCACCTGTACGCCGAAGCAAAAATGAGTCCAAAAGAACTCAACAAGTAACTCCAACCACACTAAACATACATACATCACATGACTTTTTCACATTCTCATGCCACCCGGATATCGCATAAGCATGGACTTGATAACAAGGTTCAAGAAAAACCTAAACATGATTTCTACACATGCGACATATGATAGTGATTATAACATTTTTCAATGACTTAAAACCTACCACATGTTTTCTACACACTTTACAATATGCTAAACTAAATCTCAATTACTACATTCACATACTCACCATTTTAACATGGAGTTTACCATTTACAAAACATCCTAGCATGGATTCTATGATCATTTTCACATGGTTAACACATCTACACACATGAATAGATTGCTGTTTTGGCATGGATATGTCACATTCATATAAGGAATTATCATTTTACAATGTTATACCATTGATTCATATTCTCACCTAATCATTTACACAATTTCACTTATCTAGTTCACATGTTCACACTTTCACACACAGTGCTCACATATTCTTATTATATGCCATGACACATAGTCCAAACCACCTCTAGAAGGAACACACTTTTCACATCACACACAATCTATCACCTAGACATACAGTGATAAATCTTAGTTACTGCAGAACGGGAGAAGCACTCTCCACCCTAACCAGCGGTACTTGTCCGCCTCCAGGATTTCATCCCAATGCCCAGGGATATCACACACTATGAACCTTCTCGTGGGGACTTTACCACAGTACAGTTCCACAGCCCTCTAAGGTAGCAGTGTCACCCATTGGCACATTTACACATTTTCGCTAATCTTTTAACACCCTTAATGCACAATTTTAACACATCCATTTCATGCTCACACATTTACATACTCAGTATTACCTAGCATGGTACTACTGTTTTCAGTATTAAACATTCGAAACAAGTCTAATCATGTTGAAATTAGCAGAATTTATTAACAACCTCATTAACATGTAGTTAATTGATCAATGCTCACATAAAACCAACATGAGTTACTGTCCATCATTTCAGTACAAAAATTTAATCACGAATTCTTACAGGTACCCATCATGCATACCAAATTTTGCATTTTTCTTAATTACCCACAATTTATGAAAATTCTAACAGTGGTATTATACAAAGAAACATAGTCAACTAGCATGGATTTCCATTGTCAGTCCCACAACTCATTCTCACATGGATACTGACAGTCCTAAACATATGTCAATTTTTAGGAATTTAACTGTTTCCACAATATTTATCTGAATTTCTCACTAATAAAACATGCTTACTTTTTAACCATTCAGAAAATGTAATAATTTATACAGGTATCAGAAATTTCCCAAATTTATACAATATGAACTGAAACCCATAAACATGCACAGAATTTTTATGACACTTGGATTCCACACAGATTGCACAAATGAAATTTTACAATTAAAAACATTTAACATGCATTTCAGAAATTACAAATAAATAGGGTATTCCAACAAATTCATAAAATTTGCACAACATGATCCAATAATGGTATTATATAGCATATCACTTTTACATTATTTCCTCATGCGCAGAATCCGAAAAATAGGTCATATAGGTCAGACATGCACACTGTTGCAGTCTGGCGAACTTGACGGCATAAAAGTGGTCGTCTATCAGTTAACGGCAACAAAGGTCGCCGCCAACTCAGATCTTAACGGCAAGGGATCCCGCCGTTAAGTTCCTGTCTGTGTAAAACACAGACTGAACGCAAGAAACTGGTGAAATTGGGGTTCCAGGACTCGAATAAAAATCCGAAAATTCCTGAGACTTACTAAACGCATGTATGGGTGATGTGAAAGGTTGACTTGTCTCTTGGAAAATCCACAAGCAACGATTTAAGTCGGAGAACCCTCCTCAGGCCTGAGCCAAAGAGCCTTCAAAACTCTCTCGATCCGGATTCTATGTGATCCTCCTCTGCACACCAGTGTGGGGAAGTCGTTCCCTGATGTTCAGAGCCCTCTCCAGTTGTTGTAGGACGCCGATGAAGCTCAATCGCCGGATCAAGGAGTTCCAAAGTCGGGATTCGCACATAATATGTTAGGTTTTTTGACAAAGAGTCAAAAGGACTTAACTGAGCCCTAATTCGTCTCTTATATAGAGTTGAGGTTTTTAGGAACGCGTTTAGGTCTAGGTTACCGTTGGGGAACAGTTTCCTAAACCAAGGCACATTTCCGGAGGCGTTTCCGGATCCTGAAATCGCAACATCTGGGGACCTTGACGTCACATCACTGGCCGCCAATATGGAGTTGGCGTCCATCGATGTGGTCGCTGACTCACCATGAACGCAACCCATGTTGATGCCAACAGGTCGTCTGCAGAACTTAAAACTGCAGAAAATTTATGTACACCACACATGATATATATATATATATATATATATATTATATATATATATATATATATATATCTATAATCTACAACGCATACATTAAAATATACTTATTCATGCAATGTAAACAAGTAAGTACTATGCACAATAAAATTTATACATCAATGGCATACATTTATACATACATAAGAAATCACCCAAGATGAAAAATCAAGGGCCTTACACATGGCCTATCTGCTTCGAGGTGAGCTTCCGTCTAATCAAGGCGAAGCCCGCAAGATCAGTTGCGCTCCCAGAGGTTCACCCTCATCGAAGGCCAACTATACTGGCGATCTCTCTCGAGGCCTCTACTACTATGCGATGCCTCAGCCCTATGAAGGCGACATTGGCCACCGAAGAGGTCCATGAAGGGTTGTGCGGAAGCCACTTGGGGGGCAGAATGCTGGCGCGCAACATCATCCGAGCAGGTTTTTGGTTGCCTTCCCTGCAAAAGGACGGCAGGTCCTTCGTCAGGAGGTGTCCAGAGTGTCAGAAGTTCGGGCAGCTCATTAAGCAGCCGGCCGAGCAACTTCACACCCTGTTCGAAACCACGCCCTTTCGCCAGATGGGGGATTGACATCCTGGGCCCGTTCCCAGAGGCTCAAGGCGAAAGAATTTATGTTCGTGGCCATCGACTACTTCACCAAATGGATCGACGCCGAACTTGTTTCTGCCATCACCGACCAGGCCGCGTGGATGTTCGTCTGGAAGAACATCCTCTGCCGCTTCGGTGTTCCAAAGGTAATCACCTCAGACAATGGGAAGCAGTTTGAGAGCACATACTTCAAGCAGAAATGCTCCGAGCTCGGCATCTACAACCACTTCACCTCAGTTGCACACCCCCAGGCAAACGGTCTGGTCGAGATGCCAACCGAACATTGCTGCACGGGATTCGCACAAGGGTCGAGGCTGCAGGAGGTTCATGGATCGATGAGCTCCCCAACGTGCTATGGTGCCACCGAACAACAGCACGAGTAGCCCCTGGTGAGACTCTCTTTTCACTTGGCCTACGGCTCAGAGGCTGTGGTACCATTGGATATAGCTCTCTTTACTATTCTACAACTCACTTCGACGAAGCTGCCAACACCGCGCACTCCGGGAGAACCTAGACATGATCGGCGAACGTCAAAGTGACGCCAGCATCAGACTAGTCTCCTATCAGCAACGACTCGCGCAGTACTACAATGCCCGAGTTCGAGAGCGGCGCTTCTTCGAAGGCGATTTTGTCCTGCGCCGCTGCTCGGCATCGGATCCCCGAAGAGCAGTCGGCAAACTCGCACCCAAGTGGGAAGGACCTTATCAGGTCACCCAGGTCCTCGGGAAAGGCTCCTACAAGCTTACTACTCCTAGTGGCGAAGTCATACCCAGGATCTGACATGTATCTAACTTGAAGGCTTACTACCTATAAAAGCCTCCTGCTCGGAAACCTACTTCTCTTCTTCCCGTTCTTTTGGTCGGCTTGAAAAGGTACCTGAAACATCCTCGTTCAAAGCTTTTCAGCTCAAAAGGATAGGGCGATACCTCCAAGTAAAAAGGTGTTCCGCATACACCCCTAGTCAGAACTTCTTTCAGTTCCCCACAACCTGCGCGGTAATTGCGAACCCTTTTAAACGACCGACGAATTTCGATTCGTACAGAACAATTATAAGGGATCGAAGATAGAAAAAGCAAAGCCATTCATGAACAAAAGGATCTATTCAGATTCTTTATACAAAAGCTCGTTAAGGCCGAGCTACCAAAAGAGGGGAAGGCAAATACATTTACGGAGCCTGCTCGGAGGGACCTTCGCCACCGTCCCCGGAGGTCATCCGCCCTGACTGGAAATGTACAAAGCGCACTCCATCCAGGCGCGGATCCTGGGTCCGTCTTCGACACTCCTTGAGTGCAGCTTCAAAGCCTCGCGAGCATACTCCAGTGTTGCCAGCCGTCGCCCCTTCCTCTCCAGCACCAAGTCCCCACCTTATAACAATCGCGCCTACTGCTCTAAGTCTTCCTTGAGCTTGGCCCCGCCTTGTATTCGCTAACACCACGGGCCTTGGCTCGGACAGAACGTTGGCAAGAGCCTCCTTCTCTGCCCGAGCGACGGCTAGGTTGAGCTCTGAGGTGCGGAGCGCCTCTTGGAGGTTCTTCACCTCCTCCTTCAGCTCGGTCTCTCGCGCCTTGTGCTGTCCCTCAAGCTCCTTGCAGAAGGCAAATTCGGCCTCCCACATATGCTTGTGGTTCCGCCCGCGCTTGGCAAGCCGCTTCAACACCTCCAGCGACTTCGAGACGTTCTCTGACAGCGCCTCCACGTCGACGTCCTCCTCCTCGTCCTCCTCGGGGCGGCACCTCGCTCGTGTATACCTCCCCCCGAGGGGCTCGGGAGTATCCTTCGAGCTTAACCCCTGACAACCGCGCCAGCAGTTCTAACTGTGATGCAGTGGGCTGAGGGGGAGGTCCCTGGGCGCCCTTCCGGAAGTGCTCCAGGGCTGCCTCTAGGGTCTGATACCGAAGCGCCAAAGGAGCCTTCGCCTTAAGCGACTGCGTCAAGGGGAGCGATCTCCTTCGGAGCTGGCGTGATCCTCCCCGACAACGTTGTCAGCCGGCAGGAGGCTCCTCTCTTTTGTCCGCCTCGACGGCGCCCACTCCAACTGTTGCCTCTTCGCCCCCTGCCGAAGCTGGGGACCCCCGAGGTCTTTCCTCCTCGGTCTCGGTCGTTGCTTCGGCCTCGTGGAGACCTGCAGTAGCCGACTGCACTTGGACTTCGACTGCTACTTCGGTGGGGGGAGCGCGGATCGTATTCCCCTCATGCACTTCCACTGCAGGCGTCGCCGTCGCATTGGCCCCTCCGAAGGTGGATTCCTGGGTGGCAATGGCTTCGCCTTCTGTCGTGGTCTGCTCCACAGCTACAGTGCTAGAGGCCCCAATCGCAGCTACCCCCTCTGTTCGGCCCTCGAAAGGGTCTTGGGGTGTAGAAGTCCCCACTCGCTCCTCAAGGAGGCCCTCAAACTCGTCGCTTACCACGACGAGCCCAAGTGCGGTGGCCACCCTCACTGAGGCTCCGGATCGAACTTCGGGCGAGATCCGCAGCGCCCCTTGTTCGGTCACCTTCGCGACCTTACGCCTCTTCCGCACCGCGAGTGGGGGAACTTCTTCGGCATCCTCATCTTCGGCCGCTTGCTGCACGGTCTTCGCCAGCTTCCTCTTCTTCTTGGCCTGAGGCTGGCCTGCTTCTTCCCCTTCTTCGATCAGGGGTTGCACCACCACCTTTGTGACCTTCTTCTTCAGCCGGATCTTTTTGGGCACCTTCTCGGGGACCCGCGGGCTGGTCACGGGGTGCCCCACGGCAAGGGATGGCGCCACGATTGCGGTCGTCACCGCAGTAGGATCCATCACGTAGTGGGAATCCTAGCAACGGTGGCAATGTCATCACCCTCGAACACCAGGTGGGCGGTGACAGCGATCTTCTTCGCATAGTCCTCCATAACCTCCTGGTCCCGACCAGTGGCTATCTCCTCGGCACCTGCAAAAAGAAGAAGAGAGAAACTGCAGTCAGAAATCAGTCACCTAACAAACTTACAAACAAGGCGTATTCGGGTACTTGCTCCATGGTCGGCTCAATCCATGTTTGGATGAGCCCGAACTCCATCAGATAGCCGTCACCATTCCGCACCGAAGTTCGGTTCAAGTTGTCTGAGGCTTTTGACTCATCCTGATTAGGAAAGGATAAGTATCCTTCCTCAGTGTCTGGACTCTGGTCGGAAACCCAAACTCCGGTGCGCTGTCACGACGCCTGACGAAGAAGAGTCGGTGCACCCAACCCTTGTTGTTGGAGTGCTTCTTCGACAGGTTAATCTGCATCCTGTCCGCACGATGCTTGGTGTAGTACACGTTGGCCCCCGTGGGTGAGGCCGTAAGGCTGACTGCGCCCGAAAGACCTCCGCCGAGCCACGAACTGGTCGAAGTCTGCAGACGATGCAGAAGATGCATATCGTCCTCCACGAGTTAGGCGTCAGCTGGATGGGCGTGATTCCCATCTGTTCAGCAACGCCTTCGCCACTTCCGGCAACGGCAGCCGGAATCCTGCTTCCATGTGGTCGACGGAGAGGGTGAAGCGACCTGATTTGTTCATCAGGTGCGACTCCTCCTCTTGGCCATGACGATTTCGTAATCGTCACCGATCCGAAAGCGTTCCGGAGGCCTTCGTAGTGGTGATACCTTGGCCCTTGGGCTCCCTCCGACGTCACTCCACTTACTTCAGCGACCGCGACAGCTTTCCCTTTGTGCCCATAGCCAGATGCGACAAGAATGGCGAACGGAGAAGAAGCGAGTGGGGGCAAGTAAGCTTTTGAAGATTGAAGGCGTGAGCTCCCGCCTTCACCCCTCTCTTCCTTATAAGAAGGGTTGGCGCGAAATTCGAAAGGCTAAAACGGTGTTTCCCTCGCTCCAAGCGACCGTTCGGGCGGGCCGCCGAAGTCTGTGCGAACGTGCTGTGCGGGGGTCCCTGCCTCGACCGTCATCTCATCGTCATGATATTTCCTCTGCCTTCGAGAGAAGCACCAGCAGCGTCGCCCTGCTGCCGTTCGCGTGACCGAGGTCAATATCGCATTTAATGTGGAGAGGACGTTCGGTTCTCGAGCCAGCTCGAGGGCGTGGGGGGCAAGTGTGGTGGCCATTTCTAGCCACCTAAGCCCGCGAGGCCCATCATGGCCCATCGTCATCTTACGGACGGACACGGCCTTTTGGTAGGGCGACACGTGTTTTCTCGGGAGGAGGTTGAAGATCCCGAATGCGATCTTGCTCCTGACCGCCCCAGGATCCTAGGGGCAGTCTCCGGACACCCCTCATCATGTTCGGTTTCAGACACTGTCTACCGAACAGGCCCTGCAGGAATCGTGCCATGGACCCGCTGGCATAAGCAACGCCCGTACCAAGCACCAAGCAGTGGACCCGCTACCGAATAGCAGGTCTAGCCTACCGAATAGGCAACCTGCTCGTACCTTTCGCCCAGGAGAATCCAAGCAGCCCTTCGCCTTATCGCGACGGCTACAACGCACGCACCCCACGATCAAGTGGTGCGTTAACTACCGAGCCCTCAACCGGCGCCGTAACGCGTACTTCCCGCCAGGGGTGCCAATGGGCGCGCCCTTTCCGCGTCATTAGGGACGTTCCGTCCCACTCCCTCTGCACCTTCGTCTATAAAAGGCTTTGGTAAACTCCATGCAAAGGTAACGCAACCTTGAACCACTCACACTCATCCTCGCGTGATTCACACACGAGAACCCCCTTTCCTTCAAGCCTCTCCAGTCCCATATTGAATTAGGCATCGGAGGGTTTTCCCCGGTTGAAAGCCAGGCCTCCTTGATTCCGTTCTGGTCTTGCAGACTTCCGTCCGCACCGGCGATCGTCTTCCCATCTTCTCCAGTGGAGACCCGTTTGGCTCAAGCCCAAACAGAAAAACACCACCACAATCTCGAAGTCCGAAGGAACTATAACCTGACAATATTTTTATGTTGAGGTGAACAAGAGTTTTACATAAACTTGGAAACTATGACGACCACTAAAGGAAAACCAAGTTTTTTCATGAAGAAAAACGTTAGGCCAAAATTACCTTCATTGATTTTACATTATGAGCATTATAGCCTAAACCCTAATGATCTAATCCCATTTTATAAGAAACAAAGTTAAATTAAAAAATATCATAGACTGAAACATTTAGTCTGCCTGTAGAGGAAATTTATGGACGGCATAATAACATCAAAGAAACTATCATGTATGAACGAGAATGTCTACCGGAGTTTTGCAATTATTAGTCAAATAAACGCGCTACGGGCGTGTAGTATAGTTGAGGATATAGTATATTTTATTTTCTGTAAAAATTTTATTGATATGTGTATTTTATAAATTATTGTGACTATTTTATTATGTAAGGCCATATTTAATAATTGTGGTATTAAAGAAATCATATATTAAAATATATGATTACATTGTTAACAATTATGAAATTAGAACAAAACATATTACGTATTTTCTTAAAGTTATATTTATATATTATTTAACTATTGATCTTCATAATTTACAAATAAAGATCTAAGTTAAATGACTATTAATAATATTATAATTACTTAAGAGGATTTTTGATGTAAAAAGAAAGAGTTGACAAAACTCGGCATTCGAACTGCTCCTTTTGACTTGAAAATATGGAGGAGAGAGGATGGTGTGGGACCATTTTGAATCATATGTTTTTTACTTTTGAACTTTACATACTACAAATAAATATCTAAGTAAAATGATTATTAATAATATTATAATGTTTAAGAGACTTTTTCTTTCAACATAAATATTTTTGCAAAAAATTATGTAAAAATTCAAAGGAAAATATATTTTGATAATCAATTCAGACATAATATATGAAAATGATAATTAATCCAAACCAATAGTTATCACAAAGTCACAAAATAAATCAACAATTCCATGATTTAACACAATATCAAAGGGACTTGTAAATGTATTTTTTGTATGCTAATCATCTCGCAAAATAAGTCTTCTTCTTTGAAACTTTTGTTTCTTCTTTCTCTTTTACTTCCGATTTGCATCATCTTCGTCTTCATGGTCATGAACTGGCATTTCTGATTTGACCACATTCACACATTATAATTGTAACCTTCAAATTTGCCAAACTTTTTTGTCACTTTAATTGCCAAGAGATTGTTTGTTGATGCAGCTTTCTATTGTAGATATATAGTCTGAAATATTTGTATCCTACAAAGATTTATAGAGAGATTAGACCACCACTTTAGATATTACTATGAATATATAAAAAGAGGTTAGATAGTAATAACTCTGGAGTTTAAAAATGTAATAATGACCTTCTTTTCTTTCAATTGTTGCACTGAAATTTTAAAGATTTTTTTGCTTCTTCATTGAAACATGTAATCCACATATTTGATGTACCATCATCAATATTCACCCTTAAATTGTACCTATGAAAAAAAATTATCATTTAACATACACACATATAATAAATTTAGCCAAAGAAATTTATGCACTTACCTGATTGTTGGTGTGATATCATTTTTTGCACATTTTGTACATGATATATTTCATTCTCCTTCGTAACTGTCTTGCTACAATGTTCACATGCTAAGTACCATAGGTCTTGATTTGTATTAATATCAACTATAGATATTTGGACCTCAAAAAGACTATTCTGTATGAAGGAAGATCGTAACATTTCAAATATATTAGATGTATATCAACATTTATTAGATGTACATGTCAATGGATAGTACACATAACATCATAATGTACCTCTGTATGTTTATTTTTTGTATATCTTTCAGCTCATTGATTGAAACTTTTCTGATTTTAAGATTGTAGTGTCTTCAGCTTTCTCATGGCCAGTCCTTCTTAATATTTCTTCTTCATCATTTTGTGTTGTCCTATTTAAGAAAAATAACAAATAATATTTTATTAATTCTATTGCTAAAAATAATATAGAATAAAATATGTATTTAATATATTTATTAACAAATATATTAAAAAAAAATTATCAATTTTATTGTAGTTGTTTGGTCATTATGAGAATTAATGTAAAATTGAATTTGATGTCTTGTTTTCAACCCAAAATTTTCTGGTGAAAATAATAAAATTATAAGTGTAATCAGAGATTGTATTCACAAATAAATAATATTTCATAATTGAAAGATATAATAGATTGATCCTGAAATATTACTTTAAATAAAAAATTTCTTTGTAAATTTTTAAATATCACTATTGTTGTGAAAAAAAAATGTCACCTACAAAATACTACCCAATTTTCATCATGATGCCTACGCTGTACTACCCCCACTCTCTTCTGTCAACCTTGAATTGTCAAGTCCAACACCATATCTCTCTGACAGCCCTCAGTTCTCCAACCACTCTCCCATGTGATGCGATTGCAGAAGAAACCGTACCCATCCACCTCATTTCTTTGATGGCAGCTTCCACCATCTTTCTTCCCTTCTTCTTCTTTCTTTTTCTCTGTTCTCTGCCTATCTCCGATCCGCATGAAGCAGCAGCACCGGCACGAAGCGCACCTGCACCAGCCAGCCTGCGCACACACTGCGCTGCCTGCCCGAGCGCCTGACCGCGCACGCCCCTGCCGCCACCGCCCGACCGCCCCTGCAGCGGCCCACGTCCGCCGGCGCCAAGCATCACCGGCGCGCCTGCCTGCTGCCTCCTCTCTCTAGATTCTTCTATCCTACCTGGCTCAAAGATGCCCCCATGACCCCAGCCCACCACTCCCCGCCGCCATCTCCGCACCGCCACCTCCTGTGTGCCGACCACGGAACCAACATCAAAAGCGGCCATGAACAAGGCGTAAAGGGGCAAGTTAATATATACGTTTATATATACGTTACAGTTTGGACCATTGAAGGCATCAAATCCTGCATCAGAAGAGCTTTGTACCCTCAGAATGAGGGTGGCCCAAAACCGTCTTCTCCCTCCTCCTCCTCCCCACCATTTCCCCCCTCAGCCAGCCAGCCTCTACGTCTTTTTGGTGTTGGATCTGGGTAGGAACACCGTGAACAGCATAGCTGTCTGTTGGTGATAAGAACCCCACAGATTTCAATGGAAAGTGGAAACATTCTCTCCTTATCTCTCTCTTCTCTTCCTCTCAGTGTGTGTGAGAAGATTTCAATGGTCCAAAAAAGCGTAGAGAGAAGATTTTTTCTAAGATTACAAGTTAATATATATGTTTATGTGTACCTTGCACATTGACAGGAACTCCAAGTCGGCCCCTGTCGCCGATTCCCAAGTCTGGCGAGCTTCCCGCCGGAGAGCTTCCACCATGAACTTCCCCAACTGCACCCCCGCCTCTTGACAAACCCAGTCGCTCGGCGGACTTGCCCAGCAGCACCGACCTCGCCACCATCTCATCCCCTCGAACTGCCCAGCCACGCACAGCCCTGAAAGCACCAGGCCATATGTCCGCGTTCATGAGGCCATGCATCCGCAGCCACTCGCCCGCACGACCTCGCCCGCCCGCGCGACCCCGCAGCCGTGTTCGCCGATGGTCTGACGGGAAGATGGCCACAGCTATGCACAGGTATGAGCATTCACTCATCTGCACTCACCGTCTCTGAGGAACCCGCCCCTGGTTATCCTAACATTTTTCCCTTGGCACGAAGTAAAACTGTACCCCTTGTTGCCCCCCTTCTTCCCCACTGTCTTAGTCCTCGCTACTGAATTCGTGTTGTTCCTCACAATTTTTTTTTCATAATTATGCTAAAATAATAAGATTAAATAATGTAATACATTGTCGAATGAATTACCTGTGATTGGTAATTTCTCAGCTCCCCTGTGTAACTTTTCATGCGCTCCTCCTTGCCCTCAGCAACTATTCCTTTGCTCTCTTGTGTAACTTTTCCTGCGCTTCCTCTATCCATCAAATTTGTGAATAAGTAAATTTCAGTTAGATATGCTTAACAACTGTGTTAAAATAATAAGAAAATATATTTAACCTAATAGTTTACCTTAGTGCAGTGAGATCTCGTGTTGTCGTTGTTCTTCCGATGCTCTGAATTTCAGTGTCCCGAGCTCTGCAAATTGCTCTTCCTGTGTGATATCATCTGTGTTTTTTTCTTGTGTTATGCCATTCGTAGTAGACGTATTGGGTTGGGTTGGGGTAACAAAGTAGATTGCTGACGATTAGATTTTAATTGATTTATTTAGCAAAATTTTAACTTTCCTCGTTTAAGTCTACGATTCTAAACGTACGACGTCATATCTGCTAGCAGGACGTTCCCCCCCCCCCCCCCCCCCCCCCATATATCCGTTTAATGTTCTGCCCTGTGGATTGTATCCCATATTGTGTACCGTTTCATTGATCATAAATATGAAATTAAAAAAAAACGGAGAATATGTTACGCTTCGCTTCTTCTGTCGTTTGAAATTGCATGAATTAATTTTCACGTAATTATATCATTTAAGATAAGATGAACCGGACGGCTATTATATGTATTGAAGATAGATAAACCGGACGAAATGTCTGTCTAACAGGCGTTCAAGATGAACCGGAAAGTCCACTTTACTTCATGTAGAAATAAGTAAGTCTAACAGGGGTTTAAGACCAGTAGGAATAGATAGTGAAAACGGGGAGTGGATGAACCGGACGAAAATTCTAAGTGTCTCTTCTAATATTAGTTATAGATATATCTTATCCAATCTAAAAGGTGACCTAAATATTTAGTACGGGTCGGTCTAGGCTTTTAAGTAAATTAAGTTGGGTACTTCCATGTCTAAGAGCACTTTAATTCCTACTTTCAAATCGAACAGTGGAGAAAGAGAGTGACGAAATGAAGAGTGGTGCAGCATGGCATTTCTCCAGTAGATAAATATTCAGAATGTACAACTAGCCATGTTTGGTATTAAGATAGAGTGGAGATATCTTCAAAATTTTGAGAATATCCCCACTCTATTTCCGAGGATCTATCCTAATACCAAAGATATTTAAGCGTGCATCTCACGTAATCCGAACTAGGGTAAATTTAGGCTACGCACAGTGCATCTCTGTTTCTTAAGAGGCTAAACCATTCTGATATTGAGCATTGGTTCACATCTGCAACCACCAAGGATTTCATGAGCCCATTATCTAGTCTTCTCCTGTTCGTCTGTACAGGTGAGGTGGGTGATAAATGGTAGTGGTAGTAGTGTGGTCTGAGGGTGGCATGAAGAGAACGTCAGGATCAGACCGGGAAGATGCAAAGAGCTCAGGTGAATCATTGATCCTGCGTCCATTCCTCGAACACAGCAGCAACTCATCCTGTAAGAGGCTTTGCTGTGGAATCTGCGGTTGATACTTGCGTACCTCCTCAAGCACAAGATAGAGAAAAGTGGGGGCGGAGGAAGATGCGGTTAAGGGTGGCAGCCAAGCGAACTCCACCTTGGACTAGTCTCTTCTCGACAAGTGGTAGGCGAGAGAGGAAGTACTCATCTGCACATATGTAACGTCAATCAACAGCTGCAAATGGGTGAGAACTCGAACACAACTGCCAAAAAGAACCTTAGAAGATGATGCCGCCGAATCTTATGCTTGTGGAGGTTGGTATGTGAAGTGAAATATGTTATGCAAGGAGACAGAGATGCTTGCATCACCTATTCGCGATGCTAGTTCCATGCAGAATGACACAGCAAGCACGGAAAGTTGGTGTTCAGAAGGAAAAGATCGAGACAGCAATCTTAACAGAGGCTCGTAGGAGAAAGCAGAGTCAGAACTTGACTCCATTTTGAGGAGGGAAAAGTACCTCCTAAAGAACTTCCTGGAGTTGCATTCCTGTAGGCATACTTGCAGGCAAAGCTAATGCTCTCCGAAGCATACCTGTAAATTTGGAGTTCCATCAAAAAGTTTCACAGGATGAATCCGGGCGTTACAGAATTTGGTCCATAATGTACTCTACAAAGTGGTCAACAGAAGCAAACTACATTAAGACTCATTAGGAATGATGAATGCTATATAAAATGTGGAGTTTGTCAATATGTAAAGCAAACTAAACTAAATTAAGAATCGTTTGGAATGATGAATGCTATATAAAATGTGGACTTCATCGATATGTAATATGCATGATGATTGACGAATTAATGATTTCTAAATCCAAGCACACCTAATAATGGAGTGGGGGAAAAGAGTCCAGACTATGTAAACAGTAGATGAGTAACAGGAAATGTGCTTACGGATTTGGACAAGCTGTCTGATTTGATGTACAATTTTCCCACAATGAGATTCAGAGTCGAGTCCACCTATTCCCAAGTAAAACAACTTTACAGAATAGAAAACATATATAAAAATCACTAGACAGGCAACAATGAGTAACTTCCATCAAGTCAACACTGATCTCTATTCTATGGACTCATCTTCAGAGTAGTTTTCTTCTCTTCTTACAATTTATCCTCCGAAAATTAATGATTTTCTTCCTTCATATTAAATGTTAAACTACTATTGCCATGAATTTGTGCTGTGCTACTGCAGATTCATTGGCCCGCAAGGATCACTTAGTCCACTAGAGTGCAATATAGAATACAATGACTGAACACTTCATCTTGCGCATCAAATGCACCCTGTCTAGATGGAACACAGTTTGCATCTCCTGCTAATTTCATTGCCGCAAGATCATAGGAGTGAAGAGCTAATCAATGATTCCTCATGCATTGCAACCTAGTTAACTTCACGTTACCTCCTTATTCCAAAATAAAATATTTCAAATCTCAAACATAAAGCCCCTTTGTGATTTGAGATTGTAGACATGCATGTGAACACTAGTATGAAATTTACCAAAGTGAGTCAAATACATAAAATGCTTTTCTCACGCCGCCCGGTTGCCCGGCGGACGTGGAATTGCCGCGGGCTTCCACGTCCGCCCGGGCAACCGGGCGGACGTGCAGGTAGCATTTCTCATAAATGTATCTGTGAAACCTGCAGACGTAAATTGTAAAAGAAGGAAAAATTTATGATAACAGATCCACCCTGGCTATATCAGGATAAAAACACATTCACCAAGGAATGAAACATGGATATAAGAACAATACTACCTACGAGATGGTACTTAGCGGGAATTTTCGTGCTTTCTGGAATGTGCTTTTATTTCAAAATTCAATGCAATAGCAGCATCATGGGAGAGGGCAGGGAGTATGGGCTCTACTGGAGATATGGAGGAAATTTCAGTCTTCATTCAGAAGGCAGCACTGCTGATTTTGGGCATGGCCAATGCCTCTTTCACCTGGTCAAATATGTGAGTTCAGCCATCCTGCTCTAGGTTGGACTGGTTCCTTGTGTCTATTGACTGGGAAGATCGACTTCCACGTGCACAGGTGGACTCTCTTGCTAGATGTCTGATCATAACCATCTTGCTGAAGACAAGCCGATCACATGACAGGAATCCCATATTCAGGCTAGAGAAGTTCTGGTTCAGAGAGGAAGACTTTATGAACATGGTGGCTACTGTTTGGAGGGCTCAGCATTCTGCTAGATCAGCTATGGCTTCTTTGGTAAGAAAACTGAGATACACAGCTTACGTGCTGAGGGAATGTGGAGCAGGTAAAACACTACCAAGGAGGGCAGCCAAGGACAAAATTCTACACCACATACAAGCCGTTGATAGCTTGGAGGAGGCAAGGTTAATGGATGAGGAGCATAGGCTTCTTAGGGTTTCTTTAAAGGGATAGCATGAGGAAATTCTACTCAGAGAGGAGATGTCTTGGAGACAGAGGTCTAGAGACAGATGGATTAAGAAGGGAGATAGGAATACAACATATTTTCAGCAGATTGCATCCAGCAGGGGGAGGGTCAACTCCATCTCCAACATAAGGTGAGGGAGCTCTCCTTCTAGTGTATGAGGAGATTAGTGGTTAGGCGAGGTTTCTTTTCAGACTTTCACGAAGGATGTCCTTTGCAGGCCAAGGATATCTGAGGATTGTTGCATTGTCTTTCAGCTAAGGAGAGGGAGGCCATCTCCAAGCCTGTCTCTGAGGAAGAAGTTCACCAGACATTCTTCTCCCTAGCGGGTGATAAGGCCCCTGATCCGAATGGCTTTCCTTTGGTGTTCTTTCAGAAATGCTGGCACATCACCAAAAGAGATCTGGTGGCAATAGTAAGGGAGTTCCAAGAGGGGAAGGCGCACTTAGGGGATATCAACAAGACTTTCATTGTGCTTATTCCTAAGCAAAGTGGGGCTCATGAGTTTTAGGACTTCAGGTCAATCAATTTGTTGAACGGCACCTACAAGATCATTGCAAAAGGTTTTCCAGAGAGGCTGGTTTCTGTTATGGATACTTTGGTGGACCAATTTCAAGGAGCCTTTATCAGGGGGAAGCATATTTTTGACAACTTCCCAGTGGCACATAAATGTCTATTGCCATGAAGTAGTAGAAAAGGAAAGGCCTGGTTTTAAAGCTAGATTTTGAAAGGGTGAATTGACAGTGTCTCTTAATGTCTTCAAGAGAATGGGTTTTTGGATATATGTGGATTGACTGGATCAAGGATTGTGTTTTCACGGTCTCCCTTGCTGTAATTATTAATGGGAAGCCATCTTTCTGGTTCCTCAGTGGTCAGAGCCTTCGATAGGGAGATCCTTTGTCTCCGCTCCTCTTTGTATTATGGCCAATATGCTCAATAGAGTGTGGCGGAGGGCAAAAATGGTGGGTTTCATCATAGCATTTTCAGGTGATGGTAGGGAAGTGTCCATATCGGCATATCCCACTTGCAGTATGCAGATGATACTATATTGTTCTTTGCTGAGGGTAAGCAGTTTCCTCCCATGGCTAGGTTACTGTTGAAGCTGCTAGAGGAGGTAATACATGTTAAGGTCAACTTCAATAAGAGCTTGTTGGTGGGTGTGAATTTGGAGGACAGGACTTTACAAATGACAACCACTCTCTTAGGATGTAAAATTGGCAAGTTTCCTATTCATTTTGGGCCTACCTCTTTCTCCGCGTGCTCTTCGGTACGCAAATTGGTAGCCCATTGTACAAAAATTTGAGTCCAGGTTGGTGTGTGGAAGGTCAGAGCATTATCCTTTGGTGGCAGACTTATGCTATGTAGTTCGGTGCTCAATAGCCTGCCCATAAACTTCCTCTCCAATTTTAGGGTGCCGAAAAAGGTGGTGAAGAAATTGGAGTCTATCAAGTGTAGGTTCTTTTGGCACAGTAGTAGGGGGAGTTGCAAGGGATGGTATGACATTGCATGGGGTAGGGTGGTAGTGAGAGCAAGGAATAGAGTGGATTGGGGGAACATCAGAGACTTCAACTTGGCACTTATGTGTAAGTGGCTGTGGAGGCTTCGGAGTAGAGAAGAAGGGATGTGGACTATTTTGATTAAACAGAGGTACTTTGGGAGGAGCAGATTCTGGGACATTTCTTCTTTACTGGCGCTCCTTCCCAACTCTGGAAGGATATCCTGTTGTGCAGGGACGTTCTTTTGTCAGGGTCCGGGTCCTCCTCGGCAAAGGGAATATGGCTCGCTTCTGGAAAGATAGATGGTGCGGGGATTTCACCTTGCAATCTCTCTTCCCTACTTGTTCCGGTTGTCGGCAGATCCTATGGGCTCCATCTCTTAAGCCTACGACTCCCTCCTTCTAGGAGGGAATGGGCACCAACTTTTAGGAGGGACTTGACGTAGGCTGAGGAGGTACAGTTCCAGGACCTCTTGACCCTTCTTTCGCCTCTCCATCAGTCAAATTCGGAGGATAAATGGGTGTGGAGGTGGGAGAAGGAGGTGTTTTCTCAGTCAGATCTGCATACAGAATCACTAAAGATGGAGGCCTTCGACATAGATTTCGACATCAACTGTGGAGCCCTAGAAGCCCGCTGAAGGTGAAGACTCTAATTTGGAGAATCTTGAATAAAAGACTTCCTACCAAGAATAGGCTGAGCCATTTCATCACAGACATTCAGCCGATTTGTATGTTTTATAGAGAGTCCCTTAACCTCCTGTTTGTAGGATGCTCCTACTCTCAGGGGGTGTGAAGGGAGATGGGAAGGAAGACTGGCATCGACATCAGTCAGCACAGGATTGTTCACTAGTTGTTTATGCATTGGGAGAGGCAATGGGTTTTTAGAGGAGATAGGGCTATGTGGTGGCTCATCCTACATGCTCCAAGTGGATGCCGGGGGGGGGGGGGGGGGGGGGGGGGGAGGGGGGGCTGTTTCTCATGCAATTTTGTTGAAGCCAAGGAATGGGGGTCACACTATATGTAATGTGGATTCCTCTACTTTCTCTTTTTTTGTTTTGTTGGGGGATGAGATGTTTCCACACGACCTTAGTGTGGTTCTCAATTGTATAGGGGTGGGAGCTATTTTCTGGAGTACACTGCTTATACTTGTACATTCTTTTCTTTAATATAATTGTGGTACCAACCACTTTCAAAAAGAAAAAAACTCAAAGAATAAGCATTGAATCTCAGCTCTAAACAGTTAGAATACTTGCCTCTATGTCAGTTTTCACTATCATGAACTAAGACTGAGAAAAGCATACCAAGTACTTTGTGCGAATGATTTCTATCATAGTTGCCAGATCTGAGCTGTAAAACTTCTTTAAGGCAGACTCAATTATCAAGTTGTCCCATACCTGTGAGAAATTGGCATCTTCTGTAATGTTAAGAAAAAATTATTAAGCCAAATAATTTAGTATTGGATCAAGTAAAATGTTTCACAAATGCCTGCCCATGTTGCTAAGGGGACAACATTGCAGAGGGAAGTAATAATAACCTTTTATAACACTATAAACTGAAACTGGGATTATTACAGATCCTTAATGATATGGAATCAAAGGTATCTTATTAACAAATAATGGTGGCCCCTTACACTCCCATACAATTCCTCTACCGGGGACATTTTCCTCTCAACCATTTAAGCATAAAAATACATAGTCATGAGAAATAGATAGTCAACACTTACATGATGTAGATTACTCTTACGCCTAAACCATCGAACAATTATGGTATTTCCACCTGCATCCCCAGTAAAGCCAACATGTAGAGGCTGGATAGCACCATGAAAAAGCACAAAAACATGGCTCTTCAACATTTTTATTGCTACTTTTATAACATGAAATTGGACATAAAAAAATTACACATTAGAAAATGAATTACCTATGGAAAATGTCATGGACATAAAATTTTCAAAGTCATAGCTTCTCATTTGTCAAACAGAAATAGATACAATTCTGTGACTGCTTTTTTGGAATTCAATGAGGAGAAAAAAGACTTTCTTTTGAGAAAATAAAGAAGAAAACATGGGATCTTAATGACACTCAAAGGAAATGCTTTGTTGCTTTGCTAATGCCACCTATCCTATATGATGCTGAAATAGGCTCATGAAAATAATTTCCCCTAAGCATATGAAGACAACAAGGTCATTTTTAGAGTGCTTAAACATAGAAGGCTTGTTACATCATGCTACACTTTTATCCATAGAAAGTGCCACTAAGTCCATGATGTGGCATGGGCATAGATGATAGAACCCACCGAAGGGATCCTTCTTTATTCCTTGATAACAGATTAACAGCTAATAGGTTACAAGTTTTGGAATGTGAACAATAAAATATAACTGCAGTAAGTACCTAAGAATTAGTGCCCTATACCGTTCAAATTGTACTGATTCCTACAAAGAGAACAAAACAAATCTAAAATGCAATTTCTAGATCTCCTGCATAGTTTGTAATCCTATAGTGTTAACCTTCTATACATAATTTGCCTATTTATATAAACATTTAGTGGTGTTGCCAAACACAAACCTGATGTATGTCTCCCATGAAGTGAGATAAAAACAGCAGTGCTTCTGTTAAATTATCTGCAGTCAATGGAGGGTAATTACTTCTACTAAAATATACAAAAAGTTAGCAGAGGGCCAGAGGCCAATTATATACTGGCAACGGTTCAGTGACTTACAGTTTTCTAAATTAGACAACCGTGAGCAGTTAACTGTGAGGTATAGTTATAAATGGCTCCAGCGACACACATATCTTTATGTGCAGCTAAATCGCGACAATCTCCTGAAGAAAAAAGTCATACATAAAGAGACAAACAGCATAGTTGTGTAAGGTATATTATTAAGTATGGGTATGCCTTTGCAAAGAAAATAATGTTGGAAATTCAAGTTACCAAGAAATCAAGTGGGGTGGAAGGCCAAAGCCTTGATTAAAAAACTCCAATTAAATAATGCCTGCAAGCGTGATATCATGATTGCATGCAATTTACGTACTAATTCATCCAGCATATCCCAAATCTGTAAAAGACATAACAAACAGCTTGGGAACTAGTTCATCCTATTCTATTGAATGCCATGTGAGAATGCGCGACAGGTGACGTAGAGACATGTCCCCCGCTTGTAGGCGGGATGGACATTGTGTGGGGGGAGGGTCAGGGGTTCGTGTCCAGGTGGGGTGTTTGCCTGTGGCTTGAGCCAAATTTATTATTATTATTTTTAAAAGGTGACATAGAGACATCGAAGAAGAATGCAAATGCAAACTTACTGCAATAGCCATAATTACACTTGAAATCCGGTGTGTCGATGTAGTGGAGGGGCGAAGTCCAACGCCATATGTGGTTGTGGCGGATCTCATCGGGCCAAGAACAGAGGGAGGCAAGATCACCACCGGCATAATCCGGAAGCAACTCTTTAACTGCTGCAGAAGCTTCCTCAGATAGAAGCCCCTGAAATACCCCGAACAATTTCTTCTCATTATAAATGCAGGATTATATCCCCAAGCTACAAGTTGCGTCAGCTCCAGAAAACCTGGCCCCGCACTTTTACAAGTACCCATTCTCAGGAATAACTAAAATCATATAAATCTAGATGCAAATCAAAATATAATTAGGAAAAATCAAACTTGTCATGTACAATTTCTGATTCCCGAGGGCTTCGCTGGGGAGATCGAGTGGTATCTGCTGAAAGCCCACCTCCGAACGAAGAGTTTCTTATAGATTGAGCGTTTCTTACCTCTGCGATCTTACAAGTCGCATAATGGCCTTCCTTGACCCAAGATACTGCTCCAGGGAGGAACTGCAGGAGGATCATCAAGATCCACTTCACCATCAAGGAGCCGGAGGCATGGAACAAAACCAAAGCTCCGGAATCGAAAACCAGAACACCCCACCACCAGAGGAATCTTGAAGAACAGTGGAACACCCAATAAGTTAGCATAGAAAGTTTGGACCCCCTATTGAAAAAGAAAAAGCAATTAGCCGGTTTGTTCTAGTTTATCCAGTTGCCGGCGTTCCCGACGATCCAAAGAGAAAGATTGGATCTTGGGTGTGCGGAATAGCTACTCACCTCCCGTCTGGCCGCTACCTTTTTTTGATACTTCGATTTACTAAAATAAAATGGGTATAAAGTAAATAATATAGAGCGACCACAGTCCTTGGAACATAAAAGAAGACTAGAGATCAGTACAGCCGAGATAACAAGACACTGGAAAAATAAGAGAACATACACACCCCAATACTTAAGGTCAAAAATCATAGAGTCGATCCAAAGGAAAGGATCACATAAAAGTAAATTGAACTTGTACTTAACTAGAGAGAACCCGAATAAAGACCTACTTCAAAGGAGAGGAGCTGCACTTTTAAAAAACAACAAAGTAAACGTAGATCAAAAGATGCACACGCCGAATGAGCCTCACACCACCAGCTGAATTTGCAACTCTATAATCTCAAAGTTGGGGGATCCAAAGATTGGAACTTTGATTTGCACCTTGAAGTATTAGCAAGCACAAGTGGCCTAAAGAAGATCCTAGAACAAGGTTGAAGCACACAAACTTGGAAGCAAGAAGAACCTGGAACACGATACAAATAAAAGCCGACCCCTAAGTAGAACTCTAGAAACACCAAAAAAAGGCAAAGGCGAAGCCTGAGCAGATGGAGCTGGGGGTAAAGGTGTGGCTAAGGGCCTGAAGGCCAGAAAGGTGAAGGTGAGGCAGAAGCGAGGCAAGGGTTACTGCACTCAACATACTACTATGGCTAGAACAAGGGACATCAAGGAGAGGGGAGGAAAACATAAGAGGTTAAGGCGAAGGAAGATGGAGAGGCAACTCCCCTCACCTCCAACCCAACGGGCTGGCATGAGATGAGCACGACGAGACTTCCATCGGAATGAGATCCGGCCACGATTCCTCATAGTAAATGGTTTCCCACCCACCTGAGACAGAGAGGGACACTGCGCGTCAAGTCCCAACCAAACCTTCCTAGAGAGCTAGATTTAGTGTGAGATTTTGGGCCTTATTAGATCCTTAATGTGTCTTTTACAGTGTTTGTGGGTTGACGGTGGGGTCGACTATCATTAACCTATGTTGGCGGCGATCTAAAAAGCCATCTAATTTTTCTTGACGGCGAGATAGAGTTCTGTCTACCTCAATTAGTGGCTATCGATATGTTGTACTTTGTAGATTTTGATGATAAAAAAATACTAATTCTCATTTATGTTGAAAAGATCACAAAACACCAATTGGTATTTATCTTAATGACCTAAGTATTTAAATTATTTATATTTGATTTGAGGGTCTAACTTGTGTGTTAAGTGTGCAACAAAGTATGTCAAAAGTCGCACATGAAGTGGACTTCAGAAAGGTCAAGGCTGGGACAAAGCTGAAATAGAAGACTGACTTGATTTCTGCACTTTCGCAGGAAATCGATCGACCGACCTGAAGAAACTGGTCGTCGCCTAGCCAGTGCTACTTGACATTGCATCAGTCAGAAGATCAGACGACCGACCTTCAAGAATCGGTCAACCGATTATGGAAGCCAACCGATTGATGAAGGAGCTTCCGATTGGTTAAGTAAGGCTCCAATCGATTGAAGAACAAAGGGCCAATCGAATGATGACCAAGTAGGAAATCGGACGACCGATTTGGAGATTTCGGTCGACCTACCTACCTAGTGAAGATCAAGCTTCTGATTGCTGAAGGAAATCAGACAACCGATTTGTCAAAGTCAGGCGACCGAACTAGCCATTGCGATCTTGCACTAGGACAGTCGAAGAATCGGTCAACTGACTTTATAAAATCGGACCACCGAGTTGGTGCAGCATGTCGATGCAGAAGAAGAAGCGGTCGACTCTAAGACTAAATCCATAATCGGACGACTTATTTGGCAAGTCCGACCGATTTACGATGACGAGTTTCCTACTCTGTGCGGACTCTTTCTGAACGTGGGACTCTTACCTTGATTAGCACAAGCACGTCACTCAGAGATATTCTAGGAGTCTTCCACTATAAATACAGCTTGGTATCATGATGAGGAAGTGAGGATAGCCATCTCCAAGAGAGCAGTTCGTGCCCTAGTGTTTAGAAGAGAATCATGCTGTCCAGAAAGAGCCAATAGAAGTTCTGAACTTGTAGAAGCCTGAAGAATGAGTCATCATTGTCCAAAAGCCTTCTATATGTTCCAAGAAAGTGTTTTTCATCAAAAAGGTGTGGACTTGGTGTTGCTTCTTGCAAAACTCTATTCTGAAGCATTCTACATCGACCAAATCTTCGTTGTGACATCGTCAGGCAAAAACGACTACATTAGTCGAATTTCTGAGATAGGAGAACTCTATACTTTACTTTATTTGGATTGTTGCCTCTCTTGTCCACGTTTTTCATTTGTTCTTCTTTAAACCAAGAACATATTGTGTGGTTGGTGAGTAGTGCATGCAGTGCATACGCATCAGGTTATCTCGTCCTTGTAAAACAAGGTGGGGTTAGTGTTGTCCCCCGGAAACATGGTGTGGCGGTTTATCCACTTGTACCTTGAAACAAATGAAGAGAAATCCTCACGGGAGTGTAAGGTAGTGGACGTAGGCACACAGGGGGTGTTTGCCAAACCACTCTAAATCCTACGAGCACATTGTGGTTTGCATCCATCTCTTCTATCTCCTTTCTACACACGTTAGGATAGTCAGTTTTGTCTATATACTTTTTAATTCCGCTGTACATCTGGTTATAGGTTTGCTTGTTTAAGTCTAATCTATTCTGTAAAAGATTGTTTTTAAAATAGGCGATAACCAATTCACCCCTCCCCTCTTGGTTGTTCATCGTACATATTTTACTCAGTTTTTAGCTCAGAGCAGGGTTCTTGATTATAGAGTGATCCTATGTGCGATGGTCAACAAAGGATATGTACCTGAGGGTCATTCTATCAACCATCCACCTTTATTTTGATGGCAATAATTATTCTTATTGGAAAAACGTATGCATATTTTTCTCAGGCTTAACATTATGAGATCTGGAAAGTCATAAATACTTGTCCTTATGAGTTGCCATAGGATGAAGGAAAGTGGACTAGCATTAAAAAATCTAAGATAAATTTTAGTGCCTTGAATATTTTGCAATGTGCTATACACCCTGATGAGTATTCTCGCATTTCTATGTGCAGCTCAGCAAAAGAAATGTGGGACAAGTTGAAATTGATCTATGAAGTCACGTCAGAGGTCAAGGAGACCAAAGTCAACATCTTGGTCCATGAATATGAGATGTTCAAGATGAGCCCGGTCGAGACCATCTCACAGATGTTTGCACGGCTCTCAAAGATAACAAATGGACTCAAGGCGCTGGCAAGAACTACACGGACACAAAGATCTTTTGTAAAATTATGAGATCCCTCCCACCAGCATGGCACACCAAAGCCACAGTCATAGAGGACTACAAGAACCTATCAAGCCTTACTGTGGAGGAGTTGATTGGGAGTCTCATGACTTATGAGATAAACTTGAAAAGGGAGGAAGCCGAGCAGCCAATTATCAAGCAAAAGAATGTGGCGCTGAAGGCTAAAAAGTCCAAGGCAATTTGTCTAGATGAGAACTCCTCAAGTGAAGGTGAGGAAGAAGTGGCCAAGATTGCACGAAGCTTCAAAAAGTTTTTAGAATGTCAAGGTCATAGTATGCAACTTCTTCCAAGGACTTCAAGGGCAGAAACAAGGAAGAGAACTTCAGCAGAAAAAACTAAATTGGTCTGCTATGAATGCCAAGGCATTGCGTACATGAGATCTGAATGTCCAGTATTTTAGAGAAAGTAGAGCAAAGCCAAGGAAAAGAAGTCCAAGGCCATGGTCGCCACGTGGAGTGACTCTGATGAGTCAAGCTTCGTAACAAAAGATGTCCAGAAAAAGAAGGACGTCAATTGTAGACTTATGGCTATTGAAATTGAATCTTCTGAGGTAAATTTTAAGCGCGAATCTTTTACCATTGAGGAGATAGAATCAATGTATTCTGCCTTGTATGAAAAATATAAAAAAGATAAATAACAATTTATGGTTTTTCTTCATAACAAAATTCCTTGCATGTCATGTCATGAACTTAAACTGAAATGTGAAAACCTTCATGATGAAAGTGAGGCTTGCAAAGTAAAATTACATTGTATGAAGAAGAAATGGAATGCATGTTTCATGATAATGGTTTTTCTGAAAAGTTAAGCATGCATGAAAAGAAAACAATTTTCTTAAGTCTAAAAATGAAGAACTGAAAAACCAAGTGAATGTACTTGTAGAAAATGCTAAAGTTTCTGAAAATCCAGTTAAGAAATTGCACGAAACAATTGATAATTTGAAATCTATTGTTTCTAGACTCATGAAGGGAAAAGAGAAGCTGGATGAGGTTCTTAGTGTCAAAGAAAACACCCATAGACATGGTCTGGGTATGTACCTAAGAAAACTCCTTTTAGTCTAGACCAAAACTTCATTTGTTCATGCCTCTAATGCTCCTAGCACTTCACAATCACATGCTAAGAAAACTGCTCATATTAAAAAACTAGCTTATGTTAAGAAAATTGAGCAAGTTAATAAATCAACCCATATGAAAAAAGAAGTAGCATGTTGCATCCCATGTTGTTCACATGTCGCGCCCCACACAACATGATTCAATATCACATGTTATTTCTGATTTCTGTGGTAGGCATGTCTATGAACTACAATTTGTGACGGTCCTCGCCTTCAGACCCGTTAACTTAATAACATGCCCGACACGACTCGGCCTCCCCGCGAATAAGCCAAACCTCGCAAGGATACACAACACTAGTCCGTGGAAACAAAAAGAACACACTGCAATAATATAATATGTCATGTCTCACACATATTACATGGATATTACATAGCCAACTCTCAACAAAGTCAAAGTACAAAATACACAAGCCTGGGTCATAACCCAAGGCACTATAGAAGGAGACATTACACTGGTGGAGGTGTGAACCCATTCTGCTAAGGCGCGGCTCCGAACTAGCAGAAGGCCGAGAACCCTCCTCTCCCTCACCTGAAAGAAAATGGGGTGAGCCTCACAAATCATTAGCTTAGTAGGAATCTCCCTCAAAGCCGAACAATATTACATAGGGAAAGCAGAGTCAAACTCTACTATCAATTAATAGAGCTACCTAAGCATGGTATTACAATTGAAATACTAACATTTCTACTTTAATATCAAGAACTGAACTTGCATAAATAAATGGCAAACTATGCTTTAAAAGTATGAGCTAGAGAAGGGTGATGCCACACACGAGTCACGAGAACTGGTTTGCGACACCAGCCACTGACCCAAACAACCACACAGGACTACCCCTCAGTCTCGCAGCTACGACACAAACCAGCCCAGCTGCAGCTCCACGTCGACAACACAACAGACAGTGGAGACCAACAACACCACTCCTGCAGACCACATTGCTACAGGTCTGTGCCTGACACCTTTAGAGACTCCGGCCCGAGCTCCCTAAAGTGAGACACCGGAAAACAGGACTAGATGGGGACCAATACGTCTACTGGTATCCGTCCCTTAACCACGAGCGCGCTACAAGCGACCAAACACAAAGCCACACACAGATCGTTGCCCCACTGTCATCTTTCCCTCAGCCGGACGTGCAACTCAAACACAGGAGTGAGGGTGTCCAGGAAGACGACACAGACCTCGACGGTACACACCTTACCGGGACAAACCCCGAGCACTACATGCCTGGCTCACAAAGAACCTGGGGTACCCGACTCGAGAGGTGACCACGGAAGGCATCAAACGACCCAACTCGTCACGTACACACACAAGCCACTCACATTCGGCATTCTCAATCACGATACGTGCCAATGCACCATATCAACATATTAGGCATCTCAAACAACAACACACATCCACCCCATGACCATAAACAGACCCACTGCCCTTAAGGGCAGACAGCTCAGGTGGACCAATCTCAAATTACAATGGACACAGATGTTGCCATTCAAACACAGAATCGCGACGGAGTACACGGTCGCATTTAAAACCTGAATCGTGACCGACCAGGTCGTCGCGTTCAAAAACATGACGTCTGGTCCCATCGCCTTTCAAACCACGGTTTCCATCACAGCCATAGCTCCGGAATGGATACAAACCACCTTGTTCATTCATACAATTCACATGCTTGCATTCAAATAAACACCTATTCATGCTTTCTATGTAACAAGACCATCCTCATGCACCAAACATCACACCCACATGACAAACCATTCAAAAAAACAGAAAGAAATCCCCTACCACATGAAGAACACGAAAACCAACGTTGCCTCGGCGTTTCCCACGCTCCAAGCAGTCTCCTCGTGCCAGAAACCCACCTATTCACAAGCCAGAAGCACCAAATCGCCAGCAATTCACCCAAGAAACCCACAACAATTCCTCCCCTTGGCCAAGCAGTGTTTTCTGCACTGTTTGGCCAAGGCTTGGGCGAAATGCATCACAGTCAAAATCGCGACGGGTATCGCCATCGCGTTTTAATCACGACGTACCTCAACGTTGCAATTAAACGTCTCAACGTCGCAATTAAATACCGACGTCCCCGCAGGTGCCACGCGGCACACATGCACGCGTGAACCCGGAATTAAGCGGTAACGAAAATGCGACAGACCAGGTGGTCGCGTTTAGAACGCGACGCCTGTGTTGGTCACAATTTCAAAAGCAATATCCAGAGGTCTGTTGGGTTCGGATTTTCCAACCCTCAACCCCTCCTCAACCTGTATACACCACCACAACTCATCCATCAAGCCATACACTGGCCACCAAACACACGAAACCTCGATCTGAAAATCTATGACGTTACACAATTGTTCTTTAAAGAAAAATATGTAGAAAATGAACTTGGTGTGGATTAGGAAGGATCTGCTCCCTTCTAAGACTAACACTGCTGGACCCAAAATCATTTGGGTACCAAAAGAAATCCACCTGAGATCTATGGTTACAAGTGCCTTGGAAACCTGAAGATGAAAGAACATCAATGTGAACTTTAGGGCAGCGAAATTGCTTTGTGAGTATCAGTACTTCTGTTTTGAGTTTTCAAGGTACACCTGAATACTCTTCTATGTATTGTTTACTCTTTTAGACTTTGTATAGGCAGTGTTTTTGTTTTCTTTGTCAAAAAATTTTTTGAAAAATAAAAACATAAAAGAGTCTTAGAATCTAGTGTTATTTGCATGTCTATCCCTTGTATGCTTGCATGTAAAGTATATGTACAGACATTTCCTTGACTCGTTCTATGGTCTAATACTCCCTTGTATTTTTTGCATTGGCTTGAGACTTAGTGTGCATTAGTTCAACCACTAAGGAGGATTTTTGTATTTGGGTGTATGCATACATTTAGGGGGAGCCAAATAGTTATGCATTACTTGTTTCTCAAAAATCTGAAATTGGAGCCAACACACTAATGCACCTGACTATGATCAACGGATATCGTCTTAATGATCGGTGAAAATTTTTCTTATACTCTTGTGATGCTTAAATCCACATAATTTTTAGTAACTCGTGAGGAAAAAGCTACCTATCTCATATTGAAAGTGAAAGAGGAACTGAGCTTAGTAACTAGGTCTTTCCACTGAACACGTGACGCCTCACGTCAAACGTTACTTTTTCCTAAAATTTGAAGAAAAGAAAAAAAAATATAACTTTTACTTTCAAATAATAAAAAAGGGACAGGGTGATAACACCAAAATTGACGATTATCATGCATGGGTAAGATTGAGAGTATCTTTAGTGTTAATAAAAATTTCTCTCTCTCATCATGTGTGATGCCTATTAATCATATCTCACACATCACTTCTAATGGTATTTAATTTTGAATGTGTCTTGAGAACTTGATTAAATACATGGGCTATATAATGGCTACTGCTTAGGGCATGCACTTCCATAGGCATGCACTTCCATAATCATTCCCTTATTGAATTCTTAAAATACTATATTCTTGAGTCCAATTGCAGTTCTTATCCCTATTATCACTCACTTTTTGATGCTCTCAAAAAGGGGGAGAGAATATGTAGATTTTGTATTCTTGTTTGGGGAGAAATTGTGTTCGAAAAGGGGAAAGTTAAAGTAACTTCGAGAAGGAATAAATTTTAAATTTTGCATGACTGAATGCTTTGCATGCTTGTGTGAAATGTAAAATCAAAAACAAAAAATGGATCAATTGGAATCATAATTCAAATGTTGGTTAAAATCCAAATTTTGTTGTGTTGTGGTGAAATCTACAAGTGTTTTGTCTCATCATCAAAAAGGGGGGATATGTTATACTTTGTAAATTTGATGATCACAAAAAAACAAATTCTCATTTATGTTGAAAAGATCACAAAACACCGATTGGTATTCATCTTAATGACCTAAGTATTTGAATTATTTATATTTGATTTGAGAGTCTAACTTGTGTGTTAAGTGTGCAACAAAATATGTCAAAAGTTGCACATGAAGTGGATTTCACAAAGGTCAAGGCTTGGACAAAGTTGAAATAGAAGACTGACTTGATTTTTGCACTTTTGTAGGAAATCGGTCGACCGACCTGAAGAAATTGGTCAACCGACCTAGCCAGTACTACTTGGCATGCAGCAGTCAGAAGATCGAGCGACCGACCTTCAAAAATCGGTTGACTGATTATGGAAGCCAACCGTTGATGAGGAGCTTCTGATTGGTGAAGTAAGGCTCTAATCGATTGAAGAACAAAGGTCAATTGATTGAAGAATAAGGCCATTGATTGATGACCAAGTAGGATCGTACGATCGCATTGAGATTTCGGTCGACCGGCCACCTAGTGAATATCAGCTTCCAATTGCTGAAGGAAATCAGATGACCGATTTTTCAAAGTCAGACGATCGAATTAGCCAGTGCGATCTTGCGCTAAGACAGTCGAAGAATTGGTCGATCGACTTCACAAAATCGGACGTCTGAGTTGGTACAACATGCCAACGCAGAACAAGAAGCAGGTCGACTCCAAGACTAAGTGTAACGCCCTGACGTAGAATATCGGAGCGATAAATAGTGAATATATAGTATAGAGCGAGAATTAGACATCAGGCCATTTCACAAATTTGAATAATGCCAATGAACCCCTTTATTGATAATACCACTAATTCTATTACATTCACTAATTCAAGGCCAAAACTATGGGTTAGAGTACTTATATCAAAATAAAAACACTTCTAACTATCTATTAAAAGTATTGGTTTGCGAAATGTCAAGTCACTCTTCACTTGCTCATCCCCATCCTCGTGCGTGTGGTAGTCCCCATCAGACTCACCTGAAAACACATGAAATAAATAGCGTAGGATGAGCGATAACACTTAGTAGGACTTAATATCTCATGAAACAGGCATACTTTAAGTGATTAATGTCTTATAACACAAGGTATCTAGAGAGAACGATCAAGTATAGTCAAGAGAGTAATGTCACATGATAACAAGAGATCGATAGTACTTATCACAAGAAAATAGCACAACTAGAAATAAAGATTGGCCATATAACGAGGTAGCATGTATGGTTGCACAAAAGTGCACTAGTCACGATAGCACATTGGTTGATCTTCTTGTCAACCGCGAGAACATAGTACTTGTATTGATTGCCATAGATTAATCTTGATAGTAGAGTACTTGGATGTTATGCTATACACCTTGATCATTAAAACTCCCATGGGCACTAGCACTTTCGGGCGCACCTCCCAGGACCAGATCAGGCCCTTTATAATGTTGTCTAACATTGATCATATTTTTTATCTTAGACAATCAATAATGGCCAAATAGAGTACTAAGAATATATGAACGTAATGAAGAATAGTGAGACTATAGAGAGAATGTGAACAAATGAGAGGATAAAGATAATAGATAAGAATAAGGGTCATATTCGTAAAACAACAATAAACTAGCGATAGTAACAGTTGCACACATACACTATCGTGTGCCGACAATCTGGTGGAAGTTACTAACCGTCTAATAGCTGCACTACGAACACAGCCAGAGGTCCGACGTGATCTCATGGTAAGAGAGAAAATCTAAGGCCGTTGGATCATGCTGATCCTTAAGGGTAAATTGGGTATTGATGGTACAACCTGCTCGTCAGCAATGGATGTCTGCCAAAGTCAAGGAGTCTTACAAAGTCCTCAACAAGGAGTTCCTGGTCCATTAGAAGTATTCAACGAGAGGTCGTCAAGCCAAGATAAAGTGTGTATAGAAACATTGTCCGTCTTGCCTTGAGTGCTCGAGGCAGAGGGACACGATAACGTATTAATCGACGAATAAAATGAAGACAAGTCTTTTTCAAATAATAGGAAATTTAGAATAATTGTACTTAATACCGATATATTATTGAGTAGTTTCAGTAAGGTCTCATGGCAAATTTCACGTTTAGTGTGTGCATGTGTAAGAGAATCAATGATAACATGCGAGATTTTCACGTTTAGTGTGTGCACACGTCTTTTAAATATTAAAATCATATGAATCTTATCTAAAATGCATTAACATATCGTTACTGTTCATAACAGAGCTTTATGAGGGTTAACCATGATTAAGGAACATGGATTTGCAAATTTTATTTAAATATTATGGTTCTAGAAAATATAATCAGAATGCGACAGGGGTACCTGTCGCATTCAAATCATGACGGGTAGGTATGTCGCGTTCAAGTGATCTGAAACAGGCCAATCAATTGATGCTCTGGAACGCGACGGGATGACCGGTCGCGACCAGGGCAATTGGTACAAGAACGCGACGTCTGGGTCTATCGCGTTCAGGGCAATCAGTACAGGATAGGTAATCGCGACGTGTAGGGCCGTCGCGTTAAGAACGCGACACGCACCTGTGTCGCGACCAGGCTAAGAACGTGACCAGTCGGGTCATCGCGTTTCAGAGGTTCTGGCCGAGCCCAAAAGGTGATTTGGGTCACCTTGGGTTGCGGTCCAGTCCTTCAAGGGTTGACACAATGCTCTTTAAAAATTCATATAAAATCGTATACATAATGAAAAATTATGAAATCACTTTTAAATGAAACTGGACTTGCAGGAGTATCCACAGTAGGAAGTAATCCGACTTCAATCATGGTATGATCATGCTATATACAAGGTACTTCGCAATGAACCAAAACAGATATAGTGATTAAAAATGATTAAATTCAAAAAGGGTACTAGATAGAAATTGGAGAAATGGTATCATTAGTTCCCTAACATCATGTAGAATGTACAGTAAAAGTTTTATGCCACGACATCAAGTATGAACAGAGATTTAGGGCGAACATGAGGGGTCGGCCACATGTTCTCAACAGAACTTTGGGCATGAAATACTCTTAAACGACATGATGAAAATTTGGGCAAAGAAGGGGCTTTTGATGCTTGGATCATGGTCTGTCTACAGCCGAAATTAATTTATTTTTGCTTGAAAGATTGCCTACCTTTGAGCTCTTTGAAGTCTTAGGGCAAGAAACTTGAAGAACTCGAGAACCCTTGTTCCTAGCCTCCACCTCCTTGATCTCCTCATCCAAAAGCTTTCCCCCCACAACCTCCAAGCTCCAGGTTCAATAGGGTGGCTAGGGATGAAAAGGAGGTGTAACTTGAATGTTTAGGTTACTAAAACATATAAACTCTTTCCTTTTTCCAACTCCGATTTCTCATAATTATCTAGCATGTTCTTAACAATTATCCCTCCATTTGGCATGGGGTGGGCTCTAATCCATGGCCAAGATGTTAGGATAGAATTTGGACTCTTTTTAGGATAATTATGAGTCAATTTAGTGATTATCTTCACCTTTTTAATTTATTAATATTTAAAGTACGAATTAACTTAATTATTTATCTATAATCTAACATTTGGACTCTTGCTTTTTTGCCCATTAGTTCGTACATGGACCATTAGTGTAAGCCCATCACTCATTTTACTTAATAGGTTTTAATTTATCCATTTTCTTTTAATTAAATTCATTTATCAAATTTAAAAATTAGAGTTGCTACATTAAATCCATAATCGAACGACCGATTTGACAAGTCTAGTCGACTGATTATGATGACGAGTTTCCTATTATGTGCAGACTCTTTCCGAAAGTGGGACTCTTGCCTTGATTAGCACAAGCATGTCACTCAGAAATCATCGAAGAGTCTTCCACTATAAATACATCTTGGTATCATGATGAGGAAGTGAGGATAGCCGTCTCCAAGAGAGTAGTTCGTGCCCTAGCATTCAGGAGAGAATCGTGCTTCTAAGAAAGAGCCAATAGCAGCTATGAACTTCTAGAAGCCTGAAGAACGAGTCCTCATCGTCTAGAAGCCTTCCAGACGTTCCAAAAATGTGTTCTTCATCATAAAGGCGTGGAATTGGTGTTGCTTCATGTAAGACTATGTTCTGAAGAATTCTACATCAGCCAGATCTTCGTTGTGACATCGTCGAGCAAAGACGACTACATCAAGTCGAACTTCTAAGACAGGAGTACGCTATACTTTACTTTGCTTAGATTGTTGTCTCTCCTATCCATATTTTTCATTTGTTCTTCTTTAAACCATGAAGATACTGTGTGGTTGGTGTGTAGTGCCTGTGGTGCATACGCATCGGGTTATCTCGTCCCTGGAAAACAAGGTGGGGTTGGTGTTGTCCCCGGAAACAATGGTGTGGAGGTTTATCCGCTTGTACCTTGAAACAAGTGAAGAGAAATCCTCACGGGGGTGTGAGGTAGTGGACATAGACACACACGGGGGTGTGACAGTCCTTGTCGCTCAGACCCGTTAACCTAATAATGACCCTGAACCGACTCCGCCTCCCGCGAACAGACCAATGCCTCGCAAGGGATACCAGAACAATAGTCCATGGGAACATAAAAGAACACATTAAACATATATAAAATTTCACATCTCACACATATTTACATGAGGATTACATGGCCAGTTCTAAACTAAAGTCAAAGTACAAAGTACAATAGCTTGGGGCATACCTTGAGGTAGAACAAAAAGTAAATTATGTGCAGACCCGCCTCCGCTACGATGCGACTCCGAACTAGAAGAGGGATGGGAACTCTCCTGCTCTTCTTCACCTAAAAGGAGTAGGGGTGAGCCTCACAAGTCACTTACTCAATAGGGAAACTCCCTCAAAATTCGAAAGAATACCAATCTCACGAGAAGCAGGAGTAAAAGACTAAACTAAACAATTAATAGTGTTATCTAAGCATGAAGCTACAACTGCAATTAAATAAACAATTCTCTATTGATAATATAGATAAGACATTAATAATAAATAGCAAACCACGCTCAAGTGTACGAGCTAAGGAAGGATAATGCCACACTCGGGCCATGAGACCTGGTTTGCAACACAAGCCACTGACCCGGACAAACCGCACATGACTACCTCTGAGTCTCGCAACCACGAACGAAGGGTCCAGCTGCCGCTCCACCCTTACAGTGTCAAGAAGCTGTGGAGACCAACTAACACTACACCTGCAGCGACACACACTACAGACCCACGCCTGACACACCTTTAAGAGTTCCAAAACCCTTAGAGTGAGGTTGTGGAACACGGGACTAGTTGGGGACCAGTACGTCTGCCGGTGTCTATCCCTCCACCACGAGCACGCTACAAGCGACCGAACTGAGAACCAACACATCACAAGTTGCTGTCCCACTGTCGTCTTTCCCTTAGCTAGATGTACAACTCGACAGATGAGTGAGGGTGTCCAAGAAGATGATACAAACCCTGACGGTACACACAGTACTAGGACAAACCCCGAGCACTAACGTGTCTGGCTCACAGAGAACCTAGGGTACCCGACTCGAGAGGTAACCACGAAAGGCATTGTACTACCCAACTTGCCACGTATGCACAAACCATGCAAACACAATATCTTTAAACCACGACATGTGCCAATGCACTGCTAATATACTTTAAATTCATGAAATAACACAACAGGATATACACATAACCAGAACTATGCTCACAACCCTCATAAGCCAGAAGGCGACAGGGTCCACTGTCGCATTCAAAATGCGGCACCTTGATATGGCTCGTTCTGAACGTGAATGCGACAGGTCGGGTTGTTGCATTCAGAACGCGACATCGGGGCCATCTCCTTCACAGATAGAGCCCCAAACCGGGAGTTTTGCCTCCAAAAATCCCACAAAACACATGTAAACGTCCATGTAACACAATTATAATTTGTCTAACAACTATACTAATGTTGCATCTATCAATTAGAACTCACTTCATGCACCAAACATAGAAATACACCATCCACAATGAGAAACTTAGTAGAATCTCCCTACCTACGCAAAGGATGTGAAGAACAACCATGAATCGGCATTTCCCACACTCCGAGGAACGTCCTCGCGTCAAGAGCACGTCAAACCACGTACTAAACATCCAAATCACCTCCAAACTGGCAGCAAAACCCTCTCCTGGCGAAATATAGCTTCCTTGCTCTATTTGGCCGACCTAAGCTTCTTAACCTTTCAAAGTTAAGAATGCGATGCACCAGCTATCGTGTTAAGAATGCGACGGTGTAGGCCGTCGCCTTCTCAACACCGATGCCACGCATCAGCCCAGCGTGTGCCATGCATCGAGTAAGCGGCCAAAACACCTTGTACGGCGGCAAGAAGAACATGACGCTCAGGTCTGTCACGTTAAGAACGTGACATACACCATCATCGCCTTCTCAAACAGTAAACCAAAGGGTGAATTGGGCCCGAATGTTTGGCCCACTACACCCACACAACCTGCGGAAACACCAGACACTATCTATTGGCCACACATTGGCCCACAAACCAACCAAACCACGATCCGAATGGTCACAACGTTACATTTACTATCCCTTAAAAAGAAATTCCGTCCTCAAAATTTAAACACAATTTTAACATAAAACTCACAATTAATCATGCATGGAACTCTCACCTAAAAAGAATTAAAAGCTTACTCAAACAAGTATGGATACACTCTTTGCATTTCCTCTGCCAATTCCCAAGTGTCTTCTCCTCCTTGTCTATGTTCCCATCTGATTTTCACTAATTATATTTCTTTATTTATCAATTTCTATGTTCTTCATCCTATGATCTGAACTGGATACTCTGGCATGGACATGTCTGGCTTCAAATCATCTTTGATATAACTAACTATTTGTGAAGGATCCCAGATATACTTTCTCAACATAGAAACATGAAATACATTGTGTGCATCTGTGAAATCTATTGGGAGCTCTATTTTGTAAGCTGTTTCTCCAATTCTTTCTAAAATTCAGAATGGACCTACATACCTTGGACTTAATTTGTCTTTCTTGCTGAATCTGAGAACACCTTAGCAGGAGAAACCTTCAAAAATACATAATCACCAACCACAAATTGCAATGGTCTACTTCTTGTGTCTGCATAACTTTTCTGTCGACTCTGAGGAGTCTGAAGTTTTCCTTTATAAACTTGACCATTTCTGAACATTGCTGAATTAATTCTGGTCCCATGACATGCCTTTCTTCCACCTCATGCCAATTCAAAGGTGTCCTACACGGTCTTTCATATAAAGCTTCATATGGTGCCATTCCAATGCTTGCATGATAATGTTGTTGTAAGCGAACTCCACCATTCCTAAGTGATGCTCCCAACTATCTCCCCATGCCAAACAACAAGCTCTTAATATATCTTCTATTGTCTGAATTGTCCTTTTTGTCTGCCCATGTAAGACCCGGCCCCCTTGGGCCCTGTGGCCCCGTTCTCGGGGTCGCGACATGCCCTCTGGTCGCGACGTGGTCGCGACAGGGAGGCCGTCGTGACAAGGTTTGAGTCGCGACGACCAGGGCTGTCGTGTTTTGGTCGTGGTCGCGACGTCCCATGGCATCGCGACGGCCCTTCTGATAGACGTGACCGGCGTCCTTTCTGTCAGAACGGCTCTGTCGGGTGTCAGGCGCACGTGCGTGAACACGACGTGGGCACTCGTCGCGATCGCTTTCCCAGTCTTCGAGGTTTTGACCCACTTTTTGGGGTCGCGGTAGAGGCGACCGTCGTGATAAGGTCGCGACGCCTAGGGGCGTCGCGATGAGAGTCTTATCGCGACATGTCGCGCCGTCGCATTCTGGGGGCCGCCGGGTTAAAACCCAAGGCCGCGCCCCATTTTCCCCCTCTCGCCTTCTCAGCTCTCTTTCTCCCCTCTCCTTCCCCTCTCGAGTTTCTCGTGTGGCTTTTGGCGGATCGTGGTGCTTGAGGCGTCCGTGCTGAGGTGGTGTTGTCCGCTTGTGCAGGGGACGTGTTGTGCCGTTTGGAGCGAGGAGGAGGCATCCTTCCTACGAGAAGGCCCTAACAGGTTCGTTCTTTGTATGGAGGTAGGGACTCTTGATCCCCTCGCCCTAAGCATGCTCCCTTCCCCCTCTAAAGTGTGTTTTCCTTGTGGTTTGGGGCTTGGGAGTGTGAGAACTCCATGTTCGAGTTGAGTGAGGTTTCCCTTTGAGCGTAGATCCATGTTTGTGGGGCTTTTTAGGGTGGTTTGGATGCTTTACTAGCTTTCTAGCATGTTGAGCATGATCCCCTCCCCCCTCGTGTGCTTGTTTCCCTGTTTTTCGGGTGGTTCCCGGAGGGTTCGCTCCGGAACCCCCCTCTGTCTGAGAAGGCGACGTCCCGGAGGTCGCGATCTGTTGAGAACGCGACACACAGTTGTGTCGCGACCAGGTCGCAACGGTGTGACCGTCGCGACGGGTTCGCGACAGGATAGGCGTCGCGACCAGGTCGCGACGGCCTGAGGTGTCGCTACCTCAGCCGTGAGACAAGTTTTTGCTCTCTACTGTTTCCACTTTTCCTGCTGTTTCCGTGGCACCTGTTCTAGTTCCCTAGTGCGGTTGTACACTAGTCCTTCGCCTGGTGCTCGGCACTTGAGGCTTGTTTGCCTGGGACCCCCATCCTCGGGAGCCTATTGTGGGAGTACTCCTGGCTACGAGTGCGCTCGAGTTGGCAGCCACCAGGCGGACTCTGGAGCTTAGGGGAAAACGGTCGTTAGGACAGTGGCGTGTGAGTCACTTGCAGAGCTCTCGTGGGTGGTCTGGGACGCCGAGGATAGTTAGGAGTTCTACCCGGCGCAGGCCAGCCAGTCCTTCTTCTCACTGCCTCGCTCCTTACGGCCCCAGAACCGTTTGGAGAGGTCAGGCGGGGACCGTAGTCCGGACAGACTACGGCGGTTACTGTTATGTTACTTGTGTCCTACCTCGCTCTGACGAGACGTGAGGGTCAGGACTTGGGTCGAGGATAAGACGTTGGTGTACGCACCTGACCTTGACTAGTGGTAGTGTTTCCGTAGCTAGTGTTCCTTGTCTAGGCGGAGTTCCTTCGTCTGTGTTTGCTAGCTGTGTGGTGGTCATGACGAGTAGTCATACAGAGTTTCTGACCGTGTGTACTTTCCGTACCGTGCTAGTTGTAGTTCCGCTTCCGCACTTCCATTTATAGGTAGAAGATATAAACTGCTATCATTCATTTGATATTTATATTCTCCTGCCTGTTTAGAGCCAGTAGGAGATTGGTAGTCCTTATTGAGCTTCTGTTGTGAAGCTCATCCCTCCTTTTCTCAGGTGAGACTTCTCAGTAGTGGCAGGGCACGCACCGGGCGGAGGAGACGAGGTGGTAGTCGGAGTCCCCGTAGCTAGAAGTGGTTCCCCTTTTCAGTGTACGTCACCCTAGGGGTATGCCCCTAAGGGACTTGTTCTTCCCTTGCCTTTTGCTTGTACTAGCATGCGTGCATTGGGACTGTACTTAGAGTGGTATGCAGCGGTCTCGCTCTCTTTTCTGTTTCCGCTTGTACGCTTCTAGTTTAGCAGTTGACGTTTACTTCCGTTACATATCTTGTTAGACGTAGATTATAGTCCTTCGGGTCCTCGGATCCGTGGGCGGTGACCGCGAAAATTGGGTCCTCGACGTGGGCTAAGGGTGGGTTCTCGGGTCATTACAGTTGGTATCAGAGCAAGAGTCTGACAGGACTTGTAATGGATTTAAACTGCAACAGGAAGTCCCAACGGTAGTACAAGTACACTGCTAGCCGCCCGAGTGGATTTGTTAACCCTTGTTGGTTGTGTGTCGTGTAGGACATGGCTCCTCGTAGGCGCAGTCAGGCTAGACAGTTGATCGAGCAGCAGGATGAGTCCGAAATGCCCGCGCAAGGGCAGGTCCAGGAGGAGGTGTCAGCAGACGAGTCAGTGGCACAGCCTCAGGCTGCAGCAGCAGCAGCACAGGTGGGCAGCCGCAGCAGGAGTACCAGCCTCAGCCGTAGCAGTACGCAGACTGGTTTCCCTTAGCAGAGTAGTTCTTTAGGAACTTGTACTAGGGAGCGTACCAGCCTGGGCAGGCTGCAGCAGGTGTTCAGTTCCTGGTACCTCCTCCACTGGTGCCGGAGCAGCAGGTAGAGCCAGAGGTGGAGCACGTAGAGCGTCAGCAGCGGTTGGGCACTGGGAGTACTCGGGCCGGGCGGCGGAGGACGGCGGTTACAGAGGACAGGACCGCTCTCCTTGAGAGGTTCCTGCGCCTTCGGCCACCGATGTTCCACAGTGAGTATGATCCAGACAAGGCAGAGAGCTGGACCCATGAGTTAGAGCACATCTTCGAGACGATGGAGTGCGCTGAGGAGGACCAGGTTCGACTGGCAGTGTACCAGCTCAAGGGAGCAGCCCATGAGTGGTGGAGAGTTCAGAGGCAGACGCACTTCCAGGGGCAGAGGTTGGATCACATCACTTGGTAGCGGTTTTCGGAGGTCTTCCACGGCGAGTACTTCCCCGACTACGCTCGACGTGAGGGACGGGACCAGTTCCACGTGCTGGTTCAGAACAACCTCACAGTTTTGCAGTACCACCAGAGGTTTGTCCGGTTGTTGAGGCATGTGCCTCATGTCACAGGCAGTGATCAAGCATGTGCAGAGAGGTTCATAGCAGGACTGAGACCAGACCTGAGGTGGGGTGTGACGGCACACATGTGTACCACCTTGGGAGAGGCCATGGCGAAGGCCACCGCCTTGGACATAGAGACCTGGCAGCCTCAGCAGCAGCAGGGAGGAGCCTCTTCCAGGTCCTCGCCTTACCAGTGTCCAGCGGGTAGCCGCGGTAGCGCAACTTCCTCTTCCTCCGGCTCGGGAAGTTCCAGCAGCGCCGGGATTCGCTCGCAGTTTAGGAAGTTGTCTACTCGTGGGGGCGGTCGGAGCTGGTAGCAGAAGCGCCAGTCCAGGTTTGCAGAGCAGTCAGTTGTCCAGGGAGCTGAGCAGGGTGGTCAAGAGCCAGTGTGCTACACTTGTGGCTTACCAGGACACTTCAGGAGGGATTGCCCCATGGGGAAGTCCCGCAGCAACAACAGCTAGTTCAGTATGCTCAGCAGCCGCCTCAGTACTAGTACCCTCCTCAGCAGTAGGCACCGCGTCAGCAACAATGAGGGCAGCATCAGGCTCAGCAGGTTCCGCAGCCGTAGCAGTACCAGCTATACCAGCAGCAGCAGTAGTACCCTCAGCCTCAGCCGCCGCAGCAGCAGCAGCCCCAGCAGGTGCAGCAGTGTGGGCGTGGTCGTGGTCGCGTGATGGCGCTCACTCGGGAGTAGGTAGAGGCGTCAAACCTTGTTATAGGTACCTATCCTTGGCAGAGCTGCTCGTGTTTTGGTTGACCCCGGTGCTTCTTTCTGTTTTGCTTCCGAAGAATTCTATAAGTCCCTTGCTTGTCACACTCCTGAGAGGTAGTGTGACGTGATGGTTGACCTCCCTTCTGGTGACTATATGCATTCCTTTGGTTACCTAGAGGGTGTGGCAGTCGAGGTTGAGGGGCACCAGTTGCCGGCCAGGTTGTACGCACTGCAGCTTTACGATTTTGACGTCATCCTAGGCATGGACTAGTTAGAGGCTCATTCAGCCGTGGTTGATTGCCAGCGGAAGACCGTTCGGTTAGGATACCTGGAGAGCCTGTCCTCTGCTTCCGAGGTATCCGATCTACCCGTCGGCCATTTATTTCCTTGTGTAGAGCTTGCCGTTTGATCCGTGATGGCTGTGTGGTGTACCTTGCTTCGGTTGTTCTTTGGAGCCTAGAGGATCTTCAGTTTTTGATGTGCCGGTTGTTTCTGAGTTCTCCGACGTCTTCCTGGAGGATCTACCTGGGTTGCCGCCTGAGCGGGAGGTAGAGTTCTCCATCGAGCTTTTGCCCGGTATGATGCCTTTGTCCAAGGCACCCTACCGGATGGCCCTGGCGGAGCTGCGTGAGTTGAAGCGCCAGTTGCAGGAGCTTCTTAAGCTGGGCTTCATTCGCTCGAGTCGTTCGCGTGGGGCGCGCCTGTTTTGTTTGTGCAAAAGAAGGATGGCAGTCTTCATTTGTGCATCGATTATCGGCAGTTGAACCAGGTACTGTGAAGAACAGGTACCCGTTGCCGAGGATCGATGATTTGTTTGATCAGTTGTAGTTGCCAAAGTTTTCTCGAAGATTGACTTGAGATCCGGGTACTATCAGATGTGGATCAGAGAGTCAGATGTCGGTTTGATGGCTTTCCGTTCCAGGTACTGTCACTTTGAGTTCGTCGTGATGCCATTTGGGCTGACGAACGCACCCGCAGCATTCATGGATCTGATGCATAGGGTGTTCAGTGAGTACCTAGATCATTTTGTGGTTGTTTTTGTTGATGATATTTTAGTCTACTCGGCTTCTGAAGAGGAGCACGAGGAGCACTTGAGGATCGTGCTGGAGACCCTGTGGAGTCACTGCCTTTATGCCAAGTTCGACAAGTGCGAATTTTGGCTGAGGGAGGTGCACTTTCTCGGGCACGTGATCTCGGGTTCTGGTGTGGCAGTGGACCCTGCCAAGGTGGAGGCCGTGTTGTCGTGGGAGCAGCCCACATCGGTGTCAGAGGTCCGTAGTTTTCTGGGTTTGGCCAGTTACTACCGGAGGTTCATTCAGGATTTTGCCAAGTTAGCAGCGCCGTTGACCAGGTTGACTAGGCAGGACGTCAGGTTTGTTTGGTCAGAGAACTGTGAGCAGAGTTTTCGAGAGCTGAAGACTAGGTTGACTTCAGCGCCTGTGTTAGTCTTGCCATCGGGCAGTGGAGGTTTTGTGGTCTATACCAATGCGTCGAGGTCAGGTTTGGGTGCCGTGCTGATGCAGCACGGTGGGGTTGTTGCCTATGCTTCTCGGCAGCTCAAGAAGCATGAGGAGAACTACCCCACCCACGACTTGGAGCTGGAAGCAGTGGTGTTCGCTCTCAAGTTGTGGAGGCACTACCTGTATAGCGAGGTTTTTCAGATCTTCACCGATCACCAGAGTTTGCAGTATATTTTCACCCAGAGGGATCTGAACTTGAGACAGTGCTGATGGATGGAGTATCTGAAGGACTACATCCTAACCCTCTCCTATCACCCAGGAAGGGCTAACGTCATAGCCGATGCCTTGAGTAGGCGCGTGTGCTTGAGTTCGCTGATGGTCAGAGAGTGGAGGCTGTTCGAGGAGTTGTCCCAGGAGTGTTCGTTCCGTCGAGGACCAGAGACCGTGCAGTGGCGAGCAGTTTGTCGGTTCGACCGTCAGGTTCAGGCAGGTGTTGCAGGCACAGCAGGCAGACCCTCAGTTGGCAGACATTCTACAGATGCCAGATGTTGAGCTCGACGAGAACAGCGAGGTCAGATTCAGAGGCCACTTGTATGTTCCTGAGGAGGCACGCCAGGCAATTTTGTCAGAGGCTCACAGATCGAGGTATGCTGTTCATCTTGGCTCCACCAAGATGTACCATTGCTTGAGGAGGTCCTTCTGGTGGCTAGGGATGAAGAGGGGCGTGGCAGAGTTGTTGCCCGGTGCCTTACCTGTCAACAGGTGAAGGCCGAGCATCAGCGTCCTGGTGGTGAGCTGCAGCCGTTGCCCATTCCCGAGTGGAAGTGGGACAACATCACCATGGACTTTGTGGTTGGTTTTCCGCACCCCGCAGAGGCATGATGGTATCTGGGTGATTGTGGATCGTTGACCAAGGCAGCGCACTTTCTTCCGATTAGGATGTCGTGGTCAGTGGACAAGTTAGCCAGGCTGTATGTGGATAGAGTTGTTTCGTTGCACGGGATCCCAGTTTCAGTCGTATCTGACAGAGATCCGAGGTTCACGTCAGGGTTTTGGCATAGTCTTCAGAGAGCACTGGGTACAGAGTTGAGGTTCAGCACAGCGTACCACCCTCAGACAGATGGACAGTCAGAGTGGACCATTCAGACACTGGAGGACATGCTGAGAGCGTGCTGTTTAGACTGGAGCGGCATGTGGGAGTCGCACCTTCCGATGGTGGAGTTCGCGTATAACAACAGTTATCACTCGATCATCGGAATGGCCATACAAAGCCTTGTATGGTCGCCCGTGTAGGACACCACTACACTGGTTCGAGGTTGGTGAGAGGCAACTTTTGGGGCCAGAGTTAGTGCAGCAGTGTGCAGATACAGTCAGTCTGATCAGGCAGAGGCTTCGGGCAGTGCAGAGCAGACAGAAGAGTTACGCAGACGTCCGAAAGGACCGTTACAGTTCAGTGTCAGTGACCTTGTTTTCTTGCGGGTCTCACGACCAAGGCGTCATGAGGTTTGGCAGAAAGGGAAAGCTCAGTCCGAGGTACGTCGGGCCTTTCCCTGTCACCGAGAGGGTCGGCGAGGTGGCTTACAGGTTGAGTCTTCCGTCAGAGCTAGCAGGTGTGCACAGTGTGTTTCACGTTTCACAGCTCAGGAGGTACGTCGCAGATCCTTTGCACGTGTTGGACTACTCGCAGCTGGAGGTAGCGCCAGACATGTCAGTGCTAGAGTACCCGGTCAGTGTTGTCGACCGCAGAATTCAGCAATTGCGTAGGAAGCAGATTCCGCTGGTGAAGGTCGTTTGGCAGAACCGCGTTGGTGGCGAGGCCACCTGGGAGCGCGAGGATGAGATGCTGGAGCAGTTCCTTATTTGTTTGATGATCGGTATGTTGTTATCTCCCCTTCACTATTTTCCGGGTTGAGACCGAGTTGTCTTCATTTAGAGGATGAAATGTCTTAAGGTGGGTGGGATGTAAGACCCGGCCCCCTGGGCCCTGTGGCCCCATCCTCGGGGTCGCGACGTGGTCGCGACAAGGAGGCCATCGCGACAAGGTGAGTTGGTGGGACGACTGGGCTGTCGCGTTTTGGTCATGGTCGCGACGTCCGATGGCGTCGCGATGGCCCTTCTGACAGACATGACCAGTGTCCTTTCTGTCAGAATGGCTCTGTCGTGTGTCAGGCGCATGTGCGTGAACACGACGTGGGCACTCGTCGCGATCGCTTTCCCAGTCTTCGAGGTTTTGACCACTTTTTGGGGTCGTGGCAAAGGCGACCGTCGCGATAAGGTCGCGACGCCTAGGGGCGTCACGACGAGAGTCTTATCGCGACATGTCGCGCCGTCGCATTCTGGGGGCCGCCGGGTTAAAACCCAAGGCCGTGCCCCATTTCCCCCCTCTCCCCTCTCAGCTCTCTTTCTCCCCTCTCCTTCCCCTCTTGAGTTTCTTGTGCGGTTTTTGGCGGATCGTGGTGCTTGAGGCGTCCGTACTGAGGTGGTGTTGTCCTGCTCGTGCAGGCGATGTGTTCATGCCGTTTGGAGCGAGGAGGAGGCGTCCTTTCCTACGAGAAGGCCCTAACGGGTTCTTTCTTCATGTGGAGTAGGGGGGACTCTTGATCCCCTCGCCTAAGCATGCTCCCTTCCCCCTCTAAAGCGTTTTCCTTGTGGTTTGGGGCTTGAGAGTGTGAGAACTCCATGTTCGAGGTTGAGTGAGGTTTCCCTTTGAGCGTAGATCCATGTTTGTGGGGCTTTTTAGGGTGGTTTGGATGCTTTACTAGCTTTCTAGAATGTTGAGCATGATCCCCCCCCCCCTCGTATGCTTGTTTCCCCGTTTTTGGGGTGGTTCCCGGAGGGTTCGCTCCGGAACCCCCCTCTGTCTGAGAAGGCGACGTCCCGGAGGTCGCGATCTGTTGAGATCGCGATACTCAGGTGTGTCGCGACCAGGTCGCGACGGTGTGACCGTCGCGATGGGTTCACGACAGGATAGGTGTCGCGACCAGGTCGCGACCGCCTGAGGTGTCGCTACCTCAGTCGTGAGATAGGTTTTTTCTCTCTACCGTTTTCACTTTTCCTTGCTGTTTCCGTGGCACCTGTGCTAGTTCCCTAGTGCGGTCTACACTAGTCCTTTGCCCGGTGCTCCGCACTTGAGGGCTTGTCCCGTGTGAGAGGTTGTTACCATTGCCTGGGACCCCCATCCTCGGGAGCCTGTTGAGGGAGTACTCCACGCTACGAGTGCGCTCGAGTTGGCAGCCACCAGGAAGACTCTTGAGCTTAGGGGAAAACAGTGGTTAGGACAGTGGCGTGTGAGTCACTTGCAGAGCTCTCGTAGGTGGTCTGGGACGCCGAGGACAATTAGGAGTTCTACCCGGCACAGGCCAGCCAGTCCTTCTTCTCACTGCCTCGCTCCTTACGGCCTCGGAACCGTTTGGAGAGGTCAGGCGTGGGACCGTAGTCCGGCCAGACTACGGCGGTTACTGTTGTGTTACTTGTGTCCTACCTCGCTCTGACGAGACGTGAGGGTCAGGACTTGGGTCGAGGATAAGACGTCGGTGGACGCACCTGACCTTGACTAGTGGTAGTGTTTCCGTAGCTAGTGTTCCTTGTCCAGGCGGAGTTCCTTCTGTCTGTGTTTGCTAGCCGTGTGGTGGTCACGACGAGCAGTTGTACGGAGTTTCCGACCGTGTGTACTTTCCGTACCGTGCTAGTTGTAGTTCCGCTTCCGCACTTCCGTTTATAGGTAGAAGATATAAACTACTGTCATTCATTTGATATTATATTCTCCTGACTGTTTAGAGCCAGTAGGAGATTGGTAGTTCCTACTGAGCTTCTGTTGTGAAGCTCATCCTTCCTTTTCCCAGGTGAGACTTCTCAGCAGCGGCAGGGTGCGCGCCGGGCGGAGGAGACGGGGCGGTAGTCGGAGTCCCCGTAGCTAGCAGTGGTTCCCCTTTTTCAGTGTACGTCACCCTAGGGGTATTCCCCTAAGGGACTTGTTCTTCCCCTGCCTTTTGCTTGTACTAGCGTGCATGCGTTGGGACTGTACTTAGAGCGGTACGCAGCGGTCTAGCTCTCTTTTCTGTTTCCGCTTGTAGGCTTCTAGTTTAGCAGTTGACGTTTACTTCCATTACATATCCTGTTAGACGTAGATTATAGTCCTTCTGGGTCCCCAGATCCGTGGGCGGCGACCGCGAAAATCGGGTCATCGGCGTGGGCGAGGGTCAGGTTCTCGGGTCATTACAGCCCATCTGTTTGTGGATGATAAGCTAAACTATACCTTAACTCAGTGCCAACCACTCGCTGTAAACTTCTTTAGAAACCACATGTAAATCCTGGATCTCTATCTAAAACTATAGTTATAGGAATACCATGCAATGGTATTATCCTATCCACATACAATCTGGCCAATTTATCAACTGTCCAAGACATGCTTACATCTAATAACCTGTATACCATTGTCAATCGATCAACAAAAACCCAAATTCCATTATGACTTGATGTTGTTCTGGGCAATCCTACCATAAAATCCATAGCAATATCATCCCATTTCCATTGTGGAATCGGCAGTGAATGCAACAATCCTCATGGTCTCTGATGTTCTGCTTTCACTTGCTGACAAATCAAAGATATTGTTCAATTCTGCTATTTCTTTCTTCATATTTGGCCATCAAAAGTGTTTCTTAAAGCTTGATACATCTTTGTACTGCCTGGGTGAATTGAATATCTGGATCTGTGTGCTTCTTCCAATACCTTCTGCTTTACTTCCACTTCTACTGGAACATACAATCATTATCAATAGTAACATCTTCCATCTTCACAATCTCTACTAAATTCTCATCTATTCTTTGGGCTTCCGCTATCTGCCAATATAATGATGGTTCCACTACACTACTAGCCAATACTGCTCACTGCTGATTATTTGGAATAAATAAAGAATTCTTTGTTATGTCCTCATACAATTTCCATTTCTTTATCGTCATTTGACTCAAAACTGCCTTCCTGCTCAATGCATCTGTAACTACATTAGCTCTACCTGGATGATATGTCAAACTGAAATCATAATCCTTCAAATATTCTATCCATCTGCATTGTCTGAGATTCAAATCTTTTGAGAGAAAATATACTTCAAACTCTTATGATCTGTGAAAATTTCAAATCTTTCTCCATACAAATAATATCTCCACAACTTTAAAGCAAATACCACTGCTGCAAATTTGAATCATGTGCTAGTTAATTCTCTTCATGACGCATTAACTGCCTGGATGCATATGCTACTACTTTCTCATGTTGCATCAACACTGCTCCGAGCCCTCTCTTGGAAGCATCTGTATACAACACAAATCCTCCACTGCCTGATGGTAATTTAATATAGGTGTTGATGTGAGTCTTCTCTTCAATTCTATGAAACTCCGACGACAATCTTTGACCACACAAACAGTACTCCTTTCATGGTTAACTTTTTCATAGGGGCTGCAATTCTTGAGAAATCTTCAATGTAACGCCTGTAATATCCCGCCAAACCTAGAAAACTTCTGATTTCTGATATTGTCTTTGGTTCTTCCCATTTCATAACTGATTCAACTTTGGCTGGATCCACGGATACTCCTTCTCCAGAAATCACATGACCCAAAAACTGAATCTCCCATAACCAAAACTCACACTTACTGAACTTGGCATACAACTGATGCTCCCTCAAAGTCTGCAAAGTGATCCTTTACTGTTCTGCATGCTCCTCCTCTGATGCTGAATATATATAGCAATATATCATATATAATACTACAATGAACTTGTCCAGATATGGGTGGAATATCATGTTCATCAAATTCATAAAAGTTGTGGGTGCATTAGTCAACCCAAACGGTATAACCACAAACTCATAATGACCATACCTTGTCCTAAAAGTTGTTTTATCAATATCCTCCTCTCTGATTCTCAACTGATGATACCCTGACCTCAAATCAATTTTAGAGGATACCTTAGCTGATTTCAATTGATCAAACAAATCATCTATTCTTGGAAGTGGATACTTATTCTTAATAGTAACCTTGTTCAACTGGCGATAATCTATACACATTCTGAAGCTACCATCTTTCTTTGTAACAAACAACACTAGAGCACCCCATGGTGAATGACTGGGCCTAATAAAACCTTTCTCTAACAATTCTTGCAACTGCTTCTTCAACTCTTTTAATTCAGTTGGTGCCATTCTATATGGTGCCTTTGAAATCAGCATACTACCTGGCTACAATTCCACTGTAAAATCAACCTCTCTGTGCAGAGCTAACACTGACAAATCCTTTGGAAACACATCTGCAAATTTTCTAACCACTGGAACCATCTCCAGAGACTTATCTGACCCAACTAGACTTACTGAAGGTAAATACGCTACACATCCCGTATCAGTTAACCTTCTAGCTCTAAGTGCAAAAATAATAAATTTAGGAGTATAAAATAGCTTACCATGGAATTCAAATACTGCTCCATGGGATGACAAAATTTGACTCTCTTCTTCCTACAATCCACTGTTGCCCCATAGGCCTCTAACCAATCCATTCTCAATATAATATCATACTCTTTCAACTGCAATGCATACAATCTGACTAGAAACTAATTCCCCTGAATCACTATTGGAACTTCATCTAAATAACTAGAAGTGAACATATAACCACTTGAAGGGACTTCTACAATCAACTCACACTGCTTCTCTTCTAAAGGATGAACCATACTATCCATAAAATCTTCGAAAATAAAAGAATACGATACACCTGGATCTATCAACACTCATGCAGAAAATTCAAAGATAGTTAATATACCTTCAATTAAATTAGATGCCTTTACCTACGCTCTAGTGATGGCCATAACTCATCCTCGACCTCTCTAAAAAGGCGGACCTCTCCCTCAATCTGCCGGTGGCTGCTGGGGTTGCTGCTACTTGTAGATCCTGAATCTCATCTTAAAAAGACTCAAGTCTTCACAAAGAATATATGAAGAGAAATAAAGAGAAAGATGGAGCACAACTCCTAGATGTAATCGTGATCGCCAGACACACGTGGGTGTCGAAGGAGTATAAATAAAGAAATGCAGCAAGTGCAACTAAGGAGTGAGTGAGAACTACCTTTGACGGGGAGATTGAGACGATGGGGTTCTTCTCTTCTTCTACGAACACGGCCGGTCATGGTAGAAGGCTTCTTCAATTGATTACCTTGAAAAAGAACACAAAAGATAGAACAAATGATTAGCCAGTGTGGTGTAGTATCAAATTCTTAAAGAGAAATAAAGGAGATGAAGCATATAGTAGAACTCACCTTGTTTGGCTTTTTAAACCCCTAAAAGCATAGGTAAGAAGCATGCACGTTGTGTGTGATTAAAAGATTACGTGTGATGTGCAAGTGTGCACTTAGTGGAGATCTCAACATGGTGAGATGTGCATGGATAAATTAAAAAAAAAGAAAACGCAAAAGGGAGATTTATGGCTGTGGACTTCGCTTCATGGTATGATTTATTTGCATGATTTGCATGGCTTGCATGGAAAGAGTTAATTGCATGGCTTGCATAGGTAGATTAATTACATGTGTAAGGCCCCCGAATTTTGTTCATACCATGTTTATTTAATTCTGTGCATATAGTACTTACTTATTCTATACATATTATATTGTTTATTCTGTGCATGTATGTCTATTTTAGTGTATTTTAAGTTCTATCTGAAATCCCTGGTTAATGTCAACATCACCTGATGTTAACATCAGGTTGACGGCAACCTGTGTGCCGTTGACTGCATGGCCGGGGGATATAGACGTCCAGATCGATTGACGTCTCTACCTGTTAATGGCAGCAAAGTGGCCATTTACTTCTTCGACTTTGTTTGTGATTCCAGATCTGAAACGGCTGTGTTTCTTCGGGAACTAATTAGGAAACCCAATCTCAACGGTTAGGAATCCTAATGCTAGGCGTATCCGACTCTTAACCTTATAAAACTTAGAGATTTTGGCTAGGTTAAGTCTTTTGGTTGAGAGGAAAAACTAGGGTTTGTTTGAGAGAAAAGCCAGAACTTCCTGAAGCTTGATCCGGTGTTTGGGAGGTCTTCTTGCGATCTTCTTCGACTGGAAGGTTCCCCTGTGTTGGTTGAAGAGCTTCCCGATTCCGGAGGACTTCTGTGCAGGCGTGGAGATGGATTGGAGTTGCAAAAGTCACCTTCTTGGCTTGGTCGAGGAGGGCTTCATCGCCAAATTCAATCCTTGTAGATTTTATTCCAGACAAGTAACTAAGGGGTATCATCCCTAGACATGTCCCCTAGGTTCTAGGTATTTTTACGGATTTTATTTCGTATCTTGGAACCCCCAATTCTCTCTTTTATTTGAGTTCGGTCTGCACTTTCTGTAGGCAAGAGGTTGACGGCAACCTTGTTGCAGCCAAGTTTCTGAGTTGACGGCAACATACTGTGCCGTTAACCCACCTTGATGGCAGGGCCCTTGCCGCCAAGTTCTTCATGTTTCACAGAACTATGTTTGTCATGTCTGTGTGATAAATTTCAGATTTCTGGAGGTCTGTACATGCTGTAAAAATTGTAGTTGGCCAGGTACTGTCTTTAGGTCAATTTATGAATTTCAATCAAATTTCTGATCATGTTGTTATTTAATATAATTTCTGTTATGAGAGATTATGCATGTTTTGACAATATTTAATTCTGAATAAATAGTTTTACTGCATGTTATGATTACAAAGATTTTTCATGATCTTAGGGTTACTGTTTGCATGTTTTAGACCTGTTAGAATTGACTGTTTTACTGTTTACCATGTTAAGTGAATATTTTACTAAAATTACATGAAATCTCTATTAAATGTTAAAATTTGATCTACTATTGCAAAAATTCTGTAAAATTGATCATATGACATATAACATGTTTAGAGTCTGTGGTTAAAATTTGATACTGTTTTGACATCAATAGGTACTGTTTGCTTTTAACATAGGTAATTAGACCATGATAAGCATGTTGATTTAATTAATGTAAATACCAATGATTAGAAGCACGTTTAGGTATTGTTATGATTAAATAGTCATTGTGAAACAGTCATATTAAGTTCTGTAACCTGAAGTATGTATGTTTTATTAAAGTGCAAGTGAATGGGCTAAATAGTACATGTAAGTAAATGAAACCATGTGATTAAGTGAGATAATGTGTAATATGTGCCGAGATTGACACTGCTACCATAGAAGGCTGTGGAGCCGTACTATAGAAAGGTTCCTATGGGTAGGCTCATTGTGTATGTGATATCCTATGGGCATCAGGATGAAATTTTAGAGGTGGACAAGTACCACTGGTTAGGGTGGAGTGGCTTCTCCCGGTTCTGCGTAGTTACCAAGATTCGTCACTGTATTGCCTAGGTGACGGATATGTATTATGTGAATGTGTGTCCTTCTTTATGGTGGTTCGGACTATGAGTCACGGCAAATTAAAGTGAAAAGTGTGAAATTGTGCAATGTGATCATGTGATAGTGTTGTGTAAATGTGATACCATGTGAAAAGATGTGAAACCATATGAATGTGATTTGTTTATGTTAAAACAGCAAGTAAGAGGTGTGAATATGTGTTATGAAAGCATGTGAAAAATGTTAGACATCATGCTAAGATTGTTAGTTACCTTGTGCTTAATTCCATGATCTAATTGTGTAGCATTATGATGTGATATGAATTGGAATTGACTCAATGAATCAAGTTAATTATCATGTGTAGAAAGCATGTATAGGTTGTTCATATATATTTGCTTAATTGAAATGAATCATTGTGACATATATTTCTCTCATTGTTTAATAGAGTAGCGTGTATGTGATATGTGTAAGGATGTACCTTTAGGTTGTTTGCTGGATCTTTTTGGAAGACTCATACTTGTTTTCCCATACAGGTGAGACAGATATCCTCGTACTTGAGGAGGACATAGTGATGAGCGACTCTGAGTGCGAGGAGTAGCTACATTTGAGGAGATCACATGTTTAGTTTACTTTTCCTTTACTAGTATGTGGACATTGTTATTATGGACTTGTAAAATTGTGGGCATTGTTATTTTTTTTATTGCTATATAGACTGTGGAATGTGTGAATGATGATGGAATAAGATTTATCTTTTATTTCTGCTGTATTCTCTTTGTTATTTATGTATATCTCTACTTAATTTGTTATGTTAGGTATATGTCCCACTGTGACGGCGCCCTTTATATCGATATGGATTGGTATAATCGTACCGGTATAAAGATGGTCGTTACAACATGAGAAGACCTTCTGCACGAAGATAAAGGAGAAATTAAAAGAGAATATTTAAAAAGGGATATAGGTTGGAAGAGAGAAAGACGATGGGAGGGGAATTGTTTAAAAATAAAGAAAAGAAGATAGATAGAGAGAGATCGGATGGAGAGAAGAAGAAATAGGATTTTTAAAAAAAGGAGAGATTCGTGGGGAGAGAGGAGGATATGAGAGAGGGGGATAAAAGATTAAAGAAAGAAAAGATAGAAGAGAAGAGAGAGATCGGTGGAAGAGGAAGAGAATAGAAGAGAGAGGAGGTTAACAAGATTAAAAAAGAAAAGATAGAAGAGAAGAGAGATAGGTGGAAGAGGAAGAGAATAGAAGAGAGGATGAGTGGGAAGAGAGAGAGAGATTAAAAAGAATGAGAAAAAGAAGAGAGTAAGAGAGAGAACGGTGGAAGAGGAGAGTGGAGAGAATAAAGAATAGAAGAAGATAATTAAACAAGAAAGAGAGAGGCTTCCTACAGGGTCTTTTTTTGCATGTGACGCTGGGTGCTCTGCAATAGGTTCACGGCTTCAACATGCAGGGATGTGGCTTGCTTCTACTCTTTCGAATGTGCACAGACAATTGCAGTAGACGACTCTTTGGGCGTTGGGGCATTGGGGAGGATAAATAGGATGAAAAACGGTATTTATGGGGGTCAACATGCATCCCGAGGTGTTAAACACAGTAGGATTGGGAGATCAGGCCCAAAGTTCGAGAGTCAATACGACTATTAAATCGCGACGGATTCAATGGTCGCAATTTAAAAACGTGACCAGATGATCGGACGCACATTACACAGTCATTTGAGAAAAGATTTTATTGCCAAAAATTCGCCCCAAAATCACGACGTATCAAACCGTCGCGTATTAGAATTGCCAAAATAAATTTTAGAAACTTTTAAAATCACGACCACCTAAGTGGTCACAATTTAAAAGATTTTTCTTCCCTTTTTCGGCTGCCACCGCTGTCACGTCCCGACGCAGAATATTGGAACGCAAGGCAGTTGCAAGTAAACGGGTACAGAGCAAGTACTAGACATCAAACCATTGCACAATGAATAATACTAAAGAAATTTCTTCTCATTTATAACTTTCCAATGTCTAGTTACAACCACTAATATCAGAGTCATTCTATAGGGCCCAATTACATTGAAATAAAAAGTAAAAGACTAAACTCAAACTTCTAACGTAGCTACTATAACTCTAACATAGTACTAAGACACTAGGGTACTCATGACTTCACTCTTGGTCGTGCCCATCCTCTTGAGTGTAAGTGTCATCATCGGTCTCACCTGAGAACACAACGACAAATAACGCAAGGTGAGCAATAACGCCCAGTAGGACTTAAATCTCAATAGTCAAGCAGGCTTTAAATGATTAATACATTAAAGGCAGAATAACTATTGATAGAGCGAGAGAGTCAAGTAAAAGATAGCAGGATACCACGTGAACGAAATAGCACAAGCTTTCTAAGTATAGCACAAGTGTCGAGTATAGCACAAATAGCAAGATGGCCATAGCACAAATAGCACAAAGTATAGCAATAGCACAACGGGTATAGTATAGCACTTTTGTCAATAGACAACGAGAGAACATAGCACTTTTTGATTGTCATTTAGATAGTCGAGATAGATAGCACTCGAGTGTAATGCCAAACACTCTGATCATTTAACAACCATGGACACTAGCACTTTCGAGCGCACATCCCAGGACCAGATCGGGCCCCTTATATATTGCCAGACATTGGTTATATTGTTTATCTTTAGACAATCAGTCAATGGTCAATATAGAGTACCAAGAAATAGATGAGAGTACTAGATGAATAGACGAATTAGTAGAGTGAACGTGAATATGTGAGCGAGTAGAGTATCGATGAGAGCTAGTGGACAATGCACGTAACACGTCGAGTAAACAGGCGATAGTAACAGTTGCACAACACACACACTTGGTGTTGGCAGTCAGGTGGAACTCACGACCTTTCCACTGGCCTTGTTAAGCACAGGTTCAGAGGTCCGACATGATTCAAGATAAGAGCGAACTTCTAATAGCCGTTTGGATGATGTTGATCCCTAAAGGGTATCATAGCTGTTAGGGTACAACCGGCTCGTCGACCATGTGGGAATCCATGGACAGAGGAGACTTACAGAGGCCTTGAACAAAGACTCACTAGTCCGGCAGAAGGAGTATCCGACGGAGAGTTCGTCCAAGTCAGAGAGTGTGTATATAGAAACAAGTGCTCGACGTTCTAGAGGAATTCTAGAACAGTGGAGCGTCGGTATCATGGTTCCCAAAACATCGTGAGAAATATAGACAAGTCTATTTAATATATGACAATTTAATTACATAAATTACCAGATACATTATGAAATATTTTCATGCCAAATTAAGCCATATTAGATGGTTCAAGTGGTGCATGTGTCATGAAATTGTAGATAGAAAAGATCATGTGCATGTATTTTAATCACACATAAATGTTTAATTTATGACAAGTGTAATTTTCTGTGTGTATGACTGTTAGCAAAGTGTACAAGTACGATAGAGAGTTAGAGCATCGAAAATTGAGGGTTTTCATGCAAAATCTGAGATCGCAACGCACCCCAGTAAGGGTCACGACGCGGTCAACTGAGATCGTGACGGGGTCTTGTACAGAACGTGACGGCCTTGTCCGTTCGGGCAGGCAGATAGCAACGGGGTCACTTGAGGGTCGCGACGGCTCTTCAGATCGGGCAGCAGATCGCGACGATAGGCCCTGTCGCGATCAGATCGCGACAGAAGGCACTGTCGCGATGGCCCTGTGAACACGGCCTATCGGGTCGTCGCATTCACAGGGTCTGCGCCCGAGTCCGACAGGGAAAGAACATTGTATTGGATTGCGGGCCAGACTTACCCTATTTGACATAGGGTGATTCAAAAATCATAACTAATTGTACAAGTGGTGAAAAATCATGAAACTAGTTGCGAATTGATCTAGACATGCATGGGTACTTACAGTAAATAGGGATTGGAAAACAAACGGGTTTTGACATGCTTTGGTCATATGTATTCATGAAGAACATGGAACAGCACACAAATGAGATCAACGAATTAATTTGCAAGACAGGTTGAATGAAAATTAGGGCTTTAGGTGGCAAAAGAAGCCTAACATGCATCATATCCCTAATAAAATTTTGTAGCATGTGGTTCAGTATACATAGAGATCAAGAATTAAGAAGGGGGCTCGGGGTCATGGAGTTTATAGAACTTCAAAAATTAAGAACAAAATATTTGCTCGATGGAAAATTGAGACAAGAGGGATTTTGATCCTGATGATTGGATCATCCTACAAACGAAGTTTTATGATTTTAGCTTGTGAGAATGCCTACCTTTGATCGTTTTCCTCTTCTAGGGTTAGAACTTGAAGAACGGGGTTGAGTGCTTTGAGAGGTTCTTCTCCCCACAAATTCTCCTCTTCCTTGGCCTCTCCTCCTGGTCCAGAAACCCTTGGCAACGAGCTAGGGCCGGCCATGGAGCTTTAAGAGAGTATTTATGTCTCTTGGGTTTCTATTTTCTAATAGGACTCTAATTACTATTAAATTTCGGGATTTCCTATTTCTCTCCTCTTTCTAAGCATGCCAACTCCAATTTGGGTTAGGTTGGGACCCAAATTCGTGGCCAACCTACTAGGGTAGGTTTAGGAATCCAAATCCAACCCAAACTTCTTATTTAATGTATTAAATACCTCTTTTCTATTTAAGTAATAATTAAGTTACGAATTTAAGGTATTTTTTTATTATTCCCCTTTTAAAAATCTCTATTTTGGCCCACTAATTTCTAATCGGTCTATTTAACAAAGGCCATTACTTCTTTTCATTTAATGGATTTTATTTAGTTCTTTTATTTGATTTTCTAATTGCTCTTATTTTTATTTTTTTGAAAAATCCAGGTTGCTACATCCTCCCCCTCTTAAAAAGAATTTGGTCTCCAAATTCATATGACATCCAGGAGAGAATGTCTTACCGAAAAGATCGGGGTAGTTCCGTCTGATGGTTCTTTCCGGTTCCCATGTGGCTTCTTCCACTCCGCGGTTATTCCATAATACTTTAACCACGTGAATGGGACGGTTCCTGAGCTGTTGTACCTTCCATTCTAGTATCTTGACTGGCTTCTCTTCATATGTCACATCCTTGTTCAACACCAGCTTCTCATGGCGAATGATGTGTGTAGGATCATATACATATTTCCTGAGCATGGAGACATAGAACACATTGTGTACACATGCCAAATCCGGTGGCAACGTCAGTCGGTACGCAACCTCACCAACCCTTTCGAGTACTTCAAAAGGACCGATGAATCTGGGACTAAGCTTTCCTTTACACCAAATCTTTGGATGCCACGAGTAGGTGACACCTTTAAGAATACATGATCACCGACTTGGATTCTAAGTCTCGCCTTCTTTTGTCGGCATAGCTCTTTTGTCCAGACTGAGCAGTCTTAAGCCAGTCTCTAATCACCTGAATGTCCTTTGTTGTTCGTTGTACCATATCCGGGCCTAGCCATTGCTGTTCTCCACCTCATTCCAGCATGCAGGAGATCTACAATTTCTTTCGTAAAGTGCTTCGAACGGTGCCATCTTAATACTCGCCTGATAACTGTTGTTATAGGCAAACTCAATAAGGGATATGTGCTCGTTCCAATATCCTTGGAAGTCTATAGTGCAAACTCTCAACATGTCTTCCAGTATTTGGTTGGTTCTTTCAGTTTGCCCATCAGTTTGTGGATGAAAGGCGGTACTAAAATTGAGCTTAGTACCAAGCGCACCTTGCAGTCCCTTCCAGAAGAGAGATGTAAACCTCGGATCTCGATCCGAGACAATAGATGATGGAACTCTGTGTAGTCTTACAATCTTTTTGACATATAAGGCAGCTAGTACCTCCACCGACCACTTACTCTTTATGGCTAGGAAGTGGGCAGATTTGGTTAGTCGGTCGACAATGACCCATATGGCGTCGAGTTCACCACGAGTCTTGGGTAAACCCATGATGAAGTCCATGCCAATGCTTTCCCATTTCCATTCCGGAATATCTAGCGGTCTGAGAACACCAGTAGGGTGCAAGGTTTTCGCTTTTACTTGTTGGCAAGTGAGGCAGTGTGCGGCATGTTCAGCTACCTCTCTCTTCATGTTCGGCCACCAAAATGTTCTTTTCATGTCTTGATACATTTTGGTACCTCCAGGATGAATAGTGTACTTTCGTCTGTGAGCTTCATCCATTAATCTTCTCTCTTCAGTTCTTCATTGTCGGGACGCATTTCCTTCCTTGAAATACAGCCTTCCATCTTCGGTCATGGCAAAGTCTGGTCTTTCGGCTAAGTTTTTTTGATGCGAACCAAGAATGGATCGCTATCTTGTTGAGCTTTGATCTCTTCTAGCAAGTCGGATTGAATCTTGATATTGGCAACCAAAACTCGATCATCCCTATGTTCAATATTTATGTCTAACCTTGCAAATTGTTTAGTAGTTGCATCTTGCCAAGGACTAGACTTGAAACAGATGCCATCGACTTTCTACTAAGAACATCAGCCACGACGTTACCCTTGCCTGGATGGTATTAGATGTTGAAGTCGAAATCTTTTAGGTATTCTCGCCATCTTCTCTGTCTCATGTTGAGTTCCTTCTGGGAGAATAAGTACTTCAGGCTTTTATGGTCTGAGTAGACAGTGAACTTCTCACCATACAAGTAATGTCTCCAGATCTTCAAGGCGAAGACCACGGCAGCCAACTCGAGATCATGCACAGGGTAGTTGACTTCATGAGTATTCAGTTTTCGGGAAGAGTAGGCGATGACTTTCTCCTTTTGCATCAGTACACACCCTAGCCCAATTCCCGAGGCATCGGTGTAGATAGAGAAACCTTCTCCCTCTATTGACAGAGCGAGAACATGTGCTGAGGTAAGGAAATCTTTAAGAGTTTGGAAACTTTTCTCACACTCTTTACTCTAGTAGTAGGGATTCTCCTTTTGTGTTAGACGCGTGAGAGGAATGGCGATCTTGGAGAAATCCTTGATGAACCGCCTGTAGTAGCCAGCCAGTCCTAGGAAACTTCTGATCTCGGTGACGTTGGTTGGTCTCTCCCAATTGAGTACAACTTCAACTTTGGAGGGATCAACGGAGATGCCATCCTTTGAGATGACATGGCCCAAGAAGGACACTTCTTCCAGCCAGAATTCACACTTGCTCAGCGTTGCGTATAGTTTGTTGTCTCGCAAGACTTGCAGTGCAATCTTCAGGTGTTCTTCATGCTCTTCTTTGGTCTTGGAATATATGAGGAATCGTCGATGAAGACGACCATGAACTTGTCAAGGTATGGCCGATATATGCTGTTCATGAGTTGCATAAAGGCTGCAAGAGCATTAGTTAGACCAAAAGGCATAACGACGAATTCATAATGTCCATACCTGCTCCTGAAAGCCGTTTTGAAGATATCGTCATCCTTGATCCTCATTTGGTGATAGCCAGATTGAAGATCGATCTTGGAGAAATTGAGCTCTGGATATCTGGTCGAATAGTTCATCGACCCTGGGCAATGGGTACTTGTTCTTGATGGTGAGTTGATTGAGTTGACGATAGTCGATGCACAACCTCATCGATCCATCCTTCTTCTTGATGAATAGCACAGGTGCTCCCCATGGGGAAGTACTTGGTCTGATGAACCCCTTTTCTAATAGCTCCATCAGTTGTGCCTTCAATTCTTTGAGCTCGGCAGGTGACATCCGGTACGGTTGACGCGATACCGGGGCAGCTCCAGGGATCAACTCTATGGCGAAGTTGACATCACGTTCCGGGGGAATCCCTGTAGATCTTCAGGAAACACATCGGAGTAATCCTGGACTATGTGGATGCCTTCTATCTTAGAACCCTTCTTTTCAACAACTACGGCTGCTAGGAAAGCAATGCAACCTTTCCTTATCATGTTGTGGGCTTTTATGGCGGAGATTAGAGACATCCGTCTCTTATGTCTAATCCCAGATAATGCCAATTTAGGAAAGTCACTAAAGGTAACCTTCCCTTTCTTACAGTCGACACTTGCCCCATATGTGGACAACCAGTCGGCTCCCAAAATTACATCATAGCCTTCCATGGGCATACACACCAGGTCGGCTTTTAGGTTATGGTCTCCGATCATTACGTCGGCAGATGGAAAGTATTTGTTCAATTTCTCCTTTTCTCCTAGTGGTGTTGTGATAGAGAACTCACAACCCATGGATATAGGTTTTGCAGTCAGGGTATCAACAAAGTGTTGAGATATAAATGAATGAGTTGCTCTAGTATCAAATAAAACAAATGCTGATAAGGAGAAAACTTGTAGGGTACATTCTACCACACCACCTTCCTCAGTGGGCTCTTCATTGTGTAGGGCTTGTAGTCGGCACTATTTCCTAGGTGCATTAGGGCGCCTCTCGTTTTCCTTCAGTAGCGGGCACTCGGGGATGCGGTGCTCGTGGCTTCCACAGTGCCGACATGCGCCGACTTTCCTCCAGCACTCGTCAGCGGTGTGATCTGGCTTGTCACAGTGCTTGCAGTTGCTTTTTACTGGAGTGTTGGGGACAATAGCTTTAGGTTTCCTTTCTTGGCGGGGTCCCTCCGTGATGTTGAAGGGATGCTTCTTGCCATTGTTTTGCTTGGCATATGATGGTTCAGAAGTCATTTCCTTCTTCACGAACTTCCCTTTGATACAGTCGGTGAAGTCTGTAGCATCTTCTAGTAGTTGGGCCTTCTTCACCATCTCGGCGTAGGTCTGGATGTCGAGAGGGGCCAATTGGGTAATATATTGTGGCTTAAGGCCGTTGAGAAAGCGCTTAGCCTTCATTCTTTCAGTGTTCACAAGGTGTGCAACATAGCGTGCCAGTCTTGAAAACTGGGCTTCATATTCGGCCACAGTCAAGCTCCGCTATTTAAGAGCAGCGAATTCCGCAACCTTCCTTTCTTGGACACGCTCGGAGAAGTACTTGGAGTTGAAAGCTTCCTTGAATTCGTTCCAGGTGAACTGACCATTATCTCGGGTTGCTTCCACTGACTCCCACCAAGCGCGGGCGTCCTTCTCCAGCTGGAATGTAGTCAGTAGCAGCTTATCCCCCGCTACACATTGCATAACACGGAAGATTCTTTCCGTTTCCTTCAGCTAGTGCTCGGCTTCATCTGGATCCATGGATCCACTGAACCTAGGTGGGTTCAGACTCCTAAAGTTATGATGCAGGTCGCCTGCACTACCACGATTACCACTCCTTGGGTAGCTTGCATAATCGCGCATGTCAGTCTTGAATGGTCTGTTGCATGCCCCTCATTTGAGCACGTTCAGCAGTCATCTGATTGCTTAGTTCCTACAAAAAAAACTTATTGTCATGATATTGATGTGAAATTTAATTCATGCGTGTGTGAGTTTATTTATTTATACTAGTTACCCATGGCTCTAACCACAACTCTCATAGGTAGGATAGTTTACTCTAGTCGAGGCAGGTCAACCTAGATCACCCTATACTTAAGAATAACCTAGGCTCTGATACGACAAAATTGTCACCCCTCGACGCGGAATATCGGAACACGAGGCAGTTGCAAGTAAATGGGTACATAGCAAGTACTAGACATCAAACCATTGCACAATGAATAATACTAAAGAAAATTTCTTCTCATTTATAACTTTCAATGTCTAGTTACAACCACTAATATCAGAGCCATTCTATAGGGCCCAATTACATTGAAATAAAAAGTAAAAGACTAAACTCAAACTTCTAATGTAGCTACAATAACTCTAACATAGTACTAAGACACTAGGGTACTCATGACTTCACTCCTGGTCGTGCCTATCCTCTTGAATGTAAGTGTCATCCCCGGTCTCACATTAGAACAAAACGATAAATAAGCAGGGTGAGCGATAATGCCCAGTAGGACTTAAATCTCAATAGTCAAGCAGACTTTAAGTGATTAATGCATTAAAGGCAGAGTAACTACTGACAGAGAGAGAGAGAGAGAGTCAAGTAAAAGATAGCAGAATAGCACGTGAATGAAATAGCACAAGCTTTCTAAGTATAGCACAAGTGTCGAGTATAGCACAAATTGCAAGACGGCCATAGCACAAATAGCACAAAGTATAGCAATAGCACAACAGGTATAATATAGCATTTTGTCAATAGACAACGAGAGAACATAGCATTTTTTATTGTCATTTAGATAGTCGAGATAGATAGCACTCGAGTGTAATGCCAAACACTCTGATCATTTAACTCCCATGGGCACTAGCACTTTCGGGCGCACATCCCAGGACCAGATCGGGCCCCTTATATATTGCCAGACATTGGTTATATTGTTTATCCTTAGACAATCAGTCAATGGCCAATATAAAGTACCAAGAAATAGATGAGAGTACTAGATGAATAGACAAGATAGTAGAGTGAACGTGAATATATGAGCGAGTAGAGTATAGATGAGAGCTAGTGGACAATGCACGTAACACGTCGAGTAAACAGGCGATAGTAACAGTTGCACAACACGCGCACTTGTTGTTGGCAGTCAAGTGGAACTCACGACCCTTCCACTGGCCTTGTTAAGCACAGGTCCAAAGGTCCGGCGTGATTCAAGATAAGAGCAAACTTCTAATAGCCGTTTGGATCATATTGATCCCTAAAGGGTATCATAGCTGTTAGGGTACAAATGGCTCGTCGACCATGTGGGAATCTATGGATAGAGGAGACTTACAGAGGCCTTGAACAAAGACTCACTAGTCCTGTAAAGGAGTATCCGACGGAGAGTTCATCCAAGTCAAGAGAGAGTGTGCATATAGAAACAAGTGTTCGACGTTCTAGAGGAATTCTAGAATAGTGGAGCGTCAGAATCGGTATTCCTAAAACATCGCCAGAAAAGTAGACAAGTCTATTTAAGATATGGCAATTTAATTACATAAATTACCAGATACATTATGAAAAATTTTCATGCCAAATTAAGCATATTGGATGGTTAAGTGTGTGCATCTGTCTTGAAATTGTAGATAGAAAAGATCATGTGCATGTATTTTAATCACATAAATGTTTAATTTATGACAAGTGTAATTTTATGTGTATGACTGTTAGCAAAGTGTACAAGTACGGTAGAGAGTCTGAGCATCGAAAATTGGGGGTTTTCATGCAAAATCTGAGATCGCGACGCACCCCAATAAGGGTCGCGATGGGGTCAACTGAGATCATGATGGGGTCTTCTACAGAACGCGACGACCTTGTCCGTTCGGGCAGGCAGATTGCGATGGGGTCACTTGAGGGTCGCGACGGGCTCTTCAGATCGGGCAGCAGATCGCAACGATAAGCCTGTCGTGATCAGATCATGGGAAGGCACTGTCGCAATGGCACTATGAACGCGGCCTATCGGGCCGTCGCGTTCACAGGGTTTGCGCCTGAGTCGATAGGGAAAGAACAGTGTATGGATTACGGCGGGCCAGACATACCCTATTTGACACAGGGTGATTCAAAAAATCATAACTAATTGTACAAATGATGAAAAATCATGAAACTAGTTGCGAATTTATCTAGACATGCATGGGTACTTACAGTAAATAGGGATGGAAAACAAATAGGGTTTCAACATGCTTTGGTCATATGTATTCATGAAGAACATGGAACAGCACACACATGAGATCACTGAATTAATTCACAAGACAGGATGAATGAAAATTAGGGCTTTTAGGGGCAAAAGAAGCCTAACATGCATAGTATCCCTAATAAAAATTTCGTAGCATGTGGTTCAGTATACAGAGATCAAGAATTAAGAAGGGGCTCGGGGTCATGAAGTTTACAGAACTTCAAAATTAAGAACAAAAGATTTGCTTGATGAAAAAATATGACAAGAGGCTTTTGATCCTGATGATTGGATCATCCTACAAACAAAGTTTTATGATTTTAGCTTGTGAGAATGTCTACCTTTGATCATTTTCTCTTCTAGGGCTAGCACTTGAAGAACGGGGTTGAGTGCTTGAGAGGTTCTTCTCCTCATGAATTCTCCTCTTCCTTGGCCTCTCCTCTGGTCCAGAAACTCTTGGCAATAAGCTAGGGCCGGCCATAGAGTTTTAAGAGAGTATTATGTCTCTTGGGTTTCATTCCTAATAGGACTCTAATTACTATTAAATTTCAGGATTTCCTATTTCTCTCCTTTTTCTAAGCATGCCAACTCCAATTGGGTTAGGTTGGGACCCAAATTCATGACAACCTACTAGGGTAGGTTTAGGAATCCAAATTCAACCCAAACTTCTTATTTAATGTATTAAATATCTATTTCTATTTAAGTAATAATTAAGTTACGAATTAGGGTATGTTTATTATTCCCCTTTTAAAAATCTCTATTTTGGCCAACTAATTTCTAATGGGTCCATTTAACAAAGTCCGTATTATTTCATTTAATGAGTTTATTTTTCTCTTTTATTGATTCTCTAATTGCTCTTATTTTTATTTTTATTAAATTTTTATTTTTTCGAAAAATCCAAGTTGCTACAACCGCCATTCCCATTTTATGATCAAAATTGAATGGTCGCCATTTGAATCTTTTTTTTTTAAGTTTTCAGCCGCCGCCACTATTGCCATTTATTTCTTTTTCTTTTGAAAAGTCTCTTTAAAAATGTCATAAGATGTCAGAAAAATCTAAAAAAATCTCCAAAAATAAAAAAAACATGAGAAAATGATAAAAATAAAAGAAATCACTCAAAAATTGTAATTTGGAGGGCAACTTAGCATATTTCAGTGTAACATGAGATTTGCTCATTATGATGTTATTTTTGGCGTGTCTACAGCTACCACGCTTTGGCGTCTACTTTGTAAGGGAGTGAGACATAGAGACACAAAATGGAGCGTGGTGGAATGAAATGTAGTGTATGGAATGAAATGGAGTGAAGCACAGTGAGGTGGAGCGAAGTGGGGAGGACTGATAACCTGACGCCAAGGTGAAAAATAGACACGCGCTCAACAATTAGTGACACCACCTTATGAGAATCTTTCACTAACTCCCAGGAAAACCACCTCTGGAAAGAAGTTCAAGAAAATATCAAATTTGGATGGAAGAGGTGTGTATGAATAACACAAGGGAGGTGTGTACGAGGTACACGAAGGAGGTGTGCCACGTGGGGCACAAAGGAGAGACCAACATCCAGCATGGTGGAAGTACCTAAAGACACAATCTGTTAGGTTTCACCATTGGGGGACATTTAACAGCTTGTGGAGGTGCCGCAACTAAGGTGGATCTATTTGAGATAATGGATGAATGGTGGAAGATAAATCCAAACAAGGAATTTCAAAGAAACTAACTTGGGGGGTGCAACAAGAGAGTTGGGTACTTGACTCGGAATAGATATCTCAAGTTACTTGGGAATTGAAGGTCAATGGTTCTCCAAAATATAATTTTTAAGTGATTATCCACTGTGAATTCAAAACCTACGTGAATGCATGTTGGGCTAAAGGAAAAATAAGGGTTAAATCTAATTAAAATAGAAAATAATCGAGGATAATATTGCTGCGTTGCTGAGTTAGGTCAGGACACTAGATGCACCAGTCTTGGGTCTGTCCTCCTCATAATGCAAACGCAGTGGCCTGTCCGTGCGGCTAAGTATCCTCTAGGATAATCATTGTTTTTTATGAAGGGGAACTCAAATCTCAAATTCCTCAGAGCCATAAGATCCTTGATATGCTCTAAGGGTATAACATATAGTAAGATGCAGGATATCTAGATAGTAAGGGCGACAATTGCAGCCTAGTTCCCTGTGGGTAGTGCCAGATGAGGTAGCTCAAACCTGTATTCAAAGTTGATTAGCCAAGAGAAACATATATCATGGAGTAACATCATTTACAGTGGAGCATGGATAAAGCATTCAATAGCAAAACATAGCTCATTTAATTATTTGTTTTAAACCATGAGGATAAGTGTATGACCAAATGAGGAGATTGGGAGTTCAAGACAGAAGGAATCAACTGATTGGAAATATTACGTTGATCTGACATGATGAAGATTAGGTGCAATGCTTGTCCTGTGCAATACCTCAAGAATTTTGGTTTTTTGATTCTTTTGAGTTATTCAAATTTTTGTGGAGTTTTAAATGTATTGATTTTTTTTTTTTCAGATTTTGAAAATATTTGAATTTTATGGAGTTTGAAAATATTCATCTGTTTTTTTTGTTGGTTTTGAAAAATATTCATCTTTTTTGTTGGTTTTGAAAAATATTCAATCTTTTTTTAGATTTTTAGAAATATTGTCATGCTATGGCGGCACCAAAGTTATGACAACTGACTCACAAGTGGTCCTCTTTACCTCCCCTTTCATTAAATAGTACCCAAACTAAGGCATGCATTTAAAGTGGTGCCCAGTGGCTGTTTTGTAGTAACCCAGAAAATTTAATAATAAAAATTTGAAATAATAATTTCTTTAAATCGAAATAATAGAAACATACATACCATATCGTATGTGCAAGAATACATCGGAAACTTTAGTAAAAATTATAACTTAACCCCAAATATTATCCCTAAGTATTCCACGAAGAAATTCGTACAACGAAAAATCCGATTGGCCAAATGTATGTCACAATGTGACTAATTATCCAAATATGGAAACTAAGTCGGAAAAAACTATTAACACGGAAATATAACGACCATAAATCAAATGAATATGTCAAAAAGACCTCCAACATCGAGTATGATGACCCATTATCGGAATTGGACCGATGGACCTCTCATAGTCCATGAATAAAATCAAGTAAGAAAAATCTAATAAAATCCGTAACTCTATTATACCCTAATAAAAAGGGTAACCCCATAAGATAAATTCTAATAAATAATGGGTTTTTTTAAATGGACCCATTAGAATTTATGGGACCAAAATAAGGATTGTAAAAAGGGAATAATAGTAAAATACCCTAAATTCGTAATTAAATATTACATATATAGAAGAGGGGTATTAAAGTATTAAATAATCAATTGAGTTATAATTGGATTCCTAACCTACCCTAATGGGTTGGCCATGAATTTAGCTCCCATCCCACCCAAATAGAAGTTCTCATGCTTAGAAAGAGAAGAGAAAATAGGAAATTCAAAAATAATAGGAGTTATAGTCCAAATAGGAAATAGAAAGAGGAGAAGCTGAAATACCCTCCTAAACCCCTCATGGCCGGCCCTAGCTCATGCCAAAGGATTGTTGGACCAGGAGGAGAGGCCAAGGAGGAGGAGATGTCGTGGGGAGAAGAACTTTCAAGCTCTCAACTTGAGTTCTTCAAGTTCTAGCCCTAGAAGAGGAAATCGACCAAAGGTAGGCATTCTCATGAGCAAAACTAAAGAGATTTTGACTGTAGATCATTCCATGACAGGAACAATACCTTAAGTTTCATGATTTATCATCAAGCCAATATTTTCTCTTGAATTTGAAGTTCTGCAAACACCTGACCCCGAACCTTCATACTTAATTCATATCTCTGAATACTCTATATCATGCTTCAACATTTTTATTGAATATACTGATGATTGTTAGGAACCTTTCGCCCCTAAAAGCCATAAATTTCATCCACCTGTCTTGCGAATTAATTCGTGCATCTCAACTGTTCACAATATTCTATTCCCCATGTTTGACTTGATTAAAGCTCGTCGAAACCATGTTTGTTTTCTAATTCCTAATTACTGGAAGTACCCTTGCATGTCTAGAGTCGTTTAAAATTGTTTCATGATTTTTCATCGATTATACAATTAGTTATGAATTTTTGAATCACCTTGTGTCAAAATATGTTAAGTTGGCACACAATCCCATGCTAGACCTTTTCCCGCTCGAACTCAGGCTCAGAACTAAGAACACTACAGACTGATAGGTCGCGTTCTCAGGGCCATCGTGACACTAGTACCTGTCGCGATCTGATCGCGACAGTCACCCCGTCGCGTTTTGGCCGCCTGACCGAACGACCCGTCGCGATCCTCATAAGAACCTGTCACGATCTGCTTGCCTGTTCAGACATGCCTGTCATGATCCTTACAAGCCCCCGTCGCGTTCATACCTGATTCCATCACGACCCTTACAAGGGTGCGTCGCGATCTCAGCTTTTTGCGTAAAAACCACCTTTTTGCAAGATCTATGTTATACAGTTACCCCATGTCTTATTAACTGTCATGTACACAGAATAAAACGATGTTGTAATTATTGAATATATTTAATTAATTCAAGTTAATCACATGATCTATCTTGCCCATGATTTTCTCTTACACTTGCACTCACTTTGAACCATCCTATATGGCTTAACTTGGCATGAAATTGACACATGTACATCTAGCAATTTATTCAATTATATACATTAATTGCCCTATTTTAAATGAACTTGTCTATTTCTCGCATTTTTTGGGAATACCGTTATCGACGCTCCACTGTTCTAGAATTCCTCTAGAACGTTGAGCACTTGTTTCTATATACACACTCTCTCTTGACTTGGACGAACTCTCCGTCGGATACTCCTTCTGCCGAACTAGTGAGTCTTTGTTCAAGACCTCCATAAGTCTCCTCTGTCCATGGATTCCCACATGGTTGACGAGCCGGTTGTACCCTAACACTATGATACACTCCAGGGATCAGTAAGATCTGTACGGCCTTAGTTGTTCTCTTCTTATCTTGAATCATGTCGGACCTAGGACCTG
>CM024758.1:108238129-108292588 GCA_014218235.1 Colocasia esculenta
AGAAAGAGATTGTTAATGGCTTGATGCGAGATATATTTATCCTATCTCTGATAGCCAGTGGGTTAGTCCAACTCAAGTTGTGCCTAAAAGTTAGGACTAACTGTAATTCAAACTGAAAAGGGTTTGCTCATTCTCACTCGGCTGGCTACAGGATGGAGAGTGTGCATTGATTATCGCAAATTGAATGCGATGACCAAGAAAGACCATTTCCCCTTGCCTTTCATTGACCAAATCTTAGAGAAACTTGCAGGCCAAAATTCTTTTTCTTTCTTGATGGATATTCAGGGTATAACCAAGTGGCTATTCACCCTGAGGATCAAGAAAAGACCATTTCACATGTCCATTGGAAACTTTTGCCTTTAGACGCATGCCCTTCGGGTTGTGTAATGCCCCTGTAACTTTTCAACGTGCATGTTGTCTATTTTCCCAGACATGGTTGGGGATTACTTAGAAGTCTTTATGGATGATTTTCTGTGTTTGAAATGACTTTGATTCGTCCTTGACCATTTGACTGAAGTGCTCAAAAGATGCATTAATGCCAATCTTGTCTTAAGTTGGGAAAAGAGCCACTTCATGGTAAAGGAGGGGATTGTCTCAGGGCATATTGTCTCAGAGAGAGGGATAGAGGTAGATAAAGCCAGATAAATCTCATTTCCAAATTGCCTCCTCTCAACTCTGTCAAACAAATTCACCTTCCTTGGTCATGCTAGATTCTATAGAAGGTTCATCAAAGACTTTTCCAAAATTGCAAGGCCATTGACTTCTTTGTTAAAAGACCTCCTTTCATTTTTGACGAAGCTTGTAATAAAGCATTTGAGGACTTAAAAGACATTTTGACCAGAGCTCCAATTCTACAATCTCCAGACTGGTCATTACCATTCGAGAATGTGTGATGCTTCAGACTTTGCAATAGGTGCTATTTTGGGTCAGAAAACTGATAAAGGATCTGTAGTGATTTATTATGCAAGCAGAACATTGAATGACACCCATATTCGATACACACCACTAAGAAAGAGCCCTAGCTGTTGTCTTTTCCTTAGAGAGGTTCAGATCTTACCTTTTAGGAGCTAAAATCATTGTTTTCACTGACCATGCTGCCTTAAGGCATTTGCTTGCCAAAAAGGATGCCAAGCCTAGGTTGATCAGATGGATTCTCTTATTACAAGAGTTTGATTTGGAAATTCATGATAAGAAGGGTCCAAGAATGTGGTAGCTGACCATTTGTCCAGAATAGTTGCCCCGGACTCTATGCCTATTAGAGATGTTTTCCCGTATGAGCACATTTTAGCTGTCTCCAATATTTCATCTCCATGGTATGCACACATTGTGAATTATAAAGTCATTGGACGAGTACGGAGATTGGACCAAAAATGAAAGAGAGAGATTCTTTGCTAGGGACAAGTATTTTATTTGGGAGGATCAGAGCTATTTTTTATAGAACCAGACCAAGTGATAAGAAGATGTGTCCCTGAGAGTGAGCATCAAAGTGTCTCAACTTTGTCATTCTCTCTTGTGGAGGGCATTTTTAGGAAAGAAGACTGCTGCTAAAGTCTTAGACTCTGGTTTCTATTGGCCCACATTGTAAGGATGCTCACCAATTTTGTAAGGCCTGTCCTAGATGTCAAACCATGGGAAACATTTCTAAGAAGGATATGATGCCTCTTAACCCCATTTTGGTTGTAAAATTTTTTGATGTACAGGAATAGACTTTATGGGACCTTTTCCACCGTCCTTTGGATACACGTACATTCTAGTTGCTGTTGATTATGTGTCCAAATGGATAGAAGCCATAGCCACAAAGACCAATGATCATAAGGTGGTTATCAAATTTGTTCAGAAAAATATCTTTTCTAGATTTGGTGGCCCAAGGCAATCATTAGTGATGGAGGACCACATTTCATTAACACTCAGTTAAGGACCCTCCTAAGGAAGTATGAGATCACCCATAAGCTGGCAACACCTTACCATCCGAAAAACCAGTGGCCAGGTAGAAGTATCAAACAGGGAGATTAAGAACATTCTTCAGAAGTCGTCAGGCCTGATAGGAAAGACTGGTCAGAAAGGTTAGATGATACATTGTGGGCTTATCGAACCGCTTTCAAAACTCCTATTGGAATGTCCCCTTACCGACTTGTTTTCAGAAATCTTGTCATCTGCCAGTAGAACTTGAGCATAGAGCCTATGGGCTATTAAACAGGTAAACCTTGATTTTGCCCAAGTGGTCAACAAAAGACCCTACAGCTGAATGAGCTAGAAGAGCTCAGAAATGAAGCTTATGAAAGTTCCAAGATTTATAAAGCCAAAGCCAAAGCATTCCATGATAAACACATTCATAGAAAAACTTTTCAAGTGCATGCTAAGGTCTGGTTATTTAATTCTATGCTTCGTCTGTTTCTGGGAAAATTGAATTCCCGATGGGATGATCCTTACACTGTTGTCAAAGCTTGTGACAATGGTGCTGTCATTAATCTTGACCCTAAAATTGGACAATCATTCACTATAATGGGCAGATATTAAAGCACTTCTTTGAAAGCCCATCTTCCTTGAAAATTGAGTCTACCAAGCTAGCTGAGCGAAATGGAGCTTAATTGCGTCTGGCTGAAGACGATAAACTTAGCGCTCTTGGGAGGCAACCCATGTGTACAGATTTTCTTTATCAGGTAATTCTCTGTCTTACTTTCTTTTCCTGTAAATAAATTGGGAAGGGTAGAATAAGCATGCATTCATAGCCCTCACCTTAACCATTGCTTCATTTTTTCTTTATTGAGCTTATACTTGTGCAAATAAAAAGAAAATGTTTCATCTTTGAATAAAAATGCCTGGCATTGCGAAACTCAGACTATGTGTCTGATCTTTAACCATTAAAATTTTGTAGTTGTCACATTCCTTTGCAAACATCCATGTTAAGTAGCCTCTAGTAAAGGATTATATGTACTTCCTGTCTACCTTATGTAAGGATTTATGGCAAGAAGTTTTTATACACACACTACACAGCCACTTAGATTTGCTGACCCGAATGTAGCAAATTTGTTAAGGCTAGTAGGAGAGAGGTGATTGGTTTCTCCCTTCCCCTTAAGTGAAGTGCGAAGGAAGTGAAGGCATGTGATCAAGGAACCTGACTGCTCATCCTTCTTTAAGAGGAAAAGAAAAGAAGAAAAGCAAAAGAAAAAATATACATATTCCATGAAAAATGGCCCGGATCTGAGTAAAGTTGGACTCGCTACTCTTGAAAAGTGATGGGTTGTACAACATTATGGATGAAAAAGAAAGAAAAATTATGAGTGCACAAAGTGCAAATAAAGGGGCAAAGTCCTCAACTCAGAGAAATAATCCTCAAGGAAGTTGGGCAGAATGGAACTGAGAGAAACAACCTAATCTGACTGAGCAAGGATCTTATTCCACAATTCTTTTCTTCTCCCTCGAATTAATCTATCTCAATTACTAGCTGAGACAGAGAAGCTCCATGAGGGCTGATGTGAACTCTTAAGTGAGCTATCATTTGTGCACTAATTTCTTGCCATAAGTCTTACAATTAGGAAGACATATCTCTACATTAATCTTTTACATGATGGCTGTTTAGCATGAACATTACATCTTCTAGTCCTACATTTGGAGTAATTTTTATTGCTAAGGGACTAGCAATGTTCAAGTAGGGGGGAGTGATAACTGTAAAATTCTTCGTGTTAAATTTCATACATATAGTTGATTTGAGACATCATTTGTGTATAAATAAAGTACATTATACCTTTAATTTTTATTTCTATTCATGTATAAATTTTTGAGCATATTAGTTAATTTTTTTTTCGAGAACACAAAGTTAGATTCTCATAAAGTCAAAGCTTTTGAATAGTTTGACTATAAATGTTTTTTATTTTCTCTTTTTGCAGGTACATTGTACATAAATAATTCTCTGTCTTATATTTTCAAAAACATCTTCTAATAATTCTTGTAAATATTAGTTTGTAAATAAATCAATTTTTAAATAAATTTTAGTTAAATAAACAACCCTCACCCAATACCATCATGCCACATACCCCCCCTCATAAGTCCATTGCGCCAGAATTCTTTCTTAACCACCATCGGCGCAGTGCGCCACACCCTTTCTCTCGTCTCACCATAATTGGACACGTACACCACTGCCTTACCCTTTTCTTTCTTTCCATTAGGTCGTCTGAGGAGTCTTGGAGTCGGTGTGTAAAGCTGAGGAGGTCGGTGTGTGAAGCTGGAAGCAGATGTGAAGGCTGGCGATTTGGGGCGGCTGGAGCTCTGGCGGTGCGCGATCTGGGCGTGCGAAGCATGCGGGATGGCTGCGGAGGCGGGAAGAGGAGCCGGTGCGCGATGGAGCTTGCGTGTGAAGCAAGTCGTGTGAGGAGCTCGTGCGGAGGCAGGAGGCTGGAGCTCGGGCGCAAGGTGTGAAGGCGCGCAGATGACAGCTGGGGCGTGGCGATGGAGGCAGGATGGAGCTGGCATGCAGATCTGGGGCGTGCGTGCCAAGCGGCTCGCGTACGGAGTGAGGCGCTAAGATGTGTGAGGCCGGGCGTGCGGAGCTCTGGCGGAGGAGCTCGCGTGAGGCGCTCAGACGCGTGTTGTTCCTGGAAGTCTATATAAGGACCCCAAGGTCCTCAGGAGAGGGGAGTTCATTTTTTTCTTTCTTCTGGGTTTTTCTTCCTCTCTTCTGTGGTGGTCTGTTTCTTCCTTTCTTATGTAGGGGATTAGTGAGATGGTTGGGCTGTTAGAGATTCCAGGGGCGGCTGGGATTGACATTTTTTTTTCTTTTCTTCTGTGAGAGATTCTAGAGGGCTGAGAGATTGTCGTTCCTCTCTTTTCTTCTGTGGAATTGTTGAGAGATTGAGGCTGCTGTGAGGAAATCGACGACTTCTCTTTTCTTCAGGAAGAAAGAAGCAAACGCGAGAGGACAATCCAGAGGTGTGCACTGTAGAGAAGCCACAGGGTGACCAAGAACACCCCAGTTCATGGCTCGTTCTGGGGTTGGCCGACGTCTAGGAGGAGAAATATCAGAGGTCGATGTGTTGTGAAGTTTTCAGAGGTAGCAGAGGATTTGAGAGATTAGAGAGCTTGGCTCCTCTTTCTGTTTCTTTTTGAGATTTCTATTTCATTGTTGTTTTTCTTTTCTTCCTCTGATTAGATTAGGAATTTGACGATACAGTTTATATTCTTTTGTTTTCTTGCTGATTCATCAGTGAGGGAGACGAGATCTACTGTGTCTCTCCTTGCTGTTCTGAAGCTTAGTGCAACCTGTTTCCTCTTTTGTTCTTCAATCCCTCGAGCTGTGAGGGTATAGTGATCTAAAATTTCTATAGTTCATATTGTTTCCAGTGTAAATCTCTGATTGAGTTCTTTGATTTCTTCACTGTCTCAACCTGATCTTTGAGTTGCAATAAAATTGTGATAGATCTCATGTTCTAGTTATTTCTTTGTGTAATTGAAGCATTCATCTATTAGTTTTTCTATCTTATGTTGCTTCCCTTCGAGTTGTGAAGGTGTGAGTAATTCTGGAACAATAACAGTCTTGAAATCAGAAGTAGGAATGTTTGTTTCATACTGCACCAATTGCTCTGTGGAAGAATGTTTGATTTGATCTGTCATCAAGAGTTCTCAGTTTAGTTTTAATGCATTGAGAATTTAAGTCTTGTTGGTGTAAATTTGAATGTAATATTGTGGGGTTCTAATCGCACTGGAGTTTTTAGTGAACTGAGCGGATTTAAATCAAATTTTACTGTTGGATCTTTCTGGTTTCAAGTCAGAGTAGTTTAAATCAAGTTTTATTTAGCTTCTCTGTGGATATGACCTGCTCTCACCACTTTATTAGTTCATTTTTGCGATTTTAAATCTGTGAGACAGTTTAGAGAAGGTAAGCATCTTGATTTGTGCAAGGGACTCTAGACAACGAAAGTGCACAGTCAACAATGCTGCGTTCAGCGACGCCGTCAGACGCCGCGACAAGGACGCGACGGCCACCCCCGTCGCGACAAGAACGCGATGGCCGGGTGCGGCACGTCACCAAGCCCGTCGCGGCAGGCCACTCTTACGCGACCATGTCATGACTAGAGCGCCTATCGCGACCCTGAGGATGGGGCCAAAGTGCCTAAGGGGGATGGGTCTTACAGGCCGTCACATTAACTACCATACTAGGAGAAGGGCTGCCTAGAGCTGCAGGACATGAGGGTGCCGCGCAGGGGCTGAAGGGCCTGCTTGGTGCTCGGCAGGGCTGTCCGGTGCGTGGAGCTTGGAACGGCTGCCCAGTGCTCGGCACGACTGTTCGGTGTCCGGTGCCTTGATGCTATGGCTGCAGAGGGTCCAAACAGGAGCCTTGCGGTCTACTCGAATAGCTTGAGAGGTGTCCGGAGATCACCTTTGGGACCCCTACGCGCTTGATGGCTGAGGCGTGTTCGGAAGCCAGCAGCTAAACCCGAGGACACGTGGCCGAATGGCCAAAGCCCGATTGCCTTGCGGGGTCATGATGGGCCTGTGGGCCTAGGAGGCTGGAAATAGCCTCTAAACTTGCCCCCCACCCTCTTAAGCCTACTCGGTCATGACCGTGAGCACTTGAGAGGGGAGGTGATTTGCTCGATGACGTCTGTCTCGCATTAAATGTGATGCCGATCGCGGCGGTGTACGACCATCGGTGACGCCGTTAGAGTTCCCCTCGGAACTGCCGTTGCATGATAGTGGAGGAGACGTTACGTGACCAGGAACCAAAACGGCCCATTCGAACAGGCCGTTGGAGCGGGCGAACCGCCATTTTCCACCTTCAAATTTCACGCCATTCGTTCCTTATAAGGAGAGGAAGAGGGGAAGTGAGCACCCTATGCTTTCCTTCTTCGAAAAGCTTTTCTCCCACTCTTGCTGTCCGTTTCCTTGCCCCCTGCACTTTCTTCTCCAGTCTTCTTCCTCACCGACTTCCAGTCCTGATGGCACAGCATGAGGGGAAGGCCATTGCGACAACGGGAACGAGCGGGAAGGCGCCGGCGACAACGAAGGGGCTAAAGTACCATTGCTTCGAGAACTTCTGTGAGTGCTATCGTATTGGGGAGGAATACGACATCATCGTAACCCGCGAAGACCAGACGTACCTGATGGACAAGCCTGGGTGTTTCGTGCTTTCCTTGGACATCCTGGAAGAAGGGTTTCGACTGCCGTTGCCGGTGGTGGCGAGGGACCTGCTGAACACGTGGAAAATCGTGTCGATTCAACTGACGCCCAACTCGTGGAGGATGATAGGTGTCTTCTGCATCATGTGCCAGAATAAGGGGGTCCAAGCCACGACAGACCTTTTTCGGAACCACTTCAGCCTCGTGTCCTCGCCGCAGTCTGGGAATGCGGTCATGTACACGAAGCACCAGACGAACAGGATGCAGATCCACTTCTCCGGGCATCATTCAAACAACAAGGGTTGGATGGCCCGCGTCTTCTTCGTTGGTCGGAGGAAGGGCGCCGGAGCCTCAGAGTGGGGGTTCCCCACTCAGGTGTGCGAGCCCATGAGGAAGGATATCGCACCCTTCCTGATCCAGGATGTAGCAAGGGCCTCAACGGAGTTGTGCACCGTGCTCGTGGACCACGCCAGGCTATACCTGATGGAGTACAAACTCGTCAAGTACGGGCTCATCCGAGCATGGGGTGAGTTTGCTTCTCTCTCCCATTCTGTGCTTTGCCGCCGTGTGATTTCTACTCTTCCTCTTTTATTCTTCATTGCAGATGCCGCCGAGCTGGCCGTGGGTCGTGACCAGAAAGACCTGGCCACGTACGTCGAGCAGATCACCGTCAGGTCATACCTGACGTACCTGGGCGAGGACGCGCACCCGACCATGGCTGGGGCCGGCCGGTCTGTCGTCAACGGACGACCTGCTGATCAGAGGCCCCTGAAGATCAATCTTTGGGAGTAGACTGCCACTCCGAAGGTAGCAGCGAGGGTCCCACATCAGGCGGCCGAGGAGGAGGCCGAGGATGAAGAAGATGCTGCCCCCCAACTCCGACTTCGCAAGAAGAGGAAGCTAGTGAGAGCGGTCGAACAGGAGAGGCCGAGGACCCCAGCCGTGATGGAGCCCCTAACAGTCGAGGGAATGCTCTCGGAGCTGGGCCTTGGTGCTGACGTGGTCGTCGTTGGCGATCATTCAGACGGGGACTCCTTTGAGGAGCTCGTCGGGGCGTTGGTGCCCCCCCCATTGGCAGCAACGGGGAGGAGGCCACTGAGGGAGCGCCGGTGGCCGCAGAGGGAGCACCGAGTACAGTGGTAGTGACGGCAGGGTCTGCAGCCGAGCAGACACCAGACTCCACACTAACTTCAGAACCAGCAGCAGCAAGCCCCGTGGCGGAGGGGGCCTTCGCAATCATGGCAGAGCGTTCAGTCAGTCACAATGAGGTGGCGACCCCGCAAGGAGCACTTGCGAGGTGCGCCGTGGACACGGAGATAATGATAGAGAGTGCGGCCGCTGGTCAAGTGGCCGTAGGGCCAGTCGTCGTCATCTCCGAGCAGGCCGCTGAGACAGCCAATGGGAGAGAAGGATCGGACAAGGACCGTGCGAGCTCGGGTGTTCGCTGTGAGGGTCCCCGCGCCGCCTTTGGCGGCACGCATGGAGGCTGCCCTGGAGCGTCTCCAAGAGAGTCCCTCCGCGAGAAGCTTACCCCCTTGCCCCACTGCTGAGCAGTTAGAGGTGCTCATGCGGTGTCAGGGGTTGAGCTCGGAGGAGACCTCAGAAAGGGTAGAAGAAAGAGATCGCCCGGAGAGGAGCCTCTCGGAGGATGACGCTGAGCTCAACATTGATGAGCTGACCGATGGGATCCTGTAATCGGTTGAGGTGCTCCGGAGGCTGGCGTCACGGGTGCAGGATCATCAGCACCTGTGGGATGCCGAGATTGCGTTCTCGGCAGAGCGCGAGGAGGAGCACCGCCGCTGGGAAGTCGAGCAGCGGAAGGAGAACAACGATCACCGAGCCACGCTAAAGGTCTCTGAATGGGAACTTGCCGTCGTCAAGGCAGAGAAGGCTGCCCTGGTGGGAGTTCTCCAAGAAGACGAGGCTCAAGGTGTTGCCGAGTACAAGTCCGGGCCAGAGTTCCAAGAAGATCTAGAACAGTACGGCGCGACTTGCTACAAGGTCGGGCTCGAGGTCGGCGACGCGCGGGGATGGCAATAGGCCACCGTGGAGTACGCCCGCGAGTCTTTTGAGGCCGCCCTTCGAGAATGTCGCTAGCGAACCCAAGATCCTCGTCTGGACGGGGTTCGTTTTGCCAGCTTCTGGGCAAGACGGATGGTCTCTGGTGCCGAAGACGTCGGCCCCTCTGACCGAGCTCCTTGAGCTATATGTACTTTTTCTTTTCCAGCATGTAATTTGCCTTGATAGGCTATATACATTTTCGTGAATGAATGAGAAACTATCCTTTTCCTTGTCATGTTCTTTATGAATCGGAATCCGTCGGTGTTTTAAGGCTTTTGGGTACCGCGCAAGCCTTCCGAGCTGAAGAGCTCTTGCCAGGGGTTGTACCACATGCCCTTGGGTGTTTTAGGGTTTTTAGGTACCAAAAAAGTCTTCCGAGCTGAGGAGCTCCGACCAGGGGTTGTACCGAACACCCTTCCCACAAACCGATAGAACAGGAAAAAGAGAAATAGGATGCCGAACAGAAAGGCCCTTCTTACGAATAATAAGCCTTTATGTTTGATACATGCCAGGTCCTCGGTATGGTTTCGCCGCTAAGGGTAGATAGCATATAGGAACCTTTTTCGAGAACTTGGATAACCTTATAAGGTTCTTCCCATTTTAGGGCGAGTTTGCATGTTGCTCTCTGGGGATCTGAGGCTGAGCAATGGCGTAGAACCAAGCCACCTTCAAAGAAGCGCCGTTCACAAACTTTGGAATTATAATACTGCACTAGCGTTTGTTGATAGAAGACCAACCTTATGCTGGCGTCGCTCTGTCACTCGCCAAGCATGTCTAGGTTCTCCCTTAATGCACGGTTGTTGGCTGCTTCAACGAAGTGGGTTGTTCGGAGTGTTGGGAGAGTGACTTCCAAAGTCACAACAGCTTCTGTGCCGTAGGCCAAGTGGAAGGGAGTCTCTCCGGTAGCTACCTGAGCAGTTGTTTAGTGGCACCAGAGTACGTTAGGTAGCTCCTCCATCCACAAACCTCATGCTGCTTCCACCCTCGTGCGTATCCCGTGCAACAGTGTTCGGTTGGCGTTTTCTACCGAACCGTTAGCTTGGGGATGTGCTACCGAGGTGAAGTGGTTACAGATGCCGAGCTCCGAGCTCTTTTGTTTAAAGAACGTGCTTTCGAACTATTTCCCATTGTTAGTGGTAAACACCTTCGGGAGGCCGAACCGGCACAGGATGCTCCTCCACACGAATTCCATGTCGCCTGGTCGGTGATGGTGGCGACAGGTTCGGCCTCGATCCACTTGGTAAAGTAGTCGATGGCGACCAACAGAATTTCTTCCGACCTTGAGCCTCGGGGAACGGTCCCATGATGTCTATTCCCCACCGAGTAAAGGGCCGAGGTTCAAAGAGGGAGTGTAGCTGTTCTGCAGGCTGCCGAATAAGCTGCCCGAACTTTCGGTACTCCGGGCACTTCTTAGCGTAGGCCATGCAGTCTTTTTGCAAAGTATGCCACCAGAACCTGCTCGGAGGATGCTGCGCGCCAAGGTCCTTCTGCCCAGGTGGCTTCCGCACAGACCCTCGTGTACCTTCTCTATAGCCAGCACGACCTCGGAAGGACTATGGCACCGTAAGAGGGGACTGGAGAGGGAATGTCTGTAAAGCTGACCTTCGACGACGACGAACTTTTTGCTGCGCAGTCGAAGCTTTCAAGCTTCGATCTGGTCGGGAGGAAGTTCTCCTCAGAGTAGATAGGCCAGAATTGGGTCCTTCTAGCTCGGGGCCAGTTGGGCACTTTCGATGGCCGCGATATCTATCTCCGTGCTTGGCGAGGCGAGTTCTTCAACGAAGACGGAGCAAGAATGGGTGATGTCGCTTGAAGACGCTAGTCTGGAGAGTGCATCTGCCTGCACATTCTACTCTCGGGGAACGTACATAACCTCGAAGTAGAGGAGACCTTCCGCTTGGCGCTTGACTTGTTGAAGGTATTGCGCCATGTGAGGTTCCCTTGCTTCGAACTGCCCGTTGACCTGGTTGGCCACCAGCTGGGAATCACTGAAGGCCCATAGCCTGAGTGCTCTGAGGTGCCTAGCCATTCCGATGCCGGACAGTAGTGCTTCATATTCCGCTGCGTTGTTGGAGGCGACGAAGCGAAACCTGAGGGCATACTAGAATTCCATCCCCTCTGGGGAGGTAAGGACCAGCCTTGCACCACTTCCTGTGACACAAGAGGACCCGTCGATGTAGAGCTCCCATGGGGGCTCATCTGCCAATGGGGAATCCGTCTCAGTCAGAAGAGTGCATTCCGCCACGAAGTCCGCTAGCTCCTGAGCCTTGATAGCCGTTCTCGGTCGGTAGCTGATGTCGAACTCTCCGAGCTCGATGGCCCACTTTATGAGACTTTCAGAAGCCTCTGGGCACTTTAGGATAAGCTTCAGTGGCTGGTCAGTTAACACTGTGATTGGATGGGCCTGGAAATATGGCCTGAGTTTCCGCGCAGCCGTGATGAGCACCAGAGCGAGCTTCTCTGCTCGGGGATATCTTCTCTCAGCCTCTTGAAGCACCCTGCTTACATAGTAGATAGAGTGTTGCGCTGTAGCTTCTTCTCGGATCAGTACCGTGCTGATGGAGTGTTCAGTGACTGATAAGTACATGAACAATTGTTCTCTGAGCATCGACTTTAAGAGAATTGGCGGAGCAGCGAGATATGCCTTCAGCTCGGCGAAGGCCGCTTCACATTCCTCGATCCACCGTACTTGCCCCCCTTGCGGTGAGGCGCCTTTGGGGACTCGCAGCAATTTGAAGAAGTTGAAACTCCTTTCCGCTGCTCGAGACATGAAGTGGTTGAGAGCCGCGAGGTGTCGCTGGACATCACGTAGAGTCTTCGGACTGCTCATCTCCAGTATGGCTCGGATCTTCTCGGGGTTGGCCTCTATTCCTCAGCTGGAAACAAGGAAGTCGAGGAACTTCTCCGAGCACATTCCAAACGCACACTTGGCTGGATTGAGCTTCATGTTGTACCTTCGCAAGGTGGCGAAGGTTTTCTCGAGGTCGGCTATGTGATCGGCGCTCGGGCGCGTTTTGACCAACATATCATCGATGTAGACCTCCATGTTGCATCTGATTTGCTGCTCGAACATTTTGTTGACTAGTCGCTGGTAAGTCGCGTCTGCAATTTCAAACTGAACGACATTCTGGTGAAACAGTAGAGACCGAGATCGGTTACAAACATTGTGGCATCCTGATCCGATGGATGCATATTGATCTGGTGATAACCAGAGTAAGCATCTAAGAAGCTGAGAAGCTCATGCCCGGAGGTTGCGTCTACTAGCTGGTCTATGCGCGGCAGAGGGAAGTTGTCCTTGGGCGTTTCTTTGTTGAGGTCCTTGTAGTCCACGCACACGCGCCATTTGCCATTGGCTTTGCAGACAAGGACCACGTTGGATATCCACCTGAGGAATTGGGCTTCTCAGAGTAGCCCAACTAATCGTCTCTTGACGACGTGATCGTAGATCACAGTCTGCCGTTCTCGGTTGACAGGTCACCGCCTCTGTTGGACTGGTGGTACCCTTGGATCTAGATTCAGGTGGTGGGTCATTACCTCTAGGGGGATGCCTGGCAGCTCGTCATCTGACCATGCGAACGCGTCCAAGTTGGTGAGCAGAAAAGCCTTGTAGCATTGCTGTTCGGCTTCCGGTAGCAGAGCACCAATATAAAGGACGTGATCAGGGTCGTCGTCCACCCGCACAGGTAGCAGGTCCTCGGCAGGTGTTCCACAGCTTGTTGAAGCCTCACTGGTCGGCGCAGGTGGAGCACCGGGTCTTCAGCAGGCTGTTTGTCTCTCAAGGAGAGAACGTAGCACCGTCGAGACTCACGCTGGCTTTCGAGCACCTCCCCGATGCCTTGTGGAGTTGGGAACTTCATATTTTGGTGCAGCGACGAGGGCACGACTTTGATGCGGCCGATCAGGCCTCTGCCGAGGATGGCATTGTACCCTGGCATGCTTTTGATGATGAGGAACTCCATCATCCTAGTCACGTTCCTCGGGGCTGTTCCCAAAGTGATCGGTAAACGGATTCGAACCATCGGGCGAACAGAGACTTCAGAGAAGCCGAGCAGAGGCGATTTGATTGGGGTCAGCTGTTCTGTAAGGTCCTCAAATTTCTGTGCATATTATATATATAGTTATTTATGTGCATATGTATATATATATTATTTTTGTACATGTATGATTGTTTGATATTTTATGTCTGCCCGAAATCCCTGTTTAACGTCAACATCCATTGACGTTAAGAGTAGGTTGACGGCAACTTGTGTGCCATTGACTGCATGGTCAGAGGATCTAGACGTCAACATCGATTGACGCCTATTTCCAGTTGACGACAGCAAAGTGGCCATTTACTTCTTTGGTTGTGTTTGGGATTCCAGATCTGAAACGGCCCCGTTTCCTCCGGTGTCTGTTTAGGAAACCCAATCCCCAACGGACAGGACTCCTAATGCTAGGTTTACCCCGACTCTTGGCCTATAAAACCTAAAGATCTCAGTTAAGGGAGAGATTTTCTCACCTAGGGCTTTTTGGGTTCCGGGAGAGAAAAAGAGTAGACCTTTGAGACCTTTGATCTGGCGTTTGGGAGTGTCATATCCCGAGAATTACGCAGTAGATATTATTAATTAATTCGAGTCGATATTTCGAGACGTGGACAGTCGGCAAATAAGCCTCTAGCTAGCACGCACTAATTGTGTATTAACACAACATCATAATAGGGCCCAAATGTTGAACTCAATATAAATTGTATTCAAATCTCAACTCATTGTATTTCAAATAGAAATTATTACAGGACTAAGACTCAATGAAAAGGAAAGTACATAATACTTCTCACTTCCTACTACATGTTCTAACTCTCAAAGCAAATTACTATAACTAGACTCATAGTTGGAACACTCATCACTCGGACGCATTCCCATCCTCGACTTGCTCTTCCTCTTGAACTTCATAGTCACCTAGATGGGGTAAAAAGGAAGGAATGAGCAAACTAGCCCAGTAGGATTTATATCTCAATGTGCGGGCAATGATATAAGTGATTAACATTTTAGAACTAGGAAAGTACGATGAATGATATGCAAGTACGAATAAAACTCGTTAAAACATGATATATAAAACAAGCTAGAGAGAGTGATTATGATAGAACAAGATTTGTGAACAAGATGACAAGATAGAACTAGCAATAGATCACTTTATACATGCACGCAAGATTTCAATTGATGTCAAGAACGCAAGATATCAATAATTGCATTAAATGCAGGATGGCCATATTACGCAAGCAAGCAAGCAAGAATGTACGAGCACGATCAAGTAACACTAATCCGGCACGTAGACACTAATGTACACCGAGAAAAGATCCATCAAGAATGTACACCAGGACACGTGTATGTGGTATTGTATCTATCATTCAACAAGCAAGCAGGACTCCCAGCGCAGATGCAACGCCAGTATTCATTATACCCCATGGTTAACAGTATATCTATGACTCACCGTCATTGGGGCTAGATTGGAGCCCTTGGACACACGCCGTGCCCTGTCAGCATCTCATGTAAATTTTAAATGTAGATACCCACAATCATTAATAATGGCCAATGAGAGTTTCAATAAGTAAGCATATGTAATGTCATGTTCACGATGATGAGGAGAACAAGTAATAAGTAATTGAACATGATTTCATGAGTACAATGGTCAAGAGATAAATTCGGCAGCATAACGGTACGATTTATACTTTCGTTCAATCTTTACATTAATGGATTTAGTCCAGTTTGTAAATCACACTCACGAGAACAAGAAGAGAAAGGAAGTGCGTGCTATCTCCAGGGAACTTCAATGGTACAACCAACTCGTCGGCCATGTGGGAATCCATGGTCAGAGGAGATTTACGGAGGCCTTGGTGAAAAGGTCGCTAGTCTACCGATTCGGAATGACGGTAGACAGTTTCCAATTTCCCAAGAAGGGGCTGCCTAATCGTGCAAGTGTATAGTGATGTACGTCTCTCAACCACAAACTATCGGTCTCAAACTCGCGGGAAGCACTTAACAATATAACGTGGAATAAACTATGCACTTTAACTAATCATGGTTTGCAAGATTTTATGATAACCTTATCATTTAAACGTGGAAGAACAGTAGGAAGATTAAATCACAAGAAGCATGAATGGATCATAACATTTAAAGAGCACTTAGAATAGCATTCATGTAATTAAAGCTTTTAAATGGGTTAATCGCTTTTAAGCCATTAAATAACCATCATGTAATGATCAGACCCAAGACAGGCAACTTACACAGTAAATATCACGTTTAAACAGACCTCGGGTATATGCGGAAAACTTTGCAAGAAAACAAGTGGTTCAGGTAAAGATCCTGAGATCGCGACATAGCCATATAAGGAAGGCGACAGGGTCTCAGGCCCGGGGTCAGATCGCGACATACACCTAAGAGGAAGGTGACAGGGTGTTGTCAGGACGGGGTCAGATCGCGACAGGCTCATGTAAGGAAGGCGACAGGTCTGGCCCAGAAGGCGACACAGGGGTGTGAGCATCGCGACAGGGAAGTCAGATCAGGCAGGTAGATAGCGACGGAGCGCATGTCGCCTTGAGAAAGCGACAGGGGGTATGTCGCAATCAAACCTCTGAACGCGACCTATCGGGCCGTCGCGTTCACAGGGTCCGTGCCTGACTCTGACAGAGCAAGGACAATGCTTTGGATTGCGGACCAGTCTTTCCTTCTTTTGACACAGGTTGTTCTAAAATAGAGAACAAATTGTACAGTGCATGAAAAATAACGAAACTAGTTTTAAAACAACCTAGACATGCAGGGGTACTTCCAGTAAATCGGAATTGAAATAAGGATGGTTTCGATAGACTTTAATCAAGTCAAACACAACGTAATACCAAGTGAAACCTGACAACGTAGTTTCATACAGCAATCCTATTACCATGCTTATAACTCTTTAACTAGTGAGATTTAGACAACACGTTCAACACAAAAAGTGACTAGGAACTAGTAAAATAACTTTAATGTTATGAGTTTACTCTAATTCGGTCTTGAATCACGTGCAACAATTAAGAACGGGAAAAGCCCTAACAGTGCGCGACGTTGGCAAAACGCTTATAATTCAAAATCTACTAAATGAAATTCGATGAAACCAGTGGGAAATGAAAGTAACTTGATGCTCTACACATTGGTATAGAATATGTTAAGGTTTTGCTCGAGAAAACCTACCTTTTGGGTTGATGAAGTCTCGTTCTTCCAAAAAACCGTGTTCAGACCACTTGGAGGAAAACGCTTACTACTCCGTGTATACTGCATGGAATTTGGGCATTCCACTTGGGTTAGAACGTAGACTTGACCCTCTTTCCAGGGGTATAAGCCTTGCACGATGGGATTTAGGTTTGACCTACCTTTGATCGACTTCAAGAAGGTGGTTTGTGCTGGTCGTAGCAGATGAACGAGGGAAGAAGATGAGCTGGATATGCTTGATCTCCTACTCTCCAGCCACCCAGAGCTCCTCCACACGACCCCAACAAGTTCTAAACTCGTCCCTAGGGTTTGGGTGCAGAGTATTTAAGTAACCATGGTGTTTAGGAGTCATATTATGACTAGGAAAGAAGGGTTGCGGGATGGCATGTTGGTTTCCTAATTTTGATGATTTCTTCCTCCATCCATTAGAGTGTCTTGGCCATCAAGAAACTTCCATGGATAGTTAGGCACGAATTTGGGTTGCTAAAAGTGCATGATTGCATCCCAATTAAACCGTAATTACCCCTTTTTAATTTCAGTCTATTTAGAGTTACGAATTTCCATGCATTTTCTAGCTTTATTTGGTTTTGGGTCATATGTGATCCATTGGCCCAATTAAGATATTGGGTCATTAATATATAATGTTAGAAGTCTCTCCAACATTTTTATTTATTATGGTTGCGTCGTATTTCTGTGTTAACGGTTTTCCGACTATTCCTAATTGGATAATCGTCACAATAAATCTTAACCTAGCCTAAATGATTTTTATTGACCCAAATTTCTTGAGGGTCATTAGAGGATATTATTTTAAGTCCATATATGATTTTTATTTAATTTTCTGACTCATCCAAGTATGTATGATAATGATATTTCGACTTATTCATGAATACGATAATAAGTAGCGAAACACTTTAAACTTAACTAATCTAATTTTTCTTGGCACATGTTTCTTTGTGAAACATTTAGTAGTATGTTTGTTTGGGTTGATTTATAATTTCACAGAATTTTCCGATGTGTTTTAGCACATACGATAATGATACGTATGTTTTAAATACTCTTGTATTGTGGAAATTATTATTCCCATTTATTTTAATTTTTCTATAATTAAAATTTCCGGGGTGCTACACCCTCCCCCACCTAAGAGAATTTGGTCCCCAAATTCATGTATAGAAAATTATTGTGCGAGTGAGGTATGCTTACTTGTGAATAGCTCCGGGTATCTTTTGCGCATTGCTTCCTCGGTTTCCCACGTGTCGTCTTCATCCATGCGTTGATTCCATCTAACCCTTACTAGTGGAATAACCTTGTTCCTTAGTTGGCGCAGTTCCCGGTCCACGATCTTAACTGGCTTCTCTTGATAGTTCCGTCTTTGTTGAATTCCAAAAGCTCATATTCTATGACATGCCACGGATCTCGTACATACTTTTTCAACATGGATATATGGAACACATTGTGTATTCCATCCATTTGTGGTGGTAAAGCGAGACGATATGCCACCTCGCCGACTCTTTCAAGGATTTCGAAAGGCCCGACAAACCTTGGTGACAACTTGCCTTTAATGCCAATCGCCTGATCCCACGGCCTGGAGACACTTTCAAGAATACATGTTCACCAACCTGAAACTCCAGGTCTCTTCTTCTATTATCTGCATATGCCTTTTGTCTTTGCTGCGCCACTGCCATTCTTTCTTTAATAAGCTTTACCTTCTCTGTGGTTTCCTTATCATCTCGGGTCCTAGCATTTGTTTTTCGCCAACTTCATACCAGCATATTGGAGAGCGGCAACTCCTTCCGTAGAGTGCTTCAAATGGTGCCATTTGAATGCTAGCTTGATAGCTATTATTGTAGGCGAACTCCACGAGGGATAAGTGTTCGTGCCAGCTACCTCCAAAATCTAGGACACATGCTCTAAGCATATCTTCAATCACCTGGTTGGTTCTCTCCGTCTGACCATCTGTTTGTGGATGGAAAGCCGTGCTAAAGTTTAGTTTAGATCCCAAGGAGTAGTGCAGTCCTTTCCAAAAGTGGGATGTAAACCTAGGGTCTCTATCAGACACAATAGACACTGGTACTCCATGTAATCTGACTATTTCCTTCACATATAGTGCAGACAGAACATCTACTGACCACTTATTCTTCACTGGCAAGAAGTGCGCCGACTTCGTTAAGCGGTCGACAACAACCCAGATACCATCGAATCCACCTCTAGATTTGGGTAGTCCGAAAATAAAGTCCATCCCTATACCTTCCCACTTCCATGCCGGGATTTCTAGGGGTTTGAGTTTACCTGCGGGTCGCAAGTGTTCAGCCTTGACCTTTTGACATGTTAAGCATCAGGCGACATATTCGCCACCTCTCTCTTCATATTAGGCCACCAAAAGCTTCTTTTCAGATCTTGATACATTTTGGTAGTTCCCGGATGAATGGTATACCTGGTCTTGTGTGCCTCATCCATAATCATTTTCTTTGTCTCAGCATGGTCGGGTACACAGACTCGATTCCGGAACAATAGTCTTCCATCTTCAGTTAATGAGAAATCGGCCTCTGGTAGATTAGCCTTAATCTCCACAAGTACAGGGTCATTGTTTTGGAGCGTTGTGATGTCCTCCAGTAGTGTAGGTTGTGCCCTAATACTAGCAACAAGGCATCCTTTCTCTTTGATGTCAGCATCAATATTCAACTTGGCGAAGTCTTCTAATAACTTCCATTCATCCACCATTAAACTTGACAATGTGATCATTGGCTTTCTACTTAGAGCATCTGCCACAGCATTTGCTTTTCCTAATGATATTGGATCGTGAAGTCGAAGTCTTTGAGATACTCCAACCACCTCCGCTATCTCATATTCAATCCTGCTGAGAAAACAAATACTTCAAGCTTTTGTGGTCAGAAAACACAATGAATTTCTCACCATATAGATAATGACGCCATATCTTCAAGGCGAAGACTACAGCTGCTAGCTCCAGATCATGTACAGGGTAATTGTCCTCGTGCTTCTTCAATTGTCTGGACGCGTAGCATATAACTTGCCCATTCTGCATCAGCACACGCCAAGGCCGATCCCTGATGCATCGGTGTATACTTCAAAACTACCCCCAGCAACTGGCATGTCAGTACAGGTGCCGAGGTAAGGTGCCCTTTTAATGCCCTGAAACTTTCTTCACATTCATTGGTCCATGCAAATGGATTCTCCTTCCTGGTAAGCCTGGTCAATGGTATAGCTATCTTTGAGAAATCTTTAATGAAGCGACGATAATAACCGGCTAAACCCAGAAAGCTCCTAATCTCCGACACAATTGTCGGCCTTTCCCAGTTCTTTACCGCCTCCACCTTAGATGGATCCACATCGATTCCCTCCTTGGATATGATGTGACCAAGGAAAGACACTTCCTCCATCCAGAACTCACACTTACTAAGTTTAGCATAGAGTTGATTATCTCTGAGCACTTGCAGAGCAACCTTCAAGTGTTCCTCATGTTCTTCTTTGGATTTGGAGTAAATAAGGATGTCGTCAATGAACACCACTATAAACTGGTCCAAGTATGGCCTATAAATGTTATTCATAAGTTGCATGAAAGCCGCTGGAGCATTTGTTAAACCAAACGGCATGACCACGAACTCATAGTGACCGTATCTACTCCGGAATGCAGATTTGTGAATATCTCCTCCTTTATTCTTAGTTGATGGTAGCCTGATCTTAGATCTATCTTGGAGAAGTATTGTGCACCGGAGATCTGGTCAAACAGCTCGTCGATGCGGGGCAAAGGATACTTATTCTTTATTGTCAACTGGTTTAACTGACGGTAATCAATGCATAGCCTCATTGTCCCGTCCTTCTTTCTGACAAATAGCACTGGTGCTCCCCACGGGGATGTGCTAGGCCTGATAAAACCTTGATCTAGTAATTCTTGGATCTGTCTCTTTAACTCCTGCAATTCAACAGGGGACATGCGGTACGGGGCTTTTGAAACAGGGGCAACCCCAGGGAGACTCAATGGTGAAGTTTACCTCCCGCTCAGGTGGTATACCAGGTAATTCCTCTGGAAATACATCAGGATAGTCCCTGGCTATTGGAATGTCTTCTAGGGTCGGTTTCTTCTTTTCAGTTGCCAAGACGGAAACTAGGAAAGCATCACAACCCTGGTTGATCAGCTTAGAAGCCTTTAGGAGGATATCAAGATAGGGTGTTTGTGATAGCGGTGCCAAGTAGTGATAGAGTTGGAAGGTTTGGTCTTTTAAAAGTGACCCTCCTATGACGACAGTTTACATCGGCATCATATTCAATTAGCCAATCGACACCCAGATGACATCATAACCCTTCATGTCTAAACAGATAAGGTTGGCAGGGAGATTGTGTCCTCCAATTATAGTTTCACATTTCGGCAAGTAGTGAGTGAGTTCAGATTCTGAGCCTAGTGGAGAGGCTACTGTGATCTTGGATTTCAAGGGTACAGGTTTGACAGGTAGAGTTGCAGCAAATGTGGTGGAAATAAAAAATAATAAGCAGCTCCAGTATCAATAAGCACAAATGCGGTTGAGAGTGTATGGAAATGTACCTTCCACCATACCCCCTTCCTCGGGTAGGTCAGCTTCTATGACAGCATTAAGGCGTCCCTGACGCCGTGGTATATTCTGAGCTCTGCCTGGTTGGTCCTTCATCATTGGACAGTCAGGAATACGGTGGTCACGACCACCACATCTCAAGCATGCCCGGAGCTTCTTCCAGCATTCTTCAGCTCGGTGCCCGGTTTATCACAGAATTTGCAGTTTTCCGCCAATTGCCTACCTTCCACCTTAGCTCTCTTATCTCCAACAATATCCCTTCCGATATTCGGCCTCTTGTTGTTGTGTTGACGTTGTTGTTACGAAAGGTTGGAGCAACATTAGGTGCTCCCTTCCTGACGAAGACCGGCTTGGAGTTGTCCTTGCCCCTCATGCCCTCCACTTTGGCCATGGTGTCTTCTACCAGCTGAGCTCTTTGGACCATCTCAGTGTAAGTTTGAATGTTGTGTGGTCCGAGCCTTTCAATGAACATGGGCCTGAGCCCATCCATGAACCGATTCGCTTTAAGTCTTTCCGTTCCCACCAAGTGTGGGGCATACACACAAGACGTGCGAACTGAGCCTCATACTCAGCTACGGACATCCCTCTCTGTTTCAGTGCGGCAAACTCCGTTGCCTTCTTCTCCTTGACTCTCTCAGAGAAATACTTTCCCCGAAATATCTCCAGGAATCCGTCCCACTCCAATTCAGCTACATTTGGCAGATGGGCCGAGGTGGCCTTCCACCATGCTCGGGCATCCTTGGTAAATTGAAAAGTGGACAGTACCACCTTCTCCCTATTAGTGCATTGCATTACTTGGAAGATCCTTTCTATTTCTTCCTGCCAGTTTTCTGCCTCGTCTGGGTCAGGGGATCCAGAGAAACGAGGAGGGTTTAGACTCCTGAAATTCCGGTGCAGATCACCGGCTCCATTCCTTGCAGCTCCAGCTTGATTTCCAGCCTGAACTACATTTGTAGTGCCTGGTCAATCCAGCCACGGTTTCTTGCATAACTTGCCACTGATTACGAGCCATTGCAGTTGAGTGAGAGAGTTATGAGGGTTCCTGAGAAAAAGGATGGAAACCAATTAATGTCTCTTGATACCTTATAAGAGTCAATGGGTAGGAGTGTGTTTAATTATTCTAACATATTCCCAGTCTCTACCCATTCTCACTAGGTACTGTATTTAATTTTCATGACCTAGGTTCCATAGGTATCTCCTATTCCTGAGACATATATCCTATTTGGTATTCCTAAGCTCTGATACCACTAAACTGTCACGTCCCGAGAATTACGCAGCGGATATTATTAATTAATTCGAGTCGATATTTCGAGACGTGGACAGTCGACAAATAAGCCTCTAGCTAGCACGCACTAATTGTGTATCAACACAACATCATAATAGGGCCCAAATGTTGAACTCAATATAAATTGTATTCAAATCTCAACTCATTGTATTTCAAATAGAAACTATTACAGGACTAAGACTCAATGAAAAGGAAAGTACATAATACTTCTCACTTCCTACTACATGTTCTAACTCTCAAAGCAAATTACTATAACTAGACTCATAGTTGGAACGCTCATCACTCGGACGCATTCCCATCCTCGACTTGCTCTTCCTCTTGAACTTCATAGTCACCTAGATGGGGTAAAAGTAGGGAATGAGCAAACTAGCCCAGTAGGATTATATCTCAATGTGCGGGCAATGATATAAGTGATTAACATTTTAGAACTAGGCAAGTACGATGAATGATATGCAAGTACGAATAAAACTCGTTAAAACATGATATATAAAACAAGCTAGAGAGAGTGATTATGATAAAACAAGATTTGTGAACAAGATGACAAGATAGAACTAGCAATAGATCACTTTATACAGCACGCAAGATTTCAATTGATGTCAAGAACGCAAGATATCAATAATTGCATTAAATGCAGGATGGCCATATCACGCAAGCAAGCAAGCAAGAATGTACGAGCACGATCAAGTAACACTAATCGGCACGTAGACACTAATGTACACTGAAAGATCCATCAAGAATGTACACCAGGACACGTGTATGTGGTATTGTATCTATCATTCAACAAGAAAGCAGGACTCCCAGCGCAGATGCAACGCCAGTAATCATTATACCCCATGGTTAACAGTATATCTATGACTCGCCGTCATTGGGGCTAGATTGGAGCCCTTGGACACACGCCGTGCCCTGTCAGCATCTCATGTAAAATTTTAAATGTAGATACCCACAGTCATTAATAATGGCCAATGAGAGTTTCAATAAGTAAGCATATGTAATGTCATGTTCACGATGATGAGGAGAACAAGTAATAAGTAATTGAACATGATTTCATGAGTACAATGGTCAAGAGATAAATTCGGCAGCATAACGGTACGATTTATACTTTCGTTCAATCTTACATTAAGGCTTTAGTCCAGTTTGTAAATCACACTCACGAGAACAAGAAGAGAAAGGAAGTGCGTGCTATCTCCAGGAACTTCAATGGTACAAACAACTCGTCGGCCATGTGGGAATCCATGGTCAGAGGAGATTTACGGAGGCCTTGGTGAAAAGGTCGCTAGTCTACCGATTCGGAATGACCGGTAGAGAGTTTCCAATTTCCCAAGAAGGGGCTGCCTAATCGTGCAAGTGTATAGTGATGTACGTCTCTCAACCACAACTATCGGCCTCAAACTCGCGGAAAGCACTTAACAATATAACGTGGAATAAACTATGCACTTAACTAATCATGGTTTGCAAGATTTTATGATAACCCTTATCATTTAAACGTGGAAGAACAGTAGGAAGATTAAATCACAAGAAGCATGAATGGATCATAACATTTAAGGAGCACTTAGAATAGCATTCATGTAATTAAAGCTTTTAAATGGGTTAATCGCTTTTAAGCCATTAAATAACAATCATGTAATGATCAGACCCAAGACAGACAACTTACACATAAATATCACTTTTAACAGACCTCGGGTATATGCGGAAAACTTTGCAAGAAAACAAGTGGGTTCAGGTAAAGATTTGAGATCGCGACATAGCATATAAGGAAGGCGACAGGGTCTGTCAGGCCGGGGTCAGATCGCGACATACACTAAGAGGAAGGCGACAGGGTGTTGTCAGGCCGGGGTCAGATCGCGACAGGCTCATGTAAGGAAGGCGACTGGTCGGGCCCAGAAGGCGACACAGGGGTGTGAGCATCGCGACAGGGAAGTCAGATCAGGCAGGCAGATAGCGACGGAGCGCATGTCGCCTTGAGAAAGCGACAGGGGGTATGTCGCAATCAAACCTCTGAACGCGACCTATCGGGCCGTCGCGTTCACAGGGTCCGTGCCTGACTCTGACAGAGCAAGGACAATGCTTTGGATTGCGGACCAGTCTTTCCTTCTTTTGACACAGGGTTGTTCTAAAATAGAGAACAAATTGTACAGTGCATGGAAAATAACGAAACCAGTTTAAAACAACCTAGACATACAGGGGTACTTCCAGTAAATCGGAATTTGAAAATAAGGATGGTTCGATAGACTTTAATCAAGTCAAACACAACGTAATACCAAGTGAAAACGTAGTTTCATACAGCAATCCTTTACCATGCTTATAACTCTTTAACTAGTGGATTTAGATAAAAACATTCAACATAAAAGTGACGAGGACAACTAGTAAAATAACTTTGATGTTATAAGTTTACTCTAATTCGGTCTTGAATCACGTGCACATATTAAGAACGGGAAAAGCCCTAACAGTGCGCGACATTGGAAAAACGCTTATACTTCAAAATCTACTAAATGAAATTCGATGAACCAGAGGGAAATGAAAGTTAACTTGATGCTCTACACATGGTATAGGATATGTTAAGGTTTGGCTCGAGAAAACTACCTTTTGGGTTGATGAAGTCTCGTTCTTCCAGAAAACCCGTGTTCAGACCATTGGAGGAAAACGCTTACTACTCCGTGTATACTGAATGGAATTTGGGCATTCCACTTGGGTTAGAATGTAGACTTGACCCTCTTTCCAGGGGTATAAGCCTTGCACGATGGGATTTAGGTTGGCCTACCTTTGATCGGCTTCAAGAAGGTGGTTTGTGCTGGTCGTAGCAGATGAACGAGGGAAGAAGATGAGCTTGGTATGCTTGATCTCCTACTCTCCAGCCACCAGAGCTCCTCCACACGACCCCAACAAGTTCTAAACTCGTCCCTAGGGTTTGGGTCAGAGTATTTAAGTAACCATGGTGTTTAGGAGTCATATTATGACTAGGAAAAAAGGGTTGCGGGATTGGCATGTTGGTTTCCTAATTTTGATGATTTCTTCCTCCATTAGAGTGTCTTGGCCATCAAGCAACTTCCATGGATGGTTAGGCACAATTTGGGTTGCTAAAAGTGCATGATTGCATCCCAATTAAACCCTAATTACCCCTTTTAATTTCAGTCTATTTAGAGTTACGAATTTCCATGCATTTTCTAGCTTTATTTGGTTTTGGGTCATGTGATCCATTGGCCCAATTAAGATATTGGGTCATTATATATAATGTTAGAAGTCTCTCCAACATTTTATTTAATTTATGGTTGCGTCGTATTTCCGTGTTAACGGTTTTCCGACTTATTTCCTAATTTGGATAATCGGTCACCATAACTCTTAAACTAGCCTAAATGATTTTTATTGACCCAAATTTCTTGATGGGTCATTAGAGGATATTATTTTAAGTCCATATATGATTTTTATTTAATTTTCTGACTCATCCAAGTATGTATGATAATGATATTTCGACTTATTCATGAATTACGATAATAAGCCGTGAACACTTTAAACTTAACTAATCTAATTTTTCTTGGCACATGTTTCTTTGTGAACATTAGTAGTAATGTTGGGGTTGATTTATAATTTTCACGGAATTTTTCGATGTGTTTTAGCACATACGATAGTGATACGTATGTTTTAAATACTCTTGTTTGTGAAAATTATTTATTCCCATTTATTCGAATTTTTCTATAATTAAAATTTTCGGGGTGCTACAGGGAGACTTCACCGACAATCGTCTTCGACTAGAAGGCGCTCCTGGAGGTGAAGAAGGTTCCTTGACTCCGGAGATCGACTGCAAGAGCGTGATGACCAGATTTAAGCTGAAGAAATCACCCTCTTGGCTTGGTTGAGGAGGGCTTCATGCCAAATTTGATCTTCTAAGATTTTTATTCTGGCAAGTAACTTAGGGGTTTCATCCCTAGACATGTCCCTAGAGTCTAGACATTTTTGCAGATTTTTACATCGTGTCCTGGACCCCTAAATTATCTCTTTTATTACGTTCGGTCTGCACTTTTCTGCATACAAGAGGTTGACGACAATCTTGTTGCCGCCAAGTTCCTGAGTTAACGGCAATTGATTGTGCGTTAACCCACCTTGACGGCCGGACCCTTGCAGCCAAGTTCTTCTGTTTTTACAGAACTGTGATTTCTATCTATGTGATATGATTTTCAAACTTTTGGATGGTTGTACATACTGTAAAAATTATGGATGTTTAGGGACTGTCTTAGGGTCATCCCATGAATTTCTGTCGAATTTCTGATCATGCTTTTATTTGGTATAATTTCTGTTATGAAAGAATATGTATGATTTGACAGGATTGAATTCTGAATAAATAGTTTAAGGCATGTTACTATTGCAAAAAATTATATAAACTTAGGGTTACTGTTTTCATGCTTTAAACCTGTGAGAATCGACTGTTTTACTGTCTATCATGTTAAGTGGAATATCTTGCTAAAATTGCATGAAATATGTATTAAATGTTAAAAATAGTTTTACTATTGTGAAAAATTTGAAAAATTATACATATGTGTGTAGAGTTTGTGTCGTTAAAATTGGTACTATTTGATAACCGTAGATACTGTATGCTCTTAAAAAGGGTAATTAAGCTATGTTAAGCATGTTTGATTTTAGATATATATTTTCAAGTGATTAGCAGCATGTTTAGGTACTGTTATGCTTAATTTGACACTGTGAAATAGTCATGATAGGTTCTGTAAACTGAGATTTATATGTTTGAAAGATTTGCATATGAATGAATTAAATAGTGCATGTAAATAATGTTAATCATGTGATTAAGTGAGAAAATATGTTTAAGTGAATTATGTGCCGAAATTGACACTGCTACCATAGAAGGCTGTGGAGCCGTAATGTAGAAAAGTCCCTATGGGAAGGCTCAATGTGTATGTGATATCCTATGGGCATCATGATGAAATCCTGGAGGTGGGCAAGTACCACTGGTTAGGGTGGAGAGGGCTTCTCCCGGTTCTGCGTAGTTACCAAGATTCGTCACTATATTGCCTAGGTGATGGATATGTGTTATGTGAATGTGTGTCCTTCTTTATGGTGGTTCGGACTATGTGTCACGGCAATTAAGTGTGTAAAAGTGTGAAAAATGTGTAAATGTGCAATGTGATCATATGATAGTGTTGTGGTAATGTGTAACCATGTGAAAAGATGTGAAACCATGTGAATGTATTCTATTTATGTTAAAACAGCAAGTAAAAGATGTGGATATGTGGTTTAAAAGCATGTGAAAAATGTTAGACATCATGCTAGGTTGTTAGTAACCATGTGCTAAATTCCATGATCTATTTGTTTAGAAATATGAAATGATATGAATGGAAATTGAAACCATGAATCAAGTTAAAGATCATGTGTAGAAAGCATGTTATAGGTTATTCATGTATTTACTTATTTGACATGAACATGTGCCATATTTCTCTTATTGTTTAAAGAATAGCATGTATGTGATGTGTGTAAGGATGTGCCAATGAGTTGCTTGCTGGGTCTTTTGGAAGACTCATACTTGCTTTAACATATAGGTGAGACAGGTGTCCCCGTGCTAGAGGAGGACATAGTGAGGAGCGACTCTGAACGAGAGGAGTAGCTGCACTTGTGAAGAATTACTGCTAGTGTAGTGCCCTAGAATTTTCTCGAATTTATATTGCAAATTGTATGTTATTTCTGCATATGTTTGAGTGATGTTCTGTGTTGAACTTGGCGTCAACATCTCTTGGCGTTAAGTCCTGTTAGCGGCAAGATCGCCTGCCATTTATTTCCTATTAACGACATCATCTTGTGTCGTTTATTATTTTCTGAATTTCTTAAAATTGTGGGCAAGCCTGTAAACGACATCATCGATGGACGTTTATGTGGAGGCTGACGGCATCTTATGTTGACGTTAAGCTGACTTGCCTGTTTTTGATATTTCCGTTCGGGGAAAGAGAGATTGGCCGTTTTAAGTGTCTTTATGAGGCCAGATCAGTCCGTTTCACATCCTAGGGTTAGGATCTAGGCTGACCAACGTAGGGAGAGGTCTTTATAAGACCTAGATTTTGCAAATAGGGAGATTTCGCTCTGGTTTTGAGGGAGAGAAAAGAGGGCCGAGAAGGGCGATGTAGTGCTAGATCGTGCGGTTTGGAGGCTTCTGAACCAAGAAGGTGCATCCGGCAACGCGATCAGGAGCTCATCCAGGCGGAGGAACTACATTGGAGGTGGAGTTGGAGCACTTGAAGATGGAGAGAGAAACTGCCTCACTGGCGAGGCGAGCTTCTTCAGACTTCGATTCGTCACTGCGATGGAGGGATTGAGGCAAGTTACATGGGGGTTCGGGTTAGGATATGATATATTATAGATTTACCATTTTTCTGCATTTTTAAAGCATGCAAATAACTTACGAGAAAGGGTAGAAGACCTGTTATTCCATGTAGGGTTTTCTGTGTTTTCTGCGCATAAGAACTAGACGTCCAGATCGCTTGCCGTCTATTTCTTATTAACTGCGGCAACGACGGCCGTCAACTTCATGTGAACAGTATTCATTTTCCGACCCTTACTATATGTAAACGGCGCTATGTGACGCTGTCAAAATATGTTAACGACGCTATGTGCCGTCGTCTAGTGAGGCTTAACGACAGTGTATGTGGACGTCGACATCTGTAAACGTCTATACCTTGCCGTCAAGTTATCAGTACCATATATTTACAGAAATTGATAATAATTGATTATCGGTGGTCCATGATTGTATGAGATTTCGGCCAGGTGTGTTTTGTGTATTTCAGTACTGTTATATATGAACAGGAGGTTATGATGAATGGATAAACCTTATGTATCTCATGCATGGTTGTTTCCTTGAAATTTTGATTTATTTAGCAATAGAATTGTAAAAAGGATGCAAACATGACTTTTGTTATACCATAAAGTTAAGAACTGTGCGATGGATAATTGGGACTATAAATTTATTATGTGTATACTGGTGTGTAAATCTACATGGGTTTTATTGCTGTCTTACCATGTTAAATAATTCAGATTTATGAAGATTAATTCATGAGAAATAGTTACAGAGATCAGAAAATATGAACATTGATATGTGCATAGTATTCCTGATTCTGAATTTCTGTTAAATTTCAGAGTTTTAGACAATTGCACATTCTGTTATGAATTTCTGAATAATGAATTGCATGTAGAATTTAAATAAAAATGCAAGTATGTACATGATTGAATGTGTTGCATTTAGTATCATGATAGGGGTCTATCATGCAGAAAATAGAGTTTCAGAACTGAAAGAACATACTATAGGTTAATTCAAGTGCATGAAATCTAAATTAAATGATATTATACATGTTAGTGCATGCATTGTAATGAAATGCCAATAAGACATTGTTATATTAGAGATTCCTACAAGGAGCTACACCATAGGCCCCTATGGTAATGGTTCACCTACATGTAAATGACCTACTGAATCCGTGGGCAACGGATTGAAATCCTTGAGGTAGACAAGTTCTACTGGTTAAGGTGGGAAGGACTTTCCCCGGTTTTGCGCAAATACCATGACTTCATCACCACATTGCCTAGGTGATAAGTGAATGTTGAATGACTACTGATCTCTATTATAGTGCGGGCTATGTCTTGGCAAATAAATGAAATTGACTACATACTACTTGCTACATGTCTATATATCTACATGTCTACATGACCTACATGCTACATGCCTACATGAACATTGTTTACATGATTACATGCTATATGTCAATGTGTTAAATGTTTCATGAATTAAATGCAAATTGTTACATGTTGTCACGCCCCGAATATTTAGCAGCGGAATAAATACCGGGGGACGTGAACGATAAAAACCGGCGTATCACAGTTGAATAGTGCAGAGTCACAATCGAATATAATAACACATTCAAGACTATAATATGGTCACCATTAGTATACTTTAATTCATTTCATTCAACTAGATACAACCTCACATAAGAAGAATTAACCAAAGGGTACATCATTCAAATAAACTTCCAGAAAAGTTTCACTATTACATAGACTACTCAAATTCCTATTTCTAAACTCATCTATCTCTAGGACGGGTACTTGTCACTCTTGCCCAGTCCCATCTGACTCCACTGGTTCTTCATCACTACCTGAAAAAGGGCAGGATGATAGGGGTGAGCGAACTAGCTCAGTAGGATTTATATCTCAATCACGTGCGGGCACTAGTTACATGATTAACAATTTAAATAGGCAGATATGCTTATGAGTATGCTGACAATGCATGCTTTTCTAACAAGTTGAATAGCAAAAGTAGAACGGATATCATATCAGATCAATTGTCGAGTTCCATATACAATGGACAGATAATTCAAGATTAAAATCATGTCAGAAGAGATTGGCCATATTCAAGCAGAGTTCATGTGTTCACAAGAACAAACGTATCATATCATGTCAAGTCAAACTTATCAAGTCAAACAGGAGGCACATTTTCACAATCTTGCATGTCAGGTGTGCTATGCCAAGCACCAAGAGTCCATACTCCCTCGGTTAACAAGTACGTTGGGGCGCTCCCCCCCAAGACGGACAGGGCCCTATTGCACAGGCATTGTATCAAGTTTTGGACCGGAGTCCCACGATGTGCCGAACAAACATATCATATTATGGCCACATAGTTTCAATGACAAGCTCATAGTAAAAAGAACATGATCATTCATAGAGTCAAGAATGACAAACAGCTCAAAAGAACAAGGCAGGATAACAACGTATCTTATATTTCATAATTCATTAATGTCTTGTCATGAGGGTGTTTCTAAAGATAGATCATATGTAGAACATGTACTTTCCTAACATGTATGCATATGACAATAATCAATTGAACACCGAAAACATGAAACCATGAAACTCATATGCAAATCACCACTAACATGTCCATACTAATCATGTATTCATCCCCACATTCATAACATATTCTTATCTTATCATTGACAATAAGCAGGATCACAAGACAATCCAATGATCATAAGAACAATCAAAATTACATATAGAATCATATTCATGTCATACCATTTCCTTTAATGGTTTGATTTATTTTAAGTCCATGCATACTATATAACATCATGTACATGCTTGAAGACATCATGAAATGATCAGACCCAAATTATACAAAAATCTTGTAAGGGTAGTGTCGACACTAGATCAGGTGGTGTCGACACCATGCTCTAAACACAAGACAAAATCATGCAAAACTGGTCAGGTAGTGTCGACACTAGATCAGGTAGTGTCGACACTAGAGACAGATTCCAGAACCCATCTGGAAAATATGGGACAGTGTGTCGACACTAGAGACAGGTAGTGTCGACACTAGATAGCTTTCCCAGAACTTTCAGGAAAAACTGGGACAGTGTGTCGACACTAGAGACAGGTAGTGTCGACACTAGATGGCTTTCCCAGAACACTCTTGGGCTGTTTGGGACAGGGTGTCGACACTAGTCCAAGTAGTGTCGACACTAGAGGGCTTCCCAGAACACTCTCTGGGCTGCTTGGGACAGTGTGTCGACACTAGTCCAAGTAGTGTCGACACTAGAGTCCTTCCAGAACAAAACTTAAGGGTCATGTGAGACCCGAAAACACATGTCATGCAGTGATTCACTTCAAACTATTATAACTCTCTAAAGATTGACATTTGGATAAAACGTTCAACATAAAAGATGAAGACGACGACTAGTAGAATAATTTTTATGTTGGAGTTTGATCAAATTCGGTCTCTAATCCCGAGAACACATGTGAAGAACAAAAATCAAGTGAAACCCAAAATCACAGTATCAAACAGAGACTCTCTTATCATGCTCCTAACTCTCTAACGAAAAACTTTGGACAAAACGTCCAACATAGAAGATGATCGTGACTTCAAGTAAAAGAACTTTCATGAAGAAAGTTTAGTCAATTTGGTCTTGAATCAGGTGCACAATATGACGAACGGGAAAAGCCCTAACTGTGCAAGACTTCGGAAAATCACCAATACACGATGAATACTCCATGAAACTTGGGCAAATCAAGTGAAAATGATCCTAGACTCAAAGAACTACATGTTGGCATTGGTTTTCTTTAATCTTGGCCCGAGAACACCTACCTTTACGAAGATCTAAAACCTGTTGATGTTCTGGACGCAACAGAGGATGCAGGGGATGAAGCTCCGGATTCCCAGCCTTTCTCCTGCTCCTCAGAAGTTCTTGCTTGCTTCCAAACGACTCCAACTTCGTTGTTAAACCTTCACCAAGAGTTTAGGGACGAGTTCTTATAGTTTTTGGATGTTGTTAAGAGTCCTAATGATGCTAGGAAAGGGGCTACGAGCTCTGTTTCCTAGTTTCCAAAAAATTTGGGATTCCTTTACTCAAAAGAGGCAGCCAAGGTTTAGGAAACCACCAATTGGGATTGAGTTCGGTTTTGGCTTACCTTACATGACTACTCATCCATAATATGACCCTATATTACCCTCCCTAATTACTGCATAATTACATACACGAATTTCTGGGCAATTTCCTATCCTAGTTTGTTCATATCCTTGGGCCAAATATGCTCTATTGGCCCAATCTAATAATAGGTCATTAACACATGGTATTGGAAGTCTCTCCAATACGTTTATTTATTTTATCCCTCTATATTCTGAAATTTTAAATTGCTAAATTTCCGGGGTGTTACACATGTGTAAATGATCGATCGTTATATGATAACTGTTGCATGTTGCATAATGTAGTGAAGGCTTCATTAAATGGTTTATATGTTACATGACAAAAATTAGATTCCATGATAAGATAGATTACATGCTATATGTAAGAACATGTTGATTTAATGGTTAGAGATAAGATGTGGAGTTATGCATTACATACTATGTTTTATTTCCATAATAATTGAATTGCTATGAAATGAATGATTGCCAATTGACTTAGAACCATGTTAATAGAAGAGTATATGATATCAATGATATGAGTGATAATATGTTACCATGATTTAAATCTATTATATTTATAGTATCGTGAACTGTCTTTCATGTGATTTGCTGAGTCTTGTAGACTCATACTTGCTTAACATTTCAGGAGAACCAGATGACACTCAGGAGTTAGTTCACACTGACTCGGAGCGAGAGGACGTGGAGGCTTAGATTCTTGAGAGATTTAGAGTGACTCTTGTATGTGAGGATCATATGTATTTCCTTTATGCACTGGACTATGAACTGTATTAAGTTTGGAACTATTGCTTATTTTTATGCACTAGACTTTGCATTTGAATAAATGTTGATTACAAGTGTTAATTCCATATTATGTCATTTATCATTGGAATTGAATTGTCATTCGTGTATATCTCAACCTGTACTGTCAAATGTGGATTTGTTCCACTGTAATACCTCTGTAGATCCAATGTGAGTTGGTGTAACTGTACTGGGTCTAAGAGGGGCGTTACACTTAGACTGCACTTTCTTTCATTAGTATGTGAACAATGACATTATGTTATGGACTTTTATAATTGTGGACATTGAGTTTATTTTCATTGCTACTATATAGACTGTGGAATGTATGAATGATGATGGAATAAGAATGTCTTTTATTTCTGCTGTATCCTTTTGTTATTTATGTACATCTCTACCTACTTGTTGTGTTGGGTACATGTCCTACTATGACGGCGCCCTTTATATCGATGAGGATTGGTATAATCGTACCGGTATAAAGAGGGTCGTTACATGTTCGGCCTTCAAACCCATAAGAACAAATACGCCAACACATCCGGTGCACTTCCATTATCCACGAGGATGCGACGCACATTACAATGATTGGTGGTGGCCGAAATGACCAGCGCATCAGTGTGTGGAGTTGTAACTCCTATAAGATTATCGTCTGAGAAGGTGATAGCCTCCTCGGAGCGTGCGCGTGTCAGACTCGATGGATAAGGGGTTGTTCGGGGTGCCAGGGACCGTTCAACCTGATGTACCCTCAGAGCATAGCTACGTCGGTTCTGGGTGCTCTCTCCGCCCGCGCCGAGACCTCCCGCAATCACGTTAATCTTCTACCCATTCGGCTTGTTATTGATGGGCTTCTCGGGGGTCCGCTCTCGGCTTCTTAGGCGGTCTTCATTCCAGCGCACGTAGCGTGTGAGACCCTCGAATTCATTTTATATTCTATGTATGTGATGTTTACTTGTTTATGTGCAGAGTGTGTGTATTAACTTTGTGCATACTATAATTATTTAATTACTCATGTGCATATGTATGCATATATGTATAATATATATATCTTATTTATATGAATATAAGTAATTAGCTAACTTTGTACATATTGTACTTATTTAAATCCTATGCATATTGAATTTAAGTAATGTTGTGCATATAATATGTAATTATTGCTATACATCTTGTAAGTATATATGAGTACATTTCTGTGCATGTAATATATTTAAATGTGCATGTATTATCTAATTATTAATGTACATATTATATTTATTTATTCTATGCATATTGTATGTATAATGCTATGTACATATGTATATATATATGTTTATTCTGTGCATATGATATCTGCTTATTTCTATAGACATTAGTTGTTTATAATGTATAAGTATAGCTATTTTGATGTATTTTGTGTTCTGGCCGAAATGCCAATTAACGTCAACACAAATTGACGTTGATTGCATGTTGACGGCAACATGTGTGCCGTTGACTGTATGGCCAGGTGAGGTTGACGTCCAGATCGATGGACACTTACTCCCTGTTAGCGGCAGCAAATGTTGACGTCTATTTCCCCAGTAAGTTGCAATTTCAGATCTGGAAATGGCTGCGTTTCTTAAGGTTCTAGATTTGGAAACCTAGCTCTAATGGTAGGAGACCTAACCTAATGTGTCCCCGACCCTTAGTCTATAAAAACCTAGTGTTTTCAGCCAAGTTAGGTCTTTGGCCTTTGGAGGAACTAGGGTTTTCTGTGGAAAAACCAGACTTTTGGCGAGCTAGATTCGGAGATTGGAGGGGTATTTTAGCAACCTGCACCGACTGGGAGATACACCAAACATCAAGGAAGCATCCCCGACTCCAAGAATTGAAGCACATCGGCAGGAAGGACCGGATCTAAAGGTTTTGAGCAGCTTCTTGACTTGGTCGAGGAGAGCTTCAGCGACCTAATTAGACCTTTGTAGAATTTTTATAAGGCAAGTAATCTATGGGTTACATCCCTACCCATGTCCTTTAGGTCCTAGAAATTTTGTGAAATTTTCCTCGTGTCCTGGAACCTCCATTCCCCGTGTATATTGCGTTTAGTCTGTGTTTTCTGCAGACAGGAGATTGATGGCCACATGTGGGCCATCAAGATCCTGAGTTAGTGGCAACATCGTGTGCCGTTAACCTTTGTTGGCGGCACACCCTGTGCCGCCATGTTCTTCAAGTTTTACAGAACGGCTGATTTGATCTCTGTAGCATGTTTGTCGGAATTATAGGTGTATATGCATGCTGTAAAATTTATATATGGTTAAGTACAGTCTATAGGTCATGTCATGAGGATATTTTGAATTTTTGTGCATAGTGTTAATTATTGAAATTTCTGTATTAGTGAGATAAGCATGATTTACCTATGTTTAATCCTGAATAATTAGATTTGTTGCATGTTAGGGTATCAAAATTTTATATGATCATATGATTACCATTTTCAAGTTTTAAAACTGTTAGGTACGACTGTTTTGATGTGAACCATATGTTAATGTATTTCTTAATAAATATGCCTGAAAACATGTCTTAATTATAAAAATAAATTTACTATTCTGAAAAATCTGAAAATCTAGGTATGCGACATATAACCTGTGATAAAAATTTGACACTGATGTGACAACAGTAGGTATTTTTATATCGTATTAAAGGTAATTGATTATAATGAGATGTAGCTTAATCATGTGAAATCAATGTGTAGCAGCATATTAGGACTCTGTTATAATTCATTTATCACTGTTAAACAACATGGTTAAGTTCGGTAATCTAAAATGTGAATGTTATTCAAAGTGCATGTGAAAAGGGATTAAAGTGTGTATATAAGTGAGTAAAACAATGAGATAAAATGTGAATGTGTAAAATTGAGCCGAGATTGACATTGCTACCATAGAGGTCTGAGAGCCGTACTGTAGTAAAGTCCCTATGGGAAGGCTCAACGTATAAGTGATATCCTAAAGGCATTAGGATGAAATCCTGGAGGTGGACAAGTACCACTGGATAGGGTGGAGAGGGCTTCTCCCAGTCTGCATAGTTTACCATGATTCGTCACTAGTTTGCCTAGGTGGCGAGTGTGTGTTAAGTGAAGTGTTATGTGCTAAGTGCTATGTGCTATGTGCTATGTGCTATGTGATATGAGTGTGTATGTTCCTCTAGATGGTAGTTAGGACTACGTGTCACGGAAAATTAAGTGTAAAAAGTGTAAAATGTGGATAATGTGTAAAGTGGCATGTGAATGTGGCACGTGGTAAGTGCAAGTGAAGTGACATGTGAATGTGCAAGTGAAAACTATGTGAAAGATGTGGAAAATCATGTGTAAATGAAAATGAATGTAAATGAGAGAGTAAATGCATGTGAAAACCAAGGTAAAAATGCATATATTCATATCATTCATGTGTTAATATGTTAAATGTAATATCATGTTAGTATCATGTTATATAGTTTAATAACATCCATGTACTAGTGTTATGTGAATATGAGTAAATGTGAAAAGTGAATATGTGTTTGTGTAGTATGAATGTGTTAGCATGTGAAAGGATGTAAATTTATTTAAATGTGATTTATTCATATTAAAACAGCAAGTTAAATGTGTGAAAAAGTGATATAATTGCATGTGAAATTGGTTAGATATCATGCTAGGAGTGTTCATTACCTTGTACATGTCTCCATGAATTAAATTTGTAGAATCATGCAATGATTTGAATAAAGTATGAGACCATGAATCATGTTATATATGTTGTATGTAGAAAGTATGCTATAGGTCATTCATAGATATTGGATTATGCCAAGAATATGATTGATATGAATTATGATTTGAATTATGAATCGAGTTAATTAGCATGTTTAGGTGGTTTATGTATGTTGTTAATTGTATAAGGCATGTGGCATGTAATTCGTTTATTGTTTAAAAGATAACATGTTTCCTTATGGTTTAATACTTTAGTATGTGTATAATATGTGTAAGGTTGTGTTCTTAGATTGCTTGCTGGGTCTTTTAGACTCATACTTGCTTCGGCGATAGGTGAGACAGGTGTTCCCATACTTGAAGAGGACATTACGAGGAGCAACATCGAGCGAGAGGAATAGCTGCTCGTGGAATTTACTAAATAGTTATTTTATTTCATAGTATGTAATAATGTTATTCATATGGACAATATAATAGACAATGTATTCTTTTGAAATTGTATTAATGTGGACTTTTGTCATTTACATTTGCTATATAGACTGTGGAATGATGTGATGATGATGGAATGAGATGAGTTATTTCTTTTATTTCCGCTGTACTCATTTGTTATTAATGTACATATCAACCTATCGTTTAGTGTTGGGTTAATATCGCACTATAATGACGCCCTTCGTACCGACGGGGATTGGTATAATCGTACCGGTATAAAGAGGGTCGTTACATAGCGCCCCAAATAGCCACGCTTAATCAAGGACTTGATCTCATCCTTGAGTTGGCGACATTCCGAGGTGTTGTGGCCGTGGTCGTGGTGGAAAGCGACAGTACTTGTCCTGGTTGCACCTGCAGGGATCAGAGCGCATCCTGGGTGGCCATCGAACGTATCGCTCGTCCCAGATCTTAGCCAGGATCTGTTCGGGGGCCACCGTAAGGGGGGTGTAGTCGGTGAAGGGGCATGGGCGGCGCGGTGAATCCCCGTTGCACCGGCTCTTCTTCTATTCTCGATCAGAACCATTGTCAGAAGGCCTCTTCTTCTCCGCTGGCTCACCCTACTCGGCCCTGCCGGCTGCCAGACTCTAGTCGCACGCAGCATGGCACTGGGCGGTGGAGAGGAGCTCGGCTAGGGTCGTCGGCTGTTGCACCCCCAGCGTTCTTTGAAGGAGCCAGTCGCGGGTGCCCTGTATGAGGGCACTAGTAGCGAGCGGGACATCCAAACGTGGGATGCGTAGCTCCTCGGTCTGGAACTGCTTGACGTAATCCCAGAGAGCCTCGCCTTTCTTCTGTCGGATGGACAGAAAAGAGGCCATTGTGTGGGGTTGGGATCTTTCGCCAGGAAGTGGTCGGAAGGTCCTTTTCAGTTGGTGGAAGGAGGTGATGGAGCCCGGTGGGAGGGTTTTGAACCAAGCCCTCGCAGTCTCCTTAAGATTCGCCGGGAATGCCCAGCACTTCGCTAAATCTAATGCTCCATGGAACACCATGTGCGACTCGAACCCATGGATGTGATCTGTTAGGTCAGTGGTGCCGTCGTAAGGAGCGATGGAAGGTAGGGGTAGCTTCGGGGAGACCCGAGCTTCCAGGATCTCCGCAGCAAATGGGGAGTGGAAGTCCAGGTCATCATCCCCCGGTGCTCTGCCCTCAGCCCTCTGAAACATTGCATCCATGCGTCGTTCTAGGTCAACGACACGTTGAAGACGTCTGGCTAATTTCTGATCGGAATGCGAAGAGCCTTCTCATCTAGACCCATGGGGAGTTTGCACTAACGACGGAGCACAGAGGAGGAGGAGCCGCTGCAGACCTGCGGGTTGAGTTGTCCCGTAGTTATGGTGTTGGCAGGCCGACGGGGCTCATCGCGACCGTCGAGCCGACTCCTCGCACTGTTCGTGATGCGCCGATGGAACATGCAATTGTTGTGGGATGACTCCACCTGCTGCTCTGGCGACAGGGGGATCGTTGGGGCCAGTTGCCTTGCCAACTAGGCCTAGAGTCCTTGACATACCCCATGAACTACTGAAACTATCCTCAGAGCTCAGCTACCTCCTTGGCCGAAGCTGGGGTTCAACCGCAGGTCCGTTGGTAGTTACTCCGGTGGGGGTACTGTTGTCGTCAGCGAGAGGGGCTTAGTCACGCAAGTCCATGCGTGACTAGTGAGATCGTGTCTCCCTACTGCCGAGATTCTGGTAAGAGGATTGTCCATAAGCCATGGCAGTCGTCGTTCCCACAGACGGCGCCAAAAATGGGGGGATGATTCCTGTTCGGTAGTGGGCCGATCGAGCCTCCACTAAGAGAGAGGGAGCGAACAGGCATCAGTGCAGATGAAGGCTTGCAAGACCAGGGAGGACGTCAGGGGGGCCTAGTTGAAGAACTCGGGGGGTGGGGGAACCCTCTGATTCCTAAGTCAGGTCAAATTGCGTAAAGAGGGCAGGAAGAGAAGGTTCCTTGGTGTGTGGATTCGCACATAGGCGATTGTGCGGGAGAGATCTCTTGGACCTTTGCATGAAGGTTACCTATTTCTTTTATAGGCGAGGGACCTGAATGGGCAGGACACGTCCTTTCCAATGATAATTGAAGGGACGGGTCGGTTGAGTTCCCGATGTGGGGGTTGTCTGTTCGAGATGCCCGTTGGGGTTCTACGTTGTCAATGCCCCAGATCGTGGGGTGGCGTGCCACGCCATCACATTAACTGCCGTAGTAGGTGAAGGGCCACCTAGAGCTACAGGCAATGGGGGTGCCGCGTAGGGGCTCAAGGGCCTACTCGGAGCTCGACACGGCTGTTCGGTGCGCAGAGCTTGGAGCGGCTGCCCAGTACTCAGCACGACTATTTGGTGTCCAGTGCCTTGATGCTATGGCCGCTAAGGGTCCAAACAGGAGCCTTGCGCTCTGCTCGAATAGGTTCAGAGGTGTCCGAAGATCACCTTTGGGACCCCTAGGCACTTGATGGCTGAGGCGTGTTCGGAAGCCAGCAGCTGAACCCGAGGACACATGGCTGAATGGCCAAAGCCCGATTGCCTTGCGGGGTCATGATGGGCCTGTGAGCCTAGGAGGCTGGAAATAGCCTCTAAACCCCAACAATATCATAGACAGCATAGCATGCATATGTGTTATTGTAAAAAATAGTCCAATATATATCAAAGATGATTAGCGTGTCATGACCAAAATCAAGTCAAGAGTGCAACTAGGATTAAACATGATGATATATCATTCTTTGTATGATCTTCGAAATGCATATATATACTGTATAGAATGGTCAGTTAGCATGTCGAACACATAATTTCACGTTCTCTTTCAGCCATTCGAGTAAAGTTCACAAGTCCGAAAGCGGCATTAGACTTTTTAAGACTGTGTACAGTTGAAAATAATATGTAGGGTTTTTTTATTAAAATAATCATATTTTATTATTAATTATTTAAATAATCATAAATTAAAAATAATTCCCAAAATAGTCACCAAGTTGCCACGTTGGCAACCTGGTGACCGGGAGACAGGATGCAAGCATGGAGTCGGCATTGCCAACTCCACAGTTGCCATTGCCAATGCCGACTTCAGAGTCGGCATTCTCAATGCCGATTTCGGAGTCCCAAAGTGTTAAAAAAAAAAAAAAATCCACCCGATGGAGGAGCGGAGGAGCGATCGACCTCACTTAGGAGCCGTGGTCAACTCTGAACAGCAAAGCAGAATTGGGGTCGACTCCTTTAGAAACCTGAGGTTGACTCCGCTACTGTAGCACTTGCAGAACATTTGTATGGAGGTCGACTCCTTTAGAACCTTGGGGTCGACTCTAAACACCCGAGCAGAACGGGGTCGACTCCTTTAGAGAGCCGAGGTCGACTCCTCTTCAACCATCCATCTTCTTTCTTAGGAGGTCGACTCTACCCCAAGTGTTTTTGTCATACTATCGGACTTTCAAAACTAAATGAACATAATATGTCTAAGTCACATATACATCAACATAATATGTCTAAATCACAAATACATCAAAATAACATATGTCCACTAAAAATACATGAAAATAAACTATGAATCACAAACAACTAAAAAATATCAAGTACAGATATATCTCAAAAGAACTATGGAAACATCTCTTCTTTCCCTTTCTAGATGCTCGACCACGACCACAACCACGACTGTGGCACTGCTCCTATATCTCACTATGAGCATCAACCTCTGTCTCTGACTGTGATGGGTCTCATGCACTAAGATAACATCACATGACTCTGATTGTGCTGTCTCAGAATCCATGTCTCTGATATTATGCCTAATGTCTCCCCAAGCAGATCAGACTGACTCTGCTGTGGTAGTGTGCTAGTTGAACATCTGTGACATCGCTGGCTACGATATGTACCTACTGTAGACTGTGGTGGCTGTGAATGTGTGATCTCATCTGGCATCACCTCATCTGTCAGTATCTATGAAGCTTCTACGTCATACAAACTATGCTATGAAAATGTCATAACATCTGAAGAAAACTGAGATAGTCCTGCATCATCTGGCTGCTGTGAGGATCCTGCGCATGGCTCTGAAGGTCCTGCATCTGATGTAGATGAATCTGTCCGCTGAACCTGAGATAGCACACTATCAATGTACATCTGCATGGCTACATATCTATACTGTGTATTGTCCGATATCATATCATCCTGAAGGCCATCAGAAACCATCATATGTAGATGCCTCATACCTTCTACCAAACTCCTCTCTATATGATCACGTGGCTCATAACGCATATCATAATTGAAACCTGGCCGACCAATGAACTGCCTGGTGATAGACCAATACCAAGACATATACTCCACTCTACCAATAGTGTATGACGTGTCCTCATCTGGTGGTATAATGTAATCTCTTCGACGATGCCACATCTCTACAAAATGTGCAAAATATGTAGCCCAATCAATATGCCCACGTCCCTTCCGGGTGACACAATCTAATGCATCAACAGGACGAGGAATAGGTTGTACTCTACCAAACTGTCTAAGTACTCTATCTGAAACATGCATCTCAACAATAGAAAAACAAAGAAGAGAAAATTTGAGACAACCAAAGATCAGATCCCTGCCTAGAAATAGTTGGTAATATCTGCAATATATCAGAAGTGTATGGCTCCCACCTAACCTGTGTTGAAAATGTATGATGTAAGTGTAAGTGTAAGTGTAAGTACTCTATCCTCTGTGTACAATACAATAGGTTTCATTATGTTTACTTGATAGTCCTCCTGATGATCAAGCTCTGATCTGTAGTCTCAAAACATGTCGAGGGTATTTATCACTTCTCTTGGAACATTCCACCTACAATTTATTTGCAAGTTAGTAAAATTTCTATAATTAAATGGTCATACAACATTCTGAATTTACCTGTGACCCAAAGGCTTATCCTGTGCCAAAGGATACATCGCAATATCAAGACATCCCACATGTAGTTGCTCCAAGACCACAACTAAAAAATAAATCAAATATTTAGAAGAGGCAATAAATTGTTAGAGGCAAAATCAATATGCATTAAATGACAATTACCTGAAGAAGAAGTGTCAATAAACCACAAATGGCCTTGGCATCCGACTTGCATGCAATAGACAACTGACGATAGAGATGAGCAAGTGTCGCACCACCCCACGAGTATCTACCAGCTCAATCAAAGTCCTCTAGAAGCGGTAGATACATAAGTGGCACTGTGTTCCTGTCTTATCACTGAAAATAGTACAACCCAAAAGATGTAACAAGAATGCTCATGCATTTCGTCTAACAACCTCCACCGATGCATCCTCTGGGATAACTGTAACCTTTCTCGCAACCAAGATAATTTTACAGAACCTCGTCTCATCAACTCTGGGACATCACCTAAAAGTGCCATGCAAACATCTATCAATCTAAACTAGTGTTTCCTACAACAAATCACCATCAATTGGTAATCCCATCAAATAGCAACATCTACAATGTGATACTCATCTCCATGTCTAAGATGGAAAGTCTGTGTCTCACTCCTCCATCTCTCAGCAAGGGCAGTGATCAATGCCCAATCTAACTGATCCACTAAACCTGAGTCAAATGAAATAAACCAGCTCTATGTACATAATCTACAATGCGGGGCTCAACTGGCCAACCACCCAAGCTCCTATAGTGCTCTCAACATTTAAGAACTTCTGTTTCCTGAAAAAAAAATTAAAATCTGTTAACATTAAATGTATGCACAAAAGTAACAACACAATACAGTAACAATAACAATACCTGGCCAATGTAAACCAATTGTGATCTATGCCCCTCCTGTGCGTATAATACAGAAGTATCTATACGACTTAGAAGCTGGTCCATCTCTGCCATGCCTACATAAGAAGAATTATAAGTATATAAACAACATACATAATATGTGTGAACAATATGTGTAAACAACAGACATATTTATGTTGTGAAGAATTATGAGTATGTAAACAGCAGACATAAATATGTGTGAAGAATTATAGTATGTGTAAACAACAGACATAAATATGTGTGAAGAATTATAAGTATGTCAACAACAGACATAACACTTACTAATTATGATGAGGGGGTTGCACCCCTGGACATGTACTTCTATAATGTCCTGGTTGGCCACAATGACTACAATGGTTATGGGATGACCCTTCTTTATTCGTATCCATATGCATATGAAGGCGTCTGCTACGTGGACGACACTTTACCTGCGACCAAATGGAGGTTACAATGTAGCACCTCGATGTGGAGGCCAATGTCGACTATCAAGACAGGATGAAAAGTAAACCCATATGTCTGTCGATAGCCTCCACAGAATAAAATGCAATACAAAAGTTCAAGTGTGAAATATTTGCTGAAAATGATCTACAAGATGCCACTATATGGACACAAGGAAGACCTGTCATGCAATAAACATTGCAGGAGTAACCACATTACGGTCCAGGTTAACAGTGTATGATGTCCGTGTGAATTAGTGACTTGAAACTCATGTCTAGAAAATGATCACCTGACATCTTCTAGCCTCGCGCTCAGTAAAACGAAGTGGACTTGTTGCCCAGTGACTAGCCCAGAGGGGGGGGTGAATGGGTCTTTAAAAAATAATCTAGAAGATACCTGTAACTAGAAACATTCACACAAACGTTCTTCGAAGTAGGTAGTGACAGTTAGTTTAAATAACAAACACACAAAGAAGACAATCACACAACACAAGGATTATCCTGGTTCGGACCTCCTTTCCTTAGGAGTCCTACGTCTAGTCCCTGAGCAACAACTCAGGATTTCACTAACTAGGGTACAGTCCCCTTAAGGACACTACAACACCCAGTTCAGCTGGTCTTCCTTCACACCGAAGGGAACAACACCCTGGATACCACACCAGGTCTTCCTTCACAACCGAAGGGAACAACACCCTGGATACCACCAGGTCTTCCTTCACAACCGAAGGGAATAAACAGAGAAAATGAATGACTTTCAAGCCCCTAGATCAAGCTTTTGACAAGCAAGGATCTGAAGCAACTAGAACTGAGAGCAAAGAGATTTGAACAAGGCACACTCTCAGAACTACACGGGCTCTCTCAAGATTTTCACAAGCTAGTGGAGAGCAAAAGAGCAAAAGCTAAGAGGAATGAAAAGTTCTTGGCTCTGGACTTTCTTCAGAAGAATTTGAATGCTTGAATGCGCGATTTCTTTATTTTGCTTCTGTTCTTCTGTCTTGAATTTATATCTTCAATTTGAAATGTAGACGTTGAAGTGTCCGTTGTCTCTCTTTTGAGTAGTCGTTAGACTGAATGACATCTAGAGTCTTGGAAGCTTCCAGTCAACAGTCTTTTGATCACTTGAGCACGCAAAGAGATGAGATCTTTAAAAATATCCGTTGGCTTCTATTTGTTTAACGTTGTACCATGAAGCTAGATCAGAGGTCTGCACAAATGTCAATCTCAAATAGCAGACAGCTAAGCTGTCTCTGATGTCAGTCAACGTCAGTAGCAATAGACATGAAATAGTAATGCCAAATATTAAGTCTAAAGACGTAATCAGAGTAGGCACGATATGGTCTGCATGCATGCAGAGATATGTTCAGATCTCATAAATGCAAAAGCGTCAGAGAGATGTCTACGTGGACTTTGACTATTCAACGCTTTAAGATGAATAAGATATCAAGTCAATATGAAATCGATGACTATATGACTTATGAAATCGTTATGAATAAGTCAGGTGACCAAGTCGTTGTGACACAGAAGAAATCGTTGTGAGATGCAAATCGTTGTGTTTCTGAAGAAATCGATATGAAACACTTAACAAATCGTTATGAGATGCAAATCGTTGTGTTTCTGAAGAAATCGATATGGAACACTTAACAAATCGTTATGAGATGCAAATCGTTGTGTTTCTGAAGAAATCGATATGAAACACTTAACAAATCGTTATGAGATGCAAATCGTTGTGAGTTCTAAAGAAATCGTTACGATAACTTATAGAGTCGTTGTGACGAGCAAGTCGTTATGAGCTCTAAGGGAATCGTTACGATAACTTATAGAGTCGTTGTGACGAGCAAGTCGTTACGGGCTCTAAAGGAATCGTTACGGTAACTTATAGAGTCGTTGTGACGAGCAAGTCGTTACGGGCTCTAAGGAAATCGTTACGATAACTTATAGAGTCGTTGTGACGAGCAAGTCGTTACGGGCTCTAAAGGAATCGTTACGGTAACTTATAGAGTCGTTGTGACGAGCAAGTCGTTACGGGCTCTAAGGAAATCGTTACGATAACTTATAGAGTCGTTGTGGCATCGACTTTTTGAAACAACAAGGCTTTTCAGTCTTATAAGGAAATCGTTATGAATTTCAACAGAAATCGATATGGACTTAGAGAAATATCATGTTGAAGAGATTAAAGCTTCAGAGAAGTAATGCATACCTTTTGTGGCTTGTTTGACCTTGGTATTTTTCCTGTACTTAAGACTTATGAAATATTCATTAGATATAATTGATAACTTTGTTTGGTTTTGTTAATCATCAAAAAAATATTTATATAAATGTAATTAATTAAAATTACATGGGGACAGACTGATCATCAATCTCCCCTTTTTGGTGATGACAAAACTGAACAATAAGTATGTCTGAAAAGAAAAAAAAAAGGATATAGATGTTTCAGACATAAGTTTTTTCTCCCCCTTTTTGTCATTAAGCAAAAGATAATCTTCGACAAAGAAAGAAGAGAGAAAGAGAGATAGAGTATACACAGAAGGTCATTTCATTAACTTTGTGGAGGTACAGGTAAATAGAAGGCAGGAGACAACAGAGAGGCAAAATGGGAGATGGTTTCCCATGCCTGAGCTTCCTGTTCTTCAAAATGAGTTTTAAAAACTCCAAAAGACAAAGAGTAAGATGGTCCCATGGTGGAAGCCATCCGTTTGAGATGAAGATCTAGGTGCTGATAGAGAAGATCAGCATATGCATTCTTGTCCATGTTCATCTTGAGAAATCGACGAGTGCCAAAGCTGGCACAGGTGAGGAATTGGTCCATGGTGACAGGGTAGTGGTTGTGGTTATCTCTGAGAGCTTTGTGCATAGCCACATACACTTTGTATCTTTCCTCCCAGACCTTGAAGGGGTCATCAACAAGATGAATGGAGTTCATATCTAGGAAAGTAGCTGGAGAAATGGCTGGTTTGCCTTCCCTGGCCTGAGCTTCATTGATTTCAAATAGCTGCTGAGCTGACAGGGGGTAGAACTTGGACCATTCAGAAGATGTGAGCCTTTCACATTCAGACAGAATAGGGGCTAGAACTTCAGCACTTACATGCCCCTGGTGATATTCGCTAAATAGGAATCTAGGAAAGGCAACCAGGTAGCCTTTCTGCACTTTAATTCTGCCCATTACTCTGGCAAAACGTTCAAAGATAATGGATCCTACAGAGGACTCCATAACTAGAAAGTGAATTTGAGGAAGGGCTATCTCCTCAGGTATTTGAAGGGTAGAAAAATCTACCTGAACATCTGAAGATTGAGAGATATCCAGAGTCAAAGCTGAAATGGCCTTCCTGAACTGACAGAGCTGAACTTCTGGAAGTCTATGAATATATCTGTAGTTGTTGAATAGCATGAAGTGCCTGATCATTTGATTTCCTTTTGAACATAGGGTGCCCAAAGTTCCTATGGTGATCCTGAACCATTCTGATAAGGTCAGGGAGTGGTCCCTTGGAGGAAATCTAGCAGATTTGGCAAGAATGAATTCTTTAGGAGATCCTTGTGACCTTTGCCCCACTGCTCTTCAGATTGGAGAGTGAGCAAGAGAGAAGACTTTGGACTTTTCGGATTTGGAAAGAGAAGTGTAGGGTAGAATGGTGTTCAAATGATCTGAGAGATTTTGAAAGGGAGGTTGATGATGGTGGCAAAAACAACTTTGGAAAGGTATTCCCTATACAGTGGGTTATGTTTGTTGTCCACTGTGAGAGAAAACCACAAAGGTGGATATTTGGGGTCAGAGGAAGAGGAGGAAGTAGAAGAAAGTTTCTTTTCTTGGGGGCAGGACTAGAAGGGTCTGCCCTGTGAATATGTTCCCAACTTTCAACACAGATCTGAGGATCCCTTCCTCAAACTCATCCTTATCTTTTCCATAAAGGGAGAGTTGAGTTGAGCTCTTTCAGGTATGATAGTGATGAAAGAGGGTGGAGGAGTAGGATGAAGAAAAGAGTGAGAAGAGTAGAGAGGTCATCAACTGGTCCAGGGAGGGACCAGAGGAGGAGGAGGATGCTCAGCTGAGGATGCTGGAGGGGGCTCATGTATAGGAGAAGGAGAAGGAATGGAAGTAGAGGAGGCAGGAGTTGAGGTTGATTGAGAAGGAAATGGAGTGGGGGAAGAAATAGGTCTAGATTGGGGCTTCTGAAAGTCTGAGGAGCAGGTGGAGCTGTAGGAGCTGAGGGTGGAGTTGGAGGTATAGGAGTGTGAGAGGGAGAAGAGGGAGCTGGGGGCTTGGGCGCCAAGAACTCTTCTGCCTCTATCTGCACAGACTCACTCATCAACGGCCCTGATGGCCCTGACCCTTGTTCAGATGGCCCTGGTGGCCTGCAACCTGATCAGCTGGCACTTCTGGCCCTACCTCTTCTGGTTCTGCTGCTGCTGTGCTGCCGCTGCTGGTGCTGGCCCTGTGGCCCTGATTCTGGGTTGGTCAGAGGAGGAGGAGGAGGAGGAGGAATGTGATCTCCAACCACCTTCAGAATTTTCTCTAGCATCTCCTTCATGTTGCCCATTTCTTTATTAAACCACTTCATGGCATTTCTCACACTGGCCAAATCCTTGGAGGTTGAAGCTTGGCTCATGAAGATCGAATTGGTGTCTGCTTGAAGAACATAAGATTTGTCCTTGAGCATCAAGTCTCTCTATTACAGGCTTCAGGTTGATTATAATCTTCTGCTTTACTTGCCTTTCAAAGGGAGTATTTGACAACAATGGAATTTCAGATTCTACTTCTTTCCTTTATTCTGAGCCTCTGAAGCTGGAGAAGGCTCATCATCATCTGAACTGGAGGAGCTGGCTGTCTCCCCTTCTCTGACATTTCTGAGCCACGAGGGATATCATCATTTCTGGTGCAGAGCCCACTGGTTGATCAAGGTGATCTCCTTCTTTTGCTTCATTTCCTTTGACTGCTCCCCCTGAGCAGGAGCTTCTTCTTCAATTGATACCTGCTCCCCCTGAATGGGAGCATCCGCCAACACAGAGTCACCCTGACTATCTGGGTGCTCTAACTCTACTGGTACATCTTCCATTTGAGCATCAATGTGGCCTGATGCCACAGCCTCTTCAGCAACACTCCCACAAACTTCAGGAGCACTTGAGATGAAAGGAATCGAATCAATGATGTCTGACAGAATAGATGCAACTACAGTTGAGGGTAGTGGGTCCTCAACTGGAATAATGTCCTCTGGGAGAATATCCTCAATTCTCCTCTCTGAAAGATTTGAACTGATTCTTCTGGAAATCCTGAAGCTTCTACAGACACTCTTTCTTCTTCTACTGCACTTTCAGACTGGACTTCTGCTATAGAGGGGCCTGAAGATTCTGCTGCTCCAACTGCTGGAGCTGAAATTGACTCCACTGGCAAATCTGGAATGATATCCGCTGATCCAATCTCCTGATGAACAACTGAGGTGTCGTCGATGATGGCTTCCCCTTCAGCAACAGAGGCCTTGGACCAGACACCATTTTCTTCAGAGAAACCACTCTTCTTTAGGTTCCTGGACCTGATTGCTTGGCCCATTTTCTCTACGACTGCCCCGGAAAGATCAACACCGAAGTGTTTGAAGATCTTGGTAAGTAAGTGGGCATAAGGCAGGGACACATTGAACTTACTCTTGGTGTCCCAAATCTGATCTCTGGCAAATTTCATTCTTTCCATTATCACTGCGGCCATATTTATCTCCTTATTCTGAATGGCCCAGTACATCATGTCTGAGTCGGCCTTTGTGCAAGATGAAAAAGTTGCACTTCTGGGAACTAAGATTTGACAGATAATAAAATGAAGGAGGCGGTTGAAGGCAGATAGTTGATTTATATCGATCTTGCCGTCCCTCAGCTTGAATCCTGGCCCGATAATTCCCAAACCTTTCACTTGGGCGTCCACGGTGTGAACCCCACTAAATCCGGAAGTCTTCACATTAAACAACATTTTCAGCAACTCAGGGTCTATCCTAATCATGGTTCCCTTCACTGAAGAAACTAGAGACCCATCTTCCTCTGTTTTCATACACACGAAGAAAGCTTTTACCAAGTCCGGATAACTGACCTCTGAAAAGGTGGTAATTTCTGTCCACTGCATCTGATTGATCAAATCTACTACGCTGCTCATTCCACTTTTCCTCAGATTAGCGATATCGACTTCTTTATTGCCACAGAGCTTCGTCTTCACAAAGGTAAACCTCTCCTGCTGCTCAGGAGTGAGAAACTCGGCGCTGTAGCCACCCAAACTGTCGGCGATGACTGGTGCGGCCATGGATTCAGGTGGGAAAGTTTCTGGAGGGTTGAAACGGAAGGGGAAGAGAAGGAATCCTCGAGAAATTTTGCGGGAAGGAGGAGGAAGGTTCAAATTTGCAGAGGATTGAGATATGAGTTGTTAGGGCATCGGCTCATGCGACAGGATGAAAAAGGGGAAAAGGTAGACGATGAGACACGAATCGTTCTATCATTGATTTTATGAATAAATTAATGCGATGTGGAAAGTGAGGCGCCAAAAGGCGGTGGAAAACGACAAAAGGTTTTGACTATTCAAACCGACTTCAATGAGAGAGCGGTTACAAATATTATTTGAATTTCTTTTGCTTAACGCCATGGAGGGAAAAAATCACTTAATTCTGAAGTTTAATGTGCCATTTGTAAGCAAACTTTTATCACAAATTGCACATGCCTAATTCCCTTCTAAGAGATGTAAACTCTCTTCAGGTAAGGCTTTTGTGAAAATATCTGCTAATTGGCCATTTGTATCAATAAAAGATATTTCAATATTTCCATTTGCAACATGATCACGAATAAAATGATATCTAACCTCAATATGTTTGGTCCTTGAGTGCTGAACTGGATTCTTGGTGAGATTAATGGCACTTGTGTTGTCACACAGTAGTGGGATGGATTTGATGTTTAAACCGAAATCTTCAAGTTGTTGCTTTATCCATAAAAGTTGTGTACAACAATTTCCAGCAGCTACGTACTCAGCTTCAGCAGTAGATAGTGCTACTGAATTTTGTTTCTTTGAAGACCAAGATATTAACATCCTGCAAGAAATTGACAACCACCACTGGTGCTTTTTCTATCTAATTGCATCCAGCATAGTCAGCATCAGAGTAACCTACTAGGTTAATTTCACAATGTTTTGGATACCATAGACCTAAGTCATGAGATCTTGCTAAATATCTAAATATCTTTTCACAGAAATTAAATGTGATTCTTTAGGATCTGCCTGATATCTAGCACACATGCATACACTAAATAAAATATCAGGTCTACTAGCTGTTAAATAAAGGAGTGAGCCTATCATACCTCTGTAGATCTTTTGATCTACTTTTTTACCATTTTTCACTGTCCATTCTTGTTGATGTACTCATTGGTGTTGACAGTGGCTTGGTATTTTCGAATCCAATTTCTTCAAGAGTTCTTTTGTGTACTTTGCTTGACAGATGTGAGTTCCTTCCTTTCCTTGTTTGATTTGAAGTCCAAGGAAATAGTTGAGTTCTCCCATCATACTCATTTCAAATCTCCCTGCATTAACTTTTCAAAATACTTGCAAAGAGATTCATCAGTAGAACCAAAATGATATCATCTACATAGATTTGAACTAATAGGATGTGGTTGACTTTGACTTTATAAAAAGAGTACTATCTACTTGACCTCTACTAAAACCATGGTTTAAAAGAAAAGAACTAAGCCTTTCATACCAGGCTCTAGGTGCTTGCTTTAAACCATATAATGCCTTGTGAAGTTTGAAAACATGATTAGGAAATTCTGTGTCATCAAAACCGGAGGTTGCTCCACATAAACTTCCTCTTTATAAACCCATTTAAAAAGGCAGATTTAACATCCATTTGAAATAGTGTTAAATTCAAAGCAGATGCATATGCAAGTAATATTCTAATGGCCTCAAGTCTAGCTACAGGTGCATAGGTTTCATCGAAATCTATGCCTTCCTCTTGAGAATAGCCTTGAGCTACCAATCTGGCCTTGTTTCTTAAGATTGCACAAGTTTCATCCAGTTTATTTCTGAACACCCATTTGGTGCCAATGACTGGATGGTCTGATGGTCTAGGAACAAGTGACCATACTTGGTTTCTCTTGAATTGATTTAATTCATCTTGCATTGCTACTATCCAAGATTCATCAGAAAGAGCTTCATTGACTGTCCTAGGCTCTATTTGAGAAACAAAAGCTAGGTAATCACAAGGAATAACATTACCTCTTGTTCTTACCCCTATGGATGGATCTCCAATGATATTCTCAAGTGGGTGATCTTTCTTGTATCTCCACTCCTTTGGAAGATTTCATAAGTAACTTTTCTTGTTGCAATTCTTTCAGAGGTGGATCATCCTTGTCCTCAATTGATGCATTCTTTAGTTTCTTGGATAGTTCTTCTGCATCATCATTGTCACTATCTACTTCCTTTCTCAAGGAAGGGTTAGTTTCATCAAAAATAATATGTACAGACTGTTCAATCAATAAAGTACGTTTTAAATGCTCTATAGCCTTGGGTTAGAGGTGTACCCCATAAAGATGCCTTCATCTGATTTGGCATCCAACTTACCAATGTTCCTTTTTCCATTGTTGTGAATGAAGCAAGGACATCCAAAAGTCTTGAAGTGACTGATCTTTGGCTTCTTCCTTTGAATAGTTCATATGCAGTCTTCTTCAGGATTGGCCTGATCTACTCGGTTGATAATGTAGCTTGCTGTGTTGACTGCTTCAGCCAAAAAGTATCTTGCAGATCATATTCTGAGAGCATAGTTCTTGCCATATCCAATAGGGTTCTGTTCTTCCTCTCAGCAATACCATTTTGTTGTGGTGTCCTTGGTGCTGAGAAATTTTGCTCAATTCCCTGATCATCACAAAATCTAAAAATTTTCATTTTGAAATTCACCACCATGATCTGATCTGATAGACACAATGCTGAACTTCTGATCTTTCTGAACCTTCTTACTGAAGCTGACGAAATTTTCAAAGGTGTCATCTTTATGTTCTAGGAATGATACCCATGTGAATCTTGAGTAGTCATCAACTATGACAAATCCAAAATTCTTTCCTCCAAGACTGGTAGTCCTCATTGGCCCAAATAGATCCATATGAAGGAGCTCCAAGGGTTTTGAGGTGGTCACCACCGTCTTTGACTTGAAGGAGCCTTTGGTGTGCTTTCCCTTAGCACAAGGTTTACATACACCATCCAATTTTGTACTAACCTTAGGTAGACCTTCCACAAAGATTCTTCTTCAGCAGTTTTCTCATGCCATCTATGCTGCAATGTCCAAGTCTTCTGTGCCATAATTCTGTAGATTTATCTTTATTTGCTGCCAGGCAAACATTTTGAACCTTGAGTTCTTCAAGATAGAGCACATACAAATTCTTTTCTCTATTAGCTTCAAAGATGACTGCTCCATCCTTCAGTTGCTGCACTTCGACTCTTGAAACTTGATCTGATGGCCTCTGTCACACAGCTGGCTAATGCTAATGAGATTGTGCTTCAATCCCTTGACTAATAGCACATCTTCTATGACTGTTTTTCCTTTGTTATTCACAGACCCACTGCCTATCACGGTTCCTTTCCCATTATCTCCATAAGTAACTGTTCCTTCTTCAGCTTGGAGATGAGAGAATAACTTCTGGTTTCCTGACATGTGTCTTGAGCACCCACTATCCAAATACCATTTGGATGCTTGAGGGTTAACCTGAAATAAAAACATCAAGCTTTAGGTACCCAAATTCTTTTGGGTCCTGATGGTTAGTATCATTAATTTTACCTTTTAATATCATTCTTATGTCTTGTTGGGCATGTAGTTATAATATGTCCTAACTTATTGCAGTGACTACAGCAGGATAACTTAGTCACTTTTTCTATATATTGAAATCAGCTTTGTATGCTAATCTGTTCAGGTACAAATTTGGTGTTGGATATGTTTTAGGATAGACTATGGTTTCTTCATTATCTGGGGGTGTATATCCTAACCATTTTTCTTCTTACCTGATCTCCTAGCACCTTTTAATATAGAGAGTTTTTACCATTAGTAAATTTTCTAGTGTGCTTGATAGTTATCATTTTCTTCATTTAAGTTTTTAATTTCTTTCCTAATTCATCTGCACTTCCTTGTTTTCTAGTTGTTATTTGTTCATTCTTAGCTTTAGGTCTTCACATAACAGTTCATTTCTCGTTAAGTTCAGTTTTTGACTTTCTAATTGTTCATTTTAGATTTTAGATCTGAGTTTGTATTTCTATACAGACTATGTTTTTCTTGCTTACTTTTAATAATTTGGTTACTTCTTTATATTTTTCATATAGTTCGTTGAAAGCCTCTTCTAAACTATCGGAATGAACCATTGCATGAATCAAAAGAGGAGTCAGAAGTTACCTTATCTTCAGTATTGCCATGAAGGCCAAGTGGCTTTTCTTCATCACTGCAGGAGCTTGACTCACTGTCTGAGTCGCTACTGTTTTCCCATGCTGCTGCCAATGCTTTCTTTTTCTACTTTCTGAACTTCTTGGAGCTGTCTCTTCTCCTGAACTCCGACTTCTTAAATTTTGGACACTCAGCTTTAATGTGTCCTGGCTTCTTGCATTCATAGCAGATGGTTTCTCCTTTCTTCATTCTTTTCATCTGGCTTCTTGAAGTACTTGT
>CM024758.1:108292688-108329971 GCA_014218235.1 Colocasia esculenta
GAGCTTAGCTTCTTGACCTGTAAGAGAAGTGGGTTGTCTTCTTGCTCGAAAGGAGAAGAAGACCAGTTGGGGGGCTGGGTGTTGTATGCTCCTTATTTATGGGAAGACCAAGGTTAATTGGTGGTTAGTGATATCCCAAGAGTTTGTTTGGGGATTGGATGTAGGACTTTCAAGTGGGAAGGGCCAAACCAGGATAAAACTCTTGTGCATTGTTTGTGTGATTGCTTTCATCTTATTCCACCGCTCACTAACTCTAACACCTGCGTTTAGTGTTTTTTTTTTGAAGTTATTTTTAACAAAAAAAATTTACGATTTATTTTAAGCAACCCATTCACCCCCCCCCCCCCCCTTTGGGCTTGCAACCTGGTCAACACATAAACACGCTCATAAACCACAAGCATAACTCTCACACACACACATAAAGTTTAATTGGAAGAACTTTAGAATACAATTTCTCAACCAAGAACAGAAGAAAAAGATATGAAACTCGTAGTTTAAAAATCTCTTGTTTTGTTGTGGTTGAAAAACGTCAGAGAAGAACACAAAAGATTGACAGGCCTTCCTGGATGTTGCACTATGGATGCACGATCTTCTGAACATCTAGCACCTTGAACTCAAACAACAACCCTTAAAGGAATCACCTGGAAAGTGCTTTGGTTCGCTAGTTCGTCCTTTGCCCTAGTCTGGATGCAAAAGCTCATTCTCCAACTATATGTATTATTTTTTACACATTGAAAGCCTCCCTGTATATATTCACTTGCCAAAGACTTGATCTTGGCTGTGGATCTAAAGGAAATCTTGTCCTAATGCAAACTTGGAAAGAGACCTATCCAAATATGGAAATTGTGTTTCTATAATCGGTCGATCGATTTTCTACAGAAGTGCAGAAATTGGTCAGTTCAAATTCTAACATATGAAAAAGTTAACCACTCACCTTGGCCTCTTATATGGGTACTCTAGACACCATTTAGATCCTATAAAGCTCATTTGCACATATAATTTGGAACATGGCTAAGTGAATCATGAACTTCCTCAATAATCACACATATAAACACATATAGTATACATGGCTAATTGATACAACAGGAACTCATTTTGTCAACTTCAAAATATCAAATATGCACATGGAGACAATAGGTATTGTGTCTGGCTACTATTACTACTACTGTCCACTATTACTACTCACTGTTACTGCCTACTGTTTACTTTCTACTACTACTGTTTACTATCACTGTCCACAGTTTACTGCTACTATCTACTATTCAATGCTGATTTACTTTTGCTTACCGCTACCATTAGTGTCTATTGTTTAGAGTTAGAGTTTTATTTAATGTCTCATAATTGTACATGTTCTTAGTCTAGTACGTTCCATGATAAAGATTGTTCATTAATGTTTAGTGATTTAATGTTGCACTTGTTTATGTGTAATTGTCACCGTGAGAATAGTTAAGTGAGAGAATAGAGTGTCATATACATGATAGCATGTGAGTGTTATGTGTATATATGTACCATGTTAACTTTAAGTTTAATATATTGTAGATTGTGGATTTAGATTTCTTGTTTGCTTGCTGATTCTATTGTATAGACTCACTCTTGTTGGCTTTTCAGGAGGAGATGAAGAGTTAGAGAGATCCAACGAGGAACTGGAAGAGTAGAATATTCGATACTTTAGTTAGATTTAGTTTTATTAATTGGCATTGTACTTGGACATTGGTTATGAGAGGTTATGTTATGTTATGATCTTTCTTTTCTTGGACTATATAGATTGTTATATGTGGATTATCAAGTTGATGGAATAAGAGTTGTTCACTTTCCATTGCATATGTTATTTCTATTTGTGTACGTCTCAACCTATATGACTACTGTTGGGGTCTTCTCCCCTGTGATGGTTCGCTCTCGTCCGACGTGGGTTGGTATAACCGTACCAGGTGAAAGTGGGTCGTCACAAGTAATGTGTGCTAAAAGAATATTTTATTAATCTCATCTCAGAACTTTTCAAAAGGAAGATTTATTTTCTTGGTAAAAGTATATATGGTGAAGATTTTATGATATCTCTATTGCAATAAAGCAAATTTGCTTATGTAAGGGCTCAATGTTCAAATCTCTAAAAATGTCTTTTTAAGTGTCAAATGCATTTTGGTTGATCGATTATGTCTTAAAACGTGCATCAGACAGGCCAACTGTGGTTTGCCAAGATAAGCTACTTCTTGCAGATATCTAGAAGCACACCAACCCATGACCTTGGGTCTGTACACCAACCGTCTGTACAAGGATATGCAACTAAGGCTACAGAAAGAAGAAGAGAAAAAGAAGATCTTTTGCTGAAAAGCAAGCATGGAACAAAGTGTTGTTCATGTAAAGACTGAGTCTAACATACACACTACTGTGAGATAATGATCATCTCAATGGCTACGAAAGAAGCCGACGATAAAGAAAGCCATATGGAACTGTTACAAAAAGGCATTGGAGATACACACAACATACAAAATATTTTGAAGTGCGATCTGAGTGCTTATGCAAAAGAAAAAAAAAACTAGCCTCTAGAGAAGCTTATATTCCAATCTTCTTCCCGCTCAACGTGAAAAGCCTACTGAAGAACATAACTTCGAGAAAAAGAGTTCACCTCTCAACCACGCTCGCAAAGATCAAGATCATTCACTTGCTGAGTATTGAAGGCCCAACTACAATGAGCTTCCTACTACTGATCTTTTCTATTTTTTGGGACAAATTTATGTGATTATTGTGTGCCTTATCTGTAGCTTCCTTGACATTCTTTCTCTGGTACAACTTCTCTGTAGAAATAGAGGAGATTGGCCAGAGGTCTGTATCTAGTAATGTTCCTCCTTGAAAGAAGAAGACCTGTTGTTCAGGTGTATTTTCCACTATTAAGGTGAAGACCTGTCTGTGTGGCAGCAAGTGTGGTGACCAGCCATAGGTCAGTATCTTGTGTGTTTCTTCCTTAGAAGGAGAAGACCTAGGTGTTCAAGTGTGGTGACTAGCTACAGGTGGGTATCTGGTGTGTTTCCTCCTCAAAATGAGATGACCTAGGTGTTCAGGTGTGGTGATCGACTAGAGGTTTGAATCTGGTGAGTTTCCTCCTGGGTGATAGGAGAAGACCTGAGATGATCAAGTGGTTGTAGTACCTGCTAAATGTCGATATCCAGTGTTGTATCTGTGGGTTGTAGTTTCAACTGGGTAATGAAAATCTCAAGGTGTTTTGACCTTGGGGACTGGATGTAGGTGTTGAGTGGATCAACACTGAACTAGAATAAATCTTGGTGTCATGCTTATTTGGCTGTGTGATTGTTTTCTCTCTTGCATGTTCATCTGCACGCTTGGCATTCTTAGATCATCACTTATTCACTTGCTACATTTTCTCTAACCATTTATAAAACTTGTTTTCGTTCAAATTTGTCTAGCATAATTGGTTACATTTGTCTAAATACAACACTTCCCCTCTAGATCTCTATAGCTTGGGCAACAAGTGGTATCAAAGCTTTGGTCTCTCATATTTTAGGGTCTCACGACCTAAGAGAAAAGATCTAAGCTATAGAAGGCACTAGTGCTGAAGGTCACTCCATTTACCGACTACCTCTATTTGATGGTGTAGACTTTGCTTATTATAAAACATGTATGGAAGTGTTTCTCAAAGGTCAAAGTTATGATCTTTGGAATGTGATCGAAAATGGAGATGAAAAGGTTGCTTTTAAAGAAGGTGAAACTAAACTCTCTAAGGAAGCTAAAAATAATCTATCACTAAATGCTAGAGCTAGAAATATTCTCTGTTATGCTATCTCTAGGAAAGAGTTCAATCACATCTCTCCATATACTACAGCCAAAGAAATGTAGGACAAGATCTCTCTCACATATAAAAGTACAAACAAGGTAAAGAAAACAAAAGTGGACATCCCGATTGTCAAGTTTGAAAAATTCAAGTTTTATCGAGGAAGTCCATATTAGAAATGTATGGAAGATTCATGGACATCACCAACAGATTGGCGGCACTAAGTAAGACTCTCTCCACCTATGACATGATTAGAAAATTACGTCGCTCTCTTTCAGGTGTATGGACAGCAAAAGTTACAACAATTGAAGAGGCCAATGACTTGAGAAAGTTGACCATGGAAGAACTAATCGGGTCATTGATGGCCCAGAAGTATCACATGTAACCATAAGATGAAGGATCATCAAATATATTTAAGGCTAGTCAAGAGGATGGTTCTTTATATGAAGAACATAGTAAAGTGTCTTCCAATGAGGAAGAAGAAGTAGTTATGCTATCAAGAAGAATCCAAAGATTACAAATAAGAAAAGGAAGCTATCCAAATGCAAGTCATAACAAAAGAAGATTTGTCAAAGAAAAAGTCTTGGAAAAAGAACAAACTATATGCTACAAATGCAAACAATCTGGACATCTGAAGACAGAATGTCCAAGACTCAAGAAAAGGGAAGAAAGAGATAGAGATAGAAGGAAGAATTCAAACCTCAAATACAATAAGAATTATGGAAAGAAAGCTATGGAAACTTGGGATGATGAGGACACGGATGTCACATCATGCTTAGGATCAGACAAGGTAGAAGACAAGGCAAACTTGGCCTTAATGGCTGACCATGATCAGGTATTATCTGACTCTCTTATGATTCCTTTATTAAGAACGGTGGTGATTACACTATAGAAGATGCATTCAAAGAGCTATTTGAAAACTTTAAGAAAATTCACAAAGAGCTAAAATAACTAAAAGAGGAACACATTAATACACTGGAAGTAAATAATCAGTTAACAAGAGAAGTCATCAATCGTACAGAGGAAAAAAATCGATTAATTGTTGAAGTTAACAAATTAATAGAAGAAAATAATCAACTAAAGCTTGAGAATAACAAATTTTCAAAAGGGAGAAAACTCCAACACAAATAGAATGTAATGAATCTTCAAAATTCCAAAAGGGTCTAATAATAGCAACTAATAGTTAGACAACAAATAACATCACGATTAATCAGTTAAAGTTCAAAAATAATTGATTAAAAGAATTGTAAGTAAATTTGTTATAGGAAGAAAAACATTGAGAATGATCTTGGAAAACCAAACCATAATAGAAAGAAAATGGGTATAGGATATATTCGACAAATAGATGAAGAAACTGTAATACATCCTCCTATCTATCCAACTCCACAATTTGTTAAAGAGCAAATTAACATCAACGATGCTTGCCACAACTGTGGTAAACTTGGACATAGTTAATGGAATTGTCCTAAAAGATTTAAGAAATGGATTTTGAAGAAAACACAAATTGACAACACTAACTATGAAGGACCCAATAAAGATTGGGTATTTAAGCATTCCAAGTAATTACTTTGTAGGTTGGTGCTACAGCAACCAGAACCAAGTGGTTTCTAGTTAGTGGTTGCTCTAGGTACATTTCAAGAGACCGTCAAGCTTTCAATAATAGCTGAAGAAGACATCATTGTATAGTATAGAGTCAAAGGAAATGATAGAATAGCAAGGGTCAACTAAATTGGATCAAATAAGAAGCTGTACGTGAAAGGACTGAAACACTATGTGACAACATCAACAAGTTATGCAACAAGAGACATGATGTGCAGTTCAAGGCTAAAGAATGTGTCATCACATATCCACGGTCAAAGAAAAACATGTTCTCTGTAAAAAGAGAACACATATGTACAAGATTCACTTGGGTGAGCCAAAGGAACAAGACATTTGTTTGGAAGGTAGAGAAAGCAGGAGTGTTGGCACAAGATATTTGGCTAAGCTAGTCAAGGTACTCTTTAGATCTTCAGAAGCATCAACTAGTGGAAGATCTACCAAAGCTTATGTTCATAGACAATTATATATACAATCATTATACAAAGGAGAACAAGTTGGAAGCAGTCTTAAAAGCAAAAATATTGTTACAACTCAGCAATCGTTGGAACTGCCCATATGAACCTATTTGGTCCTATGAGAACAAGAAGCCTAACATTAGTCACTTGATACCATTTCGGTGCAAATGCATTATTTGAATAATGGCAAGGATGACTTGGTAGGCAAGATCCCATGAGCAATGGAGGCATTTTTCTGGAGAGAAAGCTATTTGTGAAGATGTTGGTGCAGGTAATTTAAGGAATGATGATAACTCTATAGATCAACATAGCAATAAGGAAGAACCACCAATTGCAAAGCTACAGATCGAGTCTCCACAGAACACGGATCTGCCAAAGAAGTTGAGATTTACCAAAAATCATCCATGGAGAACATCGTTGGTAATCCACTTAGAGGAGGTCATGATGAGTATGATGGAGAACTCAACTATTTCCTCAAACTTTACAACAAGCAACACAAGAAAGGAATCCATATAAACCAGAGCAAGACTAAACATATTGAGTGCAAGATTGTGGACTTCTATGAATTGCAACAGAAGAATGTTAGAAGAGTATCTAACAGTGAAGAAGAAGAAGAAGAAGTCACCACTCATCATCTTAGGGGGAACTCAGGGAAGATTATGTCAACACAGTCTTCGTCTTTAAGAGGGAGTAGTCTCATATTGATAATTTTTCATTCTTATTTGATTCACAGTACCCTCATAAGTTTCTTGTAAGCCTCTTGTAAATCCAATACAAGGGAAGTAGATATTCAGGGGGAGACAACCTCTCCAAAATCATGATTTAAAGGGGGAGATGATACTTCTATGAGGATTGTTGAACCACTTTTTCACAACCTGATAGATAAAAATGGCAAGAGAAACTACACATAGTGAAAGCTTTAGAAAGCACAAAAGTGATAAGAGGTTTTCTTTTTGGTTTATGACTAAAAGAGAGAAAAATGTTAGACTATTGAATTTTCTGAGTATGATTGAACACACTATTTTAGAAAATATTCATGAGTTTTGTCATCACAAAAAAAAATATTGTTGAACCACTTCTATATTTATCTATATGTTTTGGTGATAAGTAAAATTCATAAATGTAATAACTTAAAATCATAAATATATTTATATAACTTCTATCAATTAGTATTCCAATTACTAAACAAATGTCGTTCTGTTTATTGAATGAATTATATATCTTTCCAAATATCTGATGAATTGTTGTTCTAATTGCTAGAGTTATAGTTTTCTAATTTCCAAACTTGAATTAATCAATTATCTGCATTGTCCCTTTAGAAATAATTGGTTATCTAAATTAATCGACTATTTTTCCTTCACTTTATTAAGTAGTTGGCTATTTGGAATCACTCAAAATATTTTATTCATATTTCTTGACATGATTGCAATCTAGAATACTTGTTTATGTGGTCTATATATATATATATATATCTGTGCTTCTGTTCACAACCTGGCAAGCATTAAATGTGCATCTGTAACTTATGAAAAGTGTCTTTTTTGTATCAAACATCTAGATGAGATTTATTTAATCTGATATATGTCCTACATGTACCCAGACTCACTTTTTGACTATTCTAAAAGAAGTAATATGTGCTAAAAGAATATTTTATTACTCTCATCTCAGAACTTTTCAAAAGGAAGATTTATTTTTTGATAAAAGTATGGTGAAGATTTTATGAAATCTCTGTTACAATAAAGCAAATATGCGTATGTAAGGGGTCAACGTTCAAATCTCTAAAACGGTCTTTTTGATTGTCGAATGCATATTGGTTGATGGATTATTTTATATATAACACTTGTCTTAAAACATGCATCAGACAGGCCAACTGTGGTCTGCCAATATAAGGTACTTTTTTCAAGTATTTAGAAGCACACCAACCCATGACCTTGGGTCTGTACACCAGCCATATGTTCAAAGATATGCAACCAAGGCTATAGAAAAAGAAGAGAAAAATAATATCTTTTTCTAAAAAGAAAGCTTGGAACAAAGTATTGTTCATGTAAAGATTGACTCTAACATATACATTGCTATGAGATAACGATCAACCCAACGGCTATGAAAGAAGTCGACTATAAAAGAAAGCCATATAGAACTGTTACAAAAAGGCACTGGAGATACATACAACATACAAAAAGGTTTTTGAAGTGTGATCTGAGTGCTTATGTGAAAGAAAAAAAAACCAAGCCTCCAAAGAAGCTTTCATTCCAATCTTCTTCCTATTCAACGTGAAAAGCCTACTGAAGAAGATAAGTTCGAGGGAAAGATTTTAGCTCTCAACCATGCTTGCAAAGCTCAAGATCATTCACTTGCTTAGCATTGAAGGCCCAACTACAACAAGCTTCTTGCTGTTGATCTTTTCTATTTGTTGGGACAAATTTATTGTGCTCACTGTGTGCCTTATCTGTCTAGCTTTGTAGACATTTTTTCTCTGGCACAACTTCTCTATAGAAATAGAGGCGACCAACCAGAGATCTATATCAGGTGGGTTCCTCTTTGAAAGGAGAAGACCTTTTGTTTAGATGTATTGTCCACCCTTAAGTGAAGACCTGTCTGTACGGCAGCAGGTGTGGTGACCAGCTAGAGGTCGGTATCTGGTGTGTTTCCTTTTTTTTTTTTTGGTAAATGAATAATTTCTTTCTTTTTTTTGGTAAATATGTCATTAGAAAAATGTGCCAGCAAACTTGGTCACGCCCAATGCCCAAGGGATTTTATATAGAATTATGTTAGATTACATAAACATCGGGGCATACCCCTGGAGTATCTAGTTAAAACAGTCTAACAGAGGGCGTACTAGCTTTATCAAGAATAGCTGGGCCTTTACAGGAGGTAGGAAGGAGGTAGGTGTTCAGGTGTGGTGACTAGAAGGAGAAGACCTGGGTGTTCAGGTGTGGTGACTAGCCAAAGGTCGGTATCTGGTGTGTTTCCTCCTCAGAAGGAGAGAACTAGGTGTTCAGGTGTGGTGACTGACCATAGATCTGTATTTGGTGAGTTTCCTACTAGGTGATAGGAAAAGACTTGAGGTGATCAGATGGTTGTAGTACCAACTGGAGGTTGATATCCAGTGTTGTATCTGTGGTCTGTAGTTTCAACTGGGTAGTGGAAATCTCAAGTTGTTTTGACCATAGGGACTAGACGTAGGTATTGAGTGGATTGACACCAAACCAAGATAAACCTTGGTGTCGTGCTTACTTGGCAGTGTGACTTTTTATATCTTGCATGTTCATTTGCACACTTGGCATTCTTAGATCATCACTTATTCACTTGCTACATTTTCTCTAACCATTAATAAAACTTGTTTTTGTTCATATTTGCCTAGCATAAATTGATTACATTTGTCTAAATTAAATGATATAATAAACTATCACGATAAAAACCTATTCACCCCCCCCCCCCAGGTCTCTATAGCTTGGGCAACACTTGTCGACTCCGCCCGCACTGTGGAGGTTTGCCCTGCCAGTAACGGATCTTCCTAGTGACACATTAAGGCATGCAGAGCTATAGGCTGAGGGGATGTGGTGGTCCTGGTGGGGGATATTAATCAGGCACTCCATTTCAGAGTTGAGTAAGCTCAACAAGTTATGAAAGGTCTTGTGGAGGTCCATCATGGGTCCCTCTCTCCCTCTATCCCCCCCCCCCCCAGGTCTCTATAGCTTGGGCAACACTTGTCGACTCCGCCCGCACTGTGGAGGTTTGCCCTGCCAGTAACGGATCTTCCTAGTGACACATTAAGGCATGCAGAGCTATAGGCTGAGGGGATGTGGTGGTCTGGTGGGGGATATTAATCAGGCACTCCATTTCAGAGTTGAGTAAGCTCAACAAGTTATGAAAGGTCTTGTGGAGGTCCATCATGGGTCCCTCTCTCCCTCTATCCCCCCCCCCTCCCCAGGAGTAACCTACAACGGGGAGGTGGCCTTGCTAGAATCTACTCTGCTCAGTAGAAATTATGATGCAGACGACCATGGATGCCCATTGCGAGGGCATGGAGATCTACATGGGGTGGCGGGGTGGTGGGGTGGGGGGCCTAAGGGCACCAGCAATGAGTGTGGTGGGGGCTGGGGGCACTGGAGGGGTCTCCCCATCTAGTTTTGAGAGATAGACGAGAGAGAGAGAATGAATTAGAGAGACTACATTTGAAAAAAATATTACAAAATATTTTTTAGAGGGCAAGTTAGTGTTTTCCCTTTGTTAATTCAACTGTGGTTGAGTTAATAGATGGAATGAAACGACAGGGCCATATATGATGTTTTTTTTTTCGATTCGAGAGATATACATTCTCATAGTTGAATTTCAAAGGTATATCACTAAATATGAAACATTTCAAGGGTATATAGATAATTTTCCCCACAAATTTCATTAATATATTTGTTATAAGCTATCCAAAAATAGTTTTGTTATGAAGAGGAATAATTTTATAAATATTTTATAACCAGGTACCATCATCATCAGAGCCTTACCCCATTATTTTTGGTCGGCTACATAGATCCTTTTCTGCCAATTATTTCTATCACTTGCTATATTCATGTTTAAACTTAAGAAGTTCAAGTCATTTCTAATAACATCGCACGATCTCATTTTAGGCCTTCCCCTAACTCATTTACTAGCATCCACTAAGATTTGGTCACATATTTTAACCAGCGACGAGTTAGGGCAACGATACACGTGTCCAAACCACTCGTGTCTATTTTCTCTCGTTTTTCTATCAATTGGAGCTATTCCCAAGTCCTCACAAAAGCACTCATTCCTAATCTTATCTTTCTTAATCTTACCACACATCTATCCCAACACCTCTTATTACACACATTTTGTTAATGTGGTTTTTTTGCACTATCCAACACTCAGTACCATATAATAAAGAAGGCCTTAGAGCTATTCTATAAAACTTCTCTTTAAGTTTCACAGGTATATGACAATCGCAGAGGACTCCTAATGCACTTCTCCATTTTAACTAGTTTGCCTTAATCCTGTGTGTCACATTGTTGTAAATCTCCCCATTCTTTTGGATGATAGAACCTAAGTATCAAAAGCTACTACTCTTAGGAATGTTTTGTTCATCAATTTGAACCATATCTTCATGTAACACCCTCTCACTACTATAATTACAATGCATAAACTCTGACTTGCTCCTAATGATTTAAAACTTTTAGACTCTAAGGTATGTCTCCAACTTTCTAACTTAGCATTTAAACTAGCAATACTCTTGTCAATTGAGACAATATCATCTATAATAACATACACCAAGGGATATCATCATGCAATTGCTTTGTTACTTCATCTATAACTAGAGCAAAGAGATACAAATTTAGAGTAGAACCTTGATGCAAACTTATAGTGACTAAAAATTCATAAGTTTCTTTAGCAATAGTTCTCAAATTAGTAGTAGCATCCTCATACATATTCTAAATCAAGTCAACATATCCTTGGGAGACTCTCTTTGTTAATGTCCACCAAAAGTAAATCTCTCAGTACCCAATCATTCGTCTTCTCTAAATGAATAAAAAAATCATATATAAATTTCTTCTCATCTCTCTATACTTTTCCATTAACTGCCGTAATAAAAAAATAACTTCTATAGTAGATCTACTCGGCATAAAACTAAACTGATTTTTTGATACAATAGTGAATCATCGAATTCGATTCTCGATTACTTGTTCCCAAAGTTTCATAGTGTGACTAATAAGTTTAATTCCACGATAATTATTACAGCTTTGAATATCCCCTCTAGAAAGTGTTGCCCAGCTAGCAAGCCCAGAGGGGGGGTGAATGGGATTCTTTAAAATTTGATTATCTAAAACTTGTTCACAAAAACGTTCACACAACAAGCACTTCGATGATTGTTAGCGTTAGTGAAAAGTAAACAACAAACACAAAGCAAGCAATCACACTACACAAGATTTTATCCTGGTTCGTACCTCCTCTCCACAGGAGTCCTACATCCAGTCCCTGAGCAACAACTCAGGATTCTACTACCCAAGGGTACAGTCCCCCTCAAGGACAATTACACACCCAGCCGCAGCTGGTCTTCTCTTCACAACCCCAAGAGAAAATACAACACCTTGATCCCACCAGGTCTTCCTTCAACACGAAGGGAAACAACACCCTGGAATGTGTTCAATAAGACAAGCCCCTAGATCAAGCTTATAGAACAACGCTCAATCTGAAGCTAAGACTGAGAGGAAAGGTTCTACAATGAGGAGCACTCTCAGTACACAAAAGCTCTCAAGGCTACACCAGAATGCAGAGAGCTAAGAGCTACACAAAGCAAAAAGAGTGAAGCTTCGCTCTTTCAGATGCTCGCAGAAGATTGTAAAAGATTGTTGTAAGCGCTATCTTGTTCTGGCAACAGTCTTCTATATATGTTTTCCATTTGAAAATTGAACGTTGAAGTAACGGTTGTCTCTAAGTGCTGGTGTACGTTAACTGTATGGACTTCAACAGATCTTTACGTACCATGCAAAGAGGAGATCTTCCTCGATGTCCTTTTCTCTTCCATTTGTCCAACGTTGTATTGAGATGTTTTGCAGAGACCTGCACACATTAAATGCTAAACGTAGACAGCTAAGCTGTATCTTGTTGTCAGTCAATGTTAGAGTGAGAATACATCAAGATAGAAATTTCCATTCTGTCTTTCCAAAAAGATATTACATGCAGGAGCATAAGAATAGAAGATATCTGGACATGCATCGTGCAGAGAAATGTACGGTTGTATTTAATGCATGGATAACATAGAAATACACGGGATGACTTTGACTTGTCAAGATATTCAAATATCAAGTCGTTATAGCTCATGAAGTCGATATGAACATGACTTATAGAATCGTTGTGAATGAGTCATTGTTCATGTGAATCATTGCTCATTCGGAAAAAAATCGTTGTACGCATAAATCGTTATGCATTCATAACCAAATCGTTATGAGCAAGTCGTTATGAGCAAATCATTATAACCAAATCGTTATGAGCAAATCGTTATGAGCAAATCGTTATAACCAAGTCGTTATGAGCAAATTGTTATGACCAAATCGTTATGAGCAACGTTATAACCAAATCGTTATGAGCAATTGTTATGAGCAAATTGTTATAAGCAAATCGTTATAACCAAATCGTTATGAGCAAATCGTTATAACCAAATCATTATGAGAAATCATTATGAGCAAATCGTTATAACCAAATCGTTATGAGCAAATTGTTTATGAGCAAATCGTTATAACCAAATCGTTATGAGCAAATCGTTTAACCAAATCGTTGTAAGCAAATCGTTATGCTCACTTACGAAATCGTTGTGAGATTGAAATCGTTATACTCACTGAAGAAATCGTTGTGATATTGAAATCGTTATACTCACTTGTCGAATCGTTATGAGAGCAAATCATTATGCTCACTTACGAAATCGTTGTGAGATTGAATCGTTATACTCACTTGTCGAATCGTTATGAGAGCAAATCGTTATGCTCACTTACGAAATCGTTGTGAGATCTAAATTGATATGATCATCAAATCTCTAAGGCACAAAGTTGCTCTGTTGACTTATTGAATCGTTATGATGTCGAAGTTGTTATGCTCACTTAACGAATCGTTATGAGAGCAAATCATTATGAAATAGACTTCAATAGATTAGTGATGACTTATGAAATCGTTATAGAACCAAAAATCGATGTGGATGAGGAAATTGTTATGATTCTAAGGAAATCGTTGCAATAACTAGAAGTCGATGTGTACTTAGAATATTTCATGCTTTGAACTGTAAATGCTACAGGATGATAAATACTTACTGATTTTGCTTGTATTTCCTTGATTTATTTCCTGTGCTCAAATCTCATAGAAATTATGTTAGAGTAAACTTTATCACAGTTTTGTTAATCACCAAAATAGATATGTAATTTATTTAAATTACATTGGGGATAATCTGATCATCAATCTCCCCCTTTTTGGTGATGACAAAACATAGCAGCATAAACCAAGATTCTGAAATAAATCTAAATAAATGCAGAATAAAATATCATGAGAGATGTATTTCAGAAGTACTGTATTTCTCCCCCTTTTTGGCATTAAGCAAAAAGATATACTATGAGACAAAGAAGGAGAGTATATTGGATTACTCTGGAGGAGGTACAGAGAGGTAGACATCAGGAGACAAAAGAGAGGCATAATGGAAATGATTTCCCAAGCCTTAGATTCCTGCTCTTCAAAATAAAGACGAAATACTCCACAAGCAACAGAATAAGAAGGTCTCATGGTGAGAGCCATTCTCTGATGATGAAGAATCCGTTGCTCTTCCAAGAAGTCAGCATAGCGATTTTGTCAAAGGAATGTTTATACAAACTGACTTTTCCAAAACTGGCACAAGAAAGAAACTGATCAATAGATACTGGGTAGAAGAGTTGCTTCTGCTTCAGTTCTAGGCGCATGGCTACGTAGAGCTTGTATCTTTCAACCCATGATTGAAAGGGATCATTAACAAGGTGAATGGAGTTCATGTCTAGAAATTCAGCAGTTGAAACTGAAGGTTTATTTTCCCTGGCTTGAGAGACATTCAGATCATAAGTTGCTGAGCAGATAGGGAATAGAATCTGGCTCAATCTGAAGGATAGTCTTTCACACTCAGACAAGAGAGGGGCGAGGACATCAGCATTGACATGGCCCTGGTGATACTCTCTAAACAAAAATCTGTGAGAGGCAACCAGATGACCCTTCTGCACTTTGATTCTTCTCATGACTCTGGCAAAACGCTCAAAAATATTGAGCCAACAGCTGAATCCATGACCAGAGAATGAAGTGGGGGAAGAAGAACCGTATTAGGCAACTGGAGGGTGGCAAAGTCAACCTGGATAGCTTCAGTGTGAGCTGCAACTGACCCAAGATCTCTAATAGCCTGCTTGAACTGACCAAGCTGAACCTCAGGAAGATGATTAATATCTGTAGTTATTGAAATCTGATAGTGCATGATCATTTTGATTTCCTTCTGAATGAAAGGAGCACAGGTGTCCTTGTGAAGGATCTGGAACCACTCTGATAAAGTCAATGAATGATCCCGGGAGGAAACCTGGCTGATCGGGCAAAAGAAACTTATTGTATAAAGCTTTATGACTCCGAGCCCACTGCTCTTCAGTTTTGGCTTTGCTGGAGAGAAGATTTTTTATTTTTTGGACTTAGAGAGAGAAGTATAAGGCAAAATGACATTAAGATGATCGGTAAGGTTGAGATGAGGAAGGTTTATGATGGTAGCAAAAATACTTTCTGAAGGAATTCTCTATAGAGTGGTTTATTTTGTTGTCCACTGTTAGAGAAAACCAGAGGGGTGGATAACAAGGATTAGAAGAGATAGAGGAAGTGGAGGTTATTTTTCTTTTCTTAGGAGCAGGGCTGGAAGAGCCTGTCCTATGAACATGACTTCCAACCTTCAACACAGATTGGAGAACAACTTCTTCAAACTCATCCTTGATGTCCCTAAGATAGGGGGCATCAATCTGAGCACTCTCCGGAATAATAGTAATGAAGGAGGGAGGATAGAGGGATGAAGAAAGGAATGAGAAGTGGAGGAAGGTATAACAGCTGGTCCAGAAGAAGAGGGACCAGAGATGAGGAGGCTCCAGCTGATGAGGAGGCTGAAGGAGGAGGAGGAATGTGAGTGGTAGAGTCAGGGGATAGAGGGATTGTGAAGGAAATGGAGTAGGAGAAGAGATGGTTCTAAGTAGTGGTTGTTTGAAAGATGTAGGAGCTGGTGGTGCTATGGAGCATGAAGGTGGAGAAGGAGGGGCTGGTGTCTGAATGGGAGAAGGAGCTGGGGGCTCAGGAGCTACACTTTCTTCTTCTACCTGACATGATCAGCCTCAGTAACCATTGGCCCGGTTGGCCCTGACAGATCCTCAGCTGGCCCTGTTGGCCTAGATTCTACAGCTGCCACTTGTTCAACAACTACTGCCCTTGATGGCCCTGCAGGATCTTCCTCAACAATAGATGGCCCTGCAGGATATTCCTCAACAATAGATGGCCCTGAAGGCTCTGACACTTATGCAGAAACAGGCCCTGATGGCCTAGCAATCTCTTCTTCAGCTACCTCAGAGGGCTGAGGAGCAGGTGTGTGGGAGCAGGTGGTGTGGGAGCAGGAGTGCTGGTGCCCTTACCTCCTTTAAAATTTCTGATAATAAGTCTTCATGCTCCCTATTTATTTTTTTAACCACTTTACCGCATTCTTTACCATGCCCATATCTTTTGCTGCCGAGCTCTGGGTCATAAAAATAGAAGTAATATCTTATTGCACAGAGCAGAGTATCTCACCTTGGGCATCTAGCCTATCCATCACAGGTTTCAGATTAATGACAAATCTCTGCTGCGTGGTCCTCTGATGTGGTGTCTCTGTAAGGAGGGGGATCTCTGAAGCAACTCCTTTTCCCCTTCTCACTTGCCCTAGAAACGGGCTCCTCATGATCAACATGGTCATCTTGCTCATCTGAATCAGAGGAACTGGCTGTCACACCCTCTTGAAATTTATTCACTGGGGGGTTTTCAGTACTCTCCCCCTGAGGCTGACCTTCCTTTTAGTCAAATTCTCCCCTTCAACAGGAGCATTCTCCATAGGGATATCAGCTGGCACAGCTGCTTTTTGCTCCTTCTGGATAGGAGCGTCTCTCCCTGAACTCCAAAGTGGCTGATGCCACAACTTCACCTTCCGATCATCACAGACAGCTTGCTCCCCCTGAGTGGGAGTCTCTTCCAAAATAGAATCTCATTATGGCCTGGTGCCACATCCTCTCTGCCAGCATCTACAGTCACTTGTTCTTGCTCCCCCTGAGTGGGAGGGCGAACCTCAGAAGATTGCCCAACGGGTTCAATGAGCTCTGGAGGGATGTCCTCAATCCTGCTGCTACTGATATTAGCTGCTGCTGCTGCTCTGCCTCTACTGTTTGTGCTACTGCTGCTTCCACTGCTGGAGCTACCTCTTCTTGGACTTCTTGGGCTTCTCCAATAATGGCCTCACCCTCAGCCACTGAGGTCTTTGTCCATACTCCAGCAACCAGCGAAAACCACTCTTCATAAGATTTCTGGACCGAATGGCTTGGCCCATCTTTTCTGAAACTGCCCCGCTTAAATTGACACCAAAGTGCTGGAAAATCTTGTTTAATAAATGGGCATAGGTAGGGACACATTCAACTTACTCTTCTTGTCCCAAACCTGAGCATGTGCAAACTTCATTCTTTCCAAAATCACCTCTGCCAAGTTTATACTCTGATTTTGGATAGTCCAAAACATCATATTAGAGTCTGCCTTGGTACATGTAGAGAAGGTGGCACTCCTGGGAATCAATATCTGCATACTATAAAATGCAATAGACGGTTGAAAGCATTCAATTGTTGATGTCTATTTTTCCATCCTTCAGTTTGTATTCGGGACCAACAATCCCTAATCCCTTCGCCTGAGTCAACAGTGTGTACTCCACTGTGACCGGTGGTACAAACACCAAACAACACTGCCAAAGATCATAAGTGATCCTAATCTGGGTTCCCTTGACAGTGGATGTCAAGGACCCATCCTCCTCAGACTTCAAGCAAACATAGAAAGCTTTGACCAAATCTAGATAACTCACCTCAGATAGGGTTGCCAACTTCGTCCAGTTCATCCTTTCCATGGCTGCGACTATGCTGTGCATTGATCGCGCGACATAGTTGATTGTGCATTTCGTTGTCCAGAGTTCCTCGCACAAGTCAATATGCGCACTTCCTCTAAACTGTCTCACAAAAATAAAATTGCAAAGATGAACTCTACAGTAGTGAGCACAGGTCATATCCACGGAGAGGCCGAATAGAATCTGACTGAAACTACTTTGATTTGAAAACACTTTTCACCAAATAACATTGCATTAAAAGTAAGTCTGTAAACAACATCAATTAAATTTCTCACAACTCGATAGATCAAACATAATGAAGAACGAGTTGAATTGAATTCAAGAAACTTTGTATCACTGTACCCTCTCAATTGAGGGATCGAGCCGGTAGACAGAAATCTAAACTAGAAACCACGAACTTCTAATTCTGAAATGATTCGAAAAGATGACAAAACACGAATTCTCAAAAGAACACTATCAACTCAATGTACCCCTACGGCTCAGGGGATCAGATAGAAAATAAGAACAAGAATCTACAATACTACTCAAATAAGCATCATCAAGTCTGAAATCTTAATGCATTAAACTGAACTACAAGTCTTGTTGATTGATCAAATTAGCATCATATCTACTGAGGGCAATACAAACTGTAAGCATGCAATATACCCTCACAGTTCGAGGATGAAGAACAAGTCAAATAATGAGATATCACTTGCAATATCAAACTTCCGATCTGTACAGAGAAGAGAAGAACACTAATCGAATAGAAATCTCCAAGAATAAAAACAGAAGAGGAATCAAACTATCTGATCTCTCAAATGTTAATTGCTCTCGCTAACTCTGAAAGCTCCACAACACACCAACCAGAATCACAGAAGACGGATCCCCTCGCTTCCCCTTCTAGCAGCAAGAAGAAGCCCACAAAATTGCAGTCGCCTTCCAGATGAACAGAGGAAATCGCCTGGATCGTCCTTCTCCCCTCACAGATGCTGAAAAACTCACAAATACCGAACTACACAGATCTGCACAGAAGAAAACCCAAACATCTCCAACAATGCTGAACATAAACGAAAACAAACTCACTCCTCCGGAAGAACAGAACAAGAGTAGAACCATCTCTAAAATCCCAAAAAAAAATACAACAGAAGTAGAAAATACAAATAGCACTAGATTGAACTCTAAACACAGAAGAAAAAAAAAATAGAGAATTAAACTCCCAACCCACAATCGAACCAGAAAAAAGAAACCCAGAATTGCAAATCCTAAAACCCCTCTGGAATTCTCACAGTACCGAACTAAAGAAGAACAGAAGAATAATCCACAATAACCGGAAATAGAACTATTTGATCTCCTTCCCAACAATCCTCACATTTCGTCTCCCTCACTGCACTATGGAAGAACAGAGAAATACAGGAAAGAAAATGGAAACTAAAAAAATTCTAAGCATCGAACCAGAGCCCCGGAGATGAGGACCTCGGGTCCTTTTATAGATGCCCGGGCGCCTCCATCACGCCCAGGAGACCGCCACGCCAGCATCTGCCTCATCTGCTCTGCCCCAGCTCAGCAGGCCGCCGCCACCTCAGCATCGTGCCCAGCCTCCATCGCGCGAGCGCACCGCCTCTGCACGCACAAGCTCCGCCCAGGTCTCCTTCCCGCCCAAATCACCATCGCACAGCAGATCTGCCTTGGGCAGCTCAGCAGGCCGCCCCAGCTTTATGCGCGCCCACACCTCCTCAGGCGCTTCACCTTAGCTGGCCACCTCAGCACAGCCCCGCGCCCAGATCTGGCCGCGCACACCTCACGGCCACGCCCAGCCACTTGCACATCTGCTCTGCCTCCATCAGGCCACATCCGCATGAGAACGCCCAGGTCCGGACCCTGGTCCGCCCAGCTTCAGAAGCACTCCGCCTGGGCTCAGCTTCACCATCGCCTCCCACCTTAGCCGCTCCAACACACCCCGAACCAGGCGCACCCAGCCCAGCCGCCTTCATGTCCATCGCCTCCCACCTTAGCCGCTCCAGCACAGATCTGGGCACCGGCCGCACTGCACCTCCTCGCCATCTTCACACGGCCTGATCGCCCTGGTCTCAGCACGAGCCCTCCGCCAGATGCAGCACACCCATCTCCATCCGCCAGATGGAGATCCGGCCGCCCAAGCTCCCTGCATCGCATGGGCGCCCTAGCCAGCGCTCCTGCATCCGCCGCAGCTGCTCTCCTCAGCAGCAGATCACCTCTGCACCTGCTTGCTCTGCTGGCCGCCTAAGCCCAACACTTCCCAGCGCCCTGGCCTTTAGCAGCTTCCCCCCCACGACCAGCCACCCTGGCCTCTTCCAGCTTCTTCGTGAAGCTTCCAATGGATGAGGCAGAAGACTATAATAAAATGGGGAAAATGGTTAGATTAATATTGACTTTTTTAAAAAATGGTTAAATGGTATGGGGGTTGTGGCATCATATGATAAAAGTGGGGTGTTAAAAGTGTTTTATTTATTTATTAGGTTGGGGTATGATTGTAGTGGGTGAGGTATACTATTATTTATTTAATGAGAGGGAGTGGGTTATGTATTAAAACTTATTAAAATTTGATTTATTTACAACTACTATTTACAAGAATTGAAAGATGTTTAAAAAAATTATTTATGTACAATGTACTTATAAAAAGTGAGAACACTTTATCCAAAAAGTATTAACAACATTCAATGAAAATCTAACTATATATTTCTAACTAAAATGTTCAAAAATTTTTTTGTGAACGAAATGAAATGTAAAATCAAATTGCGCATTATTTATGGACAAAGATGTCTAAAATCAACTATGTGTATGAGATTTAACGCAAAAATTTATGTAGTTATCACTCCCCCCTACTTAAACATTGCTAGTCCCTTAGCAATGAAAATTATTCCAAATGTAGGACTAGAAGATGTAATATCTCATGCTAACCAGCCATCATGTAAAAGATTAATGTAGAGATATGTCTTTCCTAATTGTAAAGGCTTATGGCAAGAAATTAGTGCACAAATGGTAGCTCACTTAAGAGTTCACATCAGCCCTTCTGAAGCTCCTCTGCCTCAGCTAGTAATTGAGATTAGATTAATTCGAGGGAGAAGAAAAGAATTGTGGAATAAGATCCTTGCTCAGTCAGATCGGGTTGTTTCTCTCAGTTCCATTCTGCTCATCTTCCTTGATGATTATTTCTCTGATTTGGAGACTTTTGTCCCTTTATTTGCACTTTGTGCACTCAGATTTTTTTCTTTTCATCCATAATGCTGCACAACCCATCACTTTTCAAGAGTAGCGAGTCCAACTTTACTCAGATCCGGGCATTTTTCATGGATATATTTCTTTTACTTTTGCATTTTTGCATTTTGCTTTGCTTCTCTTTTCTTTCCTCTTTTTCGGAATGATGAACAGTCAGGTTCCTTGATCACATTCCTTCACTTCTTTGCAGTTTACTTAGGGGAGGGGAGAAAACCAATCGCCTCTCTCCTACTAGCCTTGACAAAATTGCTACATTCGGGTTCGGCTAGTCTAAGTGGCTGTGTAGTGTGTGTATGAAAACTTCTTGCCATAAATCCTTACATAAGGTAGACAAGAGGTACATGTAATCATTTACTAGATGCTATCTAACATGGATGTTTGCAAAGGAGTGTGACAACTACAAAATTTTAATGGTTAAAGATCAGACACATAGTCTGCGTAGCGCAATGCCACACATTTTTATTCAAAGATGAAACATTGTGAAATTTTTATTTGCATATACAAGCTCAAGAAAGAAAATGAAACAATGGTGGGGATTATGAATGCATGCTTATTCTACCTATCCCCCCTCTTATTTGCAAGAAAAGAAAGTAAGACAGAGAATTACCTGATGAAAGAAATCTGTACACTTGGGTTGCCTCCCAAAAGCGCTAAGTTTATCGTCTTCAGCCAGACGCAATTAGACTTCACTTGGCTCATCTAGCTTGGTAGACTCAACTTTCAAGGAAGGCGGGTTTTCAAAAAAATGCTTTAACCTCTGCCCATTAACAGTGGACGATTGTCCAGTTTTAGGATCAAGAATAACGACAGCGCCATTGTCATAGACTTTGACAACCATGTAAGGCCCATCCACCGGGACTTCAATTTTCCCGGAAAAAGACGAAGCCGAGAATTAAATAGCCAGACTTTATCATGCACTTGAAAAGTTTTTCTATGAATGTGTTTGTCATGGAATGCTTTGGCCTTGGCTTTATAGATCTTGGAACTTTCTTAGGCCTCATTTCTGAGCTCTTCTAGCTCATTCAGATGAAGGGTCCTTTGTTGACCAGCTTGGGCTAAGTCAAGATTGACTTGTTTAATAGCCCAATAGGCTCTATGCTCAAGTTCGACCGGCAAATGACATGATTTTCCAAAGACAAGCCGGTAAGGGGACATTCCAATGGGAGTTTTGAAAGCGGTTCGGTAGGCCACAATGCATCATCTAACCTTTCTGACCAGTCTTTCCTATCAGGCCTAACCGACTTTTGAAGAATGTTTTTAATCTCCCTGTTTGATACTTCCACTTGGCCACTAGTTTGGGGATGGTAAGGTGTTGCTAGCTTATGGTGATCCCATACTTCTTTAGGAGGGTCCTAAATTGGGTGTTAATGAAATGAGATCCTCCATCACTAATGATTGCTTTGGGCCACCCAAATCTAGAAAAGATGTTTTTCTGAACAAATTTGATGACCACCTTGTGATCATTGGTCTTTGTGGCTATGGCTTCTATCCATTTGGACACATAGTCAACAGCAACTAGAATGTATGTGTATCCAAAGGATGGTGGAAAAGGTCCCATAAAGTCTATCCCCCAACATCAAAAATCTCTACAACCAAAATGGGGTTAAGAGGCATCATGTCCTTTTTAGAAATGTTTCCCATGGTTTGACATCTAGGACAGGCCTTACAAAATTGGTGGGTATCCTTAAACAATGTGGGCCAATAGAAACCAGAGTCTAAGGCCTTAGCAGCGGTCTTCTTTCCTGAAAAGTGTCCTCCACAGCGAGAGAATGACAAAACTTGAGGACACTTTGATGCTCACTCTCAGGGACACATCTTCTTATCACTTGGTCTGGTCCTATGAAAAATAGCTCCGGGTCCTCCCAAATAAAGTACTTGTCTCTAGCAAAGAATCTCTCTCTCTCATTTTTGGTCCAATCTCCAGGTACTCGTCCAATGGCTTTGTAGTTCACAATGTGTGCGTACCATGGAGATAAAATGTTGGAGACAGCTAAAATGTGCTCATCCGGGAAAGCATCTCTAATGGGCATAGAGTCCGGGGCAACTATTCTAGACAAGTGGTCAGCTACCACATTCTTGGATCCTTTCTTATCATGAATTTCCAAATCAAACTCTTGTAACAATAGAATCCATCTGATCAATCTAGGCTTGGCATCCTTTTTGGCAAGCAAATGCCTCAAGGCAGCATGGTCAGTGAAAACAATTATTTTGGCTCCTAAGAGATAAGATCTGAATTTCTCTAAGGCAAAAACAACAGCTAGGAGCTCTTTTCAGTGGTTGTGTATCGAATCTGAGCATCATTCAATGTTCTGCTTGCATAATAAATCACCACAGATCCTTTATCAGTTTTCTGGCCCAAAATGGCACCTACTGCATAATCTGAAGCATCGCACATTATCTCAAATGGTAATGACCAATCTGGAGATTGTAGAATTGGAGCTCTGGTCAAAATGTCTTTTAATTCCTCAAAGGCTTTATGACAAGCTTCATCAAAAATGAATGGAGTGTCTTTTAACAAAGAAGTTAATGGCCTTGCAATTTTGGAAAAATCTTTGATGAACCTCCTATAGAATCCGGCATGACCAAGGAAGGATCGAATTTGTTTGATAGAATTGGGAGGAGGTAATTCAGAAATGAGATTTACCTTGGCTTTATCTACCTCTATCCCTCTCCCTGAAACAATATGCCCTAAGACAATTCCCTCCTTAACCATGAAGTGGCTCTTTTCCCAACTTAAGACAAGATTGGCATTAATGCATCTTTTGAGCACTTCAGTCAAATGGTCGAGGCACGAATCAAAGTCATTTCCAAACACAGAGAAATCGTCCATGAAGACTTCTAAGTAATCCCCAACCATGTCTGAGAAAATAGACAACATGCAACGTTGAAAAGTTGCAGGGGCATTGCACAGCCCGAATGGCATGCGTCTAAAGGCAAAGGTTCCAATGGACATGTGAAAGTGGTCTTTCTTGGTCATCGGGGTGAATAGCCACTTGGTTATACCCTGAGTATCCATCAAGGAAACAAAAGAATTTTTGGCCTGCCAGTTTCTCTAAGATTTGGTCAATGAAAGGTAAGGGGAATGGTCTTTCTTGGTCATTGCATTCAGTTTACGATAGTCAATGCACACTCTCCATCCTGTAGCCAGCCTAGTGGGAATGAGCTCACCCTTTTCAGTTTGAATCACGGTTAGTCCAGACTTTTTAGGCACAACTTGAGTTGGACTAACCCACTGGCTATCAGAGATGGGGTAAATAAATTCTGCATCCAGCCATTTGACAATTTCCTTCTTAACAACTTCTTTCATGTTGGGATTAAGTCTTCTTTGTATTTCGATTAAACTTTTGGCATTCTCTTCTAAGTAGATGCGATGTGTGCAAACTGAAGGATTTATCCCTCTCAGATCATCTATTGTCCAACCTATAGCTCTCCTATGACTCTTCAAAATATCAATCAATTTCCTTTCCTGCCCTTCCTCAAGATCACTAGCGATTATGATGGGCCATGTCTCATTCTCTCCTAAAAAGATGTACTTTAAATTCGCAGGGAGTGGTTTTAGCTCAACCTTAGGAGGTTCTGGATGATTGGAATGAAGATTAAAGCAAAAGCCCTCAAGAAATTTCTCACGGGAAAAAGTAAAAGCTTTGAAATCGCGCGAGGTGGATGTCGGTGTCGAAAGGGTTATCGCCTCAGGCAAGTCGAAAGAGATGAAGGCGGGATGTGAATCGTTGCAACACAAATTTTAGAATATATAGAATAAAGATAAAGCGACTTTCGAGGTGCTGACGCCATAAAGGCAAAAAGCGACAAACAGACATGATTTCGAGATGAATCAAGGGCTTTAAAATAAGCTAACCGTCTTAAAGGAATAAGAGACAAGAAATATTGAAAAGAAATTTTGCTTAACTACAGAGGGAAAAATAAATGATATTCTAAAATATGTTGTTATTTCAGTTATTTACAGATAAGTCTTTCACAAATTGCACATGCCTAATTCCCTTCTAAGAGAAGTAAATCTCTCTTCAGGTATAGTCTTTGTGAAGATATCTGCTAACTGATTATTTGTATCAATAAAAGAAATGTCTATATTACCATTAGCTACATGATCACGAATGAAATGATATCTAACCTCAATGTGTTTAGTCCTTGAATGCTGAACTGGATTCTTGGTTAGATTTATCGCACTGGTGTTGTCGCACAGCAGGGGAATTGTCTTGATATGAAGTCCATAATCCTCAAGTTGTTGCTTAATCCACAATAGTTGTGTACAACAGCTTCCATCAGCCACGTACTCAGCTTCAGCTGTGGATAGTGCTACTAAATTTTGCTTCTTTGAAGACCATGATATCAGACATCCTGCAAGAAATTGACAACAACCACTGATGCTTTTTCTATATATTTTGCATCCAGCGTAATCAGCATCAGAGTACCCTACTAAACTAATTTCACATGATTTGGGATACCATAGACCTAGATCATGAGTTCTAGCTAAATATCTAAAGATTCTTTTAACAGAAATTAAGTGAGACTCTCTAGGATCTGCCTGATACCTAGCACACATGCATACACTAAAAACAATATCAGGTCTACTTGTAGTTAAATAGAGTAATGAACCTATCATACCTCTATAAAGCTTCTGATCTACTTTCTTACCATCTTTATCATTATCTAACCTAGTTGATGTGCTCATTGGTGTTGACAGTGGCTTGGCATTTTCAAAACCAAATTTCTTTAATAGCTCTTTGATATACTTGACTTGACAAATGTGTGACCCTTCTTTTCCTTGTTTGATTGTAATCCGAGGAAGTAGTTGAGCTCCCCCATCATGCTCATTTCGAATTCTCCCTACATAAGCTTCACAAAATACTTGCAAAGGGATTCGTCAGTAGAACCAAATATTATATCATCTACATAAATTTGTACAAACAATATATGTTTGACTTTAGACTTAACAAATAATGTACTATCTACTTGACCTCTAATAAAACCATGGTTCAATAGAAATGCACTTAAACGTTTGTACCATGCTCTTTGTGCTTGTTTCAAACCATATAAAGCTTTATGCAATTTAAATACATGATCAGGAAAATCGATATCATCAAAACTGGAGGTTGTTCTACATAAACTTCCTCCTTTATGTAACCGTTTAGAAAAGCTGATTTAACATCTATTTGAAACAGTTTTAAACCTAATGCAGATGCATATGCAAGTAAGATTCTTATAGACTCAAGTCTAGCTACTGGTGCATAGGTTTCATCAAAATCTATGCCTTCCTCTTGGGAATAACCTTGAGCTACCAGTCTGGCCTTGTTTCTTGTGATCGCACCAGCTTCATCTAATTTGTTTCTGAACACCTATTTGGTGCCAATCACTGGATGATCTGATGGTCTAGGAACAAGTGACCATACATGGTTTCTCTTGAACTGGTTAAGTTCATCTTGCATGGCTAATATCCAAGATTCATCAGTGAGAGCTTCATTGACTGTCTTAGGCTCTATTTGTGAAACAAAAGCTAGATAGTCACAAGGAATTACATTACCTCTGGTTCTTACCCCAACCGACGGATCACCAATGATATTGTCTAGAGGGTGATCTTTCTTATACCTCCATTCTTTTGAAGATTATCATGAGATTTGTTTTTGTTGCAGGTCTTACAAAGGTGGATCTTCCTTGTCCTCAATGGATGTATCTTTTAATTTCTTGGACAATTTTTCTGCATCATCAATATCACTATCTTCTTCCTCTTTCAAGGAAGGGTTAGTTTTATCAAAAATAATATGCACTGACTGTTCAATTAATAAGTTTATTTGTTAAATACTCTATATCTTTGGGTTGGAAGCATACCCCATGAATATACCTTCATCTGATTTTGCATCTAGCTTACCAATGTCCCTTTTGCCGTTGTTGTGGATGAAGCATGGACATCCAAATGTCCTGAAATGACTGATCTTCGGCTTTTTCTCTTTGAATAGCTCATATGAAGTCTTCTTCAAGATTGGCCTAATCATAACTCGTTGATAATATAACATGCTGTGTTGACTGCTTCGGCCCAAAAATATCTTGGCAAATCATATTTTGATAGCATTGTCCTTGCCATGTCCAATAGGGTTCTATTCTTCCTCTCAGCAACTCCATTTTTTGTGGTGTCCTTGGTGCGGAGAAGTTGTGCTCTATCCCTTGATCATCACAGAACTTGGCAAATTTCTCATTCTGAAATTCTCCTCCATGGTCTGATCGAATACCAATAATACTGTGTTTTTTATCTTTCTGTACTTTCTTGCTAAAGCTGACAAAGCTGTCGAATGTATTATCTTTATGCTCCAAGAAAGATACTCATGTAAATATGGAGAAATCGTCTACTATAACAAAACCAAAATTCTTTCCTCCAAGACTTGTGGTTCTCATTGGCCCAAATAAATCCATTTGTAGAAGTTCTAAGGGCTTAGAGGTTGTTACCACAGTCTTTGACTTGAAGGATGACTTGGTGTGCTTTCCTTTTGCACATGGCCCACAGACACCATCCATTCTTGTTCTTACTTTGGGTAGGCCTTCCACCAAGCTTCTCTTGATTAATTTTCTCATGCCATCCAGACTGCAATGGCCTAATCTTCGGTGCCACAGTTCAGTTGACTGCTCTTTACTTGCTGCCAAACATATGTCCTGATCCTTTAATTCTTCTAGATAGAATACATACAGGTTCTTTTATCTGTTAGCTTCAAAGATGACTGCACCATCCTTCATAATGCTGCACTTTGACTCTTGAAATCTGATCTGATGTCCTTTATCGCACAGCTGGCTGATACTGATGAGGTTGTATCTCAGTCCTTTGACACATAACACATCTTCAATAATTGTTTTGTCTTTGCTACCTACTGATCCACTGCCTATCACAGTCCCTTTTCCATTATCTCCATAGGTGACTGTGCCTTCCTCAGCTTTGAGATGAGAAAATAGCTTCCTATTTCCTGACATGTGCCTTGAGCATCCGCTATCTAAATACCACTTGGATGCTCGAAGGTTTACCTGCAGTAAAAACACTAAACTTTAGGTACCCAAGTTCTTTTGGGTTCTGGTTGGTTAGTATCATCAATTTTCCTTTTAATTATCCATTTTTGGTGTTTATTTGGACATGTCATTTTAATGTGACCTAACTTGTTACAATGGCTGCAGCAAGACATTTTAGTTATCATTTCAGCTGGAATGTATTTGAAATTTGATTTATATGATGTGTCTCGTTCAGGTACAAATTTAGGAGTTAGATATATTTTAGGATATACTACTGTTTCCTCATTATCGGGAGGATTATAGCCTAACCCATGTTTCTTTTTACCTGATCGTCTAGCACCTTTTAATATTAAAGTTGTTTTGCCGTTAGTAAATTTTTCAGTGTGCTTGACAATTTTTTTTTCTGCTGTTAAATCATTGACTTCTTGTCTTAATTTAGTCATAGTTTCTTGGTTTCTAGACTTGCTATTGTTCGTTTTATTTTTCAAATCTTCACATAACAATTCATTTCTTCTTTTTAGTTCCGTAATTTATTTTCCATTTGCTCATTTTCAGATTTTAAGTCTGAATTAGTATTTTCTAAGCATGCAAGTTTTTCTTATTGGCTTTTAGTGATTTACATACTTCTTTATATTTACAGTATAGTTCATTAAAGGCTTCTTCTAAGTTGTCAAAATCAGATTCATTACATGAAGAGAAAGATGAGTCTGATGTTACCTTGTCGTCGACGTTGGACATGAATGCCAGGTTGGCTTCTTCTTCTTCTTCATTGCTTGAGCTTGACTCACTGTCCGAGTCACTGCTGTTATCCCACGCTACTGCCATGGCTTTCTTCTTAAATCTTCTGGGTTTTCTAGAACTGTCTTTCTTTTTGAACTCATTTTCTTGAGCTTTGGACAATCTGCCTTGATGTGTCCGGGCTTCTTGCATTCATAGCAGATTGGTTCATTTTTCTTTGAATCTTTGACTTCAGACCTTTTGAAGTCTTTCCCTTTCTTGAAGTATCTTCTCCCGGATGATACTTTTTTTTCTTAGCTAACATTCATTGTAATCTTCTGGACAGCAATGCTTCTTCATCTTCACTGCTGTTCATGCTTTCTTGGATGTATGAGCCTTCTTCTGATTCGTCTTCTTCTGCCTTGAGTGCGTTGGAGTGCTTCTTTCTGCTAGAAGATTCTCCCAACCTTTCCATATTTATCTATGGGCCGTGAGGGACCTAATGAGCTTCTCTAATGACATTATCTTCAAGTCATTAGCCTCTTCTATTACTGTAACTTTTGGTGTCCATGAGGCAGGTAGGGATCTGAGTATCTTCCTCACCATGTCTCCCATCTAATATGTCTTACCCAGACCAGCTAACCCATTTGTGATATCGGTGAATCTGCTGTACATCTGAGTAATGGATTCTCCTTGCTGCATCTGGAACCTCTCGTATTGTGTTACCAGAATGTCGATTCTGGGTTTCTTAACCTTGTCAGTACCTTCATATGTGATCCTTAGCTTTTCCCACATTTCATAGCGGATTTGCAGGCTGATATGCGGTTGAATTCCTTTTTGCTAAGGGCACAACATAGGATACTCTTGGCCGTGCAGTTCAAAGAAATCTTCTTCTTGTCATCTTCCATCCATTTATCCTTTTCGTTTGTCACCAGGAGATCTCCTTCTTCAACTATTGACCAGATCTGATAGTCAAGACCTTGTAGAAAGAACTCCATCCTTGTTTTCCAATATGTGTAGTCTTCACCATCGAACAGTGTGGCCTGTTTACTGACTGACCTTCAAAGTGACTTGGGCTGCCATTTGATCTTTTCTCTTCAGATCGTTGGATCTTCTTCTTTGTCGAAGAGACTAGCTTTGATACCACTTGTTGCCCAGCTAGCAAGCCCAGAGGGGGCGTGAATGAGATTCTTTAAAATTTGATTATCTAAAACTTGTTCACAAAAACGTTCACACAACAAGCACTTCGATGATTGTTAGCGTTCGTGAAAAGTAAACAACAAACACAAAGCAAGCAATCACACTACACAAGATTTTATCCTGGTTCGGACCTCCTCTCCACAGGAGTCCTACGTCCAGTCCTTGAGCAACAACTCAAGATTCTACTACCCAAGGGTACAGTCCCCCTCAAGGACACTTACACACCCAGCCGCAGCTGGTCTTCTCTTCACAACCCGAAGAGGAAATACAACACCCTGGATCCCACCAGGTCTTCCTTCAACACGAAGGGAAACAAACACCCTGGAATGTGTTCAAGAAGACAAGCCCCTAGATCAAGCTTATAGAACAACGCTTAATCTGAAGCTAAGACTGAGAGGAAAGGTTCTACAATGAGGAGCACTCTCAGTACACAAAAGCTCTCAAGGCTAACACCAAGAATGCAGAGAGCTAAGAGCTACACAAAGCAAAAAGAGTGAAGCTTCTCTCTTTCAGATGCTCGTAGAAGATTGTAAAAGATTGTTGTAAGCGCTATCTTGTTCTGGAGCAACAGTCTTCTATATATGTTTTCCATTTGAAAATTGAACGTCGAAGTAACTGTTGTCTCTAAGTGCAGGTGTACGTTAGACTGTATGGACTTCAACAGATCTTTACGTACCATGCAAAGAGGAGATCTTCCTCGATGTCCTTTTCTCTTCCATTTGTCCAACGTTGTATTGAGATGTGCTTGCAGAGACCTGCACACATTAAATGCTAAAACGTAGACAGCTAAGCTGTCTCTTGTTGTCAGTCAACGTTAGAGAGAGAATACATCAAGATAGAAATTTCCATTCTGTCTTTCCAAAAAGATATTACATGTAGGAGCAAAAGAATAGAACATATCTGAACATGCATCGTGCAGAGAAATGTACGGTTGTATTTAATGCATGGATAACATAGAAATACGTGGGATGACTTTGACTTGTCAAGATATTCAAATATCAAGTCGTTATAGCTCATGAAGTCGATATGAACATGACTATAGAATCGTTGTGAATGAGTCATTGTTCATGTGAATCGTTGCTCATTCGGAAACAAATCATTGTACGCATAAATTGTTATGCATTCATAACCAATCGTTATAAGCAAGTCATTATGAGCAAATCGTTATAACCAAATCATTATGAGTAAATCGTTATGAGCAAATCGTTATAACCAAGTCGTTATGAGCAAATCGTTATGACCAAATCGTTATGAGCAAATCGTTATAACCAAATCGTTATGAGCAAATCGTTATGAGCAAATTGTTATAACCAAATTGTTATAACCAAATCGTTATGAGCAAATCGTTATAACCAAATCGTTATGAGCAAATCGTTATGAGCAAATTGTTATAACCAAATCGTTATGAGCAAATCGTTATGAGCAAATCGTTATAACCAAATCGTTATGAGCAAATCGTTATAACCAAATCGTTGTAAGCAAATCGTTATGCTCACTTACAAAATCGTTGTGAGATTGAAATCGTTATACTCACTGACGAAATCGTTGTGAGATTGAAATCGTTATACTCACTTGTCGAATCGTTATGAGAGCAAATAGTATGCTCATTTACGAAATCGTTGTGAGATTGAAATCGATATGATCATCAAATCGCTAAGGCACAAAGTTGCTCTGTTGACTTATTGAATCGTTATGATGTCGAAGTCGTTATGCTCACTTAACGAATCGTTATGAGAGCAAATCATTATGAAATAGACTTCGATAGAATAGCGATGACTTATGAAATCGTTATAGAACCAAAAATCGATGTGGATGAAGAAATTGTTATGATTTTAAGGAAATCGTTGCAATAACTAGTAAGTCGATGTGTACTTAGAATATTTCATGCTTTGAACTGTAAATGCTACAGGATGATAAATACTTACTGATTTTTCTTGTATTTCCTTGATTTATTTCCTGTGCTCAAATCTCATAGAAATTATGTTAGAGTAAACTTTATCATAATTTTGTTAATCACCAAAATAGATATGTAATTTATTTAAATTACATTAGGGATAATCTGATCATCAGAAAGGAACCACAACACTTTTTCTCCATTCTTCTGGGATCCTCTATTCCTTCAAAATTTTATTGAAAAGTTTAGTTGGCCACTTAATACCAATATCTCCCAAGCTTTTCCACACTTCAATGTGTAACATTGTGATCGTTCGAATTTGGTTTACTGGGTTTAGAGTGTAATGTGGTGTTGGTTTGGTGCCTATGCTCATTTGAGGGCTGAGTGGGGGCCATTTCTTTGGCCTTGACACTCTGCATGCTATCGTAGCCTATGTGGTTGACGCGTTCATGTAGCATCTACCAAGGCTGATGTGATAACAGGAGGTGATTGGTTGTCACGTTGCATTTGGTTGATGCGTTAATGTGGCGTCCTGTTGCTTTGATGCCTTAAACTTCTAATTGGTTTGTAGAATTTTGTCGCTCAAATGCGTTAAGGTTCTGATTGGTGCTATCGCGGTCTGTCCTTTGGACGCGATAGTATGGCGTCCTCTGGGTTTGACGCGTTGGCGTTACTAATTGACTTTTAGTTCTGTTTCACGGACCGAATAGAGGTGAGATCTATTTCAGGTTGGGGAGCTGTTGCTCTGGCAATATAGAGGCAATTTGGGTGGTCTTGGATGCATTTGAGCGTGGTCTTGGCAAGGAGGAGGTGGCCGGATGACGTGAAGGCCCCAACGGGTCATTCCTCGTTCCTTGGTAGGGGACTTCTCACTTTTTTTTCGCGTTTCTTGTTTCAATTCCAATGGATGGTGGTTTGTGAGCATGAACGGCTTATGAAGCATGTTTGGATGTTCTTTCAAACTAGAATGTATGTGTAAGTGTTTTAGTGGTTTGGATGTGTGGATGGATGCCTAGATCGTGGGCTTGAGGGTCAGTGGTGTGGTTTAGGCCCTAGTAGCTGAGTTGTGAGCCTGTTTGGCCATTTCAGAGGTGCTCTATGTGAGACCTACTAGATTGGCATCCTTTTTTTGATCGCATCGTATCGCTATGACGAGTTAAGTGTGCTGCTGCGTCTCTTATGTATGATGCGTTAGTATCGTGTCATGGTTCTCAAACGCATTAGCTTTTTGTGCGTTGTGGTTTGTGTGGCGCGTTGGTATCGCGTCACTCTTGGCAGACGCGTTAGTTATGTTGTCGTGTCCTTCCCTGTTGACACGTTTGTGTGGCATAATGTCCTTTGGATGTGATAGCTTCTTGTCGCCGCCCTATGACCAGATGTGATAGTGAGACTCCGATTGGTGTGTATAACAGTGGTTCTGATTGGTAACTGTGGTAAGGGTATTTGTGTTGTATGTTTTTCTATTAGATATTTATTAGTTATTAGTTTACTTGTAGTGCGGTACTCTAGGACTTGGGCTAGATCCTTTGGGTCACTTATACCTCAGGTGTGGATCTAACGATAAATATATATATATATATATATATGGTTCAAGTGATGGAATTAATGTTTAATGAAGGTTTAATGAGTATTGTGGAAGGTTGTGGTTTATCGAGTTTAGTGGTTCGTCGCTTATTTCTGAATACCTCTCTAGTCAGATATCTCAGGATCTTTGTGAACCAGGCATGGTGTTGTTCAGAGTTTGTTCTAGTATTGTGTCTACTGTTCAGGTCTTAGTGGTCTTCCTGGACACCCCACTCTTTTGTGTTTGTTGAGTAGGAGGGAAGACTGCATTGAGGCAGCGACTCACGGTGTGGGAGTGTGATCGCTCATAGCATGCTCATGGTTGGGGGGGGGGGGACACCAGTAGACGTACTGGTCCCAACTAGTCTAGTTTTCCACTGCCTCTCTCTAGAGAGTCCGAAATCCCTAGTGTGCTAGGTGTGGGTCTACAGCTGGTGTCTATAGTGTGATGTTGTTTGGTCTCCACAGTTTGTTGGCACTTGTAGAGGTGGAGCCACAGTTAGACCGTTTGTTTGTGGCCGCGAGATTGGGAGTGCTTTCATGTAGTTTCTTGTCCGGAGCAAGTCCTGGACTAGCTACTTGGGTACCTTGGTCCAAGTGGTAGCGTTGTTCTTTTTGACTCAGATTACTAATAGTTGTGGTGGTTGTTGCTGGTTCAGCATGGTGTGGTTGGCTAGTAGTTGTGGTGTTCCCCTTTCATACTTTACAATGGTGGATTATACATTTTACTAAAGATTATGTTTACGTGATTGTTAGTAGTGATTTAGCCCAATGAACTTGTGGTTAGGGATGCTCCATGGTTTAGGCCTAAGGATCGATGTGGTTTGGTTCTGGTTGGCTACATGGTTATGTTGAATAAGCTTAGAACTTCGTTTAGTACTTTCCGTTTATAGCTTATCCACCTTGTCCTTGGTGGTTGATTCGTAGTTCGTGGTGCAGTTGCTCTAGTTTCGTTGGGACTGGTATACTTTTACTGGTTCTCGTATTTCTCTTGTTTCTGTTAATTGTTGCTATTGGTTTATTCATATTAAGTAAGAGCACACCTTTAATTTTGTTACTTTGGCTAGTGAAACCTTGAGTGGTTAAGGCACTGGTTATCCTGTGTTGGTTCTAATTGTTGTTTAAGGAGGTTCTCTGTTGAGTCAGTGATTTTTCAGGCTCACACCCCTGCACTCCCTTTTCAGGTGTTTAGCAGCGCACGTGAATTGTAGTGGCGGACTTGTACCACTAGCAGTTGAGTAGTTGTGTGAGCTCTTGCTCCCTCGGGGTATGCTCCATATAGTTCTATCTTTCCTTTTGGACATGTAATAATGTATTGGGACAATGCAATTTGCTGTAAATGAGTACAAGAACTTGTTTGTCTTGTATCATATACTCTTGTGATCAATTTTCATATTCTTATTGGACATGTATGTGAGTTATCTGTTGTGAGACTTCGGTCTATGCGCGGGAGGTAGGTCTGGATTGGGCCTAAGTATCCAAGGTCGCTACAATAGGTATGTCATCTAGTCCTAAGGTCTTGACCAATTTCATTTTTCTTAAAGCATCACCCACTTCTAACGTCTTAATATGTCTAAAATACTGATATTTATCAAATTTTGTTGACTCTTGGTTCTCTTTTAGAGATAAATCCTTAAATAAATTTCCATTAAATAATTTGTGAAAATAGCTACACCATCACTTTTTAACATCTAGGTCTTTAACTAAAATATTTTGATCTTCATCATTAATACAACGAATATGATCTAGATCTCTATTTTTTCTTTCTCCCAATTTAGTAAGTTTAAATATGTCTTTTTCACCCTATGGGGTTCCAAATGTATTATATAATTCTTCAAATGCCTTAGATTTAACTTCACTAACCATTTTCTTAACACTTTTTTTAGCTATTTTATAAACTTCTAAAGTTTGATTATTTTTGTTGATTTTTCAAGCTTTAAAACAATCTCTTTTAGCTCAAATGGTATTTTGAATTTTCTTACTCCGTCACCAAGACTCTTGTTCTACATTATTTTGGCCTTCAGATTCATGTAAGAGTCATTTTACTACATTCTCTATATATTGTAACACTATTCCACATTACATTAACTTCTTGATCTAAATTATAAATATTTTCTTTCACTATATTATTTTTAAATATTTCTAAATTTTTACTTTTCAAATTACACCATTTAATCTTAGAACAATTATATTTGATTTTTAAAAAAAAAAATTGGGATAAGGACATCCATTATCAATAACCTATGTTGTGGGGCTGAACTCTCTCTAGGGATAACTTTGCAATTCTTACATAAAATTCTATCAACTTTCTAATAATAAAATAATCAATTTGTCTCTTATATGTTCCACTCTTGTATATTATTAAGTGTTTGTCTCTCTTCTTAAAGAAGATATTAACAATTGCTAAATCATAGACCATAGTAGAATTAAGAATAATAATATCTATATCATTTTTCTCGCCAAAATTGAATCTTCCATGAATCCTCTCGTATATCCTCTATTACTTTTACCCACATGGCCATTAAGATCTCCACCAATAAAAAAAAAGTTCATTAGGCTCCCAAAATTTCTTTTTAATACCTTCTTCTAAACCCACTTGTGGTGCATATGCACTAACTATATTCAAAGTATCCTCACTTGAGACAAACTTTATCAAAATAAGTCTATCCCCTAGTCTATTAACTTCTATAACTTTATTTTGTAAATCTCTATTTGTTATTATAGCTACACCATTTCTAAAGTTACTATTTCTTGTATACCAAATTTTATATCCATCAATATAATTAGTTTTAGATCATTCCACCTAGTTTCTTATAGACATACTATGCTAACCCTCATATCTCTTATTAATTTAATCAACTCTAAATCTTTGCTCGTTAAAGCTTATATATTCCAAATAATTAGACGGATCCTATGTTTTTGAACTAATTTTTTACCTGTTTGCCCAACCCACATGCGAACCCTTGCTTATTTTACATTGCAATCAGGTGCTACTGCAGTGTGTCGTTTATGGGGAATGCCTTAGCTTGTCTTTGCTCACGTATCATTCTATCTAGCTTCTGATATACTACGTCGCTTCTTGACATTAGCACAAATATGTAGATTAGAATTTACCTAAGAATTTGATATTATTTTTAGATATCATTTAATGCAAATCTTCGGCCAGATATGTTTAGTATTTGAGAAAACTTTAGTGCACTTGAGATTTATATTTGCATTTGTATTTCTTATTTCTCATTGCATAGGTATATTGTGCTCTTAGTATATTGACAAATAGAAAAGTAAGAAGTGTAAGTGCAAGTGCAAATCTAAAGTGTAATAAAAATTTCTCTTAATGTTTTAATAAAAGTTTTTTTAAAAAAATTACTAACACAATTACCAACAACGACTGATTACTTTTTCAAATATATAATAATCACTAATGCCACTGATCCCATCCATATAATAATCATTGATCAGATTGTCATTCCCCGGTAAAGAGGTAGAGAAATGTTATGTTTCTGGCTAGTCAGGAGCATAGTTGATGTGGAAGAGCCTCATTTTTTTTTGTTTTTTAAACATGTGAAGAGAGAAGATATTTAATGTAAGAAAGAGAGGACATTTAATACAAGAGAGAGAGAGATTTTATGCGCACAAAATAATACACATAAATAGTCATGTAACATACACAATAATAGAACAAGACATATAAATGATACAACAAACAGTATGACAATAGTTGTGTCATTTGTGTGTCTTGTTCTATTATTGATGTGCGTTATATCACTATTTATGTGTACAAAATCTCTCTTTTATATTAAATATTCTCTCTCTCTTATATTAAATGTAAGAAAACCGAAGCAGGGATTTATGCAATAGACAGATGATACGTTCACAGAGATCAGAAATGTTTATCTGGTTGAAGCGCCGACGTGCCGACTATCTTTAGAGAATATATTGCCACCCTACGGTGCAGAGGCTCGCTGGCAAAATCCTCCCAAGATCCGACAACCACTCGCGGCGTTCGTAGGTGCACTCCAACACGAACGTCGCCCACGGAATCAACCTCAGATCGCCTCAGAAAAAACCACAGGACATGTACGATGCAGTGGAACAGCAGCGCGACGAAACAGAAAGCAGCAGCGCGCACAGTAGCGCGCACAAGAAAATAGCCACGCCCTTTGCAGTTCGCAC